>OX421419.1:14010167-15260167 GCA_949126915.1 Musotima nitidalis
CCATAATCAAGAAATAAAAGCAAATAAATCTCCAGACAGTCAGAATTTACTGACTAATAAAGATATATCAATTAAAGTTCTAGCAATAATAACAAGTTTAAGATAATTTTCGTATCATTTCCTCACCGGAGTGAATTAGTTTGATAAATGACTTTTTCTTATCGTAATTGTAGATATTTAAAACTATTTATCTATTTAAGTTTATACTTACTACGTACACGCGCTGAAATGAATAATATAAAACATAAAAAAAAGAAAAACCGGCACAGGTATATCGTGTTTTATTTAGAAATGTCGTCGAACTGGCCAGCGAAAGGATAGACATCAAAAATGTTAGCAATATTTATTATTTTTTATAATATTAATTATTGGCTTTGATAATCAATTTATATACAAACTGAAGCATGAAAGCACTCAATATTAAATGCGATGCAAATAGGCTAACCTATCCAATGACATACATTTGTGAACGCTTCAATTATACTAATAGTTCCATCTTTTTGTTCGGTGCACTTAAAAATTACAATAAATTATAGATGAAATAAGTTATAAATTTTGAAAACGTAATGATATATATTGAAACCACACTGAGTGTAAAACGATCTTGATCAATATAAAGGCTATTCCACACATCATAATAGGTGGCATAACGAAAATATTTTGTTGGAAATCGTTTTTTTTGCTGACATATTTTTAAGAAAAAATATAAAAACAAAAACCTTCACTACCTCCTAATGTAGGTCTCGGCTTTGATCAGGGTATTTTTTCCAACCTGCATAATAATATGTAAAAGCGGTGTAGTAACATCAGCTTAAAATTATATGTACTAAATTACATAAAACTTAAAGTTATACGTTATTTTATTTTACCCTAATATATGCACACAATTTTACATTAACCTAATAACATCTACACATCGCGTTAAGCCAGAGTACAACCGTACACATATAAGTCTTCTAATACAAAGGAAATAAAGATAATAAACGTGTCAAAGAGTGAGCAAGCTGCTGTAGCTACCTGTACCTAGAGGGAAAGATGAACGTCTGTCCATTACGCCCCTGACGTGTCTTATTGCGTTGTCTACGAACGCTCGTAATTTTCCTGGATAATGCTTATAATGCTCATAACGCTCATATCATTACTTTGCGACGCGCTACACTAATATTTACTTGCTTTTCTCGCTCAACCTCCTCATCTGTCGCTCTTCGTTACGCGATGAGATTCTATTCGTGTTACAATTTTGACATGTATTATTGTTTTTGTTGTGACATTTTTTGTGAATTAGGATAAGTTTAGGGAAAGTTTATTTAAAAAACACCTCAGAATTGCTATAAAAAAATGCTATTGCAAAGATTTCCGTCGATTACTTCATCTGTAGACTACACCATTAATAATAATAACTATTTATTTCTATCACCATTAATAATAATAACCATTTATTTACATAGTAACAAAAGTTATCTATGATATAATGTATATGGAAGCCATGTCCCATAAGTATATCTCTAATTTTTATATCCATCAATAACCAACATAAACCATCGAGGATTAAAAATAAAGTTACAATATATTCTTAAGTCATCGATGATCGTCACAGTATTATAAACGTTTTCTATGCTTACCTCAGGCCTCCTTTCACAATCCACGGTAAGATTCCATTAGGTCAGATTGCAATAAATATATTAATTTCAAGCTTCAGTCCAAATTTAAGAATAAAGGGTTGTGCCGTTGTACATGTCTTTCATAATTTTTGTCTTTTAGTATGTTCCATGTGCATAAATTGTAAAAAAAAGGGTGAGATCTCAGTAGAACACAGATGGAAGATCAAAAAACACTTATATTATTATTTTCGCTGCGAGTGGTATCATTTTTTTATTCTCATTTCTCAAATATTATTGCCTCGATCGAGAGCAAATTGACTTTCATACATTTTTTGAGAGTAACTGTATAAATTATTAAAGCGATATACTTAAATATGAAAGGGACCCGATGATGAATAATAAAGTGTGTTCGATCCCACCCGAGGCAAATATTTTGTTTACTTTAAAATTGATATTGGTCTTGCTCATATTGGATAAGTTTTTTCAATGTAATGAGTAATATAATAAAAATTTATTGATTCAGGCGTTACTTTGCGGAAATTCATTGTAAGCAATTGATGGATTAAAAATATCTTTGTAACAATTCCCGCGCTACTATAATTTCCCGAAAAATCGAGAAACTATTCAACATGACACGTGTTTCGCCCTTACACAGGGAATCTTCAGGTAAAGTAGGAGCCTCAGAACAACGATGTCTTCACGACCAACGTTGAAACGAGAGAGTTACAGTACAGTTACTCTAGTTCATCATTGTTCTGAGGCTCCTATCTTTACATGAAAAAAATCACTTTAGTTTTTGAGATGTTGTTTGTTATAATGGTTATGATCACGACATGTCATTCTCCTATAATAGTCGTCAGATATGAAGGAATGAATGGACACTTTATTGTACAGTAAATATATAAAAAAAAATTCAAATCACATAAACAAATATGTGGTACAATGGGCGGCCTTATTGCTAAAAGAAATTTCTTTCAGGCAACCTTAGAATGGACAGGAAACACATGAATAAAAAAATAATGATATAGAGTAGGCACAACAGAGTGCTCTTGCTTACTTATAAGTAAATAGTAAATTCAAACATACGTATTATTATATGTAACGAGCTGACCCGGCGAACTTTGTTCCGCCTTAATGGCAATAAATAAGCAGATTGTGTTTTTATTTTATTGGAAAAATTACAAAAAAATTAAATACCTACATTAATCATTCATTATTATTTCTGTATTTTAGTACAAAGTTGCTCTTCACTTAAGTACTTTGTGATACACGACATTTTTTTTTATTATTATTTATTGAGAAGCACCAAGTCGAGCCAGACTATTGCGGCGATGTTCACGTGCAATTTCTTGTTCTTCTTCAGTCCTTTCATTTCCAGTATTTCGTATTCTTCTTGCATTACGCAAGCAAACGGCTTTGTCGGTAAAGATTCGATAGTCTTGTTCGCGGCATTATTAATTAAACTTCACTTCAATTCACCTAAAAAATTATTTCAAAACTCATATTCACATTCCCGCCAAGAAGTCAGAAATAGTTTGAATATTAATTTCTTACAAATATCAATTTGTCATCCATACGTCATTCATTACATAGCTGTCATTTGCTTTTTGTTATTCCAAGTCTGATTCTTTTTTGTTATATCACGTTTTATAGTGACTGACGTTTTATGTCAAGTCACACGGGAACGCAGTCGAACGGGATAAAAAGTATCCTATGTCCGTCTCCTGGCTCTAAGCTACCTCCCTACCAATTTTCATCCAAATCTGTTCTGCCGTTCTTGAGTTATAAGTGCTGTAACTAACACGACTTTCTTTTATATATATAGATATATAATTTAAAGTTACATACATAATATAACATATTTGAAATAACAAAGACAAATAATGCTCCCAGACTGATTTCTTAAATAAATCTAATGTATATAATTTTCGTATACCGACTCTCGTATATTGTTTTATTCTTTATCTTTGGAAACTATACCTTTTGTAAGACACGGCTCAGAAAAGGTATTAGCAATTCTATTAAAGCCAGGTCTTGTCACAGAATACTAGCAGCATTTATCTCTTTACTTTTCAGGAACTATGAACTAAAACGTTTTTACAAATACTTGTAATATACATGGGGATCCTACAATGATCTTAAAAACGCAAGCTATCCTCAAGCAAGTGGTGCAGCGATCAACGGACGAGGCACTGGCGAACATAAAAGTTCCCGGTAAGCGGCAATAGGCTCGCCACCTACACAATTGGCGAAATGTTCGGGGAAATAGGCGTGTATGTAGGTATGTATAAACTAAAACAGTTCCCTTTGTATCTTGAAATCAACATCCAGTTGGATAACCACTGTTGTCTGAAGAATATTAACTGGTAATTATAAAACCAGAATTAGGAATGAAAATCCAAAGTTCTGTTCTAGCTTCATTAGCGCATAAATTCAAAGCACGTTTCCATTTCAACAGATCGCTAACAATTGAAGTGAACCTATCGAGAGCCTTTCGAATCATGTACTTGAATCCAATCAGACCGATGGATACAACAATCGCAAATGTTCTGCATTATCGGCCTCTTTGTGGCGATGGCACGAGGTGATCCCGACAAAGATGTATTTTCGACTAGACGAGCTATCAACAATTGAATCGATTGCAGTCTATTTTGATTCCAACGCTGGTTTGATGATTTGACTGTTTCTATGCTCAAATTGTGATATGAAGATGTCTCCATGAATTGCCCAGTAAGGGTATATTTAATTACAAGCATATATTTACATAGCTTGTAGGGACTAACTCATGAAGTGAGGATAGATATAAATTAAATTTGCATTTATATATTCCATTGGAATCTGGATCAAACTAACAAAAATTAGGGTAGAAAAGCACCGATTTAATTATGGCGGATATAAGAATCATTTAAAAAATGCTATATTACTGCGATGTCCCTTTGATTTCCTATTGAAAACCACCTCTGTCTTTTTAGAGTTTTCTAATTAAATATTAATCTTAGAAGTTAAAATCCACTCAAAATATTTATGAGACAAAGGCCCAAAGAACAAAAGCGAATCACAATAGAGTTTATAAAGTACCCACGGGGTAATAAACAAACCAAAGCTTCGTATATAAATTTGTATGCAACGACTCGCAGTAAGCGTTCAAAAGGTAAGGCATTTCGATCAATTTAATATTGAAATAGCTTTATTAATACTAATACGGGGATTGCAGTGGCCAAACCGCATTCAGGAATCCCGGGGGACTGTGTATTATTAAGCATTAACTGGATAGCATTTTGATATTACAATACTACGCTCTTTTTGATAAAAAAAAAACATTCTTTTGTTGTATACATAGCATGAAAATAAAAGGACCGACAACAGTGAATAAAAATGTTTTATATTATCTGGAAAACCGATTTCTTTTCAGATAATCTTTTAACAAACGAATAAAGTTGTTAAATGAGGATCACACTCTTTTTCGTACTCGAAACACCGGTACCATTCGGTTCTACCGCTCTTCGTAGCAAATTTCATTAAGTCATTAATTGGGAAATTATAACAGCGTAACAAAAAAACCAAACAAACGCACATTTTTTGTTTCATACATTGTTGTTTACGGTTTTAAAATGTTGAATAAACGATGATTAAATCAACATTCAAAATAAACAAAAGCAGCTCAACCTGGTTCTATTCAATTGGAGCTATGGGCCCGCGGGCAGATAAGTAATATTGTCGCAAAGATACACAGATCACAGACGAACTGTCCTATTTTTGTTACGTCAGGAAAATGTGTTACGCATACGCACTCGACACTGGGGACCAGTGAGTTATATAGGATTTATGCCAGAAGATGCAATATCAGCAGTGTATGTATTAAAATCCGATGTTGCTAGTCACTTGTAAACAAAGGTAGGAATAGGTAATATAAAGTTGTCCGTGACCTGGACAGTAGGTAGCCAAATACGCCTCTGTGTCAAAAGGAAGCGACCCCCTGTGAGGTGCAGTTACTGCCTTCACTTCTATATTCAAGCGTTCGATAAGAATTACACTATCGTGCTTGATAAAAATCAACTCTCATATTCAGACTGCAGATGACCCTGCTTGTATGAAGCTAGAGACTATCGCAGCCAGGTAGGGGTACCAATTGCTGCTGACTTACCACGGCTAGTTTGCCTAAACTTAACACTGTATTTTAAAAAGACAAGATCTGTTAGATACCAAGTTTCCGATCTTTAAGCGTCATCCTGAGTACTGCAATCACCAACCCGCCTGGCCATTTTTTTTTCGGATGGAAAATTATTAAATGATCATTTTGCGCAGTGGGTGAAGCGGGAGAGTGTGTCAGACTTTTACTGACTAAAAACCATCCATGTTCCTTCTTGTGCCTGCTTCTCCCGAAGCCGCGATAACCCTTTCGGATAGTCCCGCAGCCCCGGCAGGCTTGACCTCCTCCCTAGGGGCCCTCACTGCGCTGACATCTCTTTGAGGCGCGCGTGGAACACGGACGCGCCGTTGACGCGGCCTGTGACCTATAGTAGGCGGACGGGCGGAGAGTTACTCATTACTCACCGTCCATAAGCTAGCGCCTACGGAACCCGCCTGCCCAGCGTGGTGATTATGGGCAAATACCCCCAATTTAATATTAACTATTGAGGAGGCTAATTTTCAGCTGTGGACTACATACGGCTAATATGGACTGGGCAAAGGGTCTCACAAATAAAAAGACAGTATCGGCACTAACCCAATCAAGGTATTATAAGTTTCACATTGATTAGTTGATAAGTTTTTCTTTTGCTGAATTGTTTACACCAACATTTGAGTTGAGTGGTCATACTTCATTTTAGTTCACATCGTAAGAGAAGAAATCTGGCACCCACCGTGCTTAACGATTTATGAGTTCAAGGGTTGCATTGTTTTTTTTTCACTGACATCATTTGAATTGACTGGTGCTTACAAATACAGCCTCAAGTTCTAACAAATAGGCGCATTCAGATATGTGTCGTTTACAAAATTCATCGTAATGCAGACAAGCTTGCATAAATGAAATTTGAATTTTTTTTTTAACAATTAGTATTCGTCGTCTGTCGTCAACTACACTAATCAATTCGCACTAAAAGTTACTATGTTATTTTTATTATAGGTTAAGAGTTGCACTACTGGTATACAATTACAATCGAAAATCATGTCTCCCAGCAGCCGTCCGCCGCCTTAAAGTGTGTGCCAATCGATTCGCATCAAACGTGACTATGACATTTTTATTACAGGTAGCACTATTAGCTGGTAGTTATGCATAGAGCCGTGCCCTAACTTATTTCGAAACGATATACTCGTAGCACGGAGTTGATCCGCATGCTGATTAAAGACTTCCCGGGGTAAATTAAGCGTGTGCCGTGGCCATACCGGACGTGTGAAGATGATACTGCAGTTTGTATGCAGGTAGAGACAATTACAATGATACGGGGTTCCTGATGCTACGGTGAGCCCTTAGTTATAGGCTAGTTATAACCACCGCCGCCAGCCCACCTTACCTTAATCTTGTAGTTACATTTGCAAAAAGACAATGTCTTGTAGAATCACAGTTCGTTTTGTCCCATCTAAGCCCATAAACATGCCACTATTAGGCAAAGGCGTTCTTCCAGTAATCAAGAAGTAGAAAGCTATACTCTACAATTAATATTATTTTATTATTTCAAATACATCTATGTTTGGAATCCATGTTCGATATATATTTTTAAGAGTTTTCTGGGAAATACATATTTTTATGAAGACATGTTAGAATAATGGCAATCATAGCCTAAAACTTCACGGGGCGATAAGACCCAAGGCAGGCTATACGTAGGTATACGTATGTATATATATATATAGTCTCTCGGCAGTCGTCTACCATCTTTAAACCTGCACTAATCGAATCCCTACACATATTACTATGTAATTTTTATTACAGGCTAAGAGCACTAATAGCTTGTAGCTATGCATAGAGCCGTGCGCTAATTTATTTCGAAACGATAAAGCACGGAGTTGGACCGCGTGCTGAACTTGCCTGTTAATAGTTTTTTTGATGACTTCCCGGGGTAAATTGAGCGCGGGACGTGGCCATACTGGACGTGCTGGGGCGGTATATCACGTAGATAAGTCGATGAATGCGAGAAAAATACATTTTGCGGAGTTTTGGCGGGTTAGATGATTAAAATTTTGTTTGTTGAACCTTTAAGCTGCATCGACAGTGCGAATTTTAATGAAACTTTGTATAATCTTTAACTTGTATTTAAAAATATACTTATTTTTTATCCTGGTAATTTATTGCCTTCTTTACAAAGGAGAAATTACTAAATATATTCGTATGTCGAAGGAAATTATATTTCTTTGTGCTAATATTAAGGTCTATGTCATCTTTCCGCGACTAAATAGCTCTAAATACTTGCATAGATATAAAAAGATCTTTGTACATCTTTTTTGATTTTGTGTTGTTGTTTTTTATGTATGCTTATTATCAATATAGGATATAATAATAATAACAATTAATTATATACCGTAGGAATAGTACCTTATTTTTAATAGACTTCAAATAAGCAAGTGATTGATTAAAAATATATTTGTAACAATTCCCGCGCTACTATCATTTCCCGGAAAATCGAGAGTCTTATTCTCGTTTTAGCGATGGTCGTGAAGACATCGTTGTTCTGAGGCTCCTATCTTAACTGGAGATGCCCTGTGTAAGGACGAAATACGTGTCGTGTTGAATAGTTTCTCGATTTTTCTGGAAACTATAGTAGCGCGGGAATTGTTACAAAGATATTTTGAATCCATCACTTGCTTACAATGGAATTCCGCAAAGTAACGCCTGAATCAATAAATTATTTAAGATCGACTTCAAATTATGATAAGGTTTTTAATTCCACCATGGTATTTTTTCTTAAGCCTGTATTTATATGATATATATGTGTGCAAACATAATAAGTATAATTCAAATTCATATTAATGTCTAGGTTTTGGTCAAAGTTTTGGGATAAATCATCTTCACTTCTATAATAAAGATTATATACCTTAAAGATTGTGAATGAAGGTCAAGGCAAATTTACAAAAATATGGCATTATATCTTGCACTGTGGCGCGGAGGCCGGTAAATGTTAGACCTGGTAATAAGCATTCATGCACTTTTTACATAAATTACTCTTGCAAATTTCATGCACTTTTCTACTTTGTTAATAGCAATCATTCAAACTCACTTCTTATATTCAAACCTAGTGAAATTGCAAGTTTTAGATTTGGCGAATCGTCTTACAAAAAGAAAAACACATATAAAACTTATTTCCACACAATCACAGCCGTGGTTGAAAGCTCTTTGGTCCTATACAACGAAATATTACTAACCAAACTTTATATAATTTTTGCAATTAAGTTGAAAGTTTGATTCCGTACCCATCGATTCTTGGAGCTATCAAAGTGTATATGTACATATGTGCCATACAGATTCTCACTGAGCACGAATATATAATAGAATTGTTCAAAATCTTCCCGCGAAAATATTAAAAAGCCTTCGACAAAATCGAAACAAACAGGAATAATGTAGGTGACTAGACTACAAGATAATAATAAGCAAACAGAAAATCAAAACAACGACAAACATATCAAATAATGTTAAACCTACAATCAATCAATGGACGACGAATCAGTGAAACGTTTAAGATCACGAAACTAATTAAAGTCGCTGCTTTGGATCAATACTTGTAAATTAAAACGGTTTAACTTGCAGAGCTAATTGGGCAAAAGTTCATTTCAAATATTGATACTGCTGTGTCGTCGGCGCTCTGCCGAAGGTATTTATAGTTAAGGTCTGGGTACATTTGAGAAGACAGATAACATTATATGCGATTATTTGTGTTATTCTAGTTATGTTTATTCCAATGCAGCATTATCACCTTACGAAAACTACGCAAAATTCGGTGCTCTACCGAAGGTTGTATAGTTAAGGTCTGAGTACATTTGTGAAGACAGGTAACATTTTATACGAGAATTTATGTGATTCCATGCAGCATTATACCTTCAATGAAGTACGCAAAATTTTGGACTCCTTTTAAGATTGCATACTTTCACGCCTGTTTCCCCAAAGGGGTAAGCAGAGGCATATAATACGCCCACACTTCGCCAATTTCATTGTTGGTCCTAGGAAAATAGGTGGCGAGCCTATTGCCGCTTGCCGGAATCTGTTACGTTCGCCAGAGCCTCGTCTGTTGATCAGCAGGTATACCACTTGCAGGTGAGGTTGACTTGGGCTCGTTAGATGTTGGTAGAATGAGTACAGTACAGTAGTATCTTTAGTATTATTTTTTAATATCAGTGTTAGAAAACCGATAAACAGTTCGCGGATAGATGCTTGAGTTAGAATGAGAGCACTGTTGGGCACAAAAAGAATCTGCTACTAACTAACCAAAGACGAAAAACCAAACTTACTGACGCTTACACCTTTTACTGGTAAATTATAATACAAAAACTGCTACCATTCAATTTAAGGCGGGATTTGAACCTCCTTCTGGATGTTAAAGTAGAGTAAAGAATCGGCTACTAACTAACCAGAGACGGAAAACCAAACATATTGACGCTTACACTTTTTACTGGTAAATTATAATACAAAAACTGCTACCATTCAATTTAAGGCGGGATTTGAACCTCCTTCTGGATGTTAAAGTAGAGTAAAGAATCGGCTACTAACTAACCAGAACCGGAAAACCAAACTTACTGACGCTCACACTTTTTACTGGTAAATTATAATACAAAAACTGCTACCATTTAATTTAAGGCGGGATTTAAACCACCTTGTACCAGTAAACGCTTGAACTGAAAATACGCCCACTGCTGAACATAGGCCTCCCCTATTAGCTTCCAATGTGACCGATTGCTGCATCTGCTGCGGCCTGCATCCAACGTGATCTTACAGGTGGACCGGCTGACGCTTCGTTTCCTATCAAAAGGCCTCCATTCCAGAACTTTTTAGAAATTTGCTAATATAATCACCATATAGTAAAAAATAAGGTTAGGTAGAAAATAATTAAACAAAATGACTCTAATTTAAAATCGATGTTTACATCATAAATAGTCTCTTATAATTACACCAATTATTTAGTTCCAAGATAAGTATCACTAAGAATTAGTGTTATGGATACTAAAGAACGGATAAACATTCTTAAATACTTTTTTTTTGTAAATACATACTTAATATACATAGGAAAACACCCAGACCAGAACAAATATTCTTGTTCATGCACACAAAGATTTGTGCTATGTGGGAAACGAACCCACGACCTCTGGAGTGGAGTGCAGGTATGACTGACCTCCACGCCATATCGGTCGACATTGCCTCTTTCATTTCATTTTACGATTATTCTGCTCAAATTCATACCTAATGTCAATACGTAGATTATCTACATACAGAAATCTAAATCCCGAAGTAATAATAAAATATCGACCATGACTTTTCAGATTCAATATTTTGTGTAATAAATCAATCCCAACCAAATCTTTATCTTTCTTTAAAACAGCTCCTTTAAAAATAGAACGCACTGGCTTCTGCTGCAGCGTGACCAATATGATGTATTATTAACTTGAGACCACATAAGACATCCATTTTTTCCACTTCATTTTTTACCTATACCATTTCATACCTAGGCTTTATCCACATAAAAAACGAAGGTAAATTTTTTTTGACAATTAATACTAATATTTGTGTTATGCACCAAAATAAATTACCTAAACCTATAAAAACTGCATCTCTTTTAAAAAATTCATCACGTACAAAACCAAGGTGTGTAAACAGCTTTACATTCAAGCTTCGACTCTCAAAGTTACCTTATATTCTTTCGCTTACTTTATATTATTTAGCTTTGATATATTCGCAATTTAAGTTGCCTGAAACTCGTCCGGGGGAGGCTGTATTAAATTACATATTTTTTTTATTTACCAGCAAAAGCAAGCGACTTAAGTAAATAAGGTCCATCTCTGAGTAGGTAAACAAGTCCTTTGGTGTAACTACTTTTGCTTTTAAGATGTACAAAAATAATATTGGATAAACTTGTTATGCTGACGGTTTGTAGATAAGAAGATTATTGGGTTATCATATTCTTTCTTCCAATTTGTATTCGTCATTTAAGTAAAAGAAATGTAGATTTGTTTCCATGGTGTTTTGTTCTTTGATGTTGGTTTTAAGTTCTTTTCGAGATCTTTTTGTATATAAGATAGTATGGACATGATGAAAGGATTTTCTCAGTTTTTGCAGTGCTTGTTATTTGTGGTATCTATGGAAATAAATGATTTTGCATATGAAATACTCGTTTTGATATTTTATTTATTTTCTTCATGATTTTAATTTAAGAGATTTGGACAAACGTTTTTTAATTATAGATTTCTATCAGGTCCACCCGTTTATAAAAGTCCCACTACTAGGCTCCGCTGCTCTGCCTCTTCTTTCTTTCATATCAAGATGTGACGGATTTGGGTAATACTCCACCACGTGAATCCAGTGCGGGTCATCGGCCTCTGTTTAAAATTTGACCTAACTACTACCACATAAAGTTTTGACGATGGTGGGGGAATTGGTGGTCAAGGTAGTTGACTTAGTTCTTGACAGCTTCCAAATTTGAAACAAGGGCGCCGGACAAGGCTGTACCTTCGGCTGTATATTAAAACGCTAAAGAAATATAGACATCAAAACTTTTACAATCATCTTCAAAAAAAATCATCTAAACTCAAAGATCAGGTATATAAACTTTCACGTCAAACGTATCTTCGTGAAAGAAATATAGGTGTATAGGGATCCTACCAAGATCTGAGAAGCCCAAGCCAAATCACCTGCAAGTAGTGCACCTGTCTGTGAGGCTTTAGCATACATAAAAGTTTCCGGTAAGCGGCAATAGACTCGGCCCTATAACGTCTAACAAAATAATTGGCAAAGTGTGGGTTTATAATATGCCTCTGCTTACCCCTTCGGGGAAACGTGCGTGAAATTCTGTATGTAAAAATATATTTGAATAAGGTAAATTAAAAAGTATGCATTATTTTACAACTAACTAGAAATCCTCAGTTCCAAAGATAATCCTTGAAATGTCTATCCGACCCAGTGAGCCCGCAATTACCGGGAAAATGATTCACAAAGTGTTCGCTGAAAACTGAGAGAATATTGTAAAATAAAACCATTTAAATGAGGGTTAACGCTGGATAATAAGAAAATAACAAATATCAAGGTCTGGAGTATATTAATCGCACTATAATTTTGCGATAATACACTAATCCCTATTAATAAAACAAGTAGGAATATTTTAAATCTGAAAGTGAGTTTGTTTCGTATTCTTTTACGATTAGCCTATACTACTTATTCCTATGCTCTACAGTTCGTGGGTTCATTCCAGGTTTAGCTTTTAGGTAAATAGTTAGTTATTATCGCCTTTTAACCACGTTGATGCGTGATTGTTATAAGCGAAAAACAAACTAAGATTGTAATAATAGCGCTTTGATATGATCACGAGGGATTCACAGTTTTTTTAATGAGTCTATTTCAAGAAACTTTTTCTTACACACCGCCGGATTTTGTTAATCATAATATAACAAAATAAATGAACAAAAGAACAGAACAAAATTATGGCCGATAGTTTGTGCGGTCGGCTCTGAGTCAGTTAGTATTTTGAAACCGGTACATGACTTACAAAAAATAAAACACTAATTTGTCAAAATAAATAATAATCAATAATAATAATAAATAATAAAATTTGCGTTTTTTAATGATAAAAAAATGATAATGTTTAGAATAAAATAAAAGTTACCTTAATACCAATGTGAATGGGAAAATCAGATGCCAAGGCCGGTTGTGGATGTAGTGCCGGCAGAAGCGGCAGTGGTAGGGGACAGGACATCATAGCTGCGCCAACCTGACGACAAAAAATAATTATAAGAAAATAATATTTTATCGTTTTTGTCTTTCATACAGCTAAAAGTAGTATATTTGTTACATGAATATTTAAAATCCATCGTCTAGTCAAATAATGTCCTAACAATAATCTTAGACTTCCTAGAAGTCTGGCGTATTGCTGACTGAATTAACAAGCTGCCCAAGACAAAAATATAGAAGGTAGATTTTTTCAAGCCGCCCGTGATAAATGCTCTACCTCCTTCTCCTACCATAACGATCTACCTTTGCTTGTGGCATAAAGACTACGACATGGATATTTACTCCTACGAGCTCAATAATAAATACCTAAGCAGTCCACCCTAGTTACCTAATTAAAGAAAGAAAATAATTTTCTCCGTGAGACATGATACATTGGTTAGCAAAAATTAAAATTAATAGACACATGTGCCACTGAAAAGGCTTATACTCAGCATATACCGAGGGGTCACTATGGAACTGCGGTGCTGGTCTTCCGTACAAGCCTATTATTATTAATTCGGACTATAACGGTCATGAGCTGAGTGAAAGAAAAGAAGCATAATGTATTTTATTTTTGCTAGAGAGTTATTAAAAAAAAGAAAGTCAAAATTAAAATAACTGCACCATTTCCCGCGCAACTATTTTGTCCCGAAAAATCGAGAAACAATTTGAATTATTTTTTGAAAGTATTATTTTAAAAAAAAGAAGATATATTAGGTCGGGGAAAAAGTCTTTTCGCATAACGTAGGTATAAACTTATTATAAAATTTTTTTGACTGTACTATTTGTGTCTGGCTGGTTTTGGTAACATTAAAAAGGTTCCATTATAAAGAAAAGAAAAAAATAAAAAAAAAGTTGTTTCCCGCTATTTTTCATTTGTTTTTCTCTCCGTTAAAATGAGTGAATCTAATGAAGAAATTCGATACATTTTAAAATTTTATTATAAAAAAGGCAAAAATGCAACTCAAGCAGTGAAAAAAATTTGTGATGTTTATGGACCTGATGCAGTGTCAGTAAGAGTAGCACAAATTTGGTTCAAACGTTTTCAGTCCGGAAATTTTGATGTTAAAGATGCACCTCGCTCTGGTCGCCCTGTTACGAATAAAATGGACGCCATTTTTGAAAGAGTGGAGCAAGATCGGCATATTAGTAGTTACGATGTAGCTGAAGAACTGGGAATTGACCACAAAACAGTTTTGACCCATTTGAAGAAAGCTGGTTATACAAAAAAGCTCGATATTTGGGTGCCACACGAGCTCACTCAAAGAAACTTAATGAACCGTGTACTCATTTGCGATTCATTATTGAGACGTAATGAAACCGAGCCGTTTTTGAAGAGATTGATAACTGGCGATGAAAAGTGGATCACGTACGACAAGAACGTGCGAAAAAGGTCGTGGTCGAAAGTTGGCCAGGCTTCACAGACTGTGGCCAAACCTGGCCCAACACGAAATAAGGTGATGCTGTGTGTATGGTGGGATTGGAAGGGCATTGTTTATTATGAGCTTTTACCGCCCGGCAAAACCATCGATTCTGATCTTTACTGCCAGCAACTGATGAGATTAAAGGAAGCAGTCGAGAGAAAACGGCCGGAATTGATCAACAGGAAGGGTGTGGTCTTTCATCACGATAACGCTAGACCACACACATCTTTAGCCACTCAGCAAAAATTAAGAGAGTTCGACTGGGAGGTCCTAGTGCATCCACCATATAGCCCTGACCTTGCGCCTTCAGATTTTCACCTGTTTCGGTCTCTGCAGAATTCTTTAGGTTCTGTAAGGTTGACCTCAAGAGAGGACTGCCAAAACTATTTGTCCCGTTTTTTTGATCAGAAGTCCCAAAGTTTCTACAGTAACGGGATAATGTCTCTGCCCACAAAATGGCAGAAAGTTATTCAACAAAACGGTACATATATATTGTAAATAAATGTAAATAAACTTTGAAAAAAATGTCTTGACTTTTCATACAAAAATACGAAAAGACTTTTTCCCCAACCTATTATACTATCATCAAACTATAACATATCTCAATGCCACCAACACAACCTGAAGCTACACTAAGCCGGTGCCGGAGTAAGCGGACGTAAAACCGCGGCGCGAACTATTCACAAGCAAACTTTTGTTATTATGATAGTTACATAACTCCATTAATTACGTTAATGAATACCAACATTTATATAATTAATGGGATTACCGAGCTGCGTAAACGTTGACGGGTCTTTAAACTATATGAAAACAGAAATTGAGCTCGGTTTTGTAAATTTTCTGCGACGTTATAGGTGAATTAATAAATTCGGGTGCTACTCGTATAAATCTATTATGGTATTAATTTATATTGAAATAAGTTTTTGAGGCAAGGTAAACTGTTAGTCCCGGTTATCACTTTATGTGGTAGTCGTTTAGTCAATATCCTATTGTGCGACTTGGAAAATTCTAACATAGTACGCCAAAAAAAAATAGATTTTGTATGTTGCCAAAACTGGTGACAGTTTGTGTGGCATTTAAAGTCCAAAGCTTTGTTGCTTGCTTGTATGTTTTATAAGGAACTTCCAGTAACATTGGCAATCACTATTCGTGGTGGTCGTAAAGATATATTCTATTGCATTGTATAGCATCACTGACATAAGAATATTGAGATTTAAGTACCCATTTCATAATTTAAAAGAGCAAAGCAATAGCTTTTTGCTAGTTCTTTTCACAGAATTTAAGCTTTGTGAATTCAGTGTTGTCATACTAGAAATTTGTATACTATTTCGAGAAATTTGTATATTTCATTTTGTCGTTTTCAAGTACTATATAATACATAAATACATACATTCACGCCTGTTTCCCCGAAGGGGTTGGCAGAAGCATAATATACGCCCACACTTCGCCAATTATATAGTTGGTCCCACGTAATAAGTGGCGAACCTATTGCCGCTTATCGGTATGTATGTAATAGGTTATGAAATAAATAATTATTAATTTTGATTTTGCTAATTTAGAGGCCCTATTAAGCGTCTTGATAAATTCTATCCACACGACCACTCTCCTGTCTTTTTAGACTCGAGTAGAATTGTTGTATTGTATTGTTCTAGAGACTTCTCTAGAAAAGAGGAAGTCAGGTCTTACTCTACTTAGAGTAAGACCTGACTTCCTATGATCCCTGTTTGTGATAAGAAGCATGAGCCCAGATGTAACTGGCTAGAATGTTGTTTGTCTACGATGATGTTTGACTAGGATGATGTTTGGCTAAGATGATATTTGACTAGACTGATGTTTTGGTAGGTTGATGTTTGACTATTACGATGTATGACTAGAAAGATGCCGTGTGGTAGCGAAATCTCTACCCTTCATCATTTAACACTTTTTATTTAGACCTCGGTGCTAAAAGTGATATTTGCCACAACTAAATTACCTCAGGGTGATATATGGGCGGGAGACTAAGTTTAATCATGACTGAACCTTCCGAAAGTCTACACAAGACCCGACCTACTCTTGGCCTGTTTTAATCAGCATCCGTTATCGACTTCAGACGATTGTTTGCGTAATGAACTGACAACTTTGTACATACAAATTTAACACGCCCCGTTTAAACGGTTGTCATCGATACAGTTGACGGCTCTTAATTAATTTGTTTTGAATTATTCAATTAGTTGTATAGTTCAATTAATGTATCGTATCACATCCCACTGGGAGCTGGGGGCTGGCATTTTGAATACAATTTTGTTTCCTTTATGTTACTGATTCGTAAATGATATGTCGATTATTTTAGCGTCGTATTTGTAATATTTTTTTACGATTATATATGAATGAAATGTTTGAATGTTATTAAGCTATTGTATCCAATATACCGATGTGTCCAGATTAATGCTAAGCTAGGGGCTTATAGGCTTATAATATGAGTTATTTAGATGAAACAAGCTTTGATTGTGGTTAAGGTGTATAGGGATCCTACGAATACCTAAGGAGCTCAAGCCAACCGCTCCTGCAAGTGGTGCACCTGCCGATCAACGGACGAGGCTCTGGCGAATATAACAGTGCCCGGTAAGCGACAAAAGACTCGCCACCTATTACGTGGGACCAACTATATAACTGGCAAAGTGTGGGCGCATAATATGCCTCTGCTTACCCCTTCGGGGAAATAGGCATGTAACACAGGCTCGTATGTATGTCCTCAAATAATAAACTTAAGCTCTTTGAATTATATTAGATATGGAGATATTTTCAATATTTTATCCAGATGGCGTAACGTTTCGAATACTTTACAGTGATTACAGTATTTCGCGGTTGTGTCGTTATATCAGTATGTCGTCGTGTTGGTATCCAACTTGTATGCGTAAAACTAAAGTCCAGCTGTTTATCTAGGTACTGTTTAAATAAATATTAGTTCGAATATAGTTGTCTCTTGATAACTGAAGCGGAGTTCAGTTCTGTGTGCCTCACAATTACATAGACATACTTACTGATACTTATATTTTTGATGACATACGCCGCTTAAGTAGGTTGCAGTATTGAGTATCGGTTCGGTGATCAGCAGTATATTTGTTAATAGTTGGTGGGACATTTACAAATTTAAACAAGATGTCCGCGACATTTAAACAAGGTATCACACAGTTTGGCGGAATAAAGATAATATAATGTACCTACTGTTATTTTTGTGTAATAAATAAATTAAAAAAAAACACGCGGTCTTCTAGATACTGTCTATAGATCTGAAATTTACAAAAAAGACTGATAAAACCACCGATATACAGTTCTAAACAATTTAGTTAGCGCTGTTAGAAAAGCCTGGTTAAGCTGAAGCGGATATGCTCTAATATTCCGTATGGGACGCGGTGTTTGTTGAAAACATTATGAATAATAAACGCAGAGTGCATGGTTCGCTCTGTAGATCAGTCGGCATTACATGTTGCTCGCTCGTGACAAATATGAGCAACGGCCGGACGGACAGCGGGACACGATAATCTTTTATTCCCAGGGACATACGTTCCGTTTCGATATGTGTGCGTTTTGTAATAAGTTGGAGAATTATGGAAGCGCACACGCTGTGGTATTACTTATTCACTTTCACCATTCTGATTACCAGTCTAGACACAATTGAAACTTTTTGTTTCAGTCTCGCTGCAGTCGTAGGCTTAGATTAAGGTATGGCAAAAATAAATAGGTAAATAATGTATAAATAATTTCTAACAATTACACCATTTATTTAGTCCCAAGATAAGTACCATTAAGAACATGTGTTATGGATACTAAATAAAGGAGAAACAAAATTAGATACTTATTTATTTGTATGTACATACTGTAATAACATAATTATAATAGAGTTTGAAAACTAAAAAGATACAATTTTAATACTATGACCATTATGTACTATGTAATCTGACACGTAATAAACGATTTGATTTGTTTGATTTAAAATTTATCGTAATGAGTCAGAAAGAGACTTATCAAATTTACGGTTTAATTTGAAACACGTGTAATCACAAAAAAGCGTTTCATAATCTAATGAGGTAGGTAATAAATTAATAATTGAATTATTAATCAACATGAAAATCAAAGAAAGAAAATGAAACAATCCGTAACGTTATAATGAACCAAAGCAGAAAACATTTCAATAAGCATACTCTCTTGAAATCATTAATTCACTTGGGAACGATTGGCTTTCTATAATTTTGACGGATCCAATTATTTTATCGCTCCATCCCGAAGGCGAATACCGTCAAAATTAATTAATTAACTATTGGTTTAATTAAACCATCTTGGACCGCGTTGAATTTATTCTTTAGGCGATTAAGAATGTTTTTGATCCTAAGCTGTAAAAGAGTAAAAGTGACGCTTTCAATTCGTAGAACCATATTTCTTTCTTTCGCTAATTAATAATGGAATTACATGAATTCCTTTATTTTTTTTCCTTTAATAATTTGGAAACTGTACAAAGAAAACAAAAACGGTAAAAACAGTACTTCATCGTTCTTGAAATGAAATCATCCCGCAAACTAGAGTACCACTTTGGAATACGTTTTAAGACAGCCATATTTAAAATGAGATTATTTTTCTCGGATTAGCAGTAAATCTTCATTTCAACTCCAAGAGGACATACCCCTTGTGTCACCGAAGAAAACATTTAAGGCCCTTTTTATTTATGAAACTCTTTCGTAAACCTCAAATGAAAAAACATAATGCCTAGCAGAGATTTATACGCTTGAGAAAATTATAAAGACTCAGATTGAAATAATTCACAAAAGAGAAAAATACTTTGCAATTATTTTCCTGCTATATTTTATAATAATTTTTGTTTACTGTTGTGACACTCGTATGCTAAGAAAATTGTACTAGCTGTAATTGAAGCTTATCACATTCAAAAACTGGTAAGAGGAAAATTTATTATTGGTAAATTTTTACATAATTACAGTAAAATGCCGCATAGTGAAACGAACACGATTCACAATTTGGAAGCTCTCTATAATAGTAACTTTATCTGTCTGTAAGTGTACTACTGGTATATTATTTGTTTATTTATGGTTTGAAACTCTAAATATAGTGTAAAATTTCACAACAACTCGCGAGTACGGAAGTAAAACTAAACAACTCAAATCGTGCAGTGCACGCGGTCAATTTGCAAATATTTAGCCAGTAACTTATAAAAAAGGATTATAAAACTCTTATGCAAGTTACACACACCGAACACGTCAAACTCAACGGAAACAGTCGACCGGGAAGTTGAAACAGAAATAAATCACAAGTTTCAAAATTAAAATGTTTCTAAGCGCTAAGTTGGCAATTAAGTTGCAATCAGAGCCGTGCAGCGAGCGAGTTAGTGCAAACGGACAACTTCCATTGTACTAAGTCAGCTCAAAGACTCCAACTTGCAACCACCTTCAATAACTTCACAATTAGTTGTGTTGTTGAATTCCTGTATATTCAATTTGCCCTGTTTCCGTACGAGCTCAATTTATATAGAGTTTATAACTCAATAATTTCAACAGAGTAACCTTATGGGAACAGTAAGTTATGTATTGTTTAGTATGCGAGGGTTAAAATGTCTGAGTTATCTTCTAAATGATATCGATTCTCGCAATATTCACTTCACACTTACACGATAGTCTTACAAATATGTTCTTTGAGCTATGGTATATGTACCATGTACCATTTATAATATAATCAAATATTTTTTCTAACAATTACACCAATTAATTAGTTACAAGATAAGTATCATTAAGATTAAAATGAACTTGTGTTATGGATACAATATAACGGATAAACAGTTTTTTTTTAATTTATTTTTTTGGAAATACATACATACTTAATATACATAGGAAACACCCAGACCAGAACAAATATTCGTATTCACGCACACAAAGATTTATCCTGTGTGAGAATTGAACCCAGGACTTTAGGAGCGGAGTGACCTCCACGCCATACCAGTCGTCAAAAAATATGAAAGCACCAAGAAGAGACAAAAATTGGCGATGAAACAAGAAGTTCGCGTAGCCCTCCCATTTTGAAGCTATACAACTACCGCTGTGCTAGATATTATAGGCGTCTTACTTTGCTAGATAGGCCTTCTTACATAAGCTTCCCATGCTTTATATATAACTACCATTTTATAATGAGCCTTCCGTTTTAAAGATAAAGTTTGTTCTCAATTGACACTATTCATTAATAAAGTGCTACAATTATCCGGTTAAACCTAACATTAAACCTAGGGCAAGCGGGATAATGATAGGACATGATGAATAATAAAATGCTAACCATATACACTTCCTTTAATAATATTTCATCTCATATTATATTTTATAAAGACCTAACCTAACTAAAGAGCATTCGCAAAATATCTTCTTCCAATAAATAACCCAAAAATGTTTCGAAAATATTCCGGGACGTGAAAGCGTTATAACAAAATCTTTGCCGCCTATTCGGGCTTAATTAAAACGATTGAAATATTTCATAACAAAGTGAAAAACGCATTAAAAGTTTATCGGCGGGAAGGCGGCATCCCTACGAAAACAAAGCCACAGTGTTATTATATCCTATACAATGTTCTGGCAGACAAAAGTAGGATAACAAATGGAGAACAGACCATATTTAGACTGTGACATTATACGGACGCAGGTATTACAGTACTTAATTTGATAATTAAGAAACTTTTTCTGTCACGATTTCAGGAACGTTTTTCTAACATAATTATAAATTACCCACGCAAATTTTAGTCCACAAGGAATTCTAAAACCATTTCTGCTATGTGATTTAGTAGACACGAAAAATATAAAGACGAATGCCTTTTTTTTTTCTACAATTATAGTATTCCTGATCGCTTTTAAATGAGCTTGGTTTCTACGGGATCTATAAAGTAGGCGTTTTGCGTAAGGATTACATAAAACAATCAGTTGTATTATGAGTTTATTTTGAGTATAGAGCCGCGCCCGTACCCCCCAAATATTATATTCGGATGGAAGATACTCATGTAGATTTGGTAGCAAATTATATACCTACATAATTATACATACTGTATGTATTCACGCCTGTTTCGCGGCAGAGGAATATTAATACGCCAACACTTCGCCATTATATAGTTGGTCCCACGGTGGCGAGCCTTTTGCCGCTTATCGGGCACTGTTTTGTTCACGAGAGCCTCGTTCGTTGATGGGCAGGTGCACCACTTGCAGGTAAGGTTGGCTACATAATTATACTAGTATTATATCATGAACCTTTGATGTCTTGTCATCATCCAAGCGTAAGGCTGCGTTTTCACCAGTCTGTTCTTGAGATGAAGCAAAACCTGTGACCGCTAGAAACCAAATATCATAAAAAAAATAACAAGACGAACGGTACTTGGTTCGTAAAGTGGCCTCTAAAAATATCCCACCTTAATTTGTTCAACTTTTTGTTATCATAAATTAATTTGGGAAGTTATATTGCGGCCGGGGACGTCTAGAATGCCGCAGGAGGTTTCAATCTAACTGTCCCTGTGTGTGACAAGCTCTCATGTTTTTTGACTTCGTTATTTGTTTTGATTCGCCCTAACAAGATGGGAATAATCGTATGAAAACGCGAATTGTTTTACGTCAATTTTTTATTACTTTTTCTGTTGGGCAAACGACGATAGAAAAACATATTTAGCAGTTTTCTTTAATAATTCTGAAAACATAATTTGTATATTCAACTTTTTATTTATATATAAGAATTATTTAAAAAAAAACACTATGATTAGTGCAGAGAACACACATCATTCAGCCTATAAACATCCCACAACTGGTTTATTTTCATGAACCAAGGTGTAAGGGATTAAATCAAACTCCACAAATCGGACCCAGAGCGGATTGGCGGATTGACGGGAGAGATATAGCGTTATGCGGTTAAAATTTTGTCAAGGCTCCCAATTACTTGTAGTGATAAATAGGTCTAACGGCTTAACATCCTTTTCCAAGCTACGAAGCGCTCGATATCAAATTCCAACAAACGATCACCATTCAAGGACTTACTTCTGTCAACTCTGCTATACTTTAGCGATCATTCCACCATAACTAAGATCGGAAGAAAACACTCAGATCTAATATATATTCAAGAACCCCGAACTTATTACCGTGAATGAATACAGCCTACCTTGACACAAAGCACGTCTAATTATCTAAAAACCGATTAGTCCGTGAGTTAATGAAAATAATAATAATGTTACTCCAACTAACTCCGAACACCTTGAGTCAGTCTAACTACAATACAAGCAGTTAGACGTAGACATAACTAATTTCAGCTTACCTGAACTCCCAAGACAAACGCGTAACCGGCGTCGCTTTGGCTTATGACGACATTTAGTTTCGCTAACTAACATTTGCCCCGAGGATCATGTTGGTAAGTCAAACTACACAATATCGGTCGCAATTTCAAATGTACTATAACTTTATTCAAATACATAAATGTCGTGCACAGGTATTTATCAAATATATGATAATATATTGATCTTGAAGAGATTGATGGAAAAAAACCATTATAATTAACTAGACTACTGCGACAGTAACGAGATCGTTAAGTAGATAAAGTTCTATACTGCCTATTGTTTCAAAAGCCAAAATAAAAAATAAAAAAATGTTAACATCTGGCCGAGCCGCTTTAGTCGCCTGGACGTTTGAGTACACAACGAACCATAATGTGTCACTTATCAAAATAAAAATTTTAAACAATATTTTGGTTCTAACTACTTTATAGATTTAATTAAATTAATTCATATTATTAGTAATTTATTAGTGTTAATAAATTAATACTACTTATGAATATTTCACTAGTAAATTGTAATCAGCTGATTGTAATAGTACCAGGACGTAGAAAAACTATTACTTAAATAAAATTTCATATTATTAAAACGCAATTGTACTAACAATATAATTTTATAAATAACATTCATATGAATAAATTTTTACAGAATTGTATTTTCTCCATAACGTTTGTAAACATTATCTTCATAATTATTTTGATGTATTTTTTTAGTATCTCAGAATGTAGGATTTACTATTTCTTAAATAATTTTTCATGAAAGCTACAAAATTACTTACAAATCTATCCCGTGGCGTCGTGGCCGTATTACTTTCTCGGAAGTTATTACTCAGACCCTTACAAGGATTCTTGGTACTTTTCTTGGTACTAAGTTAAGTGAACTAATAGCTTACCCCGTGTTACCCCTAGGTTATCATCAGAACAAGACTTAGGGCAGCTTGCACAACAGTGCCTAATTTGATTTCGACCGATATGGCGTGATAGCGAGTATACCCGCACTCCACTCCTAGGTCGTGGGTTCGATTGCCATATACGACAAATATTTGTGTGTATAAATATGAATATTTGTTCTGGGCTGGGTGTTTTCCTATGTATATTAAGTATGTATTTACAAAAACCAAAGTATTTATGTATGTTTATCCGTTATTGAGTATCCATAACACAAGTTTTTAATGATACTTATATTGGAACTAAATAATTGGTGTAAGTGTCAGAAATATTTATTTATTTATTTATTCTAGAAAAAATTTAAAATGTCATTGCTTTCAGTTGTTTGATTGAAGTTGAAAGGGATGGATTAATGTTTTCAATAGGTTTAGCAATAATCAGTATAAGTGTCCGTTGTGCAAGACACCCTAATAGAAATAAAATACGAGTGCAGGAAGTATAAGGTTAGGGAAGTTACATACGCTTTCCATAATAAAAATTACGTTACCATAACATAGAACTAGTGAAAGCATAGCTATTATTTGAAGAGACGCGCATCTGAGCGGTGTTGCGTTAATATTTAACGAAGCAAATATAGTCAAGCCAATTAAAACAATATAAAATCCCCATTCCTATAATAATCTACATGCAAGGTATTTTATTTATTTTTAATCTAGGTACGACCTTTCATAACACTAAGAACTCCCATATGAAAAGACGATCTGAGTGTCCACAAATTATTTTGTAAATCTGATTCAAACTTTACTTTCCTTGAAAATCAAGTCATAAGTTCAGACTATAAAAGTCTAGTTTAATCAGTGAACTGACCTAACTTTTTGTAAAGAATTCATAAAGTTTTACTACACCTAGGTTGTAAATTTCCTATTAGACTTAAATTAGATTTCTCGAGATCTCTGAACTATACACCTACATTGTATAAGTATGTTACTTTTTATTTATACTATGGTTCTTCGTCTAAATTATCAAAAAATTTAAATGGTTTATCAGATGGTAAGAGAGACGTGTGCTCACAATTAGTGCATTACTATCAAAGATAAATAGATTTGTACTACTCTCGTCACACAAAAAATCATCAGTTTTCAATTCTTATAGTAGTGATATTAGCCCCAGCGCCATTAAAATATCGCGTCGCACTATCATTTGGCAGCACATAAGTAATCCTTACGTAAACTTTTTCTAAGAACAAATTTTCTTTAACGATCTTACATACATACATACATTCACGCCTATTTGGCCGAAGGGGTAGGCAGAGGCATATTACACGCCCACACTTCACCAATTATATTAGTGGTCCCACGTAATAGGTGGCGAGCCTATTGCCGCTTAACGGGCACTGTTATTTTCGCCAGAGCGTCGTCCGTTGATTGACAGGTGCACCACTGGCTGATGAGGTTGGCTTGGGCTGCTTAGGTCTTCATAGGGTCCCTAAACAGCTTTACGATCTCAGTATATTTTTTACAATATCACAACTCAAACCTCATACCAGAACCTCTCCCAAACCACGTTCCATGTGGCACTAAAAGGAATTCTTCAATTAATACGTTCGTAGTCTTGCAAGATATTAAGGCGAAGGAACGTCAACACCGCACACGTATCGGTCCATAAACCTGTTCTATCAACGTTTGTATCCAATTAATTGGCAGAGCATTCTCTGCGCAGCTTCCAGACTCAGGCATGTCAATGAAAGCAATTACTATACGCCGTACACGCATCGTATAGACCACCCATACCATCCATTACCCCACAATACCAATAAGTGAATCTATTATCTAATTGCTTTACAACGTTTCTAGATTCTAATGCGTAATTCCTTTGTTGTCGTATATGTAGTCTTATCTAGAGTTGTCTATTTGGATTTTCTTGTATAATTCAGTACTGATAACAATATGTCCCGTTATTTTTGAATATAGTAGTTTTGAGAACGTAAAAGTGATTCCACACTACGTCCGATTCGAATCCGGAATAACACAGATATAAAAAAATTATTAAAGATTGTATAAAAATTCAGTTGAAAGAAATCAAACATAGTGCAACTCAAAGCGTATTTGTGATATAATGATTAATTATTATGCAATATAATAATATATCTTTTCGTAAGCAAAAAAATACTATTTCTATCTTTACGATTTATAGTATTTCCAACTTGAGTTAGGGTTTTGCGAGAGGACTAAACTATAAACAATTAACCAAACTCACTATCGCATTATAATATTCGTAAGGACTATGTAATTATAATAATACATTCATTATACTAGGAGACCACACTACACTATTCATTCTTAGAGACTTCAACGGGTACAGAAAAGATTTTTGAAGCATTTTGTTTACTCAGCTGGTAATAGGACAAATGGAATAAAATTATGGTTACAATATTTTAAAATAAGCTCCTTAATTACCGTCGAGTTTTAATTGATTTACTATTTGTCTCCAAAACATTTTTTATTACGATTGACTGCGCCCTGCTATTAAGTAAATTTAATTTGCCTGTTCCAGTTCGATATCGCCATAAAAAAATAACCCCTTTTGTAAGGCTTTTTCGTAAAACAGTGTTTGGATCCAATTCTTCTATTTCCAGAATGTGTAAAGACGTGAATGCATTTAGTGATGTTATTGAAATTTATTATGGATCGACTTTGAAATTCGCAGAGTATCACGGCTGGCTGTAGCCTCATATGCTAATTGTAAATTGTTAAGTTGTAAGTCTATTAATCTTCATATTGTAGGTATTGGTATAAGTCGTATTAACCTGTAATTGTTTGTTACATATCATTATGCCTGTGTACATGTGTTTATTATTAAAAAACAATGTTAACAAATGTTGGTAAATCTAATAAAAATAATATCTATTTTCGTTAGCATAAAAATACTTTTTCTACCTTCACGTTTTGAAGTATAGATCTAAAGTAATTTCGGATTTGGGAGAAAACGTTACTAAAAACAACCAAACAAACTCACTATCGCTTTACAAAATTAGTAAAGATTTTGTCATTTTAAAAGTTGATTTTCTTTACGTAAAAGGGCAAAACCCATATCGATTTGTGATTCAAACAAAATTATTATCCTATCTTATCTTATCTTATATCAGAAAACTGTTTAAATTTGCCACCGGATTTCTACTGTACTCTAGCAGCGCTACAAGCCATGAATGATGTATTACGCATGAAATAGGTAGCAGCATCTCAACAAACACTCTATCAACACACAAAGAAAAAACCGAAAAGATTTTTATTTGACACCACCTTAAAGCGATCAATATAAAGCTCAAACTGCTGTACAAGATTTGTAACAATTCTGTTTTACAAAGATGTGGACGCCAATCGATGTGTCAGTTGGGTGATGGTGAAACTTTTCATTTTGTATCGGGGCGATGTTGGCAGGGAAAACAATTTTCTTGCTATTTGAGAGCTCATTTTTAACGATATTGAGTGGGAACTTTTTAGAGGTGGGGTGCGGTGAATATTCGCCGGCTGTTTACAAACTGATATCGCGGTGATCGATGAAACTGCCCGAAACTGTAGCAGAGGTTAATATTGTTTCCGAACTCGATAAATCCATGCCTCCAACAACTAGGCGTAATGATACCATCGCCTGATAACTATTTGGATCGGTGAAATTAATTTAATCCCAGATTTACGAGCTAACATTTTTTCTCTCACATGCCGTATTAGACACGAAATAACAAGGATTAATTTCAATACAGACAAATAAATATTTTCTAACAATCACACTAATTATTTAGTTCTAAGATAAGTATCATTAAGCATACAAATAAATATTTTCTAACAATCACACTAATTATTTAGTTCCAAGATAAGTATCATTAAGCATACTTAAATACTTTATATCTGAAATTAAATATTTCACATACAAAGAATAACACCCAGACCCAAACAAATTTACATGTGTGCATAAACATAAAAATTTGCAAATATTTGTCCTGTGTGGGAATCAAGCCCGCTCTGCTTCTAGAGTCGTCCTCAGGAGCAGAGTGCGGATATACTCGCCACCTATCCATATCGGTCGTCAAGATAGGTATGCCCCAAAGGTTCTTAACTTCATTAATTTTTAAAAAAATTATAAAATATCTAATCAATCAAAAATATATGAAAAATTATCATTATTGGTACCTTCCCATCTTTTTTATAACTTAAGTCTGTTCAAGCAAGATAACAAACTTCAGGAGTTTCTTGTCTTATCCTTCTCCAATCGTTATAAATAACATACATACATACATTCACGCCTGTTTCCCCGAAGGGGTAGGCAGAGGCATATTACACGCCCACCTTTCGCTATTTGTATAGTTGGTCCCACGTAATAGGTGACAAGCCTATTGCCACTTACCGGACATAGTTAAGTGTAAGTTACACATTGTAAATATACGAGTAGTAATATTACGTTATCTTAACATTTGGAAGCCCAGATTATAAATCATATTTTTATTTACATAGTAACGTAAGCCAATATTAAAAAATATAACAGAACAATAATAAAATAATAGCTAAAAAAGTATTTGCGCGATTAGAATCTCTGGCCTTTGTGAAAAATTATCAAGAAAATCTTATACGGAAAACTGAAGGAACTAAAAAAAATCCGAACGGAAATGTTAACAAATAATAAAGCTGGCTTTCCATTATGAAATTGATTTTGTAACGGACGAGCTATGTAATAGTCAGTTGAGCTTATTGTTTTTCCAGTGGCCGTTTTACCTAATTGGAAACCAGAAACTTTGTTTATTTTCGTTGCCAATGTACTGTGTAACGAGCCTTGCTTTTTATATTTTTCCTCAATACATGGAGAGAAATATTCGCTGAACATTTCGCGGAACCGTTAATAGTATTTATTTATTCTGTTGCACAGACAAACACAGGAACCAATGGCCGTGTAGGTGTGGACAGCGTAAACCACAAGCGCTAGCGTTTTTTTTTTGAATATATCTGGATTTATTGAAAATTTTACAGGAGAGATGGAATATGCGCTATTACTGTCAGATTTATTGTTAAAGTAGACTATATAATATACCGCATAGTAGCGATGCACTTACATAGCGATCGATATTTTTGGTCTATAATAATATTAAACTAGCATATAATAGTTGGAATGATTCTTAAATTATATAACTTAAAACAAAATTAACGATATATGTATGTAGATTCTAAACTAAATGCAGTAATACCACTACTACACACGCGCAAGAATAACTATATTTTATCATGTTTAAATCGGGTATAGTTATGTTTTTATACTTACTGGTTTCAAATTGACTTCATTAGTTAATATTATTTATTCAAGTTTGGCTCAATAGAGCTCTTATAAAAGTCATACTTATAAACTAACGCGCCCATTCACTGCGGGCGGGAGCTTGATCGTAAAAGAACGGGCAAGAAAATCGTCAAGGTTGATTTTGTTTTTACATACTAGTTTAAGTCTAGTCTAGTAAGGAATGCATAACCTTTTAATAAGTTCTTAACTTAGACTTTATAATATCCATATTATGCATATATATATTATCCATGGTCCACCATGTAGACTTCTAATCATGTTTCTCTCTTTGTAAGCAATAACCTATCTTCATTTAACACATTTGCTAGAAGCCTATTAAATTTGAAAGTCATTGAATTATGGGCCGGCTTTCTGACATAGATCTTGTAAATATTAATTTAATCCTATCTAAGATAGGAGCTTGGTCTTAGAAGATTCTTATAAGAAACTTGTGAGGGTTAATCTATCTACATAGTAATATTGCATAAATATTATCAGACATCTATCACAGTGCTATTTCGTATGTACTATGTAACATTTGTTTTTTTATAAAGTTATTAACACATTGAAAATATTCAGCACAAAAAGCAGTTCAATGAAATAAATTTTTAGCAGGTATATGCAAAACAAATATGAGACCTTAAATGCGGAGAGCAGGAATTCCAATCTTCGAATAACCTCATACCAGTCGTGTTAACGTAATATAGAATTCGCTACAAGCGTGTAACTCACACCGAACCTTTAGGCTCGGGGCTGTTTTGTATTTATGTAACTGTAGGGTCAGTTTTCCATTTCTCTTTATGTATCCCGTACGTTTTATGCATTTCAGCAATATTTATGTATCGGCGATACAGAACCGAAGTCTTTTCACAGCGTGCGATTCGATAATGATGCTTCCGTGTATTTATTCGAAACTACCGTTCATTTCAATTAGCGTTAATTTCGATGACATATTTTTTGTAACTTTCTGCCAGTTGCTTTGTGAGTAAAATATTTTGTTCAGTAGAAATGAGGGCGAATATTATATTACTAGTTAGGTGTAGTGTGCTTTACACTCACACAATATAGAAAAACGCATACTCACCAACACATTCTATGTTTACGCTCTACGTACACACACGCGTCGTTCCAGAAATTAAGTTCGAATTCACATTATTAATTATCACTAACCATTTATTAAGTACTTAAAAAAAACAGATTACTAGTCTACCATTCTTTGTTTTTTTTTTGATAATATGTTTAAAGTATTATAATTAATTGCACTCCGAAGTAGCTCACAAATGTCAAGAAAACTTAATAAAGCGCTGATTCGCTAGACGCAAATTACATGTATAAGAATTAACCCAAGTACAACCCAAATTTAAAGTAAATAAAGCTAGATAAAAAAGAGAGAAGAAAATTACTCTTTACTACGCCCTTAGCTTTAAGAGGACGGCCCATAGGTTATTGTCTAAGTGTACTTGTACATAATCTTACGTTCATATATCCCATTTGTTATGAATGAATAAATGAATGAACACTTTATTGTACACCAAAATAAAGAGAAATATAGCAATGGAAAAATTGAATTAAAATTAATAGTACAATGGGCGGCCATATTGCTCACAGCAATTTCTTCCAGGCAACCTTGGGATGGACAGGACATGATAAGAAGTATACACGTAGGGTAGCGCAATGGAGTGCTCTAATTAACAATAATTAATAGGATATATATACCTATAAAAATTACACTTGAAAAGAACCACGCATTCACATTGGATTTGGACAGTAACCTCGCTGTAACTATTTAAATAGATCTCATAGTTGCAGAAAACTTCACTTTTACCTCTAGACATGGTGACAGGTGCCCTTCGCCCATATTTTCACTAGACGATATCCTATTCGCTTAGTATTGGTGCACTTGCCATCCAACGGACGAGGCTCTGGCGAACATAACAGTGCCCGGTAAGCGGCAATAGACTCGCCACCTATTCGTGGGGCCAACTATATAATTGGCGAAGTGTGGGCGTATATTATGCCTCTGCCTACCCCTTGGGGGAAATAGGCATGAATGTATGTATATATGTATGTATGTATATATGTCTAACAAGATAGGGGTTGATAAAATTATATCAACGTAGTTGTCACAAAGTTATTTCAAACTTTCATTTTCCCAAACATATAACAAGTCCATTCAAATCAATTTTGCTAAAAGCCTTAATACCAATACCAAAATCAGAGCATTCCAAAAACGCAGGCTTTACGTCCCATGTTGGCTCGGATAACATTCCATAGAGAATATTTGGAAAACATCTCTCAGTTTTGGAACAATGGACAACAATACGCTGTAATAACCTACACCAATGGAATTGAAACCAAAAAAACATCGTGTGCTCAAAGCAGAAAAATTGCACAGCATATAAAATATTGTTTTTTAACGTTTTTTGAAACTGCTTGATGAATCACCTTATATTGCCCGAGTATCATAAATGCAAGGGACAATTATCAAAACTCAAGTAGATCTCAAACCGTAAATAAATACTTAAAAGAATATATTCTTGATCATCCCACACCGCTTTTTTTTGTTGTAAAATCACATAAATAAATCATAGAAAACACAGACCAAGATATATCAGTAAAGTGAATTTATCAATATAAATAGAATATTCACTTTCATTAGTCGGGTCCGCATAGGGATTGTTACCTTAACTTATTTTATATTGTTAAAAATATATTATTACATTTAATTAATTCTGGCTGATATAGAAATTGATGTGACATTTTTTTTTCGACGAATTGTACCTTTTGTATATTAACCTTAAAGTCCTTTACATTATGGCCTTATTTACTGCGTTGCAAAAAAATTTGTGGCATTCTATTCGTTTCAACCTTTTTTATTTTTCAGAATTGAAAATGACATTTCCACAAATATTTCTTACACTTACATTAAATTTATGAAATAAAATACTACCTGAAATACAAATATAATTTTAACTGCTTTTAAAATGTCTAGGTATTAGTGAAAAGACAATTGAAATTCCACATAAACAAAATACATATTTATATTAAATATATTTCAGCACAAATTCAACACAGAATTATTCAAGTCCCTTTGTTTATTAACAAACATTGTTTCACTAAATGAAAAATTCTTTGGAAAAAGTGTGTTTAGTGCTCAGGAGTTTAACCTCGAAATTAAATAATTATGAACAAGTGTCGAAGGACATGCGGGTCCAGAACAAAGGCTGAGCGGCTGTGGCTGCGGCTTCTGTTTGCTTGCCTCGCTTGTTTCGCTTAAGAATCGTATGAATACAACAAGTAAGCAATCTATTTTTTGTTGTTTAAGTACAATTTGCATAAGCTTTACTAAAGGACATGCAGTTCTCTTTTTTTAAATATTTTTTTCATACGTTAGGTACGTATGAAAAAAATATTTAAAAATTACAATCTGTAGGAAGGGGCATTACTATGATTACTTTTAAATACATTAAAATAAGTATATCACTTAAAAAATATGTCGAAGGACATGCACAAAGGCTGAGCAGCTACGGTCGGCTACAGCTTCTGTTTGCTCACCTCGCTTATTTCGCTCAAGAACAGTGTGGATTCATAAAAAATCTTACAGCTCCTGATATTAACGTTTTGTATTTTATATCGAAATTATATATATACAATATACTACAATACACAATATACTTTTCTAACTTTTTATGGTCATGGTATAAATAATTTTATACTATGAACATAAAATCAAGCTAGTTAATAGTAATAAATGGAGATTGCCTCATAATTGGTTCTACTTCTAAAAATGACTGACAGAGTATCGCTTATTTTGACAAGCCTTAATTGAACACTGAAATACTCGGGGAGCTTTGTCGGTATGTTCAACCTATATTGAACAGAATACATGCAATGGTCAGCCTAAGGCATTGTCTCTAAGTCATATGCCTGCTTCTATTTAGTCTATCCTCATACAATATAATCTGGTTGTAGTGTTGGTAATTATTAATATATTGCAATATACATTATTAATTAAGTATATTTCTCTTATTTTATATATATATCCCGGTTGCTCTAGACTTAAGCTTAGAGCCCAGAGTCTGCTCACTGGTTAAACCAGATTTGACTTAATTTCAAACTTTTAAGTAACTTCTTGAGTCATGGCTATATAATTATTTATCAGTTCAGTTCAGTGCAAGAAAACTGGTTCACTAGATTTGGAAACTCTTAAAGATAATAGCACAACTTCCGCAATTATATTAATAAGGTTATAAGATACGTTTAAAGGAACCCTTAAACTAACCGTCCCTCAAAACTAAGAAAATGTGAGAAATAAAATTTGCAATTAAATTAATAAGGTTATAAGATACGTTTAAAGGAACCCTTAAACTAACCGTCCCTCAAAACTAAGAAAATGTGAGAAATAAAATTTGCAATTAAATTAATAAGGTTATAAGATACGTTTAAAGGAACCCTTAAACTAACCGTCCCTCAAAACTAAGAAAATGTGAGAAATAAAATTTGCAATTAAATTAATAAGGTTATAAGATACGTTTGAAGGAACCCTTAAACTAACCGTCCCTCAAAACTAAGAAAATGTGTGAGATAAAATTTGCTTTAATACAAATTATAAAACGCTTTTTCGGTATTATTTTGTTTTTCAAGGAGTACTCTTCTTTGGGTTAAGCAATGATGAAGAGTTACCAGTGTTGGTGTAAAACTTCGGCTCACTGCTAGATGACAATGTTTGGAATACGAAATAGATATGACAAATTTCAACAATCACAGGAGCCCAGTATTGCAGGAGCTAAGGATATCATATCAGAGGTACTAGGTATTTTATACTTTACCATAGATTAAAATACACCATAGATTATTACTAACTGAAATTCAGCCAGATCTGGCTAGACCAGTAAGTAGACTCTGGGCGCTAAGCATAAGTCTAGGGCATCTGGTATAATGCTACGATATGATGACAGAAGCCCAGTGTATCGCAGGTCACGTCCCGCTGCAAGTAACCTATTGACGAGGTTTGAACTCAGTGCCAACTAACTCTGAACCGGAAATAATAATAATACTCAACCTCTTTTCTGAATTCCAGACTGTGTTACAAACATTTATATCTAAAATAATATTTTGAAAGTAAGATTAGTAAGGTAAGCCCAAGATTTTTGGATAGTGAAGAGATTTACTTTAGACTTCAAGTCTCAAGAAACTTTGACTAATATTTAACTTAAAAATCAAAAATTTCAATAGCTCAGCAATTCTAAATCTTGATTAAAAAAAACATCAAAGAGGTTCATTTCACCCTAACGCTTTCTAGTGATAATGACTAAAAGGTAAATTACGAAGCAAACCTTTCGATAATTAAAAGTAAACACCCCGTTTTTATTTAAGATCCATTAGTTTTATTAAATCAATTTAAGAAATGAATGTTTACATTATGTCTTTACTAATATAAAATAAGCATATATCAAGGTTTGTTGTTGAAATTGAATATTTCAAAATTTTTTATCTGCTATTAGCCCTTTTTGAGTCAAAATTTTTGAAATTGTCTGAACTTATCTCACGAATGAGCTGAATTTTACTATTTTAGTTAGCTACTAACATGTAATATTTTATGAAAATTACAATTTTTATTTTGAATAAATTAAAAATATCGGCATACAAAGTCTCGTGAAAAAGCTTGTACTTGAAATACTATAATCAAACCGCCCCAAACTAATAAATAGGTTGTTTTTCTACCTATTGTTAATGACTTTAAGGCAGCATTATCATATTATCGATCCATCAAAGCTATAAGCAGTCTGCTGTCCAAAACAATGGAGGAAGCTTTGTTGTCTAGTAATTTTTTATTCTACTATCCCTTTTCACTGGGCTTGTATGTTTACTTTGATTATTGACAATGTTTCTTGTCATTGTCCAAATCAGTTTCCGAAATTCTACTTTTCACTTTTGTATCAGAATAGTTTTACAAATTCTAACGTCAACATATTCAATATTGACTAAAACTCTCCCAAACTTCTATTATATTTCAGAGAAGGTGAAATTTTTCATTGCCATTAAATCAAAAATATCGGCAGACAAAGTCTCGGGAAAATGCTTGTACTTAAAATACGATTAACAAACCGCTCCAAACTGATAAATAGGTTGTCGATCTACCTATAGTTAATGAGTTTAAGACAGCATTATCATATTAACGATCCATCAAACCTATACTAAACCGTACAGGTAAGCAGTCTGCTGTACAGAACAATGGACGCAGCTTTGTTGTCCGATAATTCTTTATTCTACCTTGCCTTTTCACTGGGCTCGTACATTTACTTTGCACAAAGAGATCCTTTATATGTCCGTGAATAATTAATAGGGCTCATTCAGGAACTTTCAGTTAGGTACCTAGTGTTTTTTTTAGTTTTTTGTGTAATGAGCCTTGGATCTATATAATTTTAGTTATCAAAATACCTTTTAAGCGTGATCTTCTATTTCTGAGACATAATTGGTTACTATGTCAGCATGAGTATCTGAATATACTATGGTAAAACTTTGTCTAGTTTTATTCCGTAAGCGGGACAAAAAATATTATAATTAGCGAAAAAAAAATTGCATTAGATGGGCATCTAATAGTTGAAACGGTGGAATTGTGTTTAGAAGAGTTACACAAATTAAGGATTAAACCTGAAAGCCAGCTAATTCGTTTTAATTAGCTAGCAGTGGCAATGCTTATCCCAAGAAATTTCTTCCAGGAAAAAAAAAACATATACAAAGAAGACACGTGCACAAAATACGTTACAAAATAAACATAAAAAAATAATATTAAAAGACTAAACAATAACATACTAAAATGAAATAAAAACGTACAGCTAGAAGGCAGCAAGGAAGCGTTCTTTTAATGCCTTCTTAAAAATGGAAATACTTTTGGATGTGCGGATATGTTATTTTAGTATTGATAAGATATAAACTAAAAGTTTTACATGAGAGTATACATTTTCAATGCATTATATGAAAAACAAGATTCCCGTTAATTGTAAAATGATATTTAGATCCAGCTATTAAGTAGAACTGAAAGTGGATATAGTATTTAGTGAAAATGTTTAAAGCTAAGTGCATGTGGTTTGTTTGTTTCGTGAGCACAGTTCGTGTTTTGTTCGTCTGCATTGTGAGCCTAGTATTCAAATAGTTGTGAACATTGATCACTCAGGTATGTACTCGTTAGTTGTGTTAAGTTTTAGTTGCGCTCTAGCTATGCTATTCTAGGTCAGGGGGATAACCGAAGTTAAGCTGAGGTTATAGAAGTATAAGAAGTGACTCCTATACCAGTGTATACCACCTATAGTGAAATTGTGAATTAATAAAGTATTAAGTAAGTTCATGAACGAATGGCTTCACTATACCTACTATAAAATATGGTAATCGTTAAGACAAGGCCAGTAAATTCTAACATCAGAACGTCACAACCTCTGCCACGTGATGGAGTATGACCCAAAACCCTCTCACCATCATATGTAAGATCCTGCCCAAGACTAGATTTTTTTCATCAATATTTTTCCACTGCTGGGCAAAAGTCTCCCTCTATTGTCTCCATTTCCTTCTTTCTTGGTTGAGTTTCCCCCAGTCTGGGTACAACATGGCAATGTAGACTCGCCACCGCTTCCGAGGTCTACCTCTAAGTCTTTTGCCGCCTTCCGGAGCCTAGTAGTTAAGCGATGATGGGATAAGGCAGTTGAACTACTCCGAAGGATCGAGGCGCCGTATCCTCGAGGCGGTCGGGCCCATCTTAGAGCGATGGGTCGGCCGTCGGTGGGGGTCGATAACTTTCCGGCTCACACAGGTACTTTCCGGGCACGGGTGCTTTGGGAAGTATCTGTGTGACGTCGCCGGGGGGGAGTCGACCCGGTGTTGCCACCACTGTGACTGCGCGATGGATGATGCGCAGCACACTCTGGTGGCGTGCCCTGCGTGGGCGGGGCCGCGGTCGACGTTAGCCGCGGCCCTGGGTGGGGTGGCTCTCTCGCTGCCGACCATCATGCAAAAGATGGTCGACAGCGAGAAGGCATTCCCATGCCTTCTCGCTGGCGATGGCCTCCTTCTGCGAAGTGGTGATGTCGCAGAAGGAGGCCGCGGAGCGGGAGAGGGAGCGGGATCCGCTCTCTCTCCGGCTACGCCGTTGGCGCAGCGGGCGGGCCAGGAGGGCCCGTCAGGCAGCGCCCGGGGGGTCTTAGGCGGCGGGGGCAGGGGGCCCCTTCCGTCTCGCCATAGACCCCCCCCGAAGTCGGCCAGTTACGCCATGGCCGCACAAGGAGGTAGGGGGGGCGCTGCAAATTGCGCCTTCCTGAGGAGGTCTCCCCGGTTCTGATCCGGGGGACGTTGGCCGCGGGCGGGGTTCCAGAAGCTACGAACCCGGGCACTGGTGCCTCGCCCCTTTTCAACAGCGGTGGGCGTCGTCTGAAGTTTTTTTAGTGGGTAGGACTGCGGTGGTCGTGTCGGCCGCAGTGAGCCCCACACCCCCTCCCGGTCTCCCCCTTTTGGCCGGGAGACAGTGCGTAAGCAGCATTTTTTTACAGACGATAATAAAAAAAAAAGAAAAAAAAAGGCAGTTGAACTACTACTGATGTTATATAGTCCTCAGCCCATTTTGCCTGCCTTTGCGCAGAACAGTTCTTGGAGCGAAATCACGGTGCGGTCCCATGATTATGCAACACAATCAATGGATGTAGTAAGCTTGTTGATATTAGTTTTGACATCGTTGGGCAGTTCTGTATAAGTTTGCCCAAGCACTTAAGCCTTTAATCAATTTACTTGACGATTTTCTTGCCCGTTCTTTTACTATCAAGCTCCCGCCCGCAGTAAATGGGCGCGCTAGTTTTTAAGTTATGACTTTCATAAGAGCTCTATTGAGCTCTAAACTTGAATAAATGATTTTGACTTTAATTGATTTATAATATAGATATATTTTCTATACGTTGTTATCGCGTCGACTGCGTTTTTTGTTGGTTCACATTATGATGATGACTGTACCATCTAATTTAAAGCATAATATGTTCACCTGTTACTAATTGTGCATTAAGCTAAGATTTTTGTAAAACGCAATAGATATGAATTGAAGTAATAATTGTTGGTGATCTAAAAATAAAACCTTTAGCTTACCACTAGAGGTCAACGAGGTTGACAATACGTTAATCAATAATCTAATAAATAAGTAAAGTAGACTTCTGTTAAAATTTTGAATTTATCAGACACTACTGAAAATTTAAACAAATAAATACCACATACCAAATTTTTGTAAGCATTTAATTCGGACACATCGTATACTCATCATCACATACATTAATCAGTATATAAACATTACTTGAATTGTAACTTTAATGTAAATAAATACAACGGATAACGTTTCAAATAGAGAATATTTTATGCGAGCAAAGCAAAAATAAATATTCAAAAACAGTTTGTTATTTTACATGAAATTTATATTTAAAATATTGACATAGCTGCCATCGTATTCGATTACCGGTTTTCAATCCATTCCATTTAATAGTACCGCGTCGCCCTGAGGGCGAACGAAAACATACAGTTCATAAATTTACGTGAAACACAGATTGGAACAATGGCCCAAACGAAAATTGGCCAAAATGAAAACCGATTCACATCAGACATTTAATCGGATTTCGAACTTCCAAAATGTATTCCGACGTGAGTTACTCTCAAGCACTCATATTAATTTATTGTCATTAATCTGTGCACTAATTTCAGAAATTAATTAACGTTAAAAATATAGCCAACCCGTGAATTTATTTAATATCGCGTCAGCTCATTGAATTTTAATCTGCGTTGTACCAAAAGTGGGTGGAGTTGGTTTAAAAGAGACTCATATCTTGTTAATTAAATCAGCTCAATGGGGTGCCTTTCGGCGGGTGGTTCTTAGCTACTTTGAAGGTATAATAATGTTGAATTTCAGGCATTGGAGAGGCTTCCATTTAAATTTGTCTCAGAGGACGCCTTAAGAACATTGGCGTGTTTTTGAAGGGTTAATATTTATATTGTTAAGACAATTGGCTGAAGTTTTTTTATTAACGCTTATCTTTTTTATAATATGATCAAGAAAGTAGTTGTTGAGCCATTGACAATTAGAATAAGTGAGAATGAACGAAATAAGAATATATGCAGCGCCGACACTGGATAAAACTATAGACAGAGTAGAAGAAAGGTGATAAACATTAATCTTTTACACGTGTATTATTCTGCGAAAAATCAGAATTGAGAAATAGAAACAAAGAAATTTTAATGTGAACAAAAAAGAGGATTTGTTTTAATGTTACGTTAAGTCAGAGCAGTAAAAATACGTATGCGTATACATATTAATCTATTTTGCTGTTTGATTTGTGAGGTGGCGGACGACTGCTGGGATACAGAAAACAATATAAAATCAATAGTGTCTGGATACGTGGCAAGGGTTAATTATTGCTGAGAATAGAATATACAAACTGTTACATTGATATTAATTACGGATATCTATCAGCATGATATGACGCATTTTTCAAAATGTTTATGTTAGTGGTGGCAGGTCTAAATAAAAGAGTGTATGTTAATCTTGAAAATGTACAGGGAGCATTATATAAATGCTTAATTAATTGTTATTTGCTTAATTTATAAAGTAGATAAAGGTGAATAAAGTTAAACAAAATTATGAATTGTGAGCTTTATTATGGATTTATTACGCATTTCCCAATAGCTGGTTCCGTTTTAGTACAAAATTATTTTAGGAAGAAATATGATACCTATCGCTGGGAAAGGCTGCTCATTAACGTCCTTGCACATAACGCGACATTACATCATATCGTGTATGTCTAACATAACTATTTTAATTTCTTATGACATGCCTATTATTTCACACAGCGTTTAACTAAGCAGAGATTGTACTATAAATATTTATCGTTTCAAGGTTTCGATTCCACTAAGAATAAATATTTGTTTGCACTAGAACGATTCGTTATTTGTTCGAAAATTAATATGTGAACAAATAAGCCATATAAAATTCTAGTCACAAAAATTTGCACTTTAAAGTTCAGGGATTATCGAGTGTGATCGTTAAACATGCTTTTATAGTAGGGTTGTTTTATCGGTTCATTAAAGCGACCTTTTACAGACCCTTTTAATTTAAATTAACATTTAGGTTGATAAAAGGATTGAAGAGACGAGAGAATGCCACTTAGGATAGAAAATTTATACCTACACATTTGTATAAATCTATGTGTGTAATAATGTGTCTGATAAAAATAGCACATAAAAGTATGTATCAACGAGTATAGGTAAGTAGAAAATTAGTATTTAGTAAGTCATAGGACAGTTGAAAAACCTTTAATTAGGAATAAGAATAAAAATCGTATTTCAGTAATATTAGCATAGATTAGTGCAGGCGATTTGGCAAAGATTTGAAATTTACACATTGAAATATACATATAAAGACGGCTGATATAGCGCAGAGGTTTGCATACCTGCAGTCCGCTTCTAGAGCTCATCTCCATGGACTCCTATATACCTAAAAGAATATACTTGTGCGTTTAAAGATGTATCTTGAAAAGAGTATTAACTAGTATATTTTTCTGACAAATACATCAATTCGATCGTCATCGAAATATATATTTGATTTGACGACCGATACGGCGTGGAGGTCAGTATGCCTACACTTCACTCCAGAGGTCGTGGGTTTGATTCCCACGCAGGACAAATCTTTGTGGGCATTAACATGAATATTTGTTCTGGTCTGGGTGTTTTCCTATATATATTAAGTATGTATTTATAAAAAAAAAGTATTTGAGTATGTTTATCAGTTGTTTAGTATCCATAACACATGTTCTTAATGATAATTATCTTCGATCTAAATAATTAGTGGAATTGTCGGAAAAATATTTATTTATTTATTTGTTGGTATCAATAGCATAGTTTAGGGCTCGAAATTGAATTGATTTTCTTTTACTAAAATAAAAGTGTTAAAACTTGCTTGGATTTTGTGTTGAATTAAATGAATAAATAGCTGTGTTAAATGTCCAAAGATATTCCATACACTTGCTGTTTATTACAATTTAAAAAAATAGAATTTTAAATTACTACATATAAAAATTCTATTTTTGCAACATCACCATTAACTTTTAATTGTTGAATAAGTGTACTTACTATCAATTAAGTGTAAAAAGAAACCGTTTTCAGTAGTACTTGTACGGCCTGCGTTCTTTATTAAACGTTATGTGACATAAACAAAACATTACTTCAGTACGTAACGCATAAACAGTGTTTTAATTTAAGGTCGCGCGTTGGTTGATCTCGCAAACGAATTAACAAGAACAATCTCGTCTGTCCTTGTAAAAAAACAAGTTGTTTAGAAGACATTCGCCATCAAAAAATATGAAAACTTAGTCAAACTCCACACCTCCTGCCGACCACGACGACAATATTAAAAAAAGAGACAGCTGGGGACTTTAATTAGAATTTTTCGAATTATACAAGGCCCGCGGCGAAGCGACGTGTCACACGGCCGCCATTTTGGGAGCACTTTAGATTTTTTGTTGTGATTTCTTTGTCAGACTGAATTTTTTTGGGGCAGAGAATTAACTCTGCTTAGTTACAATATATGTACAGTGAGAATAAGTAGATGTCAGGATCTGTTATTATATATACTCTTTAAGGAAGTTCGGACTCACAAACATAATTTACACATATTTTAGTTAGATTTAAAGCATTGCATTGAAGGCACAGAAGAAACTCTGCTTAATCAAATGAAATTATATAAGTTTCATATTGTTTAGTTTGAGTCGTATTGCAGTTAGATATTTTCCAAATTTTACACATTATGATAGGTAGTAACCCAACCCACGACTGCCTTTTGCGAACCATGCTTTATTTGAATAATAGTAATAGTATTACAGAAAAACTAGCGCTAGACAAACAGTATTACATAGACATCTTTATCTCAGCCCAATAACGTCTCTGTTGTCAGCACAAGCATCTTCTTAGAAACCAAGGTAAGAGGGTATTAAATGGTAATATAAGAAAAGAATTTCCTGAAGAAAAAATCAGATACTCAGAGTGTAAGTCAACAGGTATCGCTGGCACGCCGCCAGAGCTGAACGAGTCTAGTGAGCCACACGGACCTTTTAGCATATTATTGGGCTATATTAACCATCCATGAATACTCCCATGTATATCAATTCGTGTATTATAATTTATAGCTTGCGACTTGTCGAAGGAAATTCAACACCCTATATTTTCCGTAACATGAGAAAGTATAAGTGTGAAGGTAAAACTAATAATTACTCTTTTACAATTATTTATGAACTTGTGATATGCACAGCGGCAATAGCCCAGTGATGAGACCCATTGCCTTCAAATTCAGAGGGTCTCGGGTGGCGCACTTATGACTTTTCGAAGTTATGTGCGTAATTATCGCTTGCTCCGTGCCTCGGAACGCCCGCTAAGCCGTTGGTCCCGGCTGTCATGAACATCAATGGCAGTCGTTATTAGTAAGTCAGTGCCTTCTAACATTCTGTCAGCTGGTTTAACTATAGAATAAATATAGAATAACACTGAGCAGACCCTGGGCCCTAACCTTAAGTTTAGGGCATCCGGGACAATGTTAGGATATGATGATATGAACCTGTGATATAGATACTAAGTAACGGATAAACGTACATAATATGCTTTTTTTTTGTAAACACTTATTTTATATACATAGATAACACCCAAACCAGAACAAATATTCAGTTTTTAAGCCCACAAAGATTTGTCTTGTGTAGGCATCGGACCAAGAACCTTAGGAGCGGAATACAGGTATACTGACCTCTACGTCATTTCAGCGTCACCTTATGTTTTATAAGAATTAGATGTATTGTATTGTTCTAGTCTATACTAATATTTAAAAGCTGAAAAGTTTGTTTGTGTAGCAATACTAGACTCTCTTATGTTTAAATTACTTAATTTTTGTCTTTCTACCTACTAGTATTACGGTTTAAAACACACAAAGCTCAAAATTAAATTACATAGAAATTGAAACGACTAATTAAATATCAACTACTCCTACTACCTCTACCTACCTCTGTCTACTAATATTTACATATTAAGCATAAAAAATATTAACCCGATTTTGGTTTATAATTAGTCATATATTATACTTACATTTGTCTGATTACTGTGGGTTATGTAATAAATGAAAATAAAAAATAAAAATAAATCAAAAACAATCGAAATATGGTTACACTGTAATCACGAAGCTAAGATTCACTTACATGCAACAAAAAAAAAGGATAACAAAGAATATTTAAGTGTTAGTGAATAAAAGTTCCGAGCCACCGCCCTGTAAAAAGAAATGGTAAGAAACTCACAGGCTCTTTTAGAAATCAATCGTCAGTCTATATTACAAAGCCTATATCAAACGACGAGAGTAACATAACGTATTTGTAATTGGGTCTAGCTAGTAATCACCATTAATCTAATATCACCACAATATGACGTAAGTTACTAATACTAGTAACAGTAGTAAGATACTAATTCTGTACCAATACACAGAAGAAATACTTGAAACACTTTTAAAATATATAAATAAGAGAGAGGCAGAGATCACATACTCCCACTTGCTACGATCTTGGCACACACTTTTATATCAATTCACACTCATTAACATTCTCATACACGCCCGTCGTTTTAGGGTATTTTTAAACTGCCCTTTCTCCAAAATCTTCTGAATTTGGTCATGGAAGGTCTTACGTGGTTTTCCCCCCCCCCCCCCCGCTCATTAGTCTGGATCTTCTATGACGTAACAGATATTGCTATTTCAACATATAACACGCTGACAGATAGACAGAAAAGGATTTAATAACGGATCAAAGGATTTCAAAAAGTATTTAATTGTTTGGTAAATATACCCATGAGTCTTATATTACCACAAAATGACAGTAACACTCTAAAACTATTCCTTTTTATGACAGAAATACTTCAAATACTTTTTAAAATGACGGGATTATACCGAGCTGCTATGAAGTAACAGTACTCAGAGACTGAGTCCAAATGAATAATTCAGATGCCTGCACTGTTTCTTCATAAAACTGAAAAATATTTGGTCGCTCTAGAGTTAATGCCGGTTATGTACTCTTATTTCAAATGATATTTCATAACTTTAATAACATTATCCAGAAAGAGCGTTATAACATTTCTTTTAAAATTCTATAGTTCATTTTTCATTCTCGTCTTTATAATATTAGCTTCAGATATGATACTGCAAAGGAACTCGGTTTTATCAGATGTGATTTCTGATCGCCTTTCATTGGGTACTTTTTATAACATAAGTTAATAGTGATTTAAGAGGAACACGAGAGAAGCAGGACCCAACCTCAAATTCGTAAAGTACTTATTTAGGTTCATAGTCATTATGAAATCTATTGCCGAACATAGGCGTCTACCATAAGCTTTCAGTGTGACCGTGTACAGGCGGCCTGCATCTAACGTGATCCTGCGACTTTTATTAGGTCGTCCGCAAACCTTGCATCATATGTTATATTTTGGTAGCTCTAATTGCAAAAATGTACGAATTTCTTAAATGAAGGCATAAATTATAGATCGCTTTTAAAATAAAACAAAAGCACCATCACACTCAAAGTTTTTATTATATGAACTATAAGTTATCATTATTAAAGCAATTGAAATATACTCTCAAATAATCAATATCAAATATTCTGCGTTTGAAAAATGAACCTTATGTCATAATTAAGTCTATGCTCAGTCATAAAATCAGCTTTTACTGCTCTCGGGAGATGGGAGGAGCGCCTTTACCTATTTTTAAATAGAACACTCGTGTTCATCTGCTGTTGAAGTTGGTATAACTAAATGCCAGCGAGGTTTATGACGCAAACCGCGCCAAGACAAGGGGTTATCAAGTAACAAGAATTGCTAAAGCGATAAATTTTCATGACTATCATGTGGAAGCTGTGCATCGATCTATAGTCAAATGTTAACAGAAGGATTCGGCCGCTGTTGTTGTTATTTTGGTTCAGAGATTCAGAGCGCTTACATAGATCAGTAATGGATGTATGACTACCGTTTTCATTCTTATTTAACATCGAATGCTTTAGTGCTTATGCTATATGTTATTTTTGACCAAAACAACAACTATACGACATTGACTGCGCAATGTATTGGAATAAACTAACTTTGATGGGCTACTTTATAAAATGGGCTTTCATCTAACCTGTCGTTTTTTCTAAGACAGGTTATATAGTGTTGTGGGACTGTTTAAAAGGTTTGCATAACAGGCTCAGGAAGAAATATGAATGCATTTTATGTAAAAGTATGCCATACTTAGCAAGACACGGTCATGATTTTCCATACAGAAAAAAGAAGTTATACTGTCGTAATTTAACTATGACCCATGTTATGACCTGGTTGCACTGCGGACTTGGCTCCAATCAGACTGGTTATAGTCTTTTCTGGGGTTTATTAAGAGTCATGACGTCATAACTGCGGCTAATTTCAAAATCATTGCAAATGAATTATCGAAATTGGATGAAAACATGGAATTAGTTAAGTTTTTACGTACAAATAATATTATTCTTTATTGTTTTTTTATGATAAATAAAATGAATAAATAAAATTAAATATTTGTATTGTGTTTATAAAATTGTCTTTAGGATCAACATGATCATTTAGATTCGTCAAACATTCACACACAAAATTGAAATTCGATGTATGTTTTAACAACAATGAAAGAGATATGTGCGGTACAAAGAAATAAAAAAAATGGGTTCTTCTCTTCTCTTCTTGATATTGCCGTGTTCTGGCCTAAAATAGTGCCACCACCTCTCACCTGATGGGGAATCGTAAGTGTCGACGAAGAGAAATCCTGCCGAATGATGGGCAGCAGTGTCATTCTGCTTACGTCTTGAACTTCGAACACCAACCCGCCTGCCCAGCATGGTGATTATGGGCAAATTCCCCCAATAGAAGTTAATCCATTGGGGGGGCAAATATACAGCAGTGGACTTTATAAGGCTACTATGATATGATGATACATACCTACGTACTTATTTCGAAAACAGCCTTTAGAGGACAACTTAACGTGTTTGTTATCCGGGTCTTCTTTATCCAAGCTTCTGCTCTTAGAGGAAATATGATATCGTCAACTAGTGTCAATGTAGGCGAAGGTTTAGGCACCGCTTACCATTTGCCACGTTTCATTCTAGATACCTCTGTGCTAAAGAAGACTTTCCTACACTTAAGGAGATAATGCCCCCGCATGCTACACATGCCCGTTGTGTGTGATTACGTCGGGCTCGAACCGACTAACCGCTCCCTTAAAATTTTTACTTTTAAGGAGATCGGCACCCGGTACCGGTGCGGCGCGCACTAAGCGAAGAGTTTTTTTTTTAAGTTATTCTCCACCATATTCCTCATATAATGAATACAGTTACATACTATTATTTTATACTGACATCTCATGATGAAATCAAGACCTAAGGAGCCCAAGCCAACCTTACCTGCAAGTGGTGCACCTGCAGATCAACGGACGAGGCTCTGGCGAACATAACAGTGCCTGATAAACGGCACTGGGACCAACTTTATAATTGGCAAAGTGTGGACGTATAATATGCCTCTGCCTACCCTCTCGGGGAAACAGGCGTGAATGTATGTATGTATGTTAAATAAATGGTTTAGACTTTGACTCTCTATAAAACAAGCTTATTTTTAATCATTGTCACTAACGATCTAGCTTCGTAACTTTCTATACAATAATTCACTTTACACAAAGAAACACAAATCATACTAAACCGAGGCGAGGCGTCTGTGTTTTACTACCCCTATGTGGAATGAGGAAAAACGCCTCACGAAAGCCGAGCAGTTCACAACGCCACATACTCAAGACAACCGAAAACGAACAATGCCAAAGGCTTTTGGCTGACAGCCAGCCTACCTGTTGTGCCAGGCCTATCTGTTGCATACCGGAAGGGAAAAACGTTTCCAAGGCCGTATATAATGTGGTTAGTATGTTGATTTATACGATTTGGTACTTGTTTTACGTTTATTGGAAGTCGCACTGACTGGCGGACTGGAATGCATGACGGCATTTCTGGTACAAAATCAGTTTTACAAATTATTTCGTTGGTGAGGAGAAGCGTTTGAAAATTCGACACACTGTTATAAAGTATAGTTCTTCTTAACTTAAGAAATAAAGTAGTTTGAACAAATACTTTGAACTTCATATTAAAATGCAAATAAAGGTACATTATTTATTTTTTCCCATACTCAGGTTATTTTAGGTAAAATTTCCTTAGTGTTTTTAAAACTTCTTTGAGTTATCACTAACGTAGTATTAGTAAAAAAAATTGTTATGAATAGATTTTGTTAGAATAAACCATTAAAAAAACCTATTGATTCTCAAATATGGCATGCAACTATTATCAAGGGGTCGGCAAAGTGTTATTGATCTCCTTATAATGCAAATGTCCAAAGACAGACAAATCCAAAGTATAGAATTAAATAGAATGTGCATTTAATTATTAAAAACTGCATCATAGTTATTAGCTTTTTTAAAATCTTGAAACATTTTAAGTAACTCTAGTGAGAACAACAGGTTGGTTGGCTTGAAGCCAAGCGCTCCGAACCCCAACCGTGTGCTACGAGACGCTACGAGAATACTACAACTTGCTACGGTCGCTACGGTCTACGAAGCATTTAACGACATTCACTTTTGGAGAGCCAATTTCGTAGCATCTTGAAGGACTTGGCAAAGTTTTAAATAATAGATTTATAAATACTGATTTTTAAAGAGGTTTATATACTTTTGAATACTTTGCAGTGTATCATGATTACAATAAGACAAACTATCATTTCTTTCTTTCTTCGACGACGTCGAGACAGGCGGGGTTAAAGATGGAAAAACGCCAGCCATTAAAAGGGGATTAGAGACTTCTTGACGGGAAAGTATGTCTAAAATTTGTAATATTTCGAACATTAATCTGTAATAACGGTGTTTGTGAATGTACATAAGTTTTGGCAAATTCATCAAAACATTCATCATAACTTTTCAAATTCTTTCAAGAAGTCCATGTGCGATCTCAATATAGCCCCACTTCTTTAATGAGGACTCAAGGGGTTTAGGGGAGGGCATCGCATTTACCATTCATCATCCTTATCACCACTCATTGTCATTTACTATGATTCATATATTATTAATATATCTCTTATTTGACACTGGCTAAGTGTGAATAACGCACGTAGCCATTATTTAAAAGAAAAAGAGCGGAGTACAAGTCTTCGCGCATATCAGTAATTACGCGCGTGAGAGATAATTCTTATTGATAAGTATTTTCATATAAAAACATGTCAAAGTTCACTTTTTGTCCTGTTAGGTTTTGTATAAATGTTAACACTTCATGTTGCTATAGTTGTTTAATGTTGTTTGTATCTGTTTCCTTCGTTAGTATATGTGTATATTTTGTATAATTTTTTTTTATTCCATAATGTATAATTGTTTTTTTTTCCCTATCTTTATTGTATTACAATGCACATAATAGCCAGTTTAATCTTAAGCTTTTTTTTCCTTTCGCGGGCCAGCTGAAAGATATTTCTTTTCGAAATAACCCAACGTTTCGTAGTTTTTCTGTTTGTATATTTCTGTGTGTGTACTAAATAAATAAAATAAAAAAAAACACTAAACTTTAAGATTTTTTTGATAAAACAGCTCGAATAACATCTTGGGTTAATTTACCGCGAGCGGGCATACGCGACGAACAAGCCTCATTATGGACGACGTCGAGTCGGGCGGGGTTAAGCGGCCATGTCGCGCCACTTACAGATTTTATTATCTTCCCCACTGTAGAAATGATATAGCATTTTGGGAGGAATTCCTTTATAGTATTAACATTAAGATTATTTGCGTGGCATTTGGAAACTAGCGGGTTTGTGCTTTGGAAATAATGTTAAGCTGTTGATTCCAGTTATGAGTATACTTGATACTTGTTAGGGGACATTGGGGGCCCTATTGTCTGGTTTGAAACGTCTCACAAATAGGACGCCTATCATCTTTCCATTTGGTTTGTAAGAGAACGAGAGAACTCAAATGCAAAATAGCTTGACAGATAACATTTAAATATTACTATCAAATATATGATAAATGATATGGCGTGGTGGCGAGTTACTCGCACTCCGCTCCTGGGTCGTGGGTTCGATTCCCACACAGGCCAAATCTTTGTGAATGAATATTTGTTCTGGTGTTGGTTATGTACATATTAACAAAACAGAAGTATGTGTTTATGTTAAGCCGTTATTTAGTACACATAACACTAGTTCTTATTGATGTTATCGTGGAGCTAAATGAGCCTGACTGAGCCTGTCTATCAGGGATGAGTAAATATTCCTTTTTATTGTTTTTATTATACTTACTAACATAGTATATAAGTTTTATTGTTACCAACAATCTATGGATCTTTGATTTGAAATGAAATTATTTTTATTTTAAATTTTTATTATGACTGGTGTAATTTTCAAAAAATATATGAGTCGGCTCATAATGACGGAATTGTTAATTGTGTAGTATATAACATAAAAACATGGCCATAAATTAAAAACCTGAATACGTATCCATAAAAACGGTTATCGACGAATACAATTATACAAATAACTAAAAACCCACTTCAAAAGTATATTTATTCTGAAAAGTTCAGAACAAGGAATAATGCTCACTTAAACTAAATAAAAACTTTTAAAATATAATACTTACCTAGTACTTAAATTGATTGGATAGAAAATCAGTTACATTTGGAATCGTAGCCCGATAATGTTTTTCAGTAAAATCAGGTAAATTCTTATTTGCGAAGTGCAATGTGTAAAAAGCTTAACGCGAAACCCAACTTGGACTTTATTAGTATTTCAAATCGAAAAGAAATAGTAGTTAAGTTCATATTCAAAGATAGAATGTACAATTAACATATATATGTATATTGTTATTTTCTTAAAATTACACCAATTATTTTGTTTTTAGACAAAAATCATTACAAACTTGTGTCATGGATACTAAATAGCGTATAAACATACATATGAATATATTTTGTTAGAAAATATGTACTTAATATGAATAGTATATATATATGTTTATGCACACAAAGATTTGTCCTGTATGGGAATCGAAACCACGATCTTAAGAGCGGTTAATTGCCATTCGCCACCACGCCATTTTGATCGGCAACGTTATTATCTATGTTGAGTCTCATTGCATACTAAAACCCTTTCATCAATAAACGATTTGACTCTGAACAAAGTAACTCACAGTGTTTTGGTATAAGATATCACATCATTTTTTTGTCATTCATCAGACCGCAAACCCTTAGGCTTGAATCTCAGACTACCTACCCCAATAGATGTGTGGCTCAGGCTTCACCGAATCCAATGTGGTTTGGGTTGAAAGATTTGGGTCATACTCCACACACGGAGTCAATGCGGATTGTTGAAGATATTTGGCGTCTTGCTGCTAGATATTTTTAAGCGGCTTTTAATAAACATTTCAGCCTTATATGTCCACAGCTGACCGTTGGCACCCCAATAGTTTTTTTGTATATCGGGATTATTTGCCAAAAATCACCACGGTGGGTAGGCAGTTTGGTGATCGCAGATTCAGCCAGTAGGCAGGATGTTGCTGCTGCCTATCATTCGGCTTTTCATAGTCTTTAAATAGGTTTAAGCAAAATAATCGATCTAACGGTCTAAACTAAATGGTCACCCATTCAAGGTCTAACACCTGTTAACTCTACTTCATCTATATAAGTCCACTACTGAACAGAAGCCTCCCCAATAGATTACACCCTTTATGTGCCCATAACCTCAACACTGGGCTGGGGGATTGATGATCGCAGTTCACTCCAGTACGCAGAATGACGCTGCTGTCCATCATCCTGTAGTATTTCGCTTCGTCGACTCTTACGACTCCCCATGAGGTAAGAGGGGGTGACACTAATCTAGGCCGATACCACACGGCACTCTTCTTAATTGCAGTAACTGTTTCCCGTAACTTAGTGACGCAGTGTCTATCAAAATTACAGATCGCCACCACAAGACGTTTAGAACCACAAAACATAGTAAATCTTGAAACAAGCAACCGGCATTAAATATTCGATGAAGCCTAAGGGAATGAGAGTTTTGATTAGGGATCTGTTGTTCATTATTCAGGTTTCCACAGCGAGCATTACTCAAACAACAATTGAATGATCAATGTGGGTCAAACTGATTCTACTGTTCAAATTAGTAAGTAAGTGTTGAATTTGTAATGAGTCGAACCACAGTGAGCTAGGTTCATTACTTACTTACCTTTTTAGTACGATTGATTGTAGTATACGATACGATTGGTCCTTCCTGAGACCTTCGTGAGATTAGGTGCAGAAAAGATTTTTAAAGGTAATCAGGCGTTTAAGATGTCAGTTATGGAATGGATGTCTGTTTCTGTGGCATTTGACATTTATAGCTGTCTCTCTATTGTCTTCATTAAATACAACAATATATGCCAAGAGAAAAAGTATTAAAAACATTTTAAATTTAAATAAAACACATTTTACGAATATCAATCGCAGCATATTCAACTTATTTTATTTCCGACTTTTCGAATACTTTACAGTCATTCGTGGTCACGAGGAGACTCAGATACAAGGTGAATAGACAACGTTGCAAATTTAAAACAACAGTCACTAAAATATGAATTCTTACACACGTTTGGATTGACACGTTTATATGCACACAAATTTTGTTTTATTTTTAATTTTATTAACAATTGACTATATAAAATAAAACAATATTTTTAGTGCAAACTTACTTCTGAAACATCAGTGTGTACTTGTTAATTACCTGTAACAAAAATTTAGAATTGAGAATTTGCTTTACATTATGTAGTCAATTTTAAACTATATATCAAAGCTTACTTATTCTACTGAAATTTACTACACCTATTTTTATAAATAACTTTCTTATTATAGACTTAATACATCACGCCTGGTTTCCCAAAGGGGTAGGCATAGGCATATAATACGCCTACACTTCGCCAATCATAATATATTGTTGGTCCCACATTATAGGTGGCGAGACTATTGCCGCTTACCGGGCAACTATTATATTCGCAAGACACTCGTCCATTGATCGGCAGGTGCACTACTTGCAGGTGAGGTTGGCTTGGGCTCCTTAGATCTTGTTAGGGTCCCTATACACCTTCATATACATACCTATACATATTTATTATAGACATAGACAATAAACTTAAATACTTTGAAGAAGTTTTTCTGAGTATTTCTATTTGTTTAACTTTTAAGCGTAAACCACTGGACTATATTGGGCTTTAGAAAACAACATACCTATAAACTCACAAAAAATGTTATCATTATTATCTCAAGAACAAATGCGTTGATTCTTTTTTAATCTAGCTGACGCGTTCAATAACATAAAAACTAAAAACAATCAATTCAAACATTTTTAATCAATTATTTATCTATACTTAAATATTTCATTGTAGCAATTTATTATTGAAACCCTCCAACAACCAGTTTGAATTCCCGTAAGACAGTAACCATTTAAATTGCATAACTCAACCTTAATTAGGCAAATAAAAAAAACTCCCCTCCCGCTTATAAACAAAACAACTTTATTCCCTCTCTTCCTTTGAAATGCGTAACATCATTTTCCTAATCCTTCTTTTACGTATCGGATTATCTGAAATTCCAAAGGCGTCCCTTCCATCGAATAAATTATGAGGAAGCCTCACATTCTTGATTCCAAGAAACTCTAATGTATCCTCCTTTTGGCATACAATTGGGCGATTTATAATTTCATAAAATAGGAGTGCGTTTATATCGTGTACTCGTGATTTAGGGAAGTGCCATGGAAACGTGTGAATAATATAATGGGATAAAATTTGGGGGGAGGTATTGTATTCTGTATCGTAAATCAATATGAATATAATTGAAAATTATACACTTCGTACGCGCATCACCTAAGAAAGGTGGAAACCTTTTTACTTTACATCCGACCTTTTAAAAAATTGTTAATCTCAAGTTTTAATAATTTCTAGTGTGTTCATCACCTTAAAACAGAATTTTTACTACGCAGTTCTTCATGCTGCCCACTGCATCTTCAGCTTGCTATGGCGTGGAGGTCAGTATACCTACACTTTACTCCAGAGGTCGTGGGTTTGATTCCCACACAGGACAAATCTGTGTGTGCAAGAACATGAATATTTGTTCTGGTCTGGGTGTTTTCCTATGTATATTAAGTATGTGATTACAAAAAAAAAGTATTTAAGTATGTTTATCCGTTGTTTAGTATCCATAACACAAGTTCTTAATGATATTTATCTTAGAACTAAATAATTGGTGCAATTGTCAGAAAATATTTATTTGACTATTGTGACTTTAATTCTAGACTATGAACAGTATTTTAGCATATTTCTACAATGCCTGTTTACTACTACTATTTCTATAGTACCAGCTCTGCTTAGAAGCTGCGACGCTAGACTCCTTGGGTTTTCCAAGAGTATTTATTTATGAGCCAACAGCGCATGCCATTATTATCTTCGGCTCATGAAAATTCACTGCTGAATATGGACTTTGCAGGTTTGCTTTGTGACAAGCGGTTTGCATCCAGATTTCATATATAAAAAACATGTATAGAAATCTAACTTATAAACTTTATACAGATGTAGCATTTTCGCCTCATATCTGCCACCAAACTTAATAAAGCAAAGATCTTATTAAAAAATCCAAAACACGCTGCATGTTGTCAAAAAAATAAACCAAATGATAAAAAAGAATCACAGTTAATAAAAAAAGTTACAAGACAGTCAAATAAATCGAACCTTACATGTGGTGAAAATAAATTATATACCAAAAAGTATTTACACTTTATCAAAGTCCTGAAAACAATCCAAATCTTACAAAAAAGTCAAATTGTGGGAATTCTCACGTTAAGAACAATGTAAAGAAAACAGACGATTATTTACGATAAGAAAGATGGCAACAATGTAGGAAACAAGCCCCAACCCCATACAAATTAAGTACAAATAAGTATATCTGAACGAAGTTGTTCGAGTCAGTCGTTTTATCGAGAATCTAAGGAAAAGTTTTTACGGTTTGATTTGTTACAACTTTATATACAAAGAGTCTGGATGCTGGAATAGTTTCTATAATATAATCATTTTTTATATTTTTTAAATACCACAAAATTTGTTATATCCCGCTCCAGGAGTTTCCAATAAAGGAACCAATAAATGTAAGTAAACTTGTGTTATGTGTGTGCTTAATAACTTAGTGTCCCATCAAAGCTTTAAATGTATCAGTTTTCGGTTTTCGATTTATTTTCCATGTTCGAAAGCTACAGCACAGCTTGTATAATTTGTGATATATAGAAATTATAATATGTAATGTAAACCAGGAATAATATGGATGCCTAAATAAAATAATAAAAATTAAAAATAATCTTTCATACATTAGATATTACTTGTTATTATTTACTTTAAAGTAATGTAAAAATACATTTTGCAAGTTGGCGAGTTTGCAAGCTGAAGTGGCAGTGGGCGGGGCACATAGCTCGAAAAACCGACGACCGTTGGGGCGTTAAGGTTCTTCAATGGCGCCCGCGAACCGTCAAACGTAGTAGAGGATCGCCTACCACGCGATGGACCGATGATCTGGTCAAGGCGGCGGAATGCCGACTGATTCAGGCAACTCAGGATCGCTCAATTCAGAAATCTGCGGGGAAGCCTATGTTCAGTAGACGCCATATGGCTGAGATGATGATGATTAACAATTTTTTTTATAACCAAATGTTTTTACAAAATACTTCCAACTCAAAACAATAAATATAAGAAGCCACATCTAGTATCAAGTGACATCCACCGTCGGTTACGGCTTCACGCTCGGCGCGCCTATCGCCTCGCTCCGTTTGAACTGCTTACTTATTTGGGAATGTTTAAAAACTTCCAGGATTGCGAAATGGAGTTTACAAGATGAATACTGATATCCACATATTGATTTTGGGATTATTTGACGTAATAACTGATAAGTATGCCTTTGAGTGTACTCTCAAACACTCCGGATTTAACTTAGAAAGTATCAGCTTGAAGAGATATATTTATTAGAATCAGTTGTATTTGACAGTCATTGCTGCTAAACGCTTCTTCAAAATCTGTCAATATTTTTTTCGTTTCGGTAATAGAAACATTATCGTATAGAAAAAGAAAGAGATAAATATCAAGAACAAAATATTGACACAACAGGCGGTAAACTATTTAATACAGATTTATAGTTTGTTTTACTAGCTAGCGATAAGCTCCATAGTCCAAATCTTATTATTCATTAGATAATATTTTTATAATAATAATGTGAATTTTATATTGTAAAGAACAATATAAAATTCACATCATTATTAAGTTCTACTTTCCAAGATATTTGTTCTTAAGTTTGTTCCCTATTGAGACATAAACATATTTAGAGGAGTACGTGAACATAGTTTAGATACGAAGTAAAAATAAAACATTTCTGAAAATAAAGGCCACCAAGAACGTGCGATTTAACACCGTGCGATTTTATTCTTTTCGAAACAATTCCTGTGCTCAATTCTGTCCAACGCGTCATCGGTGAGATACAGCCACATCTCTGTGCAAAAGTCATGGAAAACTTCATGAAAAGAGTAATGGCCTGTCATCGGAGCCGTGGGGGTCAATTGACGGATATTTTTATTCCATATTTCATTGGAACATGTCTTCTTTACAACACAATAAAATTATTACAACTTTGTCATCACATACTTGTTTATATTTTAAAACGAAAAAATTGCACTCTTACTAAGACATTCTTTATAATATTAGTAAGTGAGCTCCACATTTTTTTTTCATTTATTAGATCATTATACATTTGCATTTTAAAAATGTATTTAAGTACGAGGCAAAGATAAAACATATAGTAAAATATAATATCAAGTAAGCTTCATATTCTACATATTTCATTCAATAGTTCGCGCTAGTTTTTAAGTTTTGACGTTCATAAGAGCTCTTTTGAGCCAAACTTGAATAAATAAATATGAATTTGAATTTGAATACATTATGATATAATTACATTCTAAAAATGTACTGGTATATGTGGACATATTTTACGTAGGAAGTAAAGATAAAACATACATAGAAATACAATATCAATACGTAAGCTTCATCATCAAAATATGTCATTCATTAGATTATTACACATTTACATTCTAAAAATGTACAGGTGTATGCGAACATGGCGTGGGTACGAAGTAAAAATAAAACATAAATAAAAATATAATATTACTAAGTAAGATCCAAATTCCAAATCTTTCATTAATTTGTTTGTTTTAACATTTTCTGTCTAATTCAACATTTACATTCTAAAAACTGTACAGGTGTATGCGAACATAGTTAAGGTACGAAATAAAGATAAAAAATAGAAGGTAAGTAGCTTTCCTTGCACTGAACTGAAGGGCGATAAATTTTATTCCCCGCACCCTATTGTGTTAGGGTCTTGAAAAATACACTCGAGGTTGGTAAGTGATTTTTCCTCTCAGGTGTATTACTTCTTTTAGTTTAAAAATTTAAAAGAAGGATAAAAAAGGGTTTTGGTATACAACTTCGGTAGTGATTTAGTATTTTTCTTATGTTATATGAATTGAATTGAATTTTATGACATACTTTTAAAAATTATTTATTATCTCTCAGGTAATAGTAATTAAATATTAATGAACTATTTATTTATTGTTTTATGTTTTTAATGTATTTGGTAATTAATTGAATTTGTTTAGAATGTATGTTTCAAACTATGTAATATTTTATGTCAGTGAATAAGCATGAGCCTACATCTGTCAACACAAGTTTGTAGAAAAAGGAATAAACATTTATTATTTATTATTTTTATTATTTCTTACCTTATGTATAGTTAGTTTGTACCTTTATCTATCTATATTTGATTCGTGTTCTGATGGCGGCAAATGTTTCAGATCACAAAATGGGAATAAAAAAACCTTTAATGATTCACTGCATACGAATCCTACTAAGAACTGAGAAGTCCAAGCCAACCTCAACTGCTAGTGGTGAACCTGTGGATCAACGGACGACGCTCTGGCGAACATGAAAGGTATGCCCGGTAAGCGGCAATAGGCTCGCCACCTTTTACGTGGGAGTAACAACATAATTGGCGAAATGCGGGCGAATAATCTGCCTCCCACCACGGGGAACCAGGCGGATTCACTAGGTGGCTGTTTGTCTTTTTGTTTATCGAGATCTTTTTTCTCAAGACCACTAATCTAAAAGAAATATTTAATACAGGTGTAAAATATCTTGACGCTGTAATAAGTGCTTATTTATTTTATTTCATTTTTTAGGGTAACCGACAAGGTTAAGGTACGAAAAAGAAACTACACAAACGTAAACTTACTGGTTGGGACGACATTGTGGACAATAAGGTTTATTTAAAAATACAATGCATGACATTATAAGTATTATAGAACTTTGTAAATGATCTTCCACTCCTGATGGTAGGATCTTCTTAAAGAGAACAGTAACTACTTCCTAGTAAATGTGCGATTAGCGAAAGTAATCGTGTAATTTTCATGTTACCAAATAGGAAGTGGAAAATAGCCCGGCGGCCGTGCTCTTGCAAAAATAGAACTTATGTATCAGCGGCAAATGTCATTAAGACGTGTAATAGCGAAACCTATATTATCTTTTGTATTAGCGGCAAAATATATTTTTTACTTAGGTAGACGGATTATCTCAAAGAGAACTACTTTCTAGTAAATGTGCGATTAGATAGAACATAGCACTCAAAGTAATTTCCATGTAACCAAACAGGAAGTGGGTTAGTTAGCCGAGCGGCCGTGCTCTTGCAAAAATAAGGGTAATTTTCCCGAAGCCTACTGCTTGTCTCCCCATTCTCTCCCAGATAGGCGTCTATTATGCTCACAATTTTCTTTATTGCGTAAGTTTAACAAATTCAAACAATCTTTTAGTTTCTTCTTGTGGATCTAGATGGGAAGTGGTGTATTTTCTTAATTATAATACAAGGATATAGTCCGTTTTCTATTCTAAAGCTCATAAATAACTCTTTGAAGTGAATAATTCAAAAAAAAAACATTTATATAATTTAGTTGGAAGCATAAAGGAATCTGATGAATTTCTATCTTTTGCGTAATTGGTTAAAATTTAATAAAGGCGTGATTATACTGTAAGATAATTAATAATATGTCCTAAGGGAATTCGGTTTAGTATTTTCCGTGCGATTTAATTATGTTAAATGATTTTTCCTGATGCCAAAAGCGGATTTCATTCAGCCGTTAAAACGTGATCAATATATATTATCAATTTTACTTATCACAAATTACTGTTTATATAAAAAATATGTTTGAAAAATATACACAAAAGAAAAGAGATTTATGTTTACATGTACGTTTCATAATTATGATAATTAAACGCTTAGACCTCTTATACCGCTTTACTTTTACTTACTTACTTAACTAATCGTCATAATAACCTTTAATTTGTAATACTATTATTGTATTTAATGTTATTTGAATTCATTGTAATTATATAACTATTGATTGCAAATTTGTTCTATTAAATTGATATCAATTTGACATAATATATTTATTATATTTGACGTATATTTTCATATTGTGCGTAATTTTAATTTATATTGTAGAATTATAACATAATATGTTTAACTATTACATAAATTTTTTGCTATATCCTAGAAGGGGTTCTTGTTTTTTTATAACAAGAATTTATAACAAGATTCTTGTATAACATAGAACCATTGTGTATAACATTAAGAACTTAATGTACAACATAAGGAGTACCTACTATGAATATATCTATAATATTACAACAATGACTAAATCCTATTAAATGACATAATAATCGGATGAACGTGTGTGTAATTGCTGGGCGACCATTAGAGTGTGGTGAATAGAAACAGTAATCAATCGCTTGATAATGACAATGACGGGCGGACAATAGTGACGTCATGCATCAGACGCCCCTGTCACTGTACACGCACGTACAGTCCAATCAAAAGGAATAGACGACGCATAGATAACTTAGACAGTATATTAATTTATGAGCATTTAGGTGTTCAATATACCATAGCTTAATAAAATGTCGGGTTTAATGGTAAAATTTTCGTTAAACTTTTATCAATCAAAACTTAATATTATTTATGTATTTCATGCGTTCAAAAGACTTTAAATGGCATGTATTTGACAATGACGGGCGGACAACAGTGACGTCATATACGCACGTACAGTCCAATCAGAAGAAACAGATGAAGCATGAATATATACATTACAGTATATTCAGTTATATGAGCTTTTAGGTGTTCGATATTTTTCATAATTTCATAAAATATCGGGATTTATTCATAACATTTTTGATTCAACTTGTTTTAATCAGAACTTGATATTCTTTAAGTGGGTAGTACTTATTTCAAGCTCGGATAAGACTTTAAATTGCATTTATGTGACAAAGACTAGCGGACAATAGTGATGTCATGCATCAGAGGCCCCTGTCAAAGTACACGCACGCACTGTCAAATCAGAAGAAACAGATGAAGCATCTATATAATAGGTTGGGGAAAAAGTCTTTTCGTATTTTTGTATGAAAAGTCAAGACATTTTTTTCAAAGTTTATTTACATTTATTTACAATATATATGTACCGTTTTGTTGAATAACTTTCTGCCATTTTGTGGGCAGAGACATTATCCCGTTACTGTAGAAACTTTGGGACTTCTGATCAAAAAAACGGGACAAATAGTTTTGGCAGTCCTCTCTTGAGGTCAACCTTACAGAACCTAAAGAATTCTGCAGAGACCGAAACAGGTGAAAATCTGAAGGCGCAAGGTCAGGGCTATATGGCGGATGCACTAGGACCTCCCAGTCGAACTCTCTTAATTTTTGCTGAGTGGCTAAAGATGTGTGTGGTCTAGCGTTATCGTGATGAGAGACCACACCCTTCCTGTTGATCAATTCCGGCCGTTTTCTCTCGACTGCTTCCTTTAATCTCATCAGTTGCTGGCAGTAAAGATCAGAATCGATGGTTTTGCCGGGCGGTAAAAGCTCATAATAAACAATGCCCTTCCAATCCCACCATACACACAGCATCACCTTATTTCGTGTTAGGACAGGTTTGGCCACAGTCTGTGAAGCCTGGCCAACTTTCGACCACGACCTTTTTCGCACGTTCTTGTCGTACGTGATCCACTTTTCATCGCCAGTTATCAATCTCTTCAAAAACGGCTCGGTTTCATTACGTCTCAATAATGAATCGCAAATGAGTACACGGTTCATTAAGTTTCTTTGAGTGAGCTCGTGTGGCACCGAAATATCGAGCTTTTTCGTATAACCAGCTTTCTTCAAATGGGTCAAAACTGTTTTGTGGTCAATTCCCAGTTCTTCAGCTACATCGTAACTACTAATATGCCGATCTTGCACCACTCTTTCAAAAATGGCGTCCATTTTATTCGTAACAGGGCGACCAGAGCGAGGTGCATCTTTAACATCAAAATTTCCGGACTGAAAACGTTTGAACCAAATTTGTGCTACTCTTACTGACACTGCATCAGGTCCATAAACATCACAAATTTTTTTCACTGCTTGAGTTGCATTTTTGCCTTTTTTATAATAAAATTTTAAAATGTATCGAATTTCTTCATTAGATTCACTCATTTTAACGGAGAGAAAAACAAATGAAAAATAGCGGGAAACAACTTTTTTTTATTTTTTTCTTTTATTTATAATGGAACCTTTTTAATGTTACCAAAACCAGCCAGACACAAATAGTACAGTCAAAAAAATTTTATAATAAGTTTATACCTACGTTATGCGAAAAGACTTTTTCCCCGACCTAATATATCGACAGTATATTTATTTCAATAAGCTTGCTGGTGCTCAAAACATCATCGTTTCATAAGATATCGGGTTTTATTGCAAAAGTCTCGACAGATTCAGTCCTTGAATCCCTAAGCAAATAGAACTGGATAATAATTAGGTAAAGATAAACTTGAATTTATATTACTAATTTATTTCCCGCGAGTTTGTAAAGCATATATAATCTAGCTAGATACAGATACCTTTCAAACAGCAAATAAATGCGTTAGGATGCTTTTAAAATCACTATGCCAACTTCATGCAGAGGGAGTTCAAATTCTGATTCTGAATAACCATTCCTCATGATGAGTTTTACTTCTGCTTGAATAAATTTAAATTATATTATACAAAATCTGATTTTGTTATCAATAAAATTTAAAAAAACTAATACTATATAGACTGACACTAAGCACAGATTGTACCATTACCATCAAACGATTTACTTTGGTGTTTAGGTATCCTACCAAGACCTGAGAAGCCCAAGCCAACCTCACCTGCAAGTAGTGCACCTGCCGATCAATGGACGAGGCTGTGGCGAACATAACAGTGCCCGGTAAGCGGCAACTAACTATTTAATTGGCGAATTGTGGGCGTATAATATGCCTCTGCCTACACCTTCGGGGAGGCGTGAATGTATGTAGATATGTGTGTATGACTTATTCTGGTTTCTACAAAAATGTGGCTGCAGCGGTAAGGATGCTGAAATAAACCATTTCATATTATTTAAAAGATTGTAAGCAATTAAAAGTTTTTATCTTTCAAATATAAGTAAAGCAGAGTTTACAGGGGTCAGTTCTTGGAGGGGTGACCGTTTGTGTGGCATTTGATATCGACCGCTTCCGTGCTTCGGAAGGCACGTTAAGGCGTTGGTCCCGGTTATCAGTAAATGTGTTCGTCGTTAAGCCATGTCAGAGGCCTGATTGGGCGGCTAGAAAAATTCTAACAGCAAGACGCCATACACCTGCCTCCGCCAATCCGCACTGGGTCGTGTAGAGTGCGCAAGCGTGGTGGAGTATGACCCTATACTCTCGCACCTTGGTATGTGAAAGGAGGCTCGTGCTCAATAAAGGGACGTTAATGGGATTACTGAGATAATGATGGTGATATTTGAAATTATTTTATTGATATATTTTGTATAAGAATATTTCGTCGTTGTTCTGGGAAATCCCTGCAAATAGATGGTTACCTAATTTGAGTTATAGGCAAATGATAGTTCAGGTAAAAATATTTTTATTAAAAAACATATTAACTTCATCATTTCAGCCGTTCGAAGTCCACTGCTGAACATAGGCCTCCCCAATTGCTTTCCACGTAGATCGATTCTTTGCCGCCTGCATCCACCGGCTCCCCGCCGCCCTGACCAGATCATCGGTCCATCGCGTTGGGGGCCGCCCTCTACTACGTTTGCTGATTCGTGGTCGCCATTCAAGAACCTTAACGCCCCATCGGTCGTCGGTTCTTCGAGCTATGTGCCCCGCCCATTGCCACTTCAGCCTGCAAACGCGCTTCGCTATGTCGGTCACTCTGGTTCTCCTACGGATTTCCTCATTTCTGATTCTATCACGTAGGGACACTCCGAGCATAGCTCTCTCCATTGCACGCTGAGCGACTTTGAGCTTCCTTATGAGGCCCATAGTCAGGCACCACGTCTCAGTCCCATACGTCATCGCTGGCAACACACACTGGTCGAAGACTTTCGTCTTGAGACACTGAGGTACTTTGGACGAGAAGATTTTGCGTAGTTTCCCGAACGCAGCCCAACCGAGCTGGATTCGACGATTGACCTCTTTCTCGAAGTTGGACTTACCTAATTGGACTTTTTGTCCCAGGTATACGTACTCGTCGACAACTTCGAGGGCCGAGCTTCCCACTATTACTGGGGTAGGCACAACATGGATATTTGACATGATTTTGGTCTTATCCATGTTCATTTTAAGACCTACCCTTCGGGAAGCTCTGTCGAGGTCTCCGAGCATTGCGCCCAGATCCACAAGCGACTCCGCTATGACCACTATGTCGTCGGCAAATCGAAGGTGAGTCATATACTCGCCATTAATGTTGATGCCGTAGTTTTCCCAGTCCAGTAGCTTGAAAACATCCTCCAGAGCAGCAGTGAACAGTTTCGGTGAAATGACATCACCCTGTCTCACGCCTTTCTGCAAGAGGATAGGATTCGTGCACTGGTCCAGTACTCGTACGGACATGGTGGCGTTTCTGTATAAACTCCTCAAAACTTCGATATACCGATGATCAATGCGGCATCGCTGCAGGGACTGAAACACTGCCCAGCTCTCGATCGAATCAAAGGCTTTCTCATAGTCCACAAACGCTAAGCAAAGTGGCTGGTTATACTCCTCGGTCTTCTGTATAACCTGCCGCAGCGTGTGAATGTGGTCTATGGTTGAAAAGCCTTTACGGAAACCGGCTTGTTCGGGAGGCTGGAAGTCGTCAAACCTTTGCCCGAGACGGTTCGTGATGACCCGTGAAAACAACTTATAGACGTGGCTCAGTAGCGTGATTGGCCTATAATTCTTCAAAAGGGATTTGTCACCTTTCTTGAAGAAAAGGACAACCACACCACTGGACCACGCCTGTGGCGTACGTCCCTCGAGAATGACGGTATTAAAGAGCTTCTGGAGTACCTTAAGTACTGGTGTACCACCCGCTCTCAGAAGCTCTGCTGTCATCCCGTCTTCCCCCGGTGCCTTGTTGTTTTTTAGTTGTTTCAGGGCCATCCTAATCTCGTACAGGCTGACGTCCGGGATGTCTTCGGTGGTATGTCGGGTTAGTTTGGCTCTAGGGTCTTTAGCCAAACAAGTAGCGGGATCTTGCGTACTGGTATACAACTGTCCATAAAACCTTTCGATCTCCCTCATAATCTCAGGTCTCGACGTGACTAGACTGCCTTCGTTGGTCTTCAGCTGTGTCAACTGACTCTGACCAATAGACAGATCCCGTGCGAACACTTTTGAACCCCTGTTCCTCTCTATTGCATCTTCAATACAATTTGTATTGAATTTGCGAATATCGAGTCGCAAGGATTTCGAGATCTGTCTATTGATGAGCCGGTAAGTAGACGCTTCCGCTGAAGACTGCAATCGCATGTCTCGTCGCGCTTCCATGAGATTAAGAGTTTGAGTCGACAGTTTATTGGTTTTAGTTTGTCGGGTCTTATAATGTTTGGACCCGACAACGTGGACAGTCTCAACCAGCCCGCCGCTTATATCGTCAACGGTTACGCAGTTCTCCAGACCTGCGAAGCGATTTTGAAGCTCGAGCTGAAAGTTCTCGGGGTTTTGAATATGGGCAGCTGAGGGTCGGAGCGTAGACCTCATCAAACGGGACCTTTCAAGCTTTATATTAATATTCAATGTGCCCCTTACCATTCGGTGATCGCTACCGGTTTTCACCCTGGCGATCACAGAGACATCATTGAATATTTGTCGCTTAGTGGTCATGATGAAGTCTATCTCATTCCTCGTGAAACCATCGGGGCTCAGCCAGGTCCATTTCCTGTGTGGTGGCTTCTTGAAGAAGGAGTTCATCATAAAGAGGCCCTCCTTCTCCATGAAGTCAGCCAACCGCTGTCCCCTATGGTTCCTTCGCCCTATTCCAAATTGCCCCACTTTCTGCTCGTCACCGCTTCGTTGGCCTAGCCTTGCGTTAAAGTCTCCCATAACAACCGTGTAGTGAGTCGGTGAAGTATGAATGGCGGCAGAAATGTCATCATACAATATCTCCACGTCCTCGTCAGGGTGTGCCGAGGTCGGTGCGTAAACCTGAATTACCTTCAACGAATACCGTTTGGTGATTCTGAGTATTAGGTACGCTACCCTGGTCGACACACTCCGAATAGACACGACGTTGTTACGGATAGACTTCCGGACGATAAAACCGACACCACCTTGGGACAGGCGATCGCCCTCCCGGTGGTAGAGCAAGTTGCCGGACTTAAGGATTACCGTATCCTCTCCCTGTCTACGGACTTCGGATAACCCGATAATGTCCCAGTGCAACCGCTCTATTTCCTCCTCCAGCTCGTCAATCTTCTCGTCGGTCCTCAGTGTGCGCGTGTTATAAGTTGCCAGGTGCAGAAGTCGTCGTTTTGGGTGGTAGCCGGATCTCTGCCGGTGATTCTTAGCACCCCCTGCCCCGCCGTTACCAAGACCGCTACCGTAATCTGGAATAGCGGGGCCGCCGGGGACTGGGGGCCGTTTACGCGTGTGTGCCATTTTCCATTTGGGGGTATTTGCCCATAATCACCACGCTGGGCAGACGGGTTGGTGATCGCAGTTCCAGCCAGTACGCAGGATGACGCTGCTGCCCATCATCCGGTAGCATTTCTCTTCGTCGATTTTTACGACTCCCCATGAGATGAGAAGGGGTGACGCTATTCTAGGCCGGCGCCACACGGCATATTAACTTAAGTTGTTTCAATATCATGCTATTGTATTTCGCAGACGAAGAGCATGAAATACTGAGTCGATTATTTGTGTTAACTCATTTTATGAAAAAAGTTATTTACTGGGTTTTCCCAGAACAACGACGATTTAATAGTCTGTAAGTTTATTGTAAAGGTTTGAAATGACAACCCCAGTGTGCAATTTTATTCCATTTTACTTTAATGGGATATAAAACAGTTAACATTAAATTGATCCGACAGTTACCCTATTTTCTTTACTCAAGCTCCTGTCTGCAGTGAATAGGCGCGTTAGTTTTTAAGTTGACGTTGAAAGAGCACTATTGAGTTTTGAGTAAAAATAGAAGTTTAAATGTAAATGTGCAGCCAATATTTTTGAATTGAACATTTATTTAAACTAAAGTCGTTGGTCGCAGACATATTAGAAAAATTATATTGATTTTCGGTTATTTGGCGTTCAAAAACTTAATGAAGCATGCAAAATATAACAATAGTAATTAAACCCCTTATTATTTGTATTCAAAAACATGTAATACTCATGTAACAACCTAATCAGACACATACTCATTAAATTCAACCCAGTAAACTTAAAACTACGTGCATGTTTCCAGTCTAAAAATGAATAATAGCCTGATATATTGTGCTTAATTTAAATAATTACCCGGGGCAATCAAACTAACAAGCTGCGTTCAGATGTCGACATGATAATTACTATTGCATCCCAAATACATCTGCTATAGAGCAGCATAATCATGTCTCTACAAAGGATATCAGATACACAAGTACACAGAAATAAAGTTTGTTGATGTATCCTGAAGGTGTCTGTTTGAATTTATTTATTTCAAACCCATGCATATTACTCTTCAGTAGCTCATTGGACAGATTTTACAAAACAAGGTTTTCTACAACAACATATTACTACACAAATATTAACAACAGGATATGGTAACAGGATATATTTTAGAGTGCAGGAATATTTCATCTAGTCTTCATATGTGTAGTAAATATTAAAATACAAAAAAAGTATGTGTGTATATGTTTACAGTCCAATAGTAGCTTCCTACGACAAACTCTGCTCCGTTTGGAACTAGAAGCGCTTAATTTGATGTTCAGGAGCATTTATTTCTTTAGTAATATTTATTTAGCCACATTAATTTAATTGTTATCTGTGGTGGCTTGTTATGGGATTTTCGAAGACAAGTTTTTTGTATTTTTGAAGTTATACTAGCAATAAACCCAAAAAATGAAGTAATTATATTAAGCGTCCTATTCGATATAAGAATAAAACATACTGAAAATAATAGTACTTTTCATTGTCAATCAGAGTACCCTACTGTAAATGTCATCGAACTATTGTTCAACAGTGCGCGGCGAGTGTTTGTGTTATTGACTCTGCAATTGCCTAAGCCTTGCCTGTAATATAAAATATAAAGTCACATCCAGACAAATATATGGAGATTTCAATACGTAGAGATCAATATAGAACCTCTAGCGGTACAAAGCCTCCAACTATAGGATACGATTTCCCTTTCAATATCTGTCGGAGCACTATACAATATGTTAGCATAGCACCAAAGATGAAATTGAGGGTAAGGAAATGTGATGGGTATGGGAAGAAATTGGAGAGCCTCTCGTATGATTCTAAGAGACGTTTAGATTAATATTCGCAGTAACAAACCAAAGCGTATAGGCAATTAATATCATTCGGAGTACCATACAATATTTTAGCATAGCACCAAAAATGAAATGAAGAGGGGGTGGATCTGTAATGCGTATGGCAAGAAATTGGAGACCCTTTCGTATGATTGTAAGAGACGATGAGACTAATATTCTTAGTGAAAAAACCAAAGAGTTTAGGCTGACGGCCCCCGACTCTTTCTCAACAAGCGGCGGGCGTTCGTCAGAAGTTTTTACTGGGTATTAATTACTGCTGGCAGTCGTGTCTGCCTGTGGTGAGTCCAACACCCCCTTTTGGTCCCCCTTTGGCCGAAAGGCAGTGCGTATATGCGTTTTGTTACGGTTCATTCCGACCACCATTCCATTCGGGCTTCATAGTTCTATAAGACGCCATAAACAGTAGGTCAAAAAGGCGAGCTAAATTATACGGTAATACAATGAGGCAGTTTTATTGTATTACGAAACTCAAGTTTACGGTATTCGGTTTGAGATGTTGAGCAAAATGATTTAATATGTACCAGCGTAAACAAATATACGAATGAGGGAACAATATATCGTCATGTGATATACCTTACATGTCATACGAGCCACCCTTATCTTGTAAAATATGCATATGCCCCAAATTATTCGAGAATTCTTGCAAGCCCGTGATACGCTGAAAGAACATTTTCAATTGAGAATTTATGTAGATCTGTACTTAAGGTTTATACATTTTTTAGATGGTACCGTTACTGCAGGAGGAGGTAAAAATATTTGTTCATAGATCTGTTACTTATTCATTGTCTACTTGACCACTGGAAATTTAGCTGCATGATGCATAGATGCATGTAAATTGGTATTATACTAAGAACATAATCGTGGCGAATAGTTTTGATCTGTTATGATTCCGGTTGACTCACAGATCAACTACCATTACTGAATTGTAATTTTGCTATACTTGCTTGAGTACTTCAGATTTGAATGACACATGCTTTACAACCTCAGCATATCGAAGATGTGTATTTAATTAAAAAAAGTCTTGTATTACGACGTCAGAGGAGTAGATATTAGCTGCTTTTGTCGAGAACGTCTTTCAAGGAAAATTTTAAATCGATTCCCAAGCGCTTTCTTCGCTGGAAACCAATCCCCTCGCACAATAAGCCCGCACACAATGCCCTTATACCACCACGATGACGTGAATCATTCTGCTTACAGCTCTTACCGAAGGATTACGATAAAGTATCGGTACCTACGTATTTTGGTGTTTCGTTTATAGCCCACATCGGGCCTTTTATAGCCAGACAAATGAAAATTCTGCGGCCTTTATCCGAATTCCCTTTTCTTGATTAAAATACAAGTAAAGTTATATTATTCATTTTCGGTTTGGGTTTTATTAGTAACAAATCATAGCTGTGTTGCCTTTTCATTGTCTTTCAGAGGGAAGGAGAAGTGAAGTCTATCTACTTAAATTTTTTTTGTTGAAATTTTTTTTAACAAATACATACAATCACGCCGAAGCATATTTTACTCTTACTTTGCCAATTTTATTTTGTCCCACGTAATAGGTGGCGAGCCTATTGCCGCTTATCGGGAAGTGTTTGCCAGAGCCTAGTCCGTTGATCGGCAGGTGCACCATTTGCAGGTAAGGTTGGCTTGGGATCTCAAGATCTTGATGGATCCCTTAGCATCTTTTAATGAGCTCTGGAATAAAGTCCAGAAGAAAAAGAATTAATTTCGATCATCCCAATAATGTTCTTTTATAATATCATCACCCCAAAGGACCCCAAAGTAAAAGGTAAAATTGAAAAAAAACTAGATTTTAAATGCGTTGTAATATAGTATGGAAGTATGGATATGGATTAATTTACAATGCAACCATTAGCTTCAGCATCAACTGTACAAAAATGCATATTGACTTAAAGTGCAAACTGAAAATTTAAACGCACAAAGAGAATCTCAATTTAAAATGTCACAATTCTTATCTCTCATCTCTTTTTTCCGTGCAATCAAAATCAAAACCAATAGTCATTTATTCAAGTTTGGCTTAATAGAGCTCTTATATGTCATACTTTTTTTTATTTTTTTTATTCTCATTTTTTTTCAGCACTTTTGTCTTACAAAGACATGTCAGTCCTTTGTCATACTTATAAACTAACGCGCGCATTCACTGCGGGCGGGAGTTTGTAAAAGAATGGGCAAGAAAAGTGAAGGTTTGTTTTTCTCTCGCCAGTTACAATAAAAATACCTATAATTCAAATAATTTTGTTCTGCAGTCACAAGATTAAAAAATCAGAAGACAAAACTATTTTTAACAATATTAACATAATTACGGATAAACATTGTAGACATGAGCAGACGCGTTTCGCTCAACCTTATTTTAGGGAACGTAACGACCCGACGCATGACGCCACCAGCGCCGAAACATATAAGTTAGCGTGACAAACTCAAGCTACAGGATAAAAAGATTTTAGTGTACATAAAATTAATATTACAAGAATGAATGAAATGTGCTGCAAACCACAATTTTCTTATTGTAAATGAGTATACCATATTATCGTATCAGTTAATCTATGCAGCCATCAAAACATTTTCCAATAAATAGCCTATGAGCAGTTTTATTCAAAATTAAAATGATAAAATAACATAGACAACGTATGTTAGTATTTGTTTTAACTCAAACATATGTAATTTGTTCAATAAACTAATTTGCTTACAAATAACCTATGATTTATATTGTATTACTTAACATCTTTTGATAAATTATAAAAAAAATATTGAAATCGTTAGGTTGAAAAATGCCAATATAAATTTTTATCTCATTTTTCCAAAGCCATTTCTGTAAACGAAAACACGCTTACATTGTTCATTAACATAATTTGTATTTGAATAACCTATGATTAACCAAACACGTTAGGATTAAAACTAAACAGAACGGCGGCTACCACTACCGCAACCTCAAATAAATAATTAATTCGCGTGGCATTTACCTACAACCTAAATACACATGTTTGCTAAGCGTTTCGCCGACCGGATATTGTGAAATGTTTTTGTTGTTATTTTAATGGTAACTACGTGTTTTTTTATTATATTTACATATATGTATATGTATAAGGTGTATAGGGCTCTTGCCAAGATCTATGGAGCCCTAGTCAACCTCTTCTGCAAGTGGTGAAACATAAGAGTACCAGGTTTCGGCAATAGGCTCTCCCTTTGTTACCAACAATTCTACTAATATTATAAACTTGAAAGTTCGTATGTGTGGATGGATGTTTGTTACTCTTTCACGCAAAAACTACTGGAGCGATTGTGATGAAACTTTGTACGTGGATAGCTGCAGTCCTGGACTAACATATAGGACACTCCTTATCCTGATATTTCCACGGGAATGGGGACCACGCGGGTAAAACCGCAGGGCGCTGCTAGTATATTATAAATGGCGAAATGTGGGCGTAAGATATGCCTCTGCCTATTCCATCGGAGAAACAGGCGTGATATCATGTATGTATGTAAATATCCCACCCAATAATCTGTCCAGTTGGCGGGAAGTCGGTCAACCTGAAAAACTATTGGGAGGCCTATGTTCAGCAGTAAATAATAAATAAATATTTCTGACACTTACACCAATTATTTAGTTCCAAGATAAATATCATTAAGAACTTGTGTTATGGGTACTAAATAACGGATAAACATACAAATACTTTTTTTTTTTGTAAATACATTCTTAATATATATAGTACAACAATCAGACCAGAACAAATATTAAGACACACAAATATTTGTCCTGTGTGGGAATCGAACCCACGACCTCAGGTGTGGAGTGCGGGTGTACTTGCCACCACGCCATATCGGTCGTCATAGTAGACATCATATACCTGAAACGATAATGATATTCCTATCCCTCTCACCTTGCTTCGTGACAACCTTCAGATCCATAACAAAAGTAGTTAATTCGCATAAAACTAAAATATTTGGCGTGATTGTAAGAGATTTATTTATTACTATTATCAAATGACAATAAACAAGCTTATAAAAGATTTTAAAAAAAGTAGAGTTTTAACTGAAATATATGATATCGCTTTAGGAGATTAAAACTTAGTGTGGGAACCAGTATCGTAGTTAGGCAGCAGACTCCGGAACTATTATGAAGTTCGATCTTAAAGAAAACATTGTGTACTGCAAGTTTCAGAGCGGTGATAAACGCGGGTTTATCCATCTATGTATAATCTTAAAAATTGTTTTACTTTTGTTAACATATATAAATTTAACTACAAAAAATATTTTTTAACTATATAATAATATAGCATTACACTACACGTGCTGGTTTTAGCCGCCACCATACTGGGCAGTCTATCAGCTCTCAACGCCAAATAATTGGTAAATCGCTCCTGAGTAAGACAATTTGAACGAAATTATCCGCTGGCACATGTCGCATGCTCAATGGAATATAGACATAACTCAAAAAATACTATTTTGGGACATCACAGAAGAAGATCTTCTAAAGCATTAAATTGATACTGATTTATTAATTAGTAATTCTGCTTGTGTTTTTAAAAGTTTGATTATTCGATCTCAGTAAAAAATGGAAAGACTGTATAAGTACGTTACTCAGACCTGATCTATCTATTAACGGGTCGATCTTCCTTTAAGCATGCGATGTGTTTCGCAGCTCCTGTCCTGAGTCTTAAGAGCGGGGCGTGAACGGCAATTCTGCATGCAGTCATGAATAGGTTATGATAGGTTACCTTGCTTTTTCCACGGTATAGTGCGCTCTAATTTTTCAGCATCCTCTGCTTACCAACAGGCAGAATGTAGCTATTATGACGAGTCAAGTTATGAAACAGCACAAGAAGTTGGGATCGATATCCCTCAGAGATATTTAGATAAATAGGTTAGAGTATTATCTTAGAAAACATAACCATTTTATGTTTACGATGGAAGTGGTCACTATGTTAAGTCACATTAAAAATAAGGGTATAAAGGGTTCCTGCCAAGATTTTAGGAGCTCACAGCAACCTCATTGGCAAATATAAAGCCGCAATAGGCTCGCCACCTATTACGTAGGACTAACATTATAATTGACGAAATGTGGGTGTTTATTATCCTCTGCCTAACCCTTCGGGGAAACAGGCGTGTATGTATGAATGTTTGTACAAAAAATCGTAGCACTGACGGTCAAGTTACTAGAAGTTTAGACCTCCCACAGTTTATTTCCATAAGCTCTTCACACGATGCTCAATCACGACCTACTCGACGATTCGATTACAAGTAATGAGCCGTCATAACCTACACTTTGCCGATCACAGACTTCATAACTCATCCAATTTGGGCGTGGTTCTGCCGCGAGAATCGAGGCCCTTTCTCACTGGCAACCTAACTTATATCTTTACTTTCTTAGAAAAAATATTTTTACTTGTGGGGAATATTTTCAAATTTTGCTATAAATTAATCATCATTATGTGTTTCAAAGACTGTACAGCTTAATATAATTTGAAAGAAAGCTGAACGAAATTACTTAGGTATGTTATTTTGTTAACTATACAGTTTTATATATAAAAGTTTACATATAAAACATATTAAAAGACATTTAACAGATATGCCTTTCGTAATAAAGTAATTTTATTACTTATGTATATATATGGCTTATCTATAAAATGTGTTTAGTGTCTTGACTAGAACCTAGTAAATTTCCTTCTTAATTCTTATAGTAACAGTCCCAGTTAAATGAACATGCGAGACTAAAGGTAATGGCCCATTTAGTGTGAAAAATATACCCACGGCGTACAGAAATAAAATACGGCGGGAATCAAAGACAAATGATTATACTTTTCAATGATAAGTGGCGCATTACTGTGGCTCATGGGGATCATGAAAGAATAATAATAAAAAAATGTAATCTACCTAGTATGAAAACTTAACTTATAACTTGTGGTTTTAGGGAGGAGAAAATAAAATACATTTTTTTTTTGAATGTTTATTCAGCCCCATCAATGTCCAAAACTTTAATTTTTATTTAACAAAACAATGGCAAAATAAGTTTGTTTGTTTCATTTTCAAGTCTAAACCACTGAACCGATTTTGATTAAATTGCCGTGTATAGATATATTTTTTGATTTGGAGTCAGACATAGTATACTTTTTACCCAAGTGACATGTTTTCATGGATAAAATAATTTACAGACAGGCGAAACCGCTAATTATTATCCAATTTTTATTGGTCTGCTGCAAGATTTCTCCAACGAATTATTTTTTTCTTTTTACATATAATGAAAAGTGGGTTATGCTTGCATTATTTACCACCATTTTCGTTTTTGTACAAAAACATTTTTGAACCGGGTCGGATTATGGGCCATGACCTTTAAGAGCCTGGCATAACTTAGTAATTTTGTTGTATAATTTCCTATATTAACTAGGCTTCAGTTAATCCAGCGCATGTGAAAGTTTCTTAGAGCTAAATAACGTTCTATTGGAGTGTCCTATATCCAAGAGAGGACAAAGATGTGTGACATATTAATCTAACTTGTTTTGTTCCTCAACGGCATACTCAAGGTTTTGCTTGCGAAATAATGGCCAACATAATATGTTTTTTTTTCTTCGATGAAATATTTTTTTTCAAAATTATTAATTCAAAAATTTTGTTTACGCATACCACAGCGTCCCAGTAAGTCAGAGGTTTTGGCGTCACATTTTTCCATTAACACGACGTCGGCGACGCGTCGGGGACAAATCGACGACCTGTTGCCGTTGGCTGCCACACACTGGATTACGGCGGAGATGCGACCGCATTAGTAGGCTTAGTGTACTAAATGTATTGTTAATTGACAATTTTGTTTATATAAATTAGTAAAAGAACTAATTTGTTATAAAACAATAAGTAGAAATATTCCGGAACGCGCAAGGGAGCAAGCGGCTGCGTTCGGCTGCACCAAAATATTTTTTTTCTCAGTCCATTCTCGTCCCACAACTGGGACAAATCGACTAACTGTGCAATTTGCTGCCACACACTGGATTACGGCAGAGATGCGACCGAATTTTGGCTTTGTCTACTAAATAGATTGTTAATTGTCAGTTTCTTCAGATAATTTTAAAGAAAAGTTTATTTTAATTATAAGAAAAAATTTATTAGTCCGCATCGTAGGATATGCAAGAGACGCAAGCGGTAACGCATGTTCGACGGCACCCAAGTTTTTCAGAAGAAGCTGTTTTTGATAAAAAAAAGAAAACGTATTTATTTTTTCAAATTTTAGTCTGTTTTTTTGTAAATTTTTAATCGTGAATAAAAGTTGTTTTGTTCCGGTTCAATTGTACAATCAAAAAAACTCAGCGCCGTTCCTTATTGCTTATCGCCCGAATTTAATAAACTACCTCGATACAAAATTGGCTAACAGCGAAAGTCAAATCAACACTTTTTTTAAGAAAAGCGTCTCAACGACCAATCATTGGATTAAAATTAGTTTCAATCTTGGATTGAGTATTACGCCCGAAATGTTAAGGAATGGCGGTTTCAATGGCAAAGTATTACGAAATCAATAGCAGCTAAAAATACTATTCTAAAATGAGATACTATCCTTTTTCACGTCAATAAACTCAAACAAGTTGACAGGTTTTGTTTTTTAATTCAAACTCTATGAAATCTCTGTATCCAATCCAGTTGGTTAAGATAACAATTAATTCTTCTGAACGTGTAATGGTAGTGTGTATGATTCAACAGATACGTAGCAAGCCGCATCACAATTGCACGGCATTGTATGAAACACTTGTGCACCGTTTTATCGAGCGCCATATAAATTCATTGTTTACATACATACATTCACGCCTGTTTTCCCGAAGGAAATTTCAAAATCAAACTCAAATAGCTTTCCAAAATTATATACTATCTGTATTTCCGTCAATTATCTTAAACAACAACAACGTATACTGAGAAAGTACTTTATAAATACGCTACAGTAGTCGCTCTCCGTAATTATATATAATATAATCTAATTGTTACAAAATAATTTCTTAATTTCTAACTTCTTTTCAGTGATAGATCCTGTTCGAACTTTTTGAACAGTTTTGTAGAACATTTTTTAATTACTATGTCAATGTATTTCCTTAATAAATAAATAATAATAAATAAGTTACTAGCTTTTATTTTTAAATTAAAGTCCTATCCAAGCTCTGATTAGTATCCAATATTGGTTAAGGTATCAATGGACTCAACATGATTCAACAGATACGAGGCTTGCTTCACAATGGCACGGCATTACAGGCAACACATGTGCACCGTTTTATCGAGCGCCATGTAAATTCGTTGTTTAGTCCGCTTCGAGCTTACACTTCGGCACGACCGCTCTCTCTCTTGTTATGAGCTCAGAAGCATTGTTGAGTTATCATGTATAGTTTCCCTTGTTAGGGCGAACTCTACCCAGATCTCGTATGAGTATTGTTGGGGAGGAGTTTTAACAGATCGTCTTTTATTTTAGCATTTACCGTTTAATGTGTTAGAGATTTGTACTGGACTATTAATAATGACATATTTATTAATAACCATTGCACAAAGCGTTTTGTATCTTATCTCCAGAAGCAAAGCTTGCACTTTGCACAAACCTTGCATCACATACAAGTATGGTATGCTTTATCTAATATAAAACTGGAAATTAAATATGATATAATGTATTTCAAATACATTATAATACATAAGTATTTAAATATATGCAATAATTTACCATAACGATTGACAATTAAATCATTCACGACTTTTAATAACGTCAAAAGTAATAAGAGAAATCCAATTTTCACAAATACTTCAGACCTACAAATCATTACTCCCAAGAGATACCCTGAAAATTAACAAAAGAGGGCCCGAGTTTGAAGGAACAAAGATTCGATCTGGTATTAAAAAACCTTATTTCTTCCTGAATAAGAGGCGGGGTGAACGGATACATCGAATAATACTCATTACTGGATATCGGTCACAATGGATTCTTGGCTGTCACTCACACCGTTACGTTCCTGCCATTAGGCAAAATATACGACGGTGAACCTGATAGACAGCTTTTGAACATAAACCCATATCAAAACTAAGGTTAAGACATCCCTATACATATTATGTTGTAAGTATTTCTAAGAATATTTTTTATTAATATTTTGAGTTGAAATCTTTTATGCTTATTTACTAGGTACGAGTGGACGCGTGACCGTTTCTACCCTATTAGGACTTGACCTTTTTTCCTTTGTCTACGGAGACATCTGTCATATTAGTATTCTTGTGATTGCGAATTACTAAAGTCGTCGGGATAAAATATGACAATAATTCGCGATTTAAGTCAACATGTTTCGAACAGTGTGGGGTCACACGGAGAGAAGACCTAATCACCACAATTGGATATGATATAACAAAAGTATAAAAAAAGCAAATTTTATAATTGTCACAAACGAATCAAAAGTTTTGTCTTCCCTATTCTAATAAAGAAAATTAAACATGTACTATAATAATTTCATTACCTAATAACATAATAATGCTAAACAACAACACACTCGAATAGTTAATTAATAAATATTATTCTTGCTCTATACTTAAATGAGCCGTTATTATAGAACTGTAAAGTCTGAGATTAAATCTTAAACATAAAGTCTAATTACTATACTGTATTTGTTAAGCTATCGCCTATTTATTTCTGATATCACAGGCTAATTTTATCCCATAGAAATGTATGATTTCTGTAGGACGCGATAACCATAATATCAGAATCATTTGAGTCTATTAACGTTTCACTACTGAATAGGGGCCTCCTTCCACGAACTGAGGTGAGAGGGTATTGGTTCATAATCCACCAGCCAGTATAGATTGGGGGAAAAAGGTGTGTGGAGTCTTATCATTTCAGCCATCCAAGGAATGACCTATGTGAACTCTGCTTTATCTCGGTTACCGCTTTCAACCACCACGAATCTACGAGCCCTTCAACCATAACAGATATAGATAATAATTATTGCCTACGAGAAGAACTGTGATAATGTTACGCAACGGTGTAAGATGTAAGCAAAGCTCTAACTTTGCCTCAGCCAATTAGTCACATAGATGGTGTAAAATCACAGCATCAATGCACTCTGTAATTCTCGGCGAAGAACTCGATAACAAGCTCTTTTGTAGGAGTGCGATTTTTCGAATTAATCTCGCGAGGAAAATTGATACTAAACGGTTTCCAGTTATTCATAAGAATTCCTGCAAAACGCCTGTGTATGAATAATGCTAAGTAGATGTTTGTGATTATGGGAATTTTCTTGAGTATATTTGTAAGATTATTTTATGTAGAATGATGAAGATTTTTAGAAATAATTCTTTTACTTAGTTCATTTACAATTGAGTACTCGCATTTTCTACTTTCTTTTTAAATTATTATTAAAAAGATTCACATACGAAAAACTATTACAGAAGCAAAATGTATTGCTTTCTGTGTTACGTGCTATGAATTGTTTCAAGCCTGTGTTTGATACTGGAAAGGTTTAAACATCGTCTGAATTGACTTTAAGCAATAAATTTTGAGCACTAGTGACTTAATCTTCAGACATAGCAAAATGTAGTCTTTGATCTTAAACAGTTCTTGCAATATATTGTCTCTCTAAACAATTTTCCCATGTTAATTAAGGTGTAAAATAAATCATACCCTTTTAGTTAAGAGCGCCAAAACTGTAATGGGTCCCTAATGAATTTTGATGGCAGGCTACTTTGTTATGCAATCAGCACAACTAAAACTAGACTCGGTTTAATATTAAGCATTCGGCGCCTTAAGGGTTCGGAACTTCTCCATAACTGGAATAGCCGCATTGACATCTGAACTGGTTTTCAACTTTGAAGTTAACATGTGAATTAATAATAATGCTCGCGCTGTTTGATGTTCAACAAAACCAATTTCCATGTTGTTTCTATGTCGTGGAACAAAAAAAAATCACGATTATTTTATAATGTATGATAATTTTTATTACATTCTTTGGTGACTTTATATAGAAAGGTATTCTAAATATTTAAAAAAATAAGTTCGACTTAGTATTTAGTCTATTGTATGTTATTTAAATATTATCTATTGTTTATGTACAAGGATTTAAGCTAAGTATTACATTAATAAAATCTAAGTTTAGCACGAACCCATTGTATTGCATTGTACAACAAAAGTTTTGATAAATATCCAGTTTCAAATTCACGCAATCCAATAATTTCTAGGAACGCAGCGATTCTAAGCTCCTCATTACTGGTACAGCAACAAATTCTCTTTGCAAATCCATGCTTAGTCTCAATGTTCAAAAGTCGTAAACAAACCGAAGTAAACAGAGCCCATCTAAGATATTAACAATCCTTTTTAACTTACATTCCAGACTGACAAATGATTATTTAGCAAGGGGTAGCAGGTGGCCGTCTTTATGAGACCGAGTCGCTTTCCCGACGTCACATAAATCAAAATAGTACGCAACCGCGCTAAACTCTACCAAGTTTCTTGGGCACTTTTGAACCATTCCGAGATTATGTTGGCAAATTGACTATGCAAACTGGAGGTAAAAGCTTTGCGTTACATGAAAAGCGAAGGTTTTTCTTGATGACTTTTTATTAATAACAAACAGTTGTAACAAGAATCTCCTAAGTGTGGATTGGATCATCATTTTTTGTTTTAGGTATCGTTTTTTTCGTGCAGTGCTAGTGCCGTGAATTCCGTGTGTTTTATCTATGCCGTATGGTACCGGCCTAGAATAGTGCTACCCCCTCTTATCTCGTAAGAGTCGAAGAAGAGAAATCATTCTTCAGCAGCAGCGTCATCCAGCGTACTGGTTTGAATTACGTGCAAATACCCTGATTTTTAGCAGTGGAAGACATTTTCATTTTTTAAACATAAAAAAATAGTTCTTCCATCTCATGCCGTGCTCGAAAATGTCATATAACGCGAGAAAGAGTGATTGTGCACTGTCAGTGGGCAATTACTACCTGGTTTACCCTAATATTGGTTAAAAAAGTATTTTATTGACAATTATCGGAGGTAACTAGTATTGTAACAAAACTACAAAAGTGCCTACATGTTCCGCAGCGATACTTCACAGGTTTTCGATCAAAGCATGTATCGAAGCGGAACTGACAAGCGTCGATTGTGGTCAAGTGTGTTCTTGACAGAAGAGGGCTTGTCACCTGTCGGGGTTTAGGCCTCAACTGTGGAGAATGAGGGTGGGTTATCACACGGAATCTATGAAATATAGAAGCGACCGCATATCAAAAGAAGAGTGCTAGTTTAGAAATATTACCTTGAACCTTAATTTATTTACTATTATTTTTAAGCCATAGGCATTACAAAATATTTCAGGCTTAAGTTGAACAAAACCTTAATAGTACTCTCATCAGGAATGGTTTTATTGTGTAATAAAATATGTACTATTGGGAATGTTACTTATATGGGCTTTACTGCTATGCTATAGCTCGAAAGCCGCTAACTGTCAGTGGGTAATTATTGGAATTAAAACTCTGCTGTAATACAATTGAGTTTATATTTCAGAAATTATCAACTGCCAGTTAGCGGCTTTCTAGCGCGGCATAGCAGTAAAGCCTACTTAAAAATCTAACGTTATAATAAGATTGGTAAAATTTAATTCACTTGAACAGAACTTAAATGAGATGGCAATGACCTATTATTAACTGGGATTTATTTAGTTTAAAATCTATAAAGTAGTTTACACTTTTGCTTTCAAAACATCTCCTAGATTTTTGTAACCAAAGGCAAGAGAGTGGTATGATTAATGCAAAACCTTCCTAGTTTCATACGACATAACTTATACTCATAATAAGTAATCTTAAGCGCAACCACCAAGCAATTTTCGAACAGAACGTCTGCTTGAAACTATACTATAAAAAAAATATTTTCTCGTGTTTTACGTACCTATTGTTGAAATTATATCATAATACTCCATTACGATACTACTAGCGCCGTCTAGTGTTTGCCGTACTAACTAAAAATGACATGTAGATATGTGTTAATTATAATAAAGTTGTTCTCTTTGTATACTCAAACGTGTCGTTTCATTATAGGTTATGTTCCCAGCAGTTTTCTAGTTTTTCTCGCGATACTTGCAAGTTTGTGCAGTAAAGTAAATACGCAGATTGAGATAAAGCTGTTCTAGTGATAATGACGTCGAACTATGTTGTGAGCGTTCCCAAATTGAAGGGGCGCGAGAATTACAGTGAGTGGGCGTTCGCCGCGGAGAATTTTCTAGTGCTGGAAGGAATGTCTGCGTGTATAAAAGCGGACCCAGAAGTTCCTACAGGCATCGGAGCCGCAGATGATGCAAAGACTAAGGCGAAATTGATTTTAACCATCCACTCGTCATTGTACGTTCACATAAAAAATGTGAAATCGACAAGTGATTTGTGGAAGAAACTCAAAAATTTATTCGACGACTCAGGATTCACGCGACGAATCAGTTTATTACGAACATTGATATCGATTCGTCTTGAGAATAGTGTTTCTATGACTTCATATGTGACGCAGATTATAGAAACTAGTCAGAAATTGAGCGGTACGGGCTTCAATATAAATGATGAGTGGGTAGGAGCTCTTTTGTTGGCTGGTTTATCCGAGAAATATTCGCCTATGATTATGGCGATCGAACATTCTGGTATTCCAATGACAGCGGATGCCATAAAAACAAAACTGTTAGACATGGAAGAGAACAGTAGCGACCCCAGCGGCGCCTTTGGGAGTTTTAAAAGAAATAGATATAACAACACTGGCGGAAGTGGCGGGAGCAGAGACTATGGTAATAATCATACGTCAAATGTATCAAAGCCAAAACAGAAAATAATTAAATGTTATAAGTGCAAACAGACTGGCCATTATCGCAATCAGTGTACATCTACGGATACAAACTCGTCGGATGAAAAGTACAATGAACGTAAACAAATACGTAAACAAACAAATGCATTCAGTGCCGTGTTCCTTAATGGAGTTTTTTGTAAAAATGATTGGTATATTGACTCGGGAGCGAGTGTCCATTTGACGGCAAATAAACAATGGATGAGAAACGTGTCCTACGAGCATAGTATCAAGGAAATTGTTATTGCAAATAAAGATAAGGTGGCAGTTTCGTGTTGTGGTGACGTTCAAATCTCGACATCGACAAATACATGCGAGTATGAAGTAGTCGTTGAAGGAGTATTGTGTGTTCCAAGCTTGACCACTAACCTGTTATCTGTGAGTGAGTTGATCAGAAAAGGCAACAGAGTTGTATTTGCAAATAATGGTTGTGAGATCTTCAATCGAACAGGAGAACTTGTGGCAACAGCATTCTTGACAAATGGGGTCTATAAGCTAAAGGTACCTGAGGTTTTGTCAGCTGCAGTGACGGTCTCAAGTGAAGTTTGGCATCGCAGGCTTGGACACGTTAATAGCAATTACTTGGATAAAATGCCAGATGCTGTGAAAGGTATGACACTTGACAGTAAGACAGCTATATCAAAGTCGTCATGTGTAGTGTGCTGCGAAGGCAAGCAGAGTCGCTTACCATTTCCACAGAATGGCAACCGAAGTGATGAACTTCTGCATACAGTGCACACTGATGTTTGCGGACCGATAGAAGATGCTTCAATTGGTAGGTCCAAATACTTCATATTATTTGTTGACGATTTCAGTCGCATGACTTACATATATTTTATGAAAAACAAAAATGAAGCATTTGGTTATTTTCGGCAGTATAAAGCAAATGTAGAAAAACAATTAGACAGAAAAATTAAGATTTTGCGCAGTGATAATGGGAAGGAATTCTGCAATAAGGAATTTGATGATTATTTAAGAAGAGAGGGAATAATTCATCAGAGAACCAACCCTTATACACCAGAACAAAATGGGTTGTCGGAGCGTTTTAACCGGACTATAAAAGAAAAAGCGAAGTGCTTATTGTTTGATGCTGGACTAGAAAAAAGGTTTTGGGCTGAGGCAGCCAACACAGCTGTATATTTGCAAAACAGGACAGTAGCTTCAGCTTTAAATGGTAGAACACCATTTGAGATGTGGACTGGTAATAAACCAGACATCAGTCACATAAGGATCTTTGGTAGTCCAGTCATGGCCCATGTACCAAAAGAGAAAAGGCTCAAATGGGACAAAAAGGCTGAAAAATGTGTTCTTGTAGGTTACCCAGATGATGTGAAGGGGTACAGAGTTTACAATCCAAGAACAAATGTCATTTCCACAAGCCGAGATGTCATCATAATGGAGAACACTATGCAAATAGAAAGTGCTGTAAAAGTTGAAGGAAAGACATGTTTGAATAACTCACTTCAGATAAATCTGGATTCAGTGGGGGATGGAGATCCACCACAGGACTCATTGACACTAAATGAAAGCTTAGTGACATCTGATGATGATGACTGCAGAGACATAAGCCTGACAGGTATGGTTTTACGAATGCTTGCGTTAGCAATGACAGTATTGAAGATTGCAGTGAATTAAGTCTTCAAGAAGCATTACAAGGTCAAGAGAGTGCCCAGTGGATAGAAGCGGTACAGGATGAATTACAGTGCTTCGATGATAACAATGCATGGGAGCTTGTTGATGTACCTGATAATGGTACTATAGTCCAGTGTAAGTGGGTGTTACGAAAAAAATATGACAGTGAGAACAAAGTGAGTTATCGTGCCCGACTGGTTGCCAAAGGTTTTTCGCAGAAACATGGTATAGACTATGTAGAAACATTTTCCCCGGTGGTAAGACACACAACTTTACGCCTATTGTTTGCATTGTCTGTTCAATTAGGACTAGATGTTACTCACTTAGATGTTAAAACTGCATTCTTAAATGGTGATTTAGCAGAAACAATATTTATGCAAAAACCAGAATGTTTTGATTGTCCAGGTAGTACTAATAAAGTGCTAAAGTTAAAAAAGGCCATTTATGGGCTAAAACAGGCTTCGAGGGCCTGGAATAAAAAGGTGGACACTTGTTTATTAGATAATGGGTATGAAAAGTCAAAGCTAGAACCATGTATGTATATTAAAACAGTTAATAATTGTAAAACTATTGTAACTATATACGTTGATGACTTTTTTATATTTTCTAATGACCAGAATGAAACCAAAAGACTTAAAAGTATTTTGTCTAGTCAATTTAAAATTAAGGATTTGGGTCAAGTGAAACAATGTCTGGGCATGAATGTAAACTTTGATAAATCAAAAGGCTCTGTTACATTGAGTCAGGCAACTTATATTGATCAATTATTGAACAAATTTCAAATGAAAGACTGTAAAACAGTTGATACACCTATGGAGAGTAAATTAAATGTAAATACAGGTCAGAATGTAAACAATCAAGTACCTTACCAGCAATTGATAGGGAGCTTAATGTATTTATCAGTTTTAACTAGACCAGATATTACTTACTCTGTAGGATATTTAAGTCAATTTAATAATTGCCACACTGATGAACATTGGGGTTACGCGAAAAGGGTACTAAAGTATCTCAAAAAGACTAAATGTTTCGGTATAAAGTATGTGATGAGTGGCAATTCTGAAATAAAAGGTTTTGTTGACGCTGATTGGGCGAATAATTCGTTGGACAGGCGTTCATACACAGGTTTTTGTTATTTATTATCCAATGGTGTAATTTCATGGGAGTGTAAAAAACAAAAAACAGTGGCCTTGTCAAGTACCGAGGCAGAGTATATGGGGATTTCAGAAGCCTGCAAAGAGGCAGTGTACTTAAGGAATTTACAGTACGAAATAACAAACAAAATGTATACGTTTAGCTTGTTTAATGATAATCAGAGTGCACTGAAGTTGTCAGCAAACCCAATATTCCATAAAAAAACTAAACACATTGATGTGAAACATCATTTTTGTAGGGATTGTGTTTCTAATAAAATTGTCAATGTACAGTATTTGCCAACAGATAATATGCCAGCTGATATACTTACAAAAGGTCTAAGAGCAAATAAACATTATCCATTTATGGAGTTATTAGGTGTAGTTGTTGTTTAGCTTGTGGCAATTGTTACTAATCATTAGATTTTGTTGATTATTATGTTATAAGTGGGGGTGTTGAAATTATATCATAATACTCCATTACGATACTACTAGCGCCGTCTAGTGTTTGCCGTACTAACTAAAAATGACATGTAGATATGTGTTAATTATAATAAAGTTGTTCTCTTTGTATACTCAAACGTGTCGTTTCATTATACCTATTTCTAAAGTCTTTCAAGCATTATTAAGAGCTACTTACCTATATTTTGAATATTTTAAGAAATTACCTTTTGAATTCACGACTCGACTGGACTTTTTTTTGAGCCTATGCAGTTCCTATCTCCTTTAGTCCTGGGTTATTAGCGGGTAGTGAAACGGCGTATACGCAGGCTGTCATGAGTTGTCCCTGAACCAGGTGACGATTCGCTCCAATTTTAAGGACTGCTTACTATAAGGATATCGTCGTTGAGAAAAAAATCTCTTATAATAATAATAATAAATATTTCTGATATAGTATTGTCTCCTATTCGTAATCTTTATGCAGATTACCAATATATTAAATGTTACAGAATCATTTTATACTACCTAACTAACAAACTTTTACAAACCATAATATATTTACTAATGGTTACCCCGAGACTTCGTCCGTGAGAAATTCGATTATATCGCACATCTTGATTTAGTACCTAATTTTAATTATCGTAATATAATATAATTTATATAAATATATCAGCTAATAAAATACCCAACAAAATAACTTTACGCTTTTAGCTTCAAAAATTAAGAAAAGATTAGATAAATCAAATTTTGGTCTACTTATTCTACCCCTTACAAGCATTTTTTCGCATTAAAAATTAGCCTATATACTTTCTCAGGCTCTCTAGAATAGTCTAGAGAGCCTGAGAAAGTATAAGATGTGAAACAAATTTCATTTAAATTGGTGCAGTAGTTTTGACGTAAAACCAAGACAGACAGACAGTTACTTTCGCATTTTTGACATTTGTAAAGTAGTGTATTATTGATCTGAGCCGTATTTTGATTTTAATTCTATTTAACTGTAAACATCAGTAAGTGCAGCCAGCCTAAAAAGTAATTGGTAAAATAGTGACATTCTGAGTATCGTCATTCATCACGTAACGTGCGAACCCCACGTAGGATACGTATGTACATACGTATCGTAGGTACGTGCCGGTAAACTGATCTAAGACGCGGGTAGCGTAGGACAAACCACTAAAAGAACACGTTACTTGCCAGGACACATTAGGGCGTTCAGTGTTGGGAAGTAATGGGAGTTATCGATACAATTTATTTTCTTATTACATACGTATTTTCTATCAATGAATGAGTCTCTATATTAAGTAATATTTCGTTTGTGAAATGATTTTGATATGCATTGTAAATTAATTTATGCTATATATAATTATAATAATTCTTTATTTAATCTACATACAAATATAACAACAAATACACAACTGGATATATTTACAATGACATTTCATGTCTCTGCGCCTGAACTAGATAATTGAATATCTGTGCTTCAGACAGCAGCGTTCTTCACATATATAATCTAAGACATGTTAAAAAAATTATGCAATATAGTTCAGAGACGAAATTTATACTAGAAAAATGGCATCTTCCCACGGTGGCCGATTAGGAACCAAACAAACTTTGAAAAACCGAACAACTGCTCTAACCAGTGAGCTCCGAGCCGAGTGTATGTCAGACTTTCGGAAAGTATAATAAAATAAATAACAAAATAGAAAACAACTATAATAAAATAAATATTTGTAACAATTATACCAACTATTTAGTTCCAACATAAGTACCACTTCGCTACATCGTTTGTCTAACTATGTGCATTAACCGAGCTTACGACAGTCTACCAAAATATAAACCAGAAATCAGAATTAATTTATATAGATATATTTTCATAGAAAAGAATAAAGAAACTGTTATATGTGCATCAACCGAGCATGCGCCACATCACTAAACGGGTGGGGCGGGCCGGCGGCGGCGGGCGATTAGCAGCGGTGTTTCCCGCCGCCTTGGAAATAGAAAATAAAGGCGTCGTGACACGAGCGCTGCGCCGCTAACACTTACACGTGTTGCTCGCGCTAGTGAGCTTGAACGCCACTTGGAAAGGATTTTAAGATTTAAGAAATTTGTTAGAATGGTTTTTTTTAACCTTTGATATCAATATAAATTCAGTAATTGTAACTGAAATATCAAAATGACATGATATTCAGTTAGCAATCAAAATATTATTTTAAAGAGAATACTTATGGATAAATGCAGATTTAGACTAACTCAATGCATATAAACGCACTAAAAAGCATTAAGCACAAAATGTTTAGGTAGGTAACCAAGATAGAAGGAGCGAAGGCAACCTCACCTGCAAGTGGTGCACCGGCCGATCAACGGACGCGGCTTAAAAGTTCCCGGTAAGCGGCAATAGGCTATTCACCTAATACGTCAAACCAACAATATAATTGACGAAATGTGGTCGTGTAGTACGCCTATGCCTACCCCTTCGGGGGAACAGGCGTGATATTATGTATCTTTATGTATTTTTAATCAATAAAATCAAAATATTACTTACGAAACATATATATAATGCTTACGAAAACAGGGACTTCAATGAAACATTATATTAGTAAAACATGTTTTTTGAACTACTCATATCTGGAAAATTATTTAAAAAAAGCTATTATCTATCTAAAAATTATAAATTCTTAATTCCAAGGTAAAAGTAAAGATATTATTTAAGAATATTTCTTTAAGCAAAGGTTTAGAAAACCATTCCACTAGACTCCCCAGTCTAAAGCAACGTGACGTCCGTAGACGATACAAGTTAAACGCGCGGTCGTCCGGCCGAACGTGACCGCTTTACGTATTTATGCAGATGCCTGACTCCCGCCCTCCCGCACCCGCTGGACCCGAGAAGAATTCAACTGGCGTCGCCGGCGTAACGGACACACTTATTATTGGAACAACTGGAATCCGGCTTAGCGAAGATTCGGAACATTAGCCCCCGATTAACAGAGATTATAGGATCAACCTCCAAGGTTTTTCTTTCGATATTCTCAGATGTTCGTAAAGCTTTGTGTGTTAACAGGTCTCCATTAGTCATGTATTAGAATGATCCAGTTTCTATTAAACTAGCTATTTCCTAACCATTTGGTCTGATCACCACTTGTTTTCACGGTTTATTCACTTCGGGGATAGTAACGAAGTTTTAGGTTTCTTTTTTTTACGATATATTAAAAAAAATGAGAACAAATGCAGACTAGATATTTATTAAAGTTTTAAACTTTATCATGTGACGTTGTGAGAATCGGATATCTACGCGTCATTTCCACACAAAATATTTTATTACGTCATCTGGTGATCTTGCACGACACCGGTCGTTAACAGTTGTAAGAAAGAATACAACCAACAGCTTTAATTGTATTTGCTTGGATCTTTCACACATTTATAAAATTTTGGCAAAATTTTATCTTGACTTTGAAATTAACCGCACATTTCAAAAACCATGAAAATAATATAATTTACGCATTTTTAAAATTTTCTATTTTTCTTATATAAAAAATATGTATCGAACCAAATACTTTATTGTCGTATTTAAGTGTTTTTAATATAAATGTGTAAGTAGTTTGCTTATCTTTTTCCAAAAAAGGCCCAATAATAAACATTTTAAGTATATGTAAATGTTTATATTCTGTAACTTTCCTTTTTTGATGTTCAATGAATTCATAATTTATTATACCTATTATTTTAATCACTATGAGTATCTGTACCAAATATTAAGATAGTTGAAGCTTCTACTAAAGTAAGAACAAGCTCAGAAACAACTATAAATATAAAAGTCACGCAGAAACTGTCTACGAACATAATTTATATACCCACACTACCAGTCCTTAGCACTCAAGCGTAATATTCAAAGAGTAAAATCATAGTTTATGGCCAACAATCCTTTCAGCAAAAGCCACAAAAGCTTCTTACAAGACTTGCATAGTCTACATTTACATTACTTTCCCTACCAATAACGTTTATAACATTTATTCATAATTCATTTCCTGTGCTCGATAAGATCCAATAAATTGTAGCTGTATAGTTAAAATAACATAAGATAAGTAATCATTAAATATTTTCTAACAAATACAACAATTATTTATTCCCATTAAGTAAGTAAGTATCATTAAGAACTTGTGTTATGGATACGGATAAACATAATTACATCCTTTTTTTTTGTGAATATATATTTAATATAAATAGAAAAGACTCAGACCAGAACTAATATTCATGTTCATGCACACAAAAATTAGTCCTGTGCGGGAATCGAACCTACGACCTCAGGAGCGCAGTGCTGGTATGCTGACCTCCACGCCATATTTCGCGCTAATTCTGAACTATTAAATGGAAAAATTGGACGTCCAAAAATGTTAAAAAAGATACACGTACTGTGTACTGGTATAAAAAACTGATATAAATAAAATAATATTTAAGTGATACAATCCGTTCAAAATAACGATTTAAATTTGAATTACTTATTAATATATATTTGTTAATATACTTAAGCAATCGATGACCGGTATGACGCTGAGATCTGTACCTGCACTTCGCTCTGGAAGTTGTGGATTCGATTCCCACATTACACAGATATTTGAGTAAATCTACACGAATATTTGTTCAAGTCTAAATGTTTTCTTATATAAATAAGTAATAGGGTTTATAAATATACTAGCAGCGCCCTGCGGTTTTACCCGCGTGGTCCCCGTTCCCGTGGAAATATCGGGATAAAGAGTGTCCTATATGTTAGTCCAGGACTGCAGCTATACACGTACAAAGTTTCATTACAATCGCTTCAGTAGTTTTTGCGTGAAAGAGTAACAAACATCCATCCACATATACAAACTTTCACGTTTATAATATTTGTAGGATATGTTATCTTTGTCCGCACTTTGTCATGTCTAAAGGTATTTGAGATTTCTTTGCTCATGCAAGATAACTATAAATCTTAAATACATCTTGAAACGATTAAATTTAAGAAAGTAAAAAAAATCGAATTATAAAAGGTACCTACAAAAGTTTATTAATGGTTGACGTATTTCAAGATTTATCAGATTAATGCGGAGTAACACAAGATCGTCTTATACTATTTGTAAGAATGATGAATGACGATACCCAGATCGTGTTGCGTAGCTTAGGTACAAAAAGGAAATTTTAGGATTAGTTAAAAATGTTTTTCAATATTTACATATTTCTTAGATATCTTATGTTACTAAACAACTATATCCTACAATATCATACGATATCTACTTTATTTTTCCATGTAATAATTAAACAGATATATATGGACATATACATTAAAAATCTGCTGTAACAAATACTTTATTTCAAAGTTCCTATGAAGTTGAATGAATTATTCATTATCAAAATAAGCACAATACTGCATGCAAATAACACTTGACACATCCAACAAACAGAAAAGCAGTACCTTAAAAACAATAACAGAGGCATGAGATATTATATATGATAGAAAATAAGATAACACATTATGAAAAGAGGCTTTTAGTGCAATAAGCCCGTTATAGCAATATTCTGCCATCTAATAAGCCCATTAGTGTTCGCAGGTTACTCGACCCGACCTTACCGAGTGCATGCAATAAATTTCTAAAATTACCTCTTTAACCTTTGTATATTATATAAAGAGAACAGATATTATGGCTACAAGATTTCGAGGCAGTTTTGTTTTGCACTAGCGAACGCCCGCGTCTTCATTTGCATAAATACTAATATAGACATTATTATTATTATTATTATATATATTATTATTATTTATTATTATATATTTTTTTTTTTTTTATTATTAACGTTCCTGGTTTTAGGCTGAGCTCCGAATTGTGTGCAGAATAACTCTGTAGCGATGTAATTGTAAATAGAACTCACTGTTCGCCGTCCATCGGAACCTAGATATTATTTTAGCCGCTAAGTTTATTAGCTGACAGCTCGGTTCGCTAAAAATATGTTAAAATAATAATTTTTTCACCGTTACCACCACTTGCAGATAAGGCCATTCGCTGAAAGCTTAATTGAGTGAATTAGCTTTTTTCGATAAAAAGCACTATAATATAGACAGACACTATAATATAGACAAACACTATAATATATACGTCGGGTACTTTTGCTCTTTCTCTTAAACCTACTGGATTTGGTCATGGAATGTCTTACGTAGTCCTATCGTACAACTTCAATGTTAACATTATAAGCTCCCAGAGTGAATTTTTAATACATTCAAGGACTTCTTGGCAGGAAAGTAAAGAAACATATCATTGCTTTTATTTTATTTTCTAAAATGTTTGATATTTTGAACCTTCGTGTAATAACGGTGGATTATTAACCGTTAAGTGTTTGTGAATGTACATGACTGTTGGTATAACAAACAAAACAGTGCAACATTACTTTCCAAATTCTCTTAAGAAATCCATGTGGGATCTCAGTACAGTCCCACATCTTTACTGAAGACTCAAGGGGTTTAAAGGGAGAGTTTATCATTTACATTTATCACCACTCTTTCTAATTTACTATGATTTATATATTTTTTACTTGACACTGGCTCAATGTGCTAAACGCACAGAGGCATTATTTAAAAGAAACGTACAAATAACATAAAGCCATTCAACTAGCCGAAACAAAACAGTATTATCTTGCTGTCAATAACAATCCGGCGAAGTAGGTATACAAAGTCTAAAAAGGTTTATTTTATTTAAGCCAAACTTCACAAAGGAGGTTCTTAGGTAGCAAAACAACACTCCCTCAGAACTCTTTTCCAACAGGTCATAAATAAAACGGACGACGACCTCGAAATCAATCATCCTATCCTAAATCGGTTTCGCATTATCTTAGTGGATAACCCTAGGAGTCTCTGTGGACCGAGACCAAGACATAGAGTATAAATAATAGCGAGTTTACTTTGCTGCGTTATTTATTGAAATCCAAAATCGAACGTGAAGTCACTACTAACATCCTCCTAACAAGTATTGATATGGGTTATTTCATTTTGAAATACTTAGTTACCCGTTTCTTGCCGATACGTTTTCGTTCATTTCCTCTTTTTAGATTGGAAATAAGAGGTATTTCTATGTAAGGACACATAATTATATGATGTTGGGTTGGAAGTAATTGAAGGAACAAAAAAATCTGTGCTGCTTTTTACATTCGCAAAATAATACTATATTAAAAATGTAAAATTACTTATATAAAATACTGTTAACTATTAATTATATTTAAGTAATCCAAGAAAAAAATAATATAGCGATACCTTTATGGCGTTTTGTGGCTTTTCAGTCTTTCTTACCCAAATAAAGATTGCTTCGTTTATTTTAAAAAGATCAATAAGGACGCCAATTTTTGTTGAGCTCAAAACGTTGAGGAAAATACGTAGTGAGTCCAATATGATCTTATGCCTTTATAGACTAACTAGCAGGCACCCGCGACTTCGTCCGCGTGACCTCCATACAACTTCCTTTTGAATCACTGTATCTATTATAAAAAACCGCATCCAAGTCCGTTGCGTAGTTTTAAAGACCTAATCATACATAGGGACAGACAGAGGAAAGCGATTTTGTTTTATACTATGTAGTGAAGTGTAAACACCGTTGGTTATAGACTGCGCCACAAGGTCCAGTCCCAACCATAGACAAGGCCCCTCGTCGCTTCATTTTGAAGAGGGACAGTCTGAAAATTAGTCTGGCATAACTAAGCCGTGGTCACAAAGTTCAGTTCGGAGCAGTCTTCGTGTTACGTCTTATCTTTGAAACATGAAGTTGGTGCCGAATGTATTTTAAGTCTTTGTTAGATACTGGCACTAAGATTACTTTGATCAATTTAATAAAATTATGATCACAGTTCAAATTAATATTCCACGAACATCTTATACGTATTATAGTTTACCACTTTGTATGCAGTTTAAACAGAGATTTATATAATTTGATTAGTAATCACATACGGGGCGACCCTGACTACGAATCACTATATAGCATTTAAAATTTCGGGATAAAAACAATGTCAAAAGCTGCAATTTGAATTATATACATATAAAAATAATGTGGTAAATGTTATAAAAATCGCGTAACAAGAAGAAAACAAAGACTTGTGTTAAGTACTCTGTATATTGGTACACTCTTTAAGATCCACGTTTTTTCTGTAAGTAATATATACCGTCAACAAATTTACTAGTGTAATAAAAAATGCACCGATGGATCTAAGACTCACTATATAGAAATAACATGCCTGTAATAAATTGCGACCTTAACATTTACAGTAATTTATAATTTGTTCCTAGTCTATTGGTTGAGTATTCACTTCAGATCTAGGTTGCCAAAGGAGAATCAAACCATAGCAATAAACCAACATATAACACAATAATTTTACGACAAATGACAAGTATAAATAAAAATAGTCCACACACTGTATCATAAAAAGAACGCGTAAAAGAGTAACTAAGTAAGAAATAAAAAAAGATTTTCTTTCACATTAAACACACCAAGACGCGGAATAAAAAAAATACCGTCAAAGCGTAAACGCTTCCTTAGAAGAGGCATTCAGAAAAACATTAGGAGTTACTAAATCAACCAGTTTATGAACATCACCTGTTGAGATGGCCCAGAAGTGGAGCATATAAATCAATCATCCAATAAAGGAACCCCGTGGAGCCCAACGATTTGTCATGACGGTACTCAGGTCTCCACTAATGTCTGAAGGATTCGTAGATTCAATGTCCTTTCAGAAGGACTCCCCAAATATTCCTTTGGAAGATGTTCAAGAATGTTTTATGGAAACTGAATTATGTTACTTTAGCATTTGGGTTCTGAATCTGATATCGTTAACGATGTCTAGCTTTTGATACTTTTTTTACGAGTAAGAATAGATAATAAGAAAATAATTGATGTGTGTGGATGATGGATAAATAATTAAAATATTCTTAGACATTTCACTTAGCGCCTTTAATTGCTAAACTAAGCATTGCTTTTACTAAAGGCACTAGACAACGGGCTATCACAACAGGCTTGTAAAGCATATTGCTGTTCATTTGCCGCCCCAATAGATTACATTCTATCGGGGGTATTTGCCCATAATCACCTCGCTGGGCAGGCGGGTTGGTGATCGCTGTACAAGCCAGTAATCAGAATGACACTGCCCATCATCCGTTAGGATATCTCTTCGTCGACTTTTAGGACTCCCCCTGAGATGAGAGGGGACAACGCATAAATATACATATAATGCTTTTTTCTTATGTCAAAATATACTTAATTATAAAAACGTATTAATAAATAAAGAAATACCCAGATCTACCCAAATATTATATAAATTTTTAATGTGGTTCATTGCGTATATATAATCGAGTGAATAGCAGTTCTTAATGATTTTTTATACATATACTTTATACAATTCTTTATACAGGAAGAATCTAGAAAGAAACTTGTCATCATGGCCAATTTGTCAATATCAAATATATATCACGACATCTGTCAACGACATTCTCAACTGATGATAATCCGTTTCGATTCCCGTCTATGTAGTTTATATTAGATGTCAAACCATAATATAGTCCATGGTTCGCATTATTTTGTATGTATTATAATTTTTGGCTTCAAGACATTTAAATGTATTCTGTAAGTTTCCTATAGAGTGGGAATATTGACTGAAAATTAAACATCATTTAATTGGATTGATGTAAAATTAAACATCTCAAAATCAGAATAAAATAAGTAATTCAACATACCTCGTTGTCATTTTATTTACACTTACAATCGTTCTTTTATTATGTGTGTTTTACGGACGAAGCTTTTCGATCTCATCCCGCCCACTTCTTTCCACTCCCGAACAACACTTGCTGGTCTTAGGAATCATCCACATACTGTGCAGAATATCAGCACTCGAACCAAGAAATTTGGTAAGTCTTTCCTACATAAGGACCATTAAGCTCTGAAATTCGCTGCCGGCTAATGTGTTTCCTAGTTCCTATAATACCGGGCATTTTAAGCGGGCGTGAAACGGCATATTAGCATGCCGTCATTAATGATTGCGGATTGTACCGTGCTTATTTCACGGTATAAAGCGCCTTCATTTTTTTTGAATTGCCTTGCTGCTTATCATCAAGCAGGATGTAGTCAGTATGACGCGTCACATAAAATAATAAAAAAGGTGTAAATTGTTATACTTAATATTTTAATGTTTAGTTTATATATACACTAATACATAGGTACTTACTTTACTAATGAGTCTTGAGGAAAACCGAAACAGGTATAAAATATACACGCTTTGTCCTCTGAATAAATGCGAAATGTTTTGCGAGAGTATCATGTTATTACAGAAAACCCGGTTTATAGGTAACATCATTGATATTGTTGATTACTGTAGCCGCAAGCAGTTAGATACAATAACAACCACACAAGTACTTATTAATTCCAAAGCTTACAATATCAGAAATGTCATCCTGATATAACATACAATAGCTCTTTATTATCCGTATCGCACATTTCGCCCGAGGGCCGCGTTATTGAATAAAAATGGCTGATTTTCATTAGAATTGGAATAAACAAAGGACTTTATGTTATGTAACAATAAAGTATAAAGACATTTTGACGTTGGAAAATGAAATCGAACTCTCCATTGTGACAATTCACCATGATCGAGAATATGTCGCCAAAGAAATGAAAATGAGGTTTGTAACCACTTTTATCTTTCGGAACGCAGTTACACTACCCCTCGAGCGGAGCCGAATCATTCCTATATTTTTCACAAAATACGAAACTTGAAATACATCTAAAGGTTTTCCTTTGTTCCTTTCAAAGCTTTTGTTTCGTAAACAAACCCCGATTATCCGAAGATTTGCCACAAAAATGATAGGTAAACAACAATATTTTAGGCAAACAACTTATATATCCCTGAGCCAACATCGGGGCGCCCAAGGGTCCTTTTGTAAGCTGCAGTCCATCGCACAGTTCGTTACTTCGACGGTTAGACCATCTGTTATTTTTGCCCATTACATATTTTAATGCCCCCAGAGGAGATTTTCTTACCGCCATCCTTAACCGCTTCCGAGCCATTGGTCGACTTAAATGAAACATTTAAATGCAATCTTCAGCTGTGATCGTGGCTCCCCGAATAGACTTTTCCCCAGTTTCAATATCTCGTTGCGACATGCTAATGATTTTTATTATTATTGGAATTTATTTTGTGAACCTTTCTAGCTAATGGAAGGATTTCGTCCGGCTTTTCAAGGGTTGAGGGAATTTACATTCTTTGCTTTCGGAAAGAGCAAAAGTATGTTTAATGTGTTAAATAATTTGTAATCATTCGAAACGGGAGAAGCCTAACATTCACTTGCAAATATTGAAAGGCATACAATAAATATTTTCTGACTATTACACCAATTATTTAGTTCCAAGATAATTATCATTAAGAACTTGTGTTATGGATACTAAATATACGGATAACTATACATATGTAGTTATTTTTTGTAAATACATACTTAATATGTATAGGAAAACACCCACACCAGAACAAATATTCATGTTTATGCATACAAAGATCGTGTAATTTTTATAACCACGTGATACGCAAATAAAGGTTATAAATGTTTAAGAGCTTCTACTAATTCATGTTACAACTGCTAGGTGTCCCTCCAAAATGTCTTATATATAGACATGAATTTTCAGTTTATCTGAGAATATTTCTAAATAAATAAACTCTAAGATGTACCTATGATAACAATACTGGTTCATTATAAAGCACTTGTAAAGGTATGGAAGTCGAGAAGCTCCAGCTCATTAAAACGGGAACTTGATAATAAAAAAATCTGATAAAACAATCGAATGAGGTTTTACACTCTTGCTTTTAGATAATTCCGTTGGGATGCTTTCTCAGAAACTGGAATGAAAAACAGAGCACTCCACCACAATTCGTCGCCAACACGTCGTATTGTGGTGGGGTGCTATGTTTTTGATTAATTGTGGTGGAATTAAGCAGGTAACATATTCATATTACCTTACAAAGCATCATAAACATTTATAAAGATCATTGCAGCTCATTTACGCAGTGAGTCAACTCAACTACTGAACACGGGCCTCTTCTCACGAACTAAGGGTTAAACAAACAACCTTGGTTCATCATTATCATCATCAGCTTTTCACTGGCCTTTGGCCTCCCCAATATCTTCTAACTCATGATCACCACACTGGGCAGGCGGGTTGATGATCGCAGATTGATGCCGCTGCCCTTTATCCGGTAGGTTTTCTCTTCATCGACTCTTACGACTCCCCGTGAGATGAGAAGAGAGGGTAGCACTATTCTAGGCCGGTCCCACACGGCAAAATCAATAGTGGTAGATAGTGGCATGTAAATGAGCTGTGGTGATAATAATGAAGTAATTGTTTATTGTCATTATTTAGGCGCATTAACTTCTCCCCCAACCAATGACCTACTAATGTGTCGGGCCTTTTCTAAAAAACCAAGAAAAGTGAATTTTTAATTTATCTCTCTGTTTATATTAAATCACACAGCGCCATCTAGTGTCAAACAAAGAAGAGCGTGAACAGAGTGTAGTAGAGTCTGATAAACATTCTTACATTCTTTATTTTTAAAGTATTATCAATATTTGTAATACTTGTATGTGGTGATAAATACAACATTCGTATAAAAAACTAAACTATGTTATGTTTAAAAACTATATTACAAAAACAGCAAATAACCTCGTTTGCTTGCTCTTATTAAATCTGAGAGCGCCATCTAGTTTCAAACTAAGCAGAACTTAAACTTTGTATGGAAGCTTACGGCTAAACATACTTACATCCAATAATTGTGTAACGAAAGAAATCCAAAAACTTTCCTATCCTGTGTGGGAATCAAACTTATGTCTTTAGTATCAAAGTACGCTATCAGATCATGTATGTAGTTCATCTCAAGATTTAACTTAACAGCTAATTTGTATAAACTTATAGAGTTGCCTATAATCAAAATATACGAAATCTTTTTTCTTTTTAACCATTGTTCACTCGACACATTTTAAGAGCCCGCGGCAGTATTTTTTGAAAATATGTATAGTTAAAACATGAGCACCGGCACAGTTCAAATATTCTGCTTAAAGTGAATAAGAAATTTGTAGGTACAATGGATGCTACAATAAGTACTGAATATTCCATTTAAATAGCAGTACATTTGTCTCAAAAGCTTTCGGAGTCTTGAGATCATAAGAAATGCATAAGGTCGCTGGGAGGCGGATATAAAAATTCAGAATCTAAGAGCAAATAACATGACAATGAAGAGACAGCAGACAACAGCACTGTCTGAAGTTTCAGTTAGTTACATAAGAGTATTACATTATTTAAACTTCCTTTGAGTTGCCAATTTGGTGAGGTCCGCACTGTTGAATGTTCTATTAGAAATATATATTTCGTTTTGGTATTGGATCACTGACTGACGATAAAAAACAGCGACTAAAATCTCTTTAAGTTGATATCAATTAGGGTTTGCCGTGTATTTTTTAATTAATCATAGTTATTCATAGCATCATCATATTATAGCATTATCCCTTTTGCCTGCTTGCCCTAAACTTAAGCGTAGGGCCCAGAGTCTTCTCACTGGCCCAACCAGATTTACCTGAATTGTAATTATTACATAGAGCGACTGCCGCCTGACTGAGCTGTCAGAATATTATAAGGTCCTAACTTCCTAATAGTGACTGCAATAGTACCGCACATACGTATGTTTTTATCCAACGTGCAAAAAATTGACTGTTTGGAATATGCTCCATGAATGCTCTCTGTGGCTAAGGCTTTTAGTTTTAGTTTTGAAGTAAATTATTTTAAAATGCTTTTTGCAAGCTCGAGTTGTGACGATCCACATACTATGCAGACTATTATAGAAAGAACTAGACCCGAGAAATTTGGTAAAACCATTACGATTAGGAATTCTTTGCCGGGGCATGTACCTTAGCTCTTATAACTCCTGGTCTTTTGAGCGAGGCGTGAAACGGCATTTTTGCAGGCCGTCATGAGTGGGTGCGCTTTTTACCTTTCGTACTCCACGGTATGAAGTGCCTTCATTTTATTGGACTGCATCGAATGCTTACCTTAGGTCAAGATGTACTCATTATGACGTGTCAGATAAATATTTTAATCAACCTCATAACTATAGAAAACTACAGCTTACAAAAAATATTTGTATTTATGACATTTTCAATAGTAGGACGTGTAAAGTAAGTAGGCCTACCAACGTTAAATATCGTACCTACCAATATTTGAAATGGCTTTTATCAGTCATATACCACTGCTAGTTGCGATAGTTTGTGGTCCAAAACAATAACTGGAGTATAATACAATATTTGTTTACAATGTTAAATTCATGAATTGATGAAAAGTAATTTCTTATCGAGTGTTACTTCTTTTACATGTAGCAAATTATTCTTATATATAATATTAAATAGGTACAGAAAGTTCAGTAAAGCAGACAGTTAAAGTTAGTTTGACTTTAATACAAAGAACGGGTATCTTAATGTCTTTTTTTGCCTACTTTAAGAGATTTCATATGATTGAACTTTGCAATAATTGCTAATTCAATTACGAACTTATTCGCTCTAATAAATATTATGATATTAAGTTAATTGACAATTCCTATATCTAATATTGTAACTTCTTAATCGTTCCTACGATAGAAACATCCCCTAAAATTTAAGGATCTGTTAAACGTAAAAATATGGTAAAAAAATTGTTTATTACCCTATTTTAGTTTTTGTAACATATATATTGTATTAAAATAATTGTTCAGTCTCAATTTAACTCAAAGCTAGTTTATTGCATTCTCACGCCATCTACCAATTCACACACGCACTTCTAAGGCATGAAAAAGCGCCTATATAGAAATGAACCATCTGCTTGCTATCCACAGTTTGTTGTCCTGACACTAGCGCCGCGGGCGGGTAGTAGAGAAAACTAAAGTTTCTGATAAAAAGTTCATAGAAACGCGTTGTTTTCTTTTATAACAGCTTTGTTGCTAAGAAGTTTCGATATGTATCATTATCTTCTTTTATCGGATTATTTTAGTGGAATACTTCTGAAGTACTTTGTTGAGCAGCTTTCAAGTTAAAAGTTACTTACTGTGTTTGGGGACTTTATCACCAAGAGCGATTACCTAAAAACAAAAAGAAAGTAATATATATTTTGACATCAATATAAAGAACTAATCAATGTATATGACAAAGCAGCACTCTGTTATAAATAAATCAAGGTTGAAATTAAATCATAAATACAAAAAATAAAATGAGTCCAGAAAGCATTATGAGAAATTATTATGTTATAGAAAAGTACGACAAATTAGTATAATTACTTGCATTCCGCTCTTAAGATTGTGGAGTCTATTCACTCAGGATACAAATGTTTATGTTTGTCTTTTTATGTCGGCGGCAGATAGCTCTACTATTTGACGGACAGTTTTAGAAGATGGTTATATTTTTCAATTGTCTTACTTGAGTATATATAAGATAGTATGTAGGTTCAGTATTGTGCAACGAAAATAACCTAAATATGAGTGTGATGGGTGGGTCATCCCGGAACGTAGGGTTTTGAGTCAATGGTGGTTAATTTCACTAACCACAAAACCTTTAATCCGAAACGCAAATATCAGTTGTTGTCTCTTTTTATTTCGGCGTGAATCAGTAATTAAACTTAGATACTAAATAAAAGAGAAAGAATGGAATCTGGAAACACCGAAAAATGAATTCATGCTGAACAACTTAAATTAATAGCTAAAAATGAATTTACAAATGGTTGTCGTTAATTTGAACTTCACTGAAGCAACAAAAAGGGTTGTGTTTAAATAGAAAACAGGCACAGGGCCACGAATGGGCTTGCTTTCATTCCGATTACAATTTACTTTTCAATAAAATCACCAAATTATCCACTGCTTTGAACGTTACTTTGCGGAAATCCATTAGGTATAATGTTTGAAGGTTCAATATGACTTAGTGACAGTTATGAGATGAAATTTTTATCACAAAAAATCAACCCGTCTGTCGGTAGTGTTCCAGGTGATAACCGATGTTATTGATGTACCTTAGGATAACTGGTCCACTGCTCTTAGCACTGAGCTACCGGGACTAGCACTTTGTGATTATCGGAAATACTACATACAATCACGCCTGTTTTCCCTAAAGGGTAGGCAGGGGTATATCATACGCCCACATTTCGCAAATTATATAGTTGGACTCACGTAATAGGTGGCGAGCCTGATGCCGCTTATCATTCGTCTCCGTTCATCAGCAGGTGTATCACTTGCAGGTGAGGTTGGCTTGGGCTCCTCAGATCTCGGTAGAATCCCTATCCTTATGCATAGTCATCGATCAGTCTCGATCGGCGCGTCGTAGCATGCGAACGTTGACAATGAGTGGAAAGGAGGGGGTAACGACCTCCAACAGTTTAAAGTGCGCGAATTGTAATTTAGTGATTAATGAAGTCTTAACATTTATTCAAAACAAATGTGATGTTATGGACGAATATAGCATAATACGTTTGTGTTCCACGGCGTTCAAACCTGAGGAAATAACTTTGGCAAAAAGTCTTTTGTACGAGGCGGTAAAAACTAAAACGGCTAAAAGAAATGTAAGCCGTAAAAAGGAGGGTAAAACGCAGCGTGAACTGGAGGATATTATTCTGCTGATAAAAGAAGTAGACCCAGAAGAATTGCCTATTTTTGTAGCTCGTGAACTACACAAACTTCCCCCTGTAACATTTGACCACCTAGATGCGACACGACTACTACGAGATTTAATTGCTATGAAAAATGAAATTGAAATTATTAAAGAAACATATGTCCCATTAAATCAGTTCACCCAGTTGAGAAATGAAGTCGTTAATTTGCAGCATACGTCAGTTGTTAACAATTATCGCTGTGATAACTTTGTAAATAAAAAACGGGGTGCAAGCAATATTCCAGATAGTAGCGAATTTAATTATGACAGCGGCCCTGTTGGAATTATACATATTCCACAATCAGTGCAGTGCAGTAGCAAGAAAGTTAATTCCAACTCAACGGACATAGCTACCGCCAAAACTACAATATCACAATCACCGTGCACTCAGGAGCGGCACTCGCCGTCTCTTTCGCACGACAGCACGGAGCCGCCCGCCGAGTATCGTCCCGTTGCAGTCACACCGCTCACTATGGACGATAGATGCGCTGCACAACATCGAAGTGACTCACCGGAGCAAGCGGCCAGTTATACAGCGGTAGCGAGTTATGTCAATACTAAAACTACAAAATTATGCTCGTCTCCGCGGACAGCTAATAGACAAAACGACGATGAATGGCATGTTGTGCAAAGAAGAAGGCTGAAAAATCGTTTTATAGGTGAACATGGAACGTGCCAAGACAAGGATGGGAGATTCAAGGCTGCTGACACTAGTCTACCTCTATTTATAAATTATGTACACAATGAGACGTGTGAAAGTGACATAGTATCCTACATAAAGAATAAAATTAATGTGGACGTCACCTTGCAGAAAATGAAACCTAAACAGCCAAAGGAATACAGTTCATATAAAGTCTTTATACCAAAACATAAGCTGAGCTTATTTATGAATTCGAGTCTTTGGCCGGACGGTATAACATTTCGACGTTTTATAGAATTCCGTAAGCGAGACATAGACAGAGTAACATCTGATCCTGCTCTTCAAAATTAATTAATGAATAACTCAACTAACACCGTTAGCCTAATTAGTTTTAATTGTAAGTCCTTCGAGAGATCTAAGGAATGTGTCAAAACGATTAGTCAAAAGGCAGACCTCATCGCGTTGCAAGAAACCTGGTTGTTACCTAACGAGATCCCAAAGCTACGTGAAATTAACAGTGACTTTAGTTACTGTGGAAAATCAGCTGTTGATGTCTCAAGTGGAATATTGAGGGGGCGGCCCTACGGTGGAGTGGCGCTTTTGTGGAGAAACAGTAGATTTAATTGTGTATCAGTGATAAAGTGTGAAAGTGATAGATTAATCGCGATTAAGGTGTGTGCCTCAGATAGGTCAATTCTATATTTTTCTGTTTACATGCCCACAGACTCACCAGATAATCTAGTTGAATACATACAGTGCCTAAGTGAAATCGTAGCTATAATTGAGAACAATGACGTAGAAACCGCTTACATATTAGGTGACTTTAATGCTCATCCGGGGGAGAGGTTTGGAAACGAGTTGTTAAGTTTTTGTGTGGAGCAGAATTTGGTGTGTGCTGATTTCGAATACTTTGGTATGAACTCAGGTACGTACACTTTTGTTAGTGAAGCGCACGGCAGTCTTAGGTGGCTTGACCATTGCTTGGTCACTAAGTCAGGCATGAAGTCGGTAATATCAATGAAGGTGCATAATGACATTTATTGGTCGGACCATTACCCCTTAGAAATTGTTTGTGACTTTAAATCGGTATGCCAAACTTTTGTACTGCCGCGCGCTAAAACAAATAAAGTCCTATGGGGTAAAAGGAGCTCAGACCAAACTAATATGTATACTGAATTTTGTAATAATAAATTACGCAATATCGAGTTCCCTCATGAATTTAGGAATTGTTGTGACAGTATGTGTAAAAATATGAGCTTAGATCACACTATGGTAATTGATACTTTGTACGCAAAAATTATAACTGCAATGCAAGAGGCCGCTGTGCTCAGTTTTGAGGGTAGGGACCAAGGTGAAAAGCCCAACCGTGGCCGTTCAATCGTTGGATGGAATAAACATGTTCGCGATGCTCACCGGGACGCTAGACAAAAGTTTAAAAACTGGGTGTTTTACGGCCGTCCGACTTCCGGGGATATCTATAATGATATGTATGAGTCTAGGAAAGATTTTAAAAAGTTGACTCTTGCTTCTCTTTAATTGTAGTTAAACCACAAGTTTTAATAACCTAGCTTTGTCTCACCATTATTATACACAGTTTTGCAATGTAAGGCATCTATGATGAAAACAATTTTGCAATTCTAGATTCCATGACATAGTAGTTTATAATACCTCGCAAATTATTTGTCCTGTTAATACATCCTCAATCCTAGAGCGGATCTAAATCAACTTGTGTACAATTTTCGTCGTTAATTGGGCGTTTCAAATTAAGGACTAAAATTGACATTGATACAGAATAAGATTTAACCGAAAAAATATAAATATGTCAATGATTTTTTTTTCTTCTACTGACTAAAAACCATCTATGTTTCTTCTTTGAGCCTACCCTTTGAGGTAACCCATTCGAACAGTCCCGCAACAGCGAATGGGTGCGTTGGTTTTTAAGTTGTTGCTTAAAAGATGTATTGTGTCAAACTTAAATAAAAATATTTGACATTGACTACCATCACACTTTAGAGCTTAGTCCTGGTCCCACAAACCAATGGCTGGATCAACCCATTGGCGGCAGGACCTGTCTGAGTCAACATCACCAGCACAAGTCTCCACGGCTGAATATAGAGCACCCACACTCGGCAGAAAACAGAACAGAGATAAGCTGTGAATGTGGTCGATTGGAGTCGCCCTGCATACAACGTGATCCTGCAAGCTCTATCATGTCATCCATCCATCTTGCAGGTGGACGTTTTAGGCTACGATTCCTATCACCACCTTTTTTTTTACGTCGGTAACAAAATTACTTTACGCACTGCCTCCCGGCCAATGGGGGGACCGAGAGGGGAGTGTGGGACTCACTGCGGCAGACGCGACCACCGCAGTAATACCCACTAAAAATCTTCCGACGACGCCCGCCGCTTGTTGAGAAGGAGGCGGGGGCCAGTACCTGAGTTGCAGCTTCTGACACCCCGCCTGCGGCCAACGTCTCCCAGACCAAAACTGGGAGGACCTCCTTAGAGAGGCACAGTGATCGCGCCCCTCCTACCTCCCCGTGCGACCATAGCGAGTGTGGCCGACTTCCCGGAGGGTCCATGGTGAGACAGCAGGGGCCCCCTACCCCCACTGCCTGGACCCTCCTGGCGCTGCTGAGCGGGCCCGCCCGCTGCGCCCTCCACAGGTCCCTCTTAGTTTCTCCCCCGGTAGTCAGTACTAAGGGCACCCAGAGTCGTCGGTCTCTGGGTGTTACCTTTTCCCGGCCTCTAGGAGGTACTCAGCCCCCTCACCACGCCAAGGTGGAGACCTGTTCGGGGGGGGGTTCCTATCACCAACTAACCTAACACTCCCTATAGACAAACAAACGAACAATCTGAGTACGTAGCCTAAAAAAGCTACATGGGTACACTTTTTAAAATAAATAAATAAATAAATATTCTCTTATAATTACACCAATTATTTAGCTCCAAGATAAGTATCATTAAGAACTTGTGTTATGGATACTAAATAACGGATAAACATACATAAATACTTTTTTATTGTAAATACATACTTAAGATACATAGGAGAACACCCAGACCAGAACAAATATTCATGTTCATGCACACAAAGATTTGTCCTGTGTGGGAATCGAACCCACGACCTCTCGATTGAAGTGCAGGTATACTGACTTCCACGCCATATCGGTCGTCAAGGTAAAAAGTAATTATAAGGAGTATACTTACAAGATATTTATTATGTTAGTAGATAAGAATAACGTAGTGTAATGTTCTCGTGCCCCCCTATTGTAGGTAGTAGCGTAGGTAGGTGCGTCGCTGTAATTTTACGCACAATTCCACACGCATTGTGGTTGAACAGAATTTGAGCACAATAACTCAGACCTTCAAAAACAGTCGAGCGAATTAGTTTTAACCAGTTTTCGTTGGTTAAGCAAACTCTCAACCTTGTTCAACCAACAACATACGGCTGTTATAAAAAGTAAGATGACGGCGGCTGAAGATCTAGATCTCATATTGGGAGTCAATAGGTTTTATTAATAATTTTGAAGTTTTAAAAAAAGACACAAATTTTTATATTAAAATAAATTTAAATTATCGATATCTAAGCTATTAGAAATTTACTGCTGTATATATGCTTCCATAATTGTTTGTTTTTTAATTAACAGACATATAAGTAAAACACGACTGCCCGCCAAGAAATGAAAAAAATACACAAAAATAACAACTCAACTGTATAGATTGTTTGACAAACAATTTATAGCCAGTCTTACTCGGGTTGACATAAGGATTCTAACGATCACCCAATACATCGAAATCTATTAAGGCGTTTAGAAGTTATAGTGGCATAAAGGAACTCACATTTTCTTTGGAAAAGCTGATAAGATTCTAAAATATTACTACACCTTGTAGTTTAAAGAACACACTTAACTTGAAGGCAGCTACTCCAAAACTACTTCGTAGATATTGTAATTGATGAAGAGTGTTACTAGATATTATGTATTATTGCTACGCTTTAAAATTGCAATAACGCAGCAGGATTTTAAGTATTAAGTCATTGGAGCAATAATTATTATATCCTGCTGTGTTTTTAATAATCAAGTGCATAAGTAAATAAAAAATCTATATTTTACAGCTTATGCATATAAGAAACATACACAAGCTAAAACATATTAGAACATTTTTTCCATCAGAACAAGAAGGATTAGCCACAGTCTACTGTAAAAAAAGTCTCGTTTATAGTACGTGAACACGTAACACCTCACACACACACGTAACCGCGAACACGCATTTCGCAGATCCTAAAGTCCCCATCAGACGCAAAAGCGACATAAATAACGCGCAGTGACGTCACGGGCAGAGTCCCACTTGTTAGTCGGTTGAATAGTTATTGTTATGACCCGTTTAGTTCGCGACCTGCAACCGTAAATTAGGAAGGATCCCAGCGGGAACGCTAACTACGGAATATCAACGAACGATGTTCTATAGTCAGACGAAATGGAGTGGTTGCTTCATTCGTTTCATTTACATAAATGTATGGAATGATTGTAAAGATGGATTGCGTTGCGTAGCATTATGAGGTAACTATCGGCCGCCTGAGATTTCGTTTGTATGCATGATATTTAGTTCACATAATATCATTACGAAGCGCTCGTAGCTCTGCGAAACTCGGTGATCGGAAACGATCACCGAAGTACAGCAGAGTTTACAGAGGTCAGTCCTTGGATGGGTGACCATTTGTGTGGCATTTGATGTCGAGCGCTTCCGTGCTTCGGAAGGCACGTTAAGCCGTTGGTCCCGGTTATCACTAAAATGTGATAGTCGTTAAGCCATGTTAAAGGCCTCATGGGCGGTTTGATAAATTCTAACATGCACTGGGTCAGCGTGGTGGAGTATGACCCAATACCCCCACACCTTGATTTGTGAGAGGAGGCTCGTGCTCAGCAGTGGGACGTTATTGGGATGAATATATTGGTGTGATTGTAAGAAAATATATTATATATTATATCATTACACAATAGCTTATGTGTTATTCCAATAAACAATCTATATAATTGTATCATATCAGAATTATAAAGTATTGGCGAAATAATTGGCCTAATCGAACACATTCTAGTGGGGGTATTTGCACATAATCACCATGCGCTGGGCATGCAGGTTGGTGATCGCAGTTCAAGCCAGTATGCAGGATGACGCTGCTGCCTATTATCCGGTAGGATTTCTCTTCATCGACTATTAGTCATTTATATTATAGGCCGGTACCACACAGAATAATACTACTACTAGGAACGTACTAGTATCGTTGTAACTAGTAGGTTGTCGAAAATATAACGCTAGGCTCTCAGTTTAACTTCATTGACCGACATCTTTGAATGAGTGATCCATTGTGTAGTTTTTGATATCAGACGCTTATAGACACGCTCTACGTGGTAGGCGATAAGAACAATAAAAGACCTCATTTGACTGCTTAAAAATAGGTAACTCCACGACATCACATCTATTTTCTTCAATATACATCGGTACAACGTGTCTTTGCCACTTGATCCGAATACTTCTGTTTGAAGTCAAGTGAAGAGAAATTAAGACTGTTACTAGATATTATTGCTACGTTTAAAAGTCAGTCTTGAATATAGTAAGAAAGAAATTGGCTTTAAAATTGCAAGAACGCTGCGGGATATTTAGTATCATCTTGTTTTTTGAAGGACATAAATATGATTTCGATCAGTTTAACAAATGAGGAGTCCTTAAATCGTATCTTAAATCGTCCACTTACACATCTGAAAGTCGTTATCATCTAATTTCAGTGTAATTTATCAACAAACGTTTAAAACTCAAAATTTGTTAGTCCTATAAAATAATAGCATTAAGTCTGTAAACTTCAGCTAACTAAAGCGTTGTGAAATAAAAAATGTTCGAATATTTTTTTTAGCATTTATGTTTGTGTATGTGTTATAACCTATCAAAAGCAAGATTTTGTAGAAACAAATATCGTTTATATAACAATAATGTAGTATCTACTGTAATGTCATAAACATGCTCCCCTTAATTGAAATAATGATGGAGGAGCAACACGGAAGCAGGCATGACATTTGTGACATAATAGCTGTCGCGATTATACTTAGAAGCCATTATTAGTCGCGAGCCCATTTAGAAAGCGCGTAGTTCCATCATATTTATGTCCTTCATAAATGTTATATTTGAAGCTGGGCTTCTGTTCTTGTCTTGAAGGCATTTTTTTTAATTTGTTTTTAAATATGTAGTATAATGACAGTATAATGACAATACGAACCATAGTCAACGTGTTTTCGATTTCCAAATAGAAGAAATATTTGTATGCATGAATGTTAATATTTGTTTTCCAATATGTACTGTATGTAAATACATACAAAAAAGTATATAAATTATATTTTTGTAACAAGACTTACATCTTAATTAATACACAACTCATATCAGAGGCAGAAAATTAATCAAAAAGCAAAATTTTTGATTAATTCAAATAAAAATAATTTTGTAAATGTGTTATGTAAAAATGGGGCGTGATAAGATAATTAATAAACAATAATCAATCAATAAACAATGAAATTAATATCATTATACATCTCGTGCAGCGCTAGCTAGCAAAGTAAGCTGTGCTTGTGAAACAAAAAAAATCGTTCTCTGTTTTTTTTTTTGGAATAACTAATAATACCAAGGTACTATTTAACTAATACCAAATATAGAATTTAAAGGCCAAGCTGTTGTTTAACAGTAATATATAAAATTCTTATCGATCGACGATCTTAAGTTATACTCTACACTTTACCACAATAGATTGTTATAAATACAAAAATTTTAAATGATTAGTTCGCTACTACACCCTCACGTCCAACATTCGTATGTCAAGCATGAATTTATTTTTCAGTTTACGCCGCTATGGACATAGTATATGAAGATTCAATATGTCGGGGCTTCGAGGCTTCAGCGACACCATTAGAAAGTGCCGGCACGGAAACTTCCCCGGAATGCGGAGCCTCGTTTGCACCGCGCTAGCTTTTGGTGTCAAGTTCACATATTTGATATATTTTTTGTTTTGAAAATTGAACCTGTAGCAAATTGAAAATATTTTATAATAATAATTATAAATATTTCTGACACTTACACCAATTATTTAGTTCCAAGATAAGTATCATTAAGAACTTGTGTTATGGATACTAAATAACGGATAAACATACATAAATACTTTTATTTTTGTAAATACATACTTAATATACATAGAAAAACACCCAGACCAGAACAAATATTCATATTTATAACACACAAAGATTTGTTCTGTGTGAGAATCGAACCCACGACCTCTGGAGTGAAGTGCAGGTATACCGACCTCCATGCCATATCGGTCGACAAATCGTCATTTATCGGTATATAAACACGATGAATACTTATATTTAAAAGTACATATAATTTTGATTTTATTTTAGTGAGCGGAGTTGGTGAAGTGAAGAATTTGGCTGAATAATGTTTCTTTGAACATATCAAAAGATACACTGCAGCGCCATTTGATATGTAATCTGATTTTAGTCTTTTTGGTTGTGGGTTTTTTCTATACTCAAACTGGCTACACAATTAGATAGGTCACCATTGCGGCGTAAGTGGACGCGCGTAAGGGGAACGCCAAATGTCCGAAAAACAATATACTTTCTACCGACGGCGTTCAACGTCTTTATGTGTTCAGATAACAAAAAATTGCTAGTCTATTTTCGATCGCACTTGTACTATCAGCGATGCCCTAAGTATGACAACACATTAAACTTTATTCACGTGACGGAACCCAGAATTAAACGTAGTTTTCATTTACTATCAGGTAGGTTGCTAGTTTCACCAACTTAAATAACAATAATGATAATAAAATCCATTATTCTATATAATTATTTTGAGTCACTAAAAAAAACTAATCCGTGGTGAAATAAATAATAAAACTTGTATAAATCTCAAGGAAGTATAATTACAATAATATTTTACTTTTTTTAAGCCAAAAAATAGCAAAATAAATAAAAAAGTAAAATATTTCGTGTTAAGCTGAAACAATACTCAGTATACGTATTTCGTGTTGAGCTGAAACAATACTAGACAAACAATACTACATAATATACTAAAATGCTGAAACAATATACCTACAACGGAATACCTACATAGACTACAAATCAGTGCGTCCAAACGCAGCACGGCCACAGATTCCGATGAAATGAAAGGATATGCGCAACGGAGCTGGCTCTAGCCTCAAGTGCTCCGAGGTGAAAACATCCACCGAATCCTTCACACTACATAAAGTTCAACAGTCTCACTACAAACAACGGTGTTCAATGTCAACGGGATATAGCGACAACGGGTTTTATGGACGAGCGGAATTTGCTAGGCGACTGTGATTTATGAGGTTGATTTGGGCGACTTACGTTACTATATATATGGGTAGCGAAAGCTTTTCAAATAAGAGTAACAAATTTAGGTCTAAAAATATAGTCTTAATATAGAATTTAGTATGTCTTAAGTTACTTTAAAAGCATAGTTTGCAATGTAATAATTATTTTTGTTGTACTTTATGTATAATATAACAATATTGTTTTAATAAATTATATAAGTAACTAGTTCCATAAAACTATGACTGAAGCGACCGATTCGTCTCGTACGGTTCACTGAGAAAAAATTACAAAGCTTTACTGAGGAAAATATTACATTATGCATTGGTATTTCATCTTTATTTAGCAAAAAATAAGCAAAAAGTTTAAAAATCTATCACGAGTAAGAACACGGCACGATTAATTAACAAATATTGCTAAATATTAGTCCTTTATAAATACTATTTATAGGGTGTATAGGGGTCCTACCATCATTTTTGGAGCCCAAGCCAACCTCACCTGCAAGTGGTGCACCTGCCGATCAACGGACGAGGCTCTGGCAAACATAGAAATTCCCGCTAAGCGGCAATAGGCTCGCCACCAATTACATGGGACCAACAATGTAACTGGCAAATTGTGGGCGTATATTATGCCTCTGCCTAACCCCTTCGAGAAAACAGGCGTGTTTGTATGTATGTATGTAAATACTATTTGTACTATACTCGTTTAGGGTTAGATTTACCTTTTTAATATAAATAGTAATTGAGATAATTCTTACTCCTAATTATCTCTTTTTAAAAGCAATACATTTTGCGAACCATGCGCTGCATTTGTAAAAACTTTAATGTATTTATTAGTCCAACATTCAATAAAATTAAGTGCTAATTATGTTGAAAGCCTAAACGGAAATATGGTAATTGCGCTTTAGTTGCGCTCATGTGGCATCGTACCTACAAATTTTGTAATACTTTCGATATCTACACATTTTTTTGGTAAATTTCGTAATGAACACTTTATTTTTTCGATATTTTTCTACGATCAACCTTCAGCTCCACAGGCCTCCTTTTCTCGATATCTAATCAAATCAAATATTTATATTCAATAACGTAATATTTGTGTTTAGTTTAGGTTGGACTGTTTTCTTTGGTGATGATATTTTCAGAATAGCGAATATTCCGACGGTCATAAACTTAGCTCGAAAATATTTTTTCAATATTTGTTTTTCAAAATTCGTTTCTACCCTATCACCTTTGGATGCGAGCTTGAGAAAGGCATTTTAAGGTATGACTGAATTCTTTCTGCGTCTCTTTTTTTTTAATACACTATATACTATTATATTAGTAAAAAGTCTCTTATAAATAACGAGTATTATGACAGTGAAAATAGCTCTTAATAATTTTTTCCCTATCCTGTACTAGTGGGACTGGTGATTGCGTGGTCTGTTGTGCTGGAAGTACTAATTTATAATCAAAGTTTATGAGTTTAGAAATTGTTATTTGAAGAAATGACGAGTTAAGACGGAATATTGCACTCCTCACGCTGAGATGATGATAATTCTGCAGCATTCTTCAATACGGAGCACAGTACTATGGTAAGAACTATTGATGACACTACCGTAGTCGACTAGGGTTTACCGAGGCGTCCTCGTATATAAAAACAATGAATTTTTATCAATAGTATTTCTAATTAGTAGAATATTAGATTACCCCTTCTTTTGTTTATGGAGTTTGTTCAATTAATATTAATTTAGACATTACTGGACAAGGACTTGCCTTCAATCGCAATGCGACTTAGAATAAACGCAATGCAATGTCAACCTGAATTTATTTTTAAAAATATTTGAAAGAAGGGAATAATTCTAAAATAAATTTAGAATCATTATATATGTAGCTAAAAATATTTTTAGTACTAACCGCATGAAGCATTTGTTTTATGTCTTAATCCAAGTTCAAACATTTGCTTGTGTGTACTATTTAAATAAAATTAAACCCAAACTAAAAATAGTTTTTCTCAACAGTTCATTGATCATACGGCACAATGTGATTGAACTGGATTCAACGCCTAATGTTACATAAATTGAGGAAACTATAAAACTGGTTAATCGTAAAAGCTAACTTGGGCGTTGGCCAGATTCGTCACAATGTAAAATAATTCGACGCACCCGATGTTAGAGTTGAAGTTTTATTGCTTTCATGTTTCTGAGCTATGTAATAAATAAGAAACACTGGATCTGACAGAAAGATGGTGGATTGAGAAGTTCAGGAATTTGTTCTGGTTATATTTTGTTGCTACCGGAACTTTGCGATTTTTTCTCGTCACATATAAGTCTGTCAGTAAAGTATTCGAATGGATATGGTACTTGTTTTATAAAGTATAAAAAAATGGAAGCTGAAAGTAGCAAATAATAATAAAATAAGACTAACTAACTACTTATTAACTATACCTAGTGCTGCCATCTGTTCCGAATTCCAAGGAAAAACATTTTTTTGAAGACATATGATATATTTAAATAAATCTTAGTCATTAATTTTAACGCAATCATTAATTTTAACGATGTTTTTATTTTGCTGCAAACAATATTTTTAAAGGTGTCCGGGGAAATAACGATTTTTCGCACAAATGTACGGGATATAGGCAGAGCTTATAATTGTATAAAACCAAGGACAGGAGTGCTACCAAGTAGTATAAAAAAATAATAATAAAACAGACAGAAAAATAGGCCTAACATGCTTTCCTTGGTTTTCTGTCTGTTTTATTATTATTTTTTTATACTACTTGGTAGCACTCAACCATGCAAGCCATCTTATGGAAAGTAGTCAACGCAGCCTAAAAGCCCATTGTCCTTTTTATCCTGACCATACATGTATAGTTTTAAATACTATACAGTTTTAGTCAGGGGCAGACTGAGGAGACAGGTGTTTTTAGTCTAAATCTACCTTACCACTTATATGAAAATACCGTTACTAAATATCAATACGCTGCATAAAAAAATTATACGAAAGGCATAAAGGCCCTCGCGCAATATTTGTCAGAAAATTCACAATTATAATACCTATTGCGAAATAATCAAGCTGTAGGTGATGCTCATTAAAATAATATAGTGATGAGCATAATTCAACCAATTAATTAATTGACATGAGAATGGAGTGATCTGAATAACAAAGCAAAATACATTTGTAACTAGGTACTTGTGAGTTAGGGTTGTCACATACGTTGAATAGTCGTGGTACCTATTTAAACTTTCAATAATTGAACAAAACCGTTTAAAAGAGGTTTCATTCAATTATTTAAATTTGGAGAGGTCAATGACCCTTGTTTTGTTTTCGATAAAATTGTAACACAAAATAAAATGTTGTTACAGGATGGTTGCTTCCTATGTAATTTTTATACAAGGGCAAATGTTTACAAGTTGTCATAAATTTTATTATGATTTTTACCGCGATTGATGATAAACCTATGATATGAATTTTCGTATAGAATATTACAGATATAGTTAACAGACGTTTAAAAAGTATTTATAAATAAGACTGGAAAGCACATATGGATTTTATCCCGAAATTTATCTCTTTAGGGGACGCGGGGACATTTTATGGGGAAACCTTATAACAATTTGAAAAAAAAAACTTTCTGATAGTCTACTCTAAGGGAAAAACCACTGTCTCAGGAATAAAACTGCTTGTAATTTCTAGGATCCTAATAGCATACGGAAAGTTGTGGAAAGTCGTTTATTTAAAATCTGAATTTTTTATTCATATTGGGCTATTTTCCGAATTACTTGCAAATGTCATTTAAATCGCATAGGAGGAATCTATTAAAAGTTATTTACTTTTTTTCTTTATACAACTTTCACTCACCAAGTTAAACCAGGTATAAACTTTAATAAATGCTCATAAAGACTTGCTTTCACAATTTTCCCATAGTTCCCACTACAAGCCCTGGAAGTTACACTACGCTGGAGACACGGGCACAAAACTGAATGCCTTAATTTAATACAAGTCAATTTGGGCCAATTTAATTTCACGTCCATGCAGCCGCCGCAGCACAAAACGCCTATCTCCCTTTGACGTATGCATAAGTCGACTATTCAATATATTGCTATCTCATGCCTCTATGGCAAACATTTACGCAAACTTTGTCACTAGGCCTCGGTTACAGTCGAAATAAGGTTGGTAGTGAAACTTTATGATTCTTGAATATAAAAAAATAATAACGAGTTTGACTAGCGGTTTCATATCTATACCAATTTGACGGCGATGTATGATCACTGGTAAGGGGAATTATGTAGTTATACAATAGGTTAGACTGAGTTGTGTTAAAATTGTATTCAAAACAACATGAGGAGTTATGAATAAATAAATCGTCATGGCTTAATAACACTGCTGCGATTGGATACAACATTAAAATACTAATTATATAATATATACAGGAATGAAAGGACCGAAGCTGATTTTTTTTATTATGAAAGAAAAACTTATGAAGATTCAGTTGCAAATGAAAAAAAGTTTTAATGCCTTTGAAAATATTTTTAAGTAGTAGTAGTATCGTAACTCGTAAACTATAAAAAGTCGCGGAACATAAAAGAAAGTGATTTGGGTACCCCCAAAGACTATTCTAACTTTGTACTTCCGCTTGACACTCGTTTCTGGGACACCCTGTGTATAAAACAATTACCTACATATAGAATTATATATATTAATATATGTAACATAATTATATAAATTATATAGTAATTGAAGTAAGATACAGACTTGAAGAAATGTTCCGGTTTTAGCAGTAATTTTTATATCGCTGTACTGATTATATAGCTGCATAGATATAAACCATAGTTTAATCTACAAAAATATTGTACCTATATATAAGATGTACTAAAAATAATGTCATTATCATAATCTCAGCTACAAAAAGCCCAACTGCTGAAATTAGGTCTCATTAGGCCAAATTGTTTCAGCAGTTGGTTGCGGTTGTGCTAAAGTTTGATTCTAACTTGTCTGCATCCACCGACAGAATCAGTTTTATACAAGCAATAAGTGCAGGATACGTATGTAAGTCCTAACGAAGATATTTTACCATCATAACTTGACTGTGCTACGGTGCTACACGCAATATCGATAGCGTTAGGCTTGTAGAGATTTCAATATGAAAATGAATAATTTATCAAGTGTCAGTTTGAATTAGACATCGTTATCATGTCAAATAAATTTTAGAATAGCTCTTTGTTTATGTGCTACTAGCTCTATACCGCGGTTTTGTACACGCGAGTTTCAAAATCCTACTTCATACACAATCTTTTATTTAAATTAACTTAAGTTTGAAGGATCCAATATTAAATCATACGCCTATTTACACATTAAACCTTCAGAGAGAGCGGATACGCTGATCTAAGCCCTATATTGGTCGTCAAACTTACTTTTCAACATATTACTCTTTATCTCTCTCTGTCTGATACATAGCGACCTAATAAAAAGACTTTGACAAGCTATCATTTACAGAAAGTCAACCAGGCACCAGAAAAGAGTTAAACCGACAGAGAAAAATAAAATAAAATAAATAAATAAAATTAAATATACATACTTTATTGTCTTTAAGATCAACATGATCATTTAGATTCGTCAAACATTTATAGAAAATGGAAATTCCATATATTTTTTTAACAACAATGAAAGAAATATGGTACCGCTCCCATAATAAAGTGGCTTTAGTACAACCCATCACATCACAATATCTTTTTAAAAACTTGATAAAAATCATAACATAATTTAAAGGCATCAAAAGTCTATTCCTTAAACACCGTTCTCCATTTACATAGGGAAAAAAAAGTGATAAACTTCCCTCCCAGTTGATTGGCGATCTCATTAAAGGCCGGAAATACAGCGACGTTACGGGGGCACGTCTGAAGCGGGTCTTAAAAACTGCTCTTTTTTATTTTATTATATTTCTCGTAGACGCGAAAATATTAAACGGTTATGCAGTTCAGTTCAGTTCAAATTGTTTTTATTTTAATAACTTCTATATACTATACAGCAATATTCCTTCCTTAATACTGGAGGAGCGAGGATATCCCGTTTTGTGATACGGTGAGAAACTTGGGAATAATTTTTGATAGAACTTTATCGTGGAATAATCAATTGACTGAGGTAAGCCGGATTTTTTTTGCTGCAGGTAAATATTTTTGACGCATTAGGTACTTTCTACCTACATCTACTAAAATTATGTTGGCTCAATCCCTCCTTCTTTCCATTTTGGATTACGCTGACTGCTGCTACCCAGATCTCAGAAGTGATCAGCTGAACAAACTTAGTAGCTTACAAAACTTTGCGATTCGCTTTATTTTTGGCTTGCGTAAGCTCGATCATTTGTCTGAGTATCGCAATAAGCTTAAATGGGTACCAATACGTCGGCGTAGAGACCTTCATATCCTTTCCATGTTGTACTCCGTTTTTTTCCATCCGTGCACTCCTTCCTACCTTAAATCTCGTTTTACATATGTATCCTCTACTCATTTCTGTAATCTGACTAAAGCTATGCCTTAATGTCCCCGCGCATGTGTCCAAAAATATCATGAGTCCTTTACCCTTCAGGCTCCGTCTCTGGAATTTCTTACTGGATTACATTAGACAGGCTCAGATATCAAACTCTTTTAAGGAGAGGGTAAGAGTCTTTCTTTTTGAATATATCTGATTAGTTGTTTGTATCAGTTTTTCAAACATTATATATATGTAGTCCGTTGATCAGCAGGTGCACCACTTGCAGGGATCCTGCACTCTATTCTATTTGTTTATCTTTATATATATATTATATATTTTATTAATATTTAACAAATAGTTTAGGTGTTTATTCTTTTTAAAGTTTATGTGCTCTGCCTACTGCTTTCCTGTTCTCTCCTTTGCGTTGGGTTGTCTGAGAGAGATCGTTTTTAGCAATAAGATACAGGCGAGATGGCTTTAAAAAAAAGAATTTTTCATCTATCTATCTATCGATAGCACTTGAGAACACCAAAATTAAAAATAAAAAACAATGGAAATATGATTACACTGAAATCACGAAGCTCTGTAAGAAGAACTGGCAACAAATTCACAGGCTATGCTCCTTTAAATGATCAATTGGTTAGTTACAATATTCATTTGTCTGTGAAGCTATGCAACAAATGCATTGCATTTTTACTAATGTCTCCATTTTGCGTGAACTCAAAATCTCTTCGCGGTTATAATCCGAGTGTTTACGCAGAATCTTGGAATACTTTGGTCACGTCGCAAGTAAAGATGGTAACAACTTCGAGAGGCTCATCGTGACCGGCAAAGTTGATGGGAAAAGACCTCGTGGACGCAGCCCATTACGTTGGTCTGACCAGCTCTGCATCGCTCTTGACTCCACAGTTCACAGCGCTCTTCACACCGCCGGTTACAGGATCAGATGGAGGCAAATAATAAAGGAAAAAGTAATGGGACGTTACGACCCTCGGCTAGGCTAATAAATAAATAATATTTCTAAATAACAGATCTAACACAGTAACAATTAGCCTCAAACCAAAAAAAAACTTATGCTATAGATTGGGGGTAAAACTTTTTTGCGATCAGGTTAAATAATTTAATATCTTTACACATCTCACAGAGTTTTAATTAGGAATAAATAAAGCAAGCCTAAATTAATTTTTTTTCGAAAATACATAATTTTAATAGAATAACATGAACACGGCATCTTATGAATAAGGTGCAGTATAGGTAAGCCAACTTTGCAACCATGAGGTGGTAAATGTTTTTTACTAAGTATCATTCTGTTAGTTCTATTACGCTAGTAAAAACCCAGACAAAAGCATTATTGCTTTATCTGACTTGTCTTAAGACTTAACAGCTAAGATTACTAAAGGCCTGATCCACAATGTCCAAGTAATATCCCATTAGCGCTCACTTGAAAGATAGTTAATTCAAAACTGACATCTGTCTGCCAAGTACCTCGTATTCAGACATTGGGAAAAAAGACCTTAATCTAATACGATTACGGGTCAACAAGTAAATAAACAATAGCGACACGAACAGCAACTAACTCCCTGATAACTTATTATTAATGTATGTTTGTTTATTTCTAACTGAACTCGAAGAAAAAAACCAAACACACATCAATTGGGAAAATAAAATATTATGTAGCAAAAATATGTTTATTTTATCACGCGAAAGATTTTTTTCTCTTGATTTATTCAATCCAAGCCAGTGCTCCGTGTTTTGGGAATATGTTTTGACAGTCAATTTATTTGCGTACCCTACTATACGCCACAACTCACAAAAATAGGTGAGCCAGTAAAAAAGAGAACTGTGACACTAATAAATGTTAAAATGCGGTTTAAATGAATGAGGTGGCTGTTAGGCTATTTTGTGTTTAAAATAAACTGGATGCGTGATGTTAAAAATAGGTTAGAAGTTATGCTTTACGATGTGTATAAAAATGTTATTGATATAATAAATTTTAGCTAATGACATTTTTCATTCAACAAAATTTCCACTATCGACACCTTTTTTATTTATTGGTGTAAATTTTAACTAAACAAACCATTTAAAAATACCTTATTAGACTATTAGGGGCTTCTTACAACACTTTCATTTGATAAGATGAAGACAGTGACAGCTCATTTTTTTAATAAGTCCCTTAGTGCCTTACTGCTGATTAAATCGTAATATACGTAAATCCATATAAAGAAAAAATATGTATTACAATAATAACAATAGTTGTAACTCAATTCAACTTTCTTTGATGTAAAACTTTTAATACACAACTAACCGTTTTTTCTCAGAAAAGGCTCTACTGGTTAGACGACACTTTTTCTGAAATTTTCGATGTCATTAAGGGTAACTCAAGCCGGATAGTTATGAATTATTAGTCGGATACGATTACCATATCCGCATCCTCGAATTCAATTTTTCATTATTCCTAGTCGTAGACGCCTTTTGCTAACTTTTTCCATCATAATCATATCTTAGCAGTATCCCGGTTGCCCTAGGCTTAAGCTTAGGGCCCAGTCTTGTCTCATACATATCTCCTCCTTCTTTGTGTTTCAATGGTAAATTATATTACTGATGTCCTGTGCTTAGCCACACGTACTGCCTGCAGCATCGGCCTGCGTGGAGGTGTTAGGGCACGCCAGGCAATATAATCAGGATTGTTTTTGATGATCAGGATATGGATTGATCCATAATGGTATTAGGGCGGCATAATTATGATCGAGTATTATCACTCGTCCATATAATATAAATAATGCATAGTCAATTATGCGATCATGATACGTGTCGGCATACTGATATCGTGGCCAGATTGAACAGATACGAGTAATACATTGTCATCTTAAATTGAAAATAAGGAATAAAGTACTGCTGGAAGATGGTCAAAAGAAATCATTTATATATATCCTTGAATATTATGTAGTCAGGCATTATTATTGATAGTAGTAGTGTGGCATTATTGGTGACCACGTCAGACCTTATATGACCAAAATTTGAAAATTTTGGAGAAAGGGCAGGTCAAAAGTACCCTAAACCGACGGGCGTTTATGAGGAGGTGTAAAATTGTGCGCCAAGTAGCAAGTGAAAGGATGTGATCTCTGCCTACCCCTACGGGAAAGAGGCGTGACATTATGTCAGTATTATTGGTGATAGAAAAGCCAACAAAAATGAACGATTTGAAAAATGTTATCAGGAAGTCGCCACATGCCTGTCTCCGCCAATTTCCGTGTAGCGTGTGCTCTCACTTTTATTCCAGCTGAACCACTTTGTATCGCGGAGTTATAAGAGGTTTTTTGAAAGTATCTCTATTGCAATTTCTATTACCTATGAAACTATAGCTATATGATATTATAGCCTCCTTTCATAAACTAAATTGAAAAGAATTCAGGTCATTCTCCCCAGGTCACTGCCACGGGGAAGCAATGGAAATTGACGGAAGAATTTTCAGACATACATACATATTCTCCCTTAGGGGTAGGCAGAGATCACTTCCTTTCACTTGCTGCAACCCTGGCACACACTTATGTTCACACTTCATTCACGCAGTTAATCTTCTCATATACTCTAGTCGGTATATAGTACTTTTGATAAGCCCTTTTTTCCAAACTATTCTGGATTGTGTCCAGTCATGGATGGTACAAGTTTATGTTATATACTACATTTTTCAAAACATGAAAACACGAGTTTTTTTTTCAGACAACCTTTGTTTGTTTGTCCTTTATCAGCGACATTGTTTACCCAACTGGACATTTTTATCAAATACCATATAAAAGTGACGTGTCACCGCCCGAGCGTGTTTATCAAAGGGCTATTACTAGACGTGTGGGTATTAATTTTTACGTATTTAATGGTCGCGTCGTGTCCGGCAGTTAAATGTCACGCATAATTTTCTTTCACGGAGAATGAAAGGGTATCACACCCCTCGGTTATTTGGAAGAAAGTAAATGTTTATTTAAAGGAGTATACTATAGTACAGGGAATATTAAATATTTGATATTTAGGGCTCTAACAAAATTCATTCTAAAGCCATATGTTCAAAAAGTATTGCTTTATTTTTTTATTTTAAACAGGACTGCTTGTGGTGATATACCTGGTAGTATGTCACATTGTCTATTTGGAAAACAACAATTCTTGTTATCGTCAGACGTCAGTTATAAACTGTGGTTTATTACCTCTGTAATTGGAACATATATTCTATTATCATGTAAAGCAGTATAATTTCGGTGGTCCACCGATGAACCACCGAAATGAAATAAAAGATATTCTTTAGAAAAAAAAGACATAGAAACCATCACACTTGTTTTATTTTAAAACACACATTTATTCGACATGCGGGCTTATAATAATAATTAACAGATATACATTTAAAACGCATAAAACAAACACATTGAACTCGGCATGTGCTTCGAATATTTGGAACTATCTAGTTGAAACCGCACGACAGCTGTCCGGATTATATTCGTCTAACGATGTTGAGAATGTGAATTTTTTCACTGCAATTAAATTAAAGATACGACAAAATTGGGGCACAGAAGTATTTATGAGTCACCTCGTAAACGCTGTTTGAATCACTTCTACGTGATATAACAACAGATAATAACATAAAACAACATTGCATATAAATTGTTTCAATGCCGTAAATAAAGTACTATTTTGCTTATAGCCTAAGGAGCATCAGTTTTACACGCACGATAGCTTTGAAAGACACGTTTTGAAAGATATTCCGCATATCCTAGCATTACCCCGGTTGCACCAGAATAAAGTCCAGGGCCCAGGGTCTGCTCACTGGTCTAACCTGATTAGGCTGGACTTCAGTTATAACATAGAGCGACTGGTATCTAACTTCCACAAACCAAAGGGAAACAACATTCTATGGTTAAACCAGTTGTCAAAATATTAGAAGGTACTGACTTCCTAATAACGACTGCCATAGATGATCATGACAGTCGGGACCAACGGCTTAGCGTGCTTTCCGAGGCACAGAGTAAGGGTTATTTACGTCATAGGTGCAAAACCAGGATTTGAACCCTAGACCCTATAAATTAGAAGTCTATGTGTCTTGACTTTGGGCTATCATCGCTCATCGGAAAGATATTCTAACTGGGCCCTCGTGGTGGAGTAGGGCTTGATACTTTCTCATATGTGGGCTTCTAGTAGTTCTATCTTAGAATCGGGATGGTTACGTGCTGTGATGATAAAGCAGAAAGTCATTACACGTAGCCCACGTGCTAGAATACTTAATGGAAGTTTTGTTGGGTAGTCCCAATTCCACCGAAATCCTACACGGGTTTTAAACCGCAGTCTCCTTAAGCCACTACACGAGGAGGCGGTTAGATTACAATGACGATTTAAAATCAAAATTGCAAGCTACAGCTTTAATAAATATTTCATAACACGAGTATAATGTCAGAATCAAATATAAAAGACATAAATACTTACATAACCACAAAAGTTGAGCTGACATGTTTTGTTTTGAGGAACGGGAATCTTAGCCCAATCTCCTAGTGTTAGTGAGAAAAAGTTTGTATCTCTTTGAAATGTTAACAAGGATCAAACAGCATTGTCCGCCTTGACAGCTTTGATGTATGACCCCAATATCAAGGCGCAAAACTATTACATTATATTTTTTCAGCTCCGTGAATCACTATGTATATGGACGTCTGATATGGCGAGGAGGTCAGTAACACATTTTTGTGTGTGTGAACATGAATATTCATTCTTGTCTGAGTGTTTTCTATGTATATCCAGTAAAAAAATTGTCAGTATGTGTATCTGTTATTTAGTATCCATAACACAAGTTATCTTGGAACTTATCTTGGAACTAATTAATTGACACCAATTATTTTGTTCCAAGGTTGTAAGAGAGTTATTATAATTATATATTGTAATCCGTAATAAATTGCGTAGTTTCATAATGATATCGCAGAGAACAAAATCATTTGTAATAGCGTAATGGTTTAATTTCTATGAAAAAGAAAAAGAGTTCAGTAATCAGACGGTAAAAACAAAGCCTATCATAATTGTATGTTGGCAGCTTATGTGGTCATTGGTGGTAAGATTACATTTTAAGTAATATTTCGTATATAGATGCTTAAATTTAAAAAAAATACATTAACATGGTACGACTTAAAAGTGCCTTTAAACAACAATCGAAAGTAAAGCACCATGTCTGTAGTTTTGTTTTATTTTTCTAAATTTGTAATATTTCGAACAATATTTTCTAATAACGGTAAATTATTAACATTTAAGTGTTTGTAAACGTACATGAATATTGGTAAATGAAAAGAAATAGTGCAACATCACTTTTCAAATTCTCTCAAGAAGTCCATGTGAGATCTCAGTATAGTCCCACTAAATTTTTACTGAGGACTCAAGGGGTTTAGGGAGAGGGCATCTCATTTACGATTTATCATCTTTATCACCACTTATTCTCATTTACTATAATTAATATGTTATTAATATATCTCTTACTTGACACTTGCTAAATGTGCAACCCGCATGAAGTCAGTATTTAAAAGAAATAAGAAACTTCGTTCCAAAAAAAAACACCTTTAAACTTTATTGGTCTTATTAAATACATTTTCTTACTAACTTGAAATTGAGTGTATAATTCTTGATTTTGAGCGATATACTCCTAAAACAGTATTCTTGCAGACCGAAATTCACACAGACAAACACGCGATCAAAAGCTTGCAAGGAAAAAAACTCAAACCCACAAATCTTGCCAGTAATTCCTTTTTTTTAATTACACTTTAAAAAGGTCCATTAGACGCGTGCTAATTCCCTGGGTTGTAGGAAACACTCGGACGTAAATAATGGCGGAACGGGGAGTGAAAATGACTGGTGTTTAAATCAACAATGAACAGTTTTAGATCGCTGATCGAATGCCAGATGGGTTATTCCCCTATTTCGAATTTTATTTTCTTTTGTTTTACTATCAGCGTGCGTACCATTTGCGTTACTTAAGACACTGTTTTTGCGTGACATATTCAGATAGTGTTTTTTCTTCTTTGTTAAAATTTATATCAGTGTTATAAGGCTTTATTCAAATTTTATATTGACCGATCTATTTGCTTTAGCATTAGACGCACTCAAAAAACGTGTCAAGCGTGAAATGTTTCCCTAGATTATTTAGTCGAAATTGATCACCATATTTTAGTTAAGACACTTTAGAGCTAGATTCCTGGTTCGAAGGACGAAAGAAATTGGTAGTTCTCGTTTATTCAAATACGAGTTACTTTTGCTTAGAGAAGTTTAGACTAGCGATTAAATTGAGCGATTGTAATATTTAGATTCAATACAACCAACCGGTAGCAATTTTCTCAGGTTGGCTTTTGCCTCATGCCCGTATTGAGTATCATACTCCATATAAAAATGACCTATAAGCGGTTATGATTTCAAAACGTGACCGAATTTCAAACAAATCCCAACTCTTTATATTTTATATGTTTTCATTGCAGATGGTTTATTTATTACATTTCAATAACATATCAAAATTGCCTACACTACTTCTCGCAAAACCATTAAAACAGTGAGAGCTATTTCTTAAAATTATTGGAAATATATAAATTACGATGTGTACGAGAATAGTGTTAAATATTGCATATCGACTTTTAAGAAAGGAAGTAGTTTTACATCTCCAGAATAGTTTATCATGGAATAAAAAAAAACAACTAGGTACAAAGTTCTGAATTAATCCTAATAAAAGATGAATCTAATAATTGAAGGACATTTGCATTAGTTTTTTCGGAAATGTGACTATTATCGATGTGCAATATTTACTGGTACTGTGGTAAGTATAAAATAGATTGTCAAACTATTTTCTCATAAGGAATCGCCCCATAGAATTGAGACAAATCAGGTTTAACACAATAGAACAGTAGTATAAAATAAAACATATAACTAGGCTACGTGTACAATAAAATGTTAATCCTTATAGTTTTATAAGTGATTATGAGTTATTATGACCACAAGCCACAAGGCTTGAAATATATGATTTTTAATTTATTTATTTATTTTATTTTTATAGCTTACTTTTTATTACCACTTTATTCAATCCAGGCCCACATCACGAGAGGGATGTGCAAGTGTCGGAAGAGTGAAATTTTTATATGTTTATTCCACATACACTCTAAGATGGCGGCGGGTGTAGAAAACCCTGTTCCTAATAAGACGAAATCAATTTTATGTTTATTTATTTTAGGTGATAGAAAATTTTGTTAGAGCTTTGTAAGATAAGGTATCTACATAAGAAATGTATGTTTTAGATGAAAAAAGGTAAACTATATTTTTTACTACATAGCGTTGGACGTCCAACCGCAATATGCACAACTTGATAAAGGTCGCAGGATCACGTTGATCAGCAGTGTAGGTCTTAAGGCAGATGAACACGATGAACACTTAAAAAAGTATAATAATAAAAAAATTAAATAAAAAAAATATAATATGATTATTCAGATAACCTGCTTACAGGCTGACGGGGAAGGCTTGTATTAGTGTCTTTTATGTTAATGTCTTTTCAGTACATTAACATAAAAATAATGCAAAATACGTGTGATGAATACTAATTTACTTGGCTATTGAATTAGGGTTTAAATTCAACCAATGAGCGACCACGATTTGAGTGATTATACGCCTCAAGATTTAGTAAGTGATTTTCGCCGTAAATTTTTGGGATTTCACAGCGTTTTATTTGGATATCGTTAGCATTAATTAATCTTTTTAAAGCTCAAATTTGCATTTATATAAAGGTCGTTTATAAAGTGCTACGGCCTAAATAACTTCGCTAACATTACCAGTATATTAAGAGAGACTTGTAACCTATCTGGACTACAAAGTAGCGATCTAATGATCGAAATTACATCGTGATACACACATGTGGCCCGCAATAAACTGCAAGTGGTACTATAACAGGCCTTATCACACTACGAGCGATGGAAAGTCTGAAGGAGCGGCTTAGCAATAATGGCGTATTATTTTATAATGTCGGTAAATTCAAATTTTGTCATAAATGTTGTTCAAATGTCTTGCCAGAGCGGGGATGGACATGTGGAGCAAATTTCGATGTAAGCGCATAATAATATCGTCATACGAGCCATTAGAAGTCGATTGCTAATCATAGAACTCTCCATTTCTTAAACAAATTAAGGGAATGCCGACAACCACCACACTAGGCAGACGGATGGCTATAGCAGCTCAGGCCAGTGCGCAGGATGACGCTGCTGCCCATCATTTGGCAGGGATTCACTCAGCCAGCTCTTATGACGCCCATTAGAAGATAGGGGTTTGGTGACGCCTCTCTAAGGCAAAAACGAATGTGACACAAGAAAGTGGTCTGGGTAAGGTTAATAATGATACAATTTTTGACAGCGTGCTTACAGTTATAAGAAGTAAATGTCGAAGGAAGAGCTTGACGATCTCAGCCAATCTCTTTAATGATTTAATACCCAAGAAGATGCAAGATTCTATTACAATGTAAGACCGCTCGCAGTGTGTCTATTACTCCAGATCAACATAAATACAATATAGTGGGACAATTAACGTCGGAATGCGAATCCTACGCCTGAAGTGAATTTCTAACAGGCAAAATCGAAACTGTTTACTGTTTGGGGTGGCGTCCGCGTTAATTGGTGTCAATTATAAATGTCGGGTCTCGTTAACTTCATACATTTGTATATATTCTTTTTAATTATACGTATTTTATGTGACAAATGACACAAGAATCAAATACGTAAATAGTATCGTTTGGTTTAAAATCAAAACTATTAACTAACACACCAACCAAAACTATTGGATTTTGGTTAAGAACGATAATTATTGCATTGTGATTGCGGGATTTATAAAATATTTTAATGATATTTATGCACAAATACTGTGGTAATATTGTTAAGAACCACCACCTTTTTTTAAAGTTGGGTAAGTTCTAATTCTTCTTATCCTTCGATTGAGTTTTTTTCCATTTAAGTTTTTTATAGTCAAAAAGATATTGCAATATATTTTCAGTAGCATTTATACCGGCGTCAAATAATTGACTGTCATGTCTGGAGTAATTCCCGGAACGTCGAAACTTTTGCCATTCGAACAATTTGAGCCTGGGAACGTTTTTAAAGCTTTTCCAATTTGCAAAGCAAAAACGCAGTTACTTATAAATAGTTTTTCAGCAAATCACAAAATGGCTAGTGGTACCAAACCTCTATGTAATGCCAACTGGAATTCAAATGGGATACATACCGTCGGGGATAGTGCAAATCCGCGAAACTACCATACGTAAAGTCCGCGTATCTGCAATAGATCTAGTTTTACGGGGTAAGGTAAAAAAAACTAAATAGGTTTTTTTTATTTCAACAAATTTCGGGCTTATTTTTACACATTATATATATATTATAGTTAATTATATGTACTATCTCTTGTTGTTAAATTATTTTTCTGAAAGTACATCATTTAGGCTCTCCGACAATTACGCCTATTAACTAAAATAAGCAAAATTTTTCAGTTACGCGGAATTATTCAATGCTAGTTACGCGGATTTGCACTATTCCCGACGATATTGGATGTGGATCGAAATAAAGCGTGTTAAGGGAATGCTGCATTAAGACGATGCCAAGTCATAAGCACGGCATGCAGGAAACCTACAGCAGGATAAAAGATTTTTATTATCTACTGATATTACACAGTGGTAATCTCTTTGAAATCGTTGGAAAAAAAATACCTAATGTAAGATCAAAATACTTTTTTGGATTTCTTGGCGGGAATGTGAAGCATTTTACTTTTTTTTAAATATTATATTTTGAACATAAATTTGTAATAACAGTGGTTTATTAACCCTCAAGTGTGTGTGATCGTACATGAGTGTTGGTAATTTAAACAAAACAGTGCAACATCACTTTTCAAATTCTCTCGGGAAGTCCATGTAAGATCTCTGAATAGTCCCACATCTTTACTGACTTTCAAATTCTCATTTACTATGAATATAAAATCTTAATATATCTTTTACTTGACACTAACTAAAAGTGCGCCATTATTATTTATTAAAAACCGGCCAAGTGCGTGTCGGGCCACGCGCAATATAGGGTTCCGTAGTCACCCTTTGCCATAATGTCGCTATATGAACAGGTTCAGCTATTCCCCGATAGATATCACTACTACGGTATGAATGAAATTTTAATACATTTAATACAAAAAAATATTTGATTGTCGTCCATTACTCGAAAACCAGTAAAGCCTACTTAGCCGTGATAGTTTTCCTTTTAACTTCATTATATATACTACTATTGTGAATTTTTTCAGCCACTCTGAAAGTACCGTTTACCTGGTGGGGGGGGCGGATACTTAACTCTATAAATTTTTTCCACTTTAAAGCTTAATATTTTGGAAACGGATCCCTAAATCGAAAAATGGTTTTAAGAAACTCTTATTACTTTTAAAAGACCTTTCTAACGATACCCAACATGATAAGATAGACTCGAGAAAAAAAAATCATTCCTACTTTACGTGTATGGGGAGATACGTTAAAAAACAATATTTTTAAAAATTTTTATTCTACAGGTTTGTCGACGTGATTAATATGTATACCCACACCAATTTTCAGCTGTCTAATGTTAATAGTCTCTGTGCTAACCCGCGGACGGAAATATAAGGGTTCCTTGTTTACTACGGAACCCTAAAAAGTACTTAAAGACGAGAGTGATGTTTTGTAGCTAACTGCTGTTACATAGTAGACATTTGTGCTGATATTTTGAATTTAACCTAATAAATAAATATGAATCTGTTTATTTCGGGCTATCGGGGAAAACAAAATATAATAATAATCAGTTATAGCTCGGAGCATAATACAAACTACTTCAAGTATAATTCCCAGTTGACTGTTGCGTTTACGTCAAAATGTTTCATTTACAGGAGTTTTACTCTAGTTTGATAAATCGATGCTAATATTTTCATTGCGCAGTTCACAAATATAAGCGCTCTTTGCTTTGCGATACTAGATGTTTGGGAATCACCGCTAGCTAAATAGTATTAAATTAAGCAAAATTCTCAGAGGACCGTTTTAGTGGCATTTTTATTTCTTTTCCAATAATAATAATATTTTCTGACAATTACACCAATTATTTAGTTCCAAGATAAGTATCATTAAGACTTGTGTTATGGATACTAAACAACGGATCAACATACTTAAATACTTTTTTTTGTAAATATATACTTAATATACATGGGATAAGGGGACCAGAACAAATATATTATACTACCAATAAAAGATACCAATTGCAATATTGTTCACAGATGATTTTACTACAGTAACTACATCTCTTCTAAACTTCCAAAAGCACGTTAAGCCGTCGATACCGGCCATTATAATAATACCATATACCTCAACGTGGTAGAACTCTGTAAAATTCTAAAAGTGACACCACACATGCCTCCTTTAATATGCACTGGTACCACGGAACAGAAAAAACTAGTGGAAGTGCTAAGTAGGCGTATCGCGCGTGTCACAAGTAGGCGCTGTTACGCTTACTTCATTGAGTCAAGCCGCAGTTGTGTTCTGACATCACGTCGAGTTGGTAGTCGTTGCGTTCCCTTGATTTTAAAAAATACGCCGTATTGTTCCATTTTATGGTGCAAAAATGATAGTAGGAGAAAAAATCTTATAAATGGAGGTGTTTCGTACCATCGGTAAGTAATATTTTAATTGTATTCTAAGAAAATTATGTAATTTCAGTTTACACGTTATTTAATTGAACGACTAGCTAAAATAAACCTTAATGTATTTAAATAAAGTCCATTTTGGCTTAACTGTATTAGGCAAGTCCATGTCGAATGTTCTTCGCTACATAGTTAATGATGTAGTCAGGTAAAATACTGATATTATCGATAAATGAAAATAATGTATTACGATATATCGATATATTAGGTCGGGGAAAAAGTCTTTTCGCATAACGTAGGTATAAACTTATTATAAAATTTTTTTGACTGTACTATTTGTGTCTGGCTGGTTTTGGTAACATTATAAAGGTTCCATTATAAAGAAAAGAAAAAAATAAAAAAAAGTTGTTTCCCGCTATTTTTCATTTGTTTTTCTCTTTGTAAAAATGAGTGAATCTAATGAAGAAATTCGATACATTTTAAAATTTTATTATAAAAAAGGCAAAAATGCAACTCAAGCAGTGAAAAAAATTTGTGATGTTTATGGACCTGATGCAGTGTCAGTAAGAGTAGCACAAATTTGGTTCAAACGTTTTCAGTCCGGAAATTTTGATGTTAAAGATGCACCTCGCTCTGGTCGCCCTGTTACGAATAAAATGGACGCCATTTTTGAAAGAGTGGAGCAAGATCGGCATATTAGTAGTTACGATGTAGCTGAAGAACTGGGAATTGACCACAAAACAGTTTTGACCCATTTGAAGAAAGCTGGTTATACAAAAAAGCTCGATATTTGGGTGCCACACGAGCTCACTCAAAGAAACTTAATGAACCGTGTACTCATTTGCGATTCATTATTGAGACGTAATGAAACCGAGCCGTTTTTGAAGATATTGATAACTGGCGATGAAAAGTGGATCACGTACGACAAGAACGTGCGAAAAAGGTCGTGGTCGAAAGTTGGCCAGGCTTCACAGACTGTGGCCAAACCTGGCCTAACACGAAATAAGGTGATGCTGTGTGTATGGTGGGATTGGAAGGGCATTGTTTATTATGAGCTTTTACCGCCCGGCAAAACCATCGATTCTGATCTTTACTGCCAGCAACTGATGAGATTAAAGGAAGCAGTCGAGAGAAAACGGCCGGAATTGATCAACAGGAAGGGTGTGGTCTTTCATCACGATAACGCTAGACCACACACATCTTTAGCCACTCAGCAAAAATTAAGAGAGTTCGACTGGGAGGTCCAAGTGCATCCACCATATAGCCCTGACCTTGCGCCTTCAGATTTTCACCTGTTTCGGTCTCTGCAGAATTCTTTAGGTTCTGTAAGGTTGACCTCAAGAGAGGACTGCCAATACTATTTGTCCCGTTTTTTTGATCAGAAGTCCCAAAGTTTCTACAGTAACGGGATAATGTCTCTGCCCACAAAATGGCAGAAAGTTATTCAACAAAACGGTACATATATATTGTAAATAAATGTAAATAAACTTTGAAAAAAATGTCTTGACTTTTCATACAAAAATACGAAAAGACTTTTTCCCCAACCTATTATATATATATATTTCCTGCGTCCAATCATGTCACTGATTTGATGAAAGCAATTGTCGAAAAATATATAAATGTTCGCATACATCATTTATTAAAATTAAAAATAAAACTTTCAAAACGTCAGTTTTTAAATAAATATGTTTTATTTCAAGGACAATAAAATAAATTTTAAATAAACGTGTTTTTCATTCTATTCTATTTTCGATGTAGGTATAATAAAAGTTATTACAAATTTCTCAAAAACTTCATGTTTTTATCGAACGTATCTATCGATATCGCTTTCTACTGCAACAATCAAAGCGACACCCTGCACTGGCAGACTAGCAGTAGAATCTACGTCTGTGGCGGTAATGACAACCTTACTGCGATTTTAATAAGGGTTATAATTGCTTCAACAAACAACAACACCATCTAGCGATACTTTCTCAACAATCATAGGTAGTTTGAATTTAGTTTAAAAAATGTTTTAAGTATTTTTTTTTTAAGCAAATTAAATCTTATTATAGTAGACGAATGTATATTTTCCGGTGTAGAACAATTGACTTAAGCTAATTTTGACTAAAATAAAAATGACCAATTACGCTCATTGTTTATCTGTAGTGTAATATACGGTCAATGGTTTATTTGTGTGAGTTTGGCGACAACGGTCTTCATACTAATTTTGCCACTTACCATTTCCACTAGTTTTTTCTGTTCCGTGACTGGTACCGTGTGTTATATGGCCTGACTACCTCTTACTTTGATCGAGTCGTTTTTACTGAAATAGCAAGAAAGCTTGAACTTGAGAGAAAGACATACGTTATTTTAGTCCGGTAATATTTCAGTTTCGAAATCAGCAGCTGCTAGTATATAATGTGAAAGTAATTCCTTTATATCTGCTTAGCCTTCTATTTGTTTATATAACGTTACAGAATGCTGCATCCAGATGCCAAGTCATAAATTCGGTGCGCAGGCGGTCTATTCGTCGATAAATCGAGAATTCTAACGATACTTTAGACAATAACATTTCTATTTCACGGCATTCCAATAACAATGGCGAGACTAATATTTTAATGTAAAGGGATCCCACTAAGTTCTGAGGAGCCCAAGCCAACCTCACCTGCAAGTGGAGCACTTGACGATCATCGCACGAGACTGTGGCGAGCTATATTGACAACCGATATGGCGTAGAGGTCAGTATACCTACACTTCACTTCAGAGGTCGTGGGTTCGATTCCCACACAGGAAAAATCTTTGTGTGCATGAACATGAATATTTGTTCTGGTCTGGGTGTTGTCCTATGTATATTAAGTATATATGTACAAAAAAAAGGTATTTAAGTATGTTTATCCGTTGTTAAGTATCAATAACACAAGTTCTTAATGATACTGATATCTTGGAACGAAATAATTAGTGTAATTGTCAGAAAAATATTTATTATTTATTTATGTATATTACGTGGGACCAACAATATAATTTGCGAAATGTGGGCGTATACAACGCCTCTGCCTACCCCTTCGAGGTAACAGGCGTGATATTGTGTATGTATGTAATATTTTTATGCGAAAGTTTGTAAATATGTAAGAATGTTTTTCATAAGTATACGCAATATTAATTTAACGACTTTTAATGGAATTGGGCAAGATTAACACATAGGTTAACTCTTATTCCGGTTTTCCCAAAGTAATGGGGACCACACAGGTGACAATTCGGTGTGATACCAGCACATAAATCTAAAGTAAGTTGATAAGTTTATATTCTGCGTTTTTGTCTGTACAAGTCATCATCATCAGCCATTTAAAGTCGACTGCTAAACATAAGCCTCCCCATTTACTTTCCACGTTGATTGATCCTGTGCCGCCAGCAACCACCGGCTCCCCGCCGCCCTGACCAGATCATCGGTCCATGTACTAGTACGTGCGTCTAAATCGTCTTGGGCGGCCGCTAGTATCCTTGATGTAAAAGTAACTCTCTCTGTGTGTCTTTCTGACTTACTGTATATTTATATAGAAATCGATATGGGAATGGTGTACTAAAACGAGCCAAGAAACTAGCTAGCTATTTTTCTGATTGTATTTATTTTTTATTGTAAGTTGCTTAAGTAGTTTCTATCCGTACTACTATACACATTTTTTTCTATAATGGAATTATGCGAAAGCTTTAAATGACAAAGACATACTTTTAATGTTGAAATAAATAGTTTCAGCTGAGAAGAAATGGTGGGTCTGTTTTTTAAAATACCCTGTTGGATTTAGGAAAGTCCAATTTTCAATTTATAAACTTGCTTTCCCTTTCAATAAAAGAGTTTTTAAATAAGGCATAATGTTAATTATCATATGTAGATGTGACGTCGACATTCGCTAAAAAGGATACTTCAGGTATAGGGTATGAATTCCACTTTGGAATTCTTTATAGGCACATGTGTCTCTAATCTTCTTTAGTCCCGAGTCATTTAGAGGGGGAGAAGCGGCATTTTGTCATTGATACAGGCCTTTTTAACGGTATGGAACGCACTTACTTTTATGGACCGCCTTGACTGCTTACCATCAGTCCTTATAACCAATTATATAAAAAATGGGGCCACACATGTTTTTGCCAAATTATTCTAGTTGCTACAGTGTTCAATATTAATAAGCTTTTAGTGTTGCAGTACACAACCAATCGATAAATAGACAACACTTAACTGCATTAGGACCGTAAAATTTTCATCGGCCGGAGTTTATATGCAACTTTACGATAAGATTGCACTATGTAAGAGTTAAGCGTGTATGAGTTTTATAATTACAGAAAAAGTATTTTAGGCATGTGATTTCTCGATATTTATTTTGAAATTGCACCATCCTTTTTTATTTACAAAAATAGTATTTAAAGTTTGAAGGTTATGTTATTATGGAAGCATGGTAGAAGGATGCTCATTCCCGGCCCTGAATTTTTAAAGTTGATAGCCGCGGCGGACTTTCATTCGTTAGAAGTATATTCAAGACGATTTTCCACTAATACTAAAAATCTTACATATTTTATGTATATTTAAACATCAAATTAAGTTTTACCTCTTTTCTATAACATATTCTGCTTAAAGCTTTGTTTGTGAATTATTTATCGACAGCCGTGTCATAAAGATCTGCTGGAAGAAATTCCTTTTAGGGATAAGCAGTGCGGTTGTACATGTCTTTCATAATTTCTGTCTTTGTATGTTCCTTATGTGCATAAATTGTTAAATAAAGATCTTGGAGAAATAATTTCATATATTTTTACGTTGATAACGCTAAAATTAGGTTTTAATTGTAACGAAATTGTTTATTATGAATATGATATGGATTTATATCAGGCAACATAGAAAAGCATTCAACACAAAAATGTTTATTCTCTTGTTTTAGGGTGCTTCGATAGTATTATTATATCTCTGTCTCTATCATCTGTTTATCAGAAGACTATATCTCATTAACACCATTTATAGACAGACAGTCGAATTTTGATAGTTTTCACAGCTTTACAATGTACATAAAATATCTGTTGTAGCATATAATATCTTTTGTTTATATTGTCATGTAAAGTGCTATGAATAAATTATTTTTCTTTCTTTAAAATATAATTAAAGACATTTTACGTCTCATAGCTTCTCTGTGCTTCAATACACTTTAAATAATACTCTCTATTAAAAATATAATTAATTACCCCAGCTTAGAGACCAAGCTCAAATTGCTATGAAATGCACCAGCTGCAAACCTCTTCAAGGCAAGATAAATCTTTGTTCTACACTTCACTGGATTACTTTAGGATTGGATCTAGCCGTACCTACTTTGTTCCTTACTACTAGGTTCATTCTTACGCTTGTCCCAATTTGTACAGCTTACTTTGTCGCGCTATTGTTTTCCCTAACTTTATATTCTGCATCGTCTATCATCTAATAAGTCTTTCATTAATTTCAGAGCATATTGACGTCCCACCACTAATCACGGGTCTCCAACCACGAACCATTATAAGAAGTGTTCGTAGTGATACTAGAATACGTAGTCTATAGGAGAGGCCTATGTTCAGCAGTAGATGATGACTTATTATCTCAGCCCATTAATGTCTACTGAGCAAAGTTATCTCTCATGAACCATATTGAAAGGTACTTAGGTACTCCACCACGCAGATCGTTTTACGGAGGCAAGTAAGAGGCGTTCTGGTGTTAGATTCTGTGACGAGTTTTTCGGCCTTAGCTCCACGATCAAGCTCGCGCCCGCAATGAATGGGCGCGTAAATTTTTAAGTTAACCATCTAAAGAGCTTTATTGAGCCAAACTTTAATTTTGACTTAGAAAACTAGATCTAAACCGCCCATTAGACCCCTATACAGGACTTGATGGCTACACATAATTAGTGATAACAAGTATGAAAGCAATATTAAATGCTACACAAACGGTCAGCTATGCAGGGAACTCCTCTTCATTTGGTGTTTTATTCCGACTAACTTTTACCGCGTCTACGAACGCTTCCAAGCTAGTTCAGAAAAAAAAGTATTCAAGGCTTAACGGTAGTAATAAAACAATTTGGCTTATCATAGGCCAGTGTTATAATTATTTCTATTGATTATTCCGCAAATTTATTAATAAAGCATTCAAGGTCAAGCGAATCTAATAAAATGGTTAGCCTTATCTTACCGTAAGCAATGAATTATTTTGTATCAGTACCAACTATAACATCGTCTACGTGAAAAAGTATATAGAGTAACAATAATATTGCCGTGTGGTAGGTACTGGCCTAGAATAGTGCCAACCCCTCTCATCTCACGGAAAGTCGTAAGAGTTGAAGAAAAGAAATCCTACCAGATGATGGGCAGCAGCGTACTGGCTTTAACTGCGATCACCAAACCGCATGCACAGCGTGGTAATTATGGGAAAATATCCCCAATAGAATGTTCATAGAATGTTTAGAATGTTTAAAATTTAAAATCGAATGTGTAAAATAAAGTGTTTATTTATTCATATTGTCAGGAAAAAATGGGAAAATGCAAAACATAAGGCATACGCCAACTAAACGTCAATAGTTTTATTTTATATGACTCTTTTATTAGCATGTCTTAAAATAAAACACATAGGTTGCGTCAACTGAAACTCTGCAGTATTATTTAGCTTTTAAGACAGTATGGCATAAAACAAAAAATGGACAAGGACAAAAGACCATCTACAGAGGTATTTTTCGTTTTGTTCATTAAACTCAAGTCACGGCACAAGGAGGTAACCCAGTTCAGCCAGATAAGAGGATTACAGCACACTAGATTTCTAAAAGCCGGCAAAGTGGATGTTTTTATTTATTTACTACTTCATTGCATTTTGCGGAACGCGAGCTATTCATTTGATATTGCACGTTTTAAAGATGGCATACAAACGTTTGAATTATATAAAATGCTGAAAAGAAATTACAAAATTAAAAAGTTTTATGTAATTCTTAAAAATGTATGGCATAAAACAAAATGACGCCCACAGTGATGCCCGCGTTAGTTTTGTTTTAGTTAGTGGAAGTTTAGATAATAGTTTCGTTGAGCCAAACTTTAATTAAAGAAATACTTTGATTTACAAAGATATATTTTACTTTACTTTTTATTTGAGTTTAACACTCAAGTCACAGCACAAGAAGGTATACCTGGTCAGCCAATTAAGAGGATTACAGCACACTAGATTTCTGAAAGCCGGCAAAGTAAATGTTTTTATTTACTCTCTTTATTGCATTTTGCAGAAACGTGAACGATTCATTTGATATGCCCATTTTGAAGCAACAAAACAACAATACATTTCATTAAATATCTCTTAATATTACCACATAAGTAACACTAAATGTGTTCAAAATGGGAGTAAAGAAGCTTTTCCTTTCACAGAAGTAATATCCTGTTGCTCGATATTTCAATGTCATGTACGTATTTATGTTTTAGGTTTATTTTATTTTACTTAAGAAATAGAATTTTTTTTGTATTAAAACATAATTATGCATTTAATTTTCTGGTTAACACCTCCGGTTTTCCTTTAATTTTAATCACTCTCCTCTCCATCCTGAGGTTGGCTGAATAAATCGCTGTGAGCGATAAAGCCACCAATCGTATCGCTTTTCTTTTGAAATTGTTGTCTTGTTTTAATAATTACTCTCTTTACGATAACTAATTTTCTATTATTGGTTATTTTTGAATTATACTGTATCACATAAAAAAAATGTTTTTCGTTAATTTAAGTACCTACTTCAAAAACGTTTTTTTTTCTCAATTTCGGATTATAATTTTATAGTTCGCATAATACGTTTTAAATAGCTTATGAAATTTTTTGTTACACTTGTAAAAAAAGAAGCGGCGTTGAAGAATGTGAATTATTTGGCGTTTAAAGACTTTAATATTTAAAACGCTTTTCTGTAAAATTTACATACTTACTGTTCTGACTTTTATAGTACTAAAGGTGCGGTTGCATAAACGGACAAGAAAGTGATGCATTATATGTTAATCTAAAAATAAATACTCACGCCAGCAGTAATAACACACAAAAGTGTAATTAGCTTTGTGTTTCTTATTCCTAATCAACAAACGTGTTTCATTGTGCATAATCCTAGAATTATACGTCTACAGAGACCTAAATTAATCATTAAACTTACGCTAGATTAAAACATAAACCGATGAGCACGTCAAAGACTTGGCAAGATGTAATGCTTTTGAAAGCTTTCATGAATTAAATTCTCTAGTTCTTATTTTAGGCCTTGATGAATATTCCAATGTGTTTCCCATAATAACTACATCATAACGAAAAGGCTGAGATTCGAGCATATGACATAGAGATGTTATATTTTAAAAACATATAAGAAAGAAAGAAAACAAATTATTTTGCATTTCTAAATATATTTATTATATTTATTTTATAAAATATAAGACTAAAGTACTGAAATTGTACCCACGCAAAAATTGTAACGACGCTAATCGTACGTACGTATAATTCTTACAACTAATAAATAAAGATACATAAAACTAACAAAAAGAAAATAAATTTCAAATCAATTTTGTCATGAATATTCGGATACATTTTTGGTATGTTAGGATAAGTATGGCTAATTTATTACAAACAAAAAATATCATGTAATGTTCACGTCTTTATTAATCTCACACAGTGCTGTGTTTTTCATATAAGTTGAGTTAGTGCTATTGTCACTTGACACGTGATAAGAATATATTATTATTGTATATATACATAACACGCTTTAAGCGTGATGTTTGCAAGTTAAATTGGTAAATAAATCTATTGCTTACTCAACGTCAGCTGGGGCAGGGTAAATTTGTAGATTCGCAAAATTATGTACCATAACAATAATATAATAATAATAGGTGTACAGAGATCCTGCCATCAACTTTAGAGCCCAAGCCAACCTCACCTGCAAATGCAATGGTGCACCTGCCGATTAACGGACGAGGCTCTGGCAAACAGATGTTCCTGCAGCAACACAATTAGCTAAGTGTGGGCGTATAATATGCCTATGCCTACCCCCAAAATTAAATTAATTTGTACCAATTTGATTGGTTTGTACGAGTTCCAAGCTATCTATGAAGATTTTCGTAACATATATTATATTATTTTGATTATGTATGTGGATTTGATTTTTTTAACAAGAGTTTATATATTTCGTCTCTTTACAGTATTTTAAAGAGAGATCAGTCATAGTACAAAACCGTCTGTCAGTAACCTTTTTAAACAATTTGGAAAACATCATTCTGATTCTTGTTTCACATTTCAATGTATTATTTCTTTTTGCACGGTTGTGACTTCAAAACGTCATACGGCGTACCTAAACGCCTGTCAGCGTTTCTATTTACGAACTAGAAAATGCGCACTTTACATTCAATGTTATATTTTGGGACAAGTAAACTAACTTAACCAATTAACTTGTCAGGAACATATAAGTGTCACCGTTAAAATTCATTTTTGACTCGTTTGAAAGAGAACTTGTGTTCATACCTATCGTTGGCACCCAGCAAATTTTGCTGGACATGCGAATGGAAGTGTTGGGAGGGGAATACCACTCAAGACCTTCCATGACCAAATCCAGAACATTTTGGAGATAGGGCAAGTCCAAGGTATCCTAAACTGACGAGCGTGTATGAGAAGGTTAATGAGTGTGAATATAGCTAAGAGCGTGTGCCAAGATCGTAGCAAGTGAAAGGATGTGATCTCTGCCTACCCCTATGGGAAAGAGGCGTGACATTATATATGTATAAATTTTTTAGTCACTGACTTATTTAATTTAGATCATAGGCAACTTTCACACACTCAATTCATCTTTTAATCGTTCTGCGATTTTACTACTAGTTTTACTTTTAAATAATCACAAAAACAATAGAATCATATATTTTTCATAAAAGTAGGTTTAAATGTCTAGATGTTCTATTTAAATGGCAGAGTCTGACACAAGAAATTCGGCTACACCAGGTGCAATGGCGCAACGTATCCATTTAAAGTGAAGACTGCACTGTATCTTCGCATAGAAACCTCGTGTGCACTACACAGGACATATATTCCACGTCCTGGCTTATTAATATTGTCTACAATACTATTCCCGGCTATAACATAAGGTAATTTATTACCCGAATCTAGCAATTGTGGCGTATTCGCGCTCAAATTAGAATAACATGAAATAATATTAAACTTCTGCACAAGGGAAATGAAATGTGTTGAGCTTATACTAAATTATTTTGTTACTATCTCCTTTAAATATAATTTTAGGATTATTCAAATAGCTTTAAATATCCCTAAAGTAATCAAAAATTTTCCGACGGATACTACACAAGTAGGACAACTTACATTTTCTGTCACTCCTTGAGCTGCTAACCCCGGCCGGCTGGGTATGCTTCGTATAATTCACCACCTTCACGGCAAACTTACGAATCTGCAGTTTTTGTAAATCTGACATTTTATTAAAAAATGCACCTTATGTTGAACTACATAGGTGTGAAAATATTCAAACTTCTAAGTGCGTCAATTACACGATTATTATACATGTTGAATAAAACATTATTCCAACCAAAAGACGTATAGGGAACCCGCATAACACACAATAGTTTGGTAATATAGAAGATTACATATCTTTTATAAGTCCAACCATCAGATTTTGTAAACCTCAATTTTAATCCAAAATTACTCAATGTGTTTCAATAAGCCTATAGGATGATTAAAGCAAGGCTAATGAAATTAAAAACATTCTAGATTTAATTGATTACGGTTATTGAAATCCAAAGCTAAACCAAAAAGTTCGTAATCTCGATCTTGTTTTGCATAAATCAGAACATGTGTACTGATTAATGGTTTAGCGGCGTTCATATTAAATGTATAACTTTGTCTATAGACACATCTATCATCTCTGTCTCTATGATTAAATGTATAACTTTGTCTATAGACACATCTATCATCTCTGCCTCTATGAACAAAAATTATCAGATAAATAAAGTTTAATTTAATATCTGTACGTGTGTGTTGATTTTGTTGTTTTTTTCATATGCACCATTTTGTGTCCGACGCTTATAGAAAATAAATGTTTTTTAACTCGAATGAATGGATTGAATTTAATTGAATAAACGTATTTATGTCTGTCGTTATTGTTGTTTTTATAAGACACAATACGTTGTGTCCGATGGTAATAAATAAATAAAATAAATAATCTCTTACAGGCATACAAATTATTTAGCTCAAAAATTAGAATCATTAAGAACTTGTATTGTGGGTACTACAGAACTTATTAAATTACTTACATACTTTTTTCTTGTTTTCTACATACTTAATATAGATAAGAAATCCAGACCAGAACAAATAGTCATGATCATGCACTCAAAGATTTGTCCTTTGTGGGAATCGAACTTCGAGGATTGGTGTGCAGGATAATGACCTCCGCGCCATATCGGTCGTTAAATAAATAAATGCTTTAAAGCTCGGTTTAAAATTTATGTCATTTTGAATTAGTTTGATTAATTATGGTAACATTAACTTCACCTTTTCGGCTTTAATGTTAGCTAGCTGTATTTCTGCCAAATAAAATATTGCAATTTAATAACAAGAAAGGATTAAATTTTTTGCCATATATAATGTTATATGAAATTAATAAGATCTTAATGAACTGACACCTCTTGTCACTCATGATTAAAGTAATTAATTCACATGCGAATACATTAATCTAAATAAGCCAGACGCGATGAATAGGTGCGTGTGATGCCTAATGATAAATGAGGATGGTCTCATAATACCTGAGATCTTCAATTTCTAATATTTTACATGAATAAATCATACATACATACAATACATTCCAGCCTGTTTCCCAGAAGGGATATGCAGAGGCATATTATACGCTAACATTTCGCCAATTATATAGTTGGTCCCACGTAAAAGGTGGCGAGAATATTGCCGCTTACCGGGCACTGCTTTGTTCGTCAGAGCCTTATCCGTTGATCGGCAGGTGCACCACTTGCAGGTGAGGTTGGCTTAGGCTCCTCAGGTCTTGGTAGGATCCCTAAACACACACTGAATAAATCAAATGATAAGGTATTCATTAGAGTTATTCATGTAGACTATAAATGCTTAGAAATGTTTAACAAAGTTAAGTAGTGCTCTTAGTGTTTCGGTGGGAGATGGAATCTTTTTAAGTTTCTTGCTAAATTCTTCTCGTAGCAAGCTCCTCTTCTAGTATAGTGGCGCGTCTATATTAAAGTGAAGTTCCCAAATGCTTCGAATAGGAACCTAATATTTTAATTTCGTGAGATTGCATGTTAGTTTCACATTTCATAACGTTTGTTTCCCAATTTAAGACACGTTAACCCGAAAGTCACTGTAGGTGGTAGTCGTAAAGCCAAGTAAGAAGCTCTATTGGATAGCATGAAAAGTCCTAACTGCCAGTAAAAGTCTTGAGGCTTTGTAACCTGGTTGGGAAGAATAGGTACAAGCATATGTCTGTACCATGAAGCACTCAATCCCTAATTCTACACAAGCAATCAATTCTATAAAACTATTCCGGTTGTAGCTTAGACTTACGCTTAGGGCTGAGCGTCTGCTCATCGGTCTTATCAGATTTGACTGAATTTTAGCTATTCCACGGAGCAACTTGTCTCCATAATTCTAAGGTTAAACCAAGGACTGACCTTAGTGGACCTTAGACAATATTGGTGATTTAGTCTCAGGGATCAAACACTTGTAAAAGCTATTAGGCGACATTTCAGGATTGTATCAGTTTGATAAGGCTAGATTTATCTCGATCTAGTTCCGATAGTGAATCTAACTAGCTGTCTCAAACGTTCGACCCCATTTACCAGTAGCTAGCAGTTAAGTATTTTTGTAGTTCAATCTGAAGCGGACAGGCCATCTAACAAGTCCGCAAACTAACTACACTTGATTCAAGTTACGGACGCTAATTGCTTCGGTTACCACTAAGTTTGTTCCATTTAATACTGGATTGTTTTCGCAATTCTAAATGTAGGTGTTAATTAAAATAAAAAATAGGAGAAGGCAAATGTTTTGATAACCGATATGGCGTTGAGGTCAGTATACCTACACTTCACTCCAGAGGTCGTGGGTTCGATTCCCACATAGAACAAATATTTGTGTGCATGATCATGAATATTTGTTCGGGTCTGGGTATTTTCCTAGTAAATTAAGTCTGTATTTACAAAAAAAAGTATTTAAGTATGTTTATCCGTTGTTTAGTATCCATAACACAAGTTCTTAATGATACTTATCTTGGAACTAAATAATTGGTGTTGTTGTCAGAAAATATTTATTTATTTAAGTAGTATTGCTTGTTTGCGCCACCCACGTGTCGCACTGCTGCGCACCATCACTCCCCGATCGCCCAAATGCACATATGATAGGCCTTAATGCTTTCCTGTGGCAGTATCCTGACTGTGACATATTCGTAGATAGCTTGGAATCAATCCAGACAAAATTGACGTCTTTTTGTGAAAATTTATGTCTTCTTAAATTATATTTTTAACTATATATGCATATAAAATTACTCACTGAGTTAGTTATTATAATTGGGCCAGACCCGTGTAACTAATACAAATAAATAAATAAAAATAAAATAATAGTATATTGTAATGTTTCTTTCTTATATTTTTAACAGCTACAAGAAATCCACTTCTGACCATTGCTCTCTCTTTGCACTTATTGATTTTGAGCTGCCTACTTTGACAGGCTTCTAACATGGCTTATCGACTACCACATTAAGTGATAACCGGGACCAACGGCTTAACGTGCCTTCCGAAGCACGTAAGCGCTCGATATCAAATGCCACACAAACGGTCACCCATCCATGGACTGACCTCTGTAAACTCTGCTGTACTTCAGTAATCGTTTCCAACCCCGAGCACCGCAGAGCTACGAGCGCTTCCCGCAAAGCTACGAGCGCTTTACGTATATTATTGATTCAAGCGTTACATTGTGGAAACTCATTGTAAGCAAGAGATGAATTAAAATTATCTTTGTAACAATTCCCGCGCTACTATAATTTCCCGAAAAATCGAGAAACAATTCAACACGACATGTGTTTCGCAAAACTTACACAGGGCATCTTCAGGTAAAATAGGAGCCTCAGAACAACGCTGTCTTCACGACCAACGCTGAAACTAGAGTGAGCAGTGCTCAGCTGCTACGGAAAATTATAGTAGCGCGGGAATTGTTACTAAAATATTTTTAATCCATCACTTATGTATTTAAAAGTATATTTTCCTAACAAGTTACGTTTTCATTAGATATTGATAAAGATATGTATGTAGAAGCATAACTAATTCAGTAATCCAGCTGACTATTACAAAGTTTCGGCATATAAACATACCCACATCTTTCAAAACGTCACTTAATCGGATCCTTGTGAAACCAGGTGCCTTAAAAGTATTTTTAAAAGGACGGTATTCCCACCGACCCCTCCCAATATTTTTCATTGATTGTCACACTTTATTTCCATGTCAGAAGGCAATTTTATTAACCTCTTCCTCCGTGTCTCGACGGGCCAGTCAATTTGTGCACAACTTTTTCATTTAACTTTTGCGAGGCTCAAGTTTTTTCTCATAGAGATCTCTTTGAAGTCCTCAAGCCATGGAGGCTGTTGAATAATTTTCGACAATTTGCTATCTGACGTCTAAGTTGATAGGTAATCGTTAAGTTAGAAAGCGTTACTTGACTTTTTTTGTATTAGTTACTACCGTTACTACTTCAGTAAATCTTTCAACTGCTTGGTCTTAACTAAGAAGGTGACAGGTTTAAGTTTTGCGTTAAGAAAGTTGGTTATAGGACCTTATTTAACTGACTGGTTGGCTGCTGACCTTAATTGATTTATGTGCTAAGTGTTAGTTACGTTCATAAATAACAAGTTTATAAGCCTACTCATCATACTTATAGTGAATTATCAGCATTATTCCGAATTGACCATAATTACCAAATTTGCAATTAAAACCTACAGTTAAACTTACAACTGTTAGTAGGCTGGTAGAGATCTTAAGATAAGACATGAATAAAATAAAAAGTGTGCTTAAATATTTATCTATATACTCAAAGATTTTCGACAATTTGAATTACGATTGCTTGTTAACGATTTATTTATAATTGTTTTGCTGGCTGCATAGCATAACTGATACGGATAATTGATACTGATACCATATGGTATGGTACTTTACAGTAAAAATATTTGTGGTTTGCAGCAAATTTCATTATTTTAATATTAATGCCATTTTCGTTAAAATACTTTAATTCTGTAGCTTGAGTATTTCATGCTCACTTAAATGTTTCTGCGGTTGTGGTGTCATGCGTCGGGTCGGTACGTTCCCTAAAATATGGTTGAGCGAAACGAGGGCTGGTTTATACCTGATACTCGTGAACGAGTGCCGTCAGTGGGCGTGGTCTGCTCATACTCGTATATATTATGTTTATCTAATTTATTGATTCAGGCGTTACTTTGCTGAAATCCATTGTAAGCAAGTGATGGATTAAAAATGAACAACGATGTCTTCACGACCAACGCTGAAACGAGAGTGGACTCCACTCTTCTCCTGAGGCTCCTATCTTACCTGAAGATGCCCTGTGTAAGGGCGAAACACGTGTCGTGTTGAATAGTTTCTCGATATTTCGGGAAATTATAGTAGCGCAGGAATTATTACAAAGATATTTTTAATCCATCACTTGCTTATTATGTTTATCTGTAATTATGATCATGTTGCTAAAATAAATTGTCGTCTTTCCTTTTAACTGTTATGATGCAAAACACAATTTTTTGTATACTTATCAAACTGTTATCACAATAAGTTCATTTTCGTGTAACTTGCGGGAGAAAAAACCAACATTGACGATTTTCTTGCTTGTTCTTTTACGATCAAGCTCCCGCCCGCAGTGAATGGGTGCGTTGGTTTTTAAGTATGACTTTCATAAGAGCTATTTCGAGCCAAGCTTTAATATAGAAAAAATAACATATAGAAAACATGATGTGTAATAATCACCCACTTACCCATTACCTATTTCCTTATTTTATAAACATAATTACTGTTAAAATATTGTTCTTAGCTTTAAGTGACTATGGCGTAAATTGAGTAGTTTCAAAAAAGCATTTACTTGCATACTTTTAAGTTATAGTCAACTAAAATAAAGAATGAGGGATGTTCTAGTAGTCAAAAAACAGTATTCGTCACGCCTGAAATACGCCCAGTTAATATTGTTTGTTTCTTTTAAATAATGGCTTCGTGCGTCTAGCACATTTAGCCAGTGTCAAGTAAGTGATATATTAATTATATATAATTTTTAGTAAATGAAAATGAGCTGTGATAAAGATGATAAATCGAAGATGAAATACCCTCCCCTAAGCCCCTTGAGTCCTCAGTAAAGATGTGGGACTATACTGAGATCTCACATGGACTCCTCGAGAGAAAATTTTAAAAGTGATGTTGCGCTGTTTTGTTTGATTTACCAACACTCATGTATGTTCACAAACACTTAACGGTTAATAATCCACCGTTATTACACATTAATGTTAGAAATATCACAAATTTTAGAAAATTAAACGAAACTGCAGACATGACGTTTCACTTTCCCGCCAAGAAGTCCCAGTTAATATTACATCAACCCATTAACATAAGAAAGGAATAACAAAGAGTTCATTATAACTGCCTTGTCTTAAAGGGAGAGGAATTATATAATTCTCTGAGTAAACAAGATCAAGGGCTTAAGTCAATATTTCGTCGGCAATATTTTTAAAGGGAATAAATCGCTGTGTCGACAGAAACACTGTTTGTTATAAGGATTTGGTGCTGTAGCAAGTAATAAAAAAGTCTTAATACTTCACGGGACGAGAAATTGAAAGTTTTAACCAGTCTCGCGAAGCAATCAGGGCCGTGAAAAATTAATCTCGTGATTAAAAATGAATTTCTTAAGTCGCCCACTTGAAAGTTTGCGTCTAGAATGTCTGATCTGAAAGTGTTTTGGAATATTGGTGGCATCGGGGAGAAAAGATTCAATAAAATATGTAGTTACAAAATGTTGTGCTCACATTTCAAGAAACGGGTATCTTGTTATAATTTTAATTGTTTATGACCCAAATCTCGACAGTCATCTTGTAGCTAAGAACACCGTGAAGTCTCTTTTAAACAAACAAAACCAAATCTAAATTGGTTCAGCTGTTTTAATACTACATTGCCAGAGGCACACGTCCTGCATTACAAAACCAAAATGGTCTTGCAAAACCTACTCAAAGGTTTGACTGCGAGTACAAACTAAAAATAAACTTAAACATTACCGAATAAATTATTGATAAATATAACATTATATTGATTGACCTTCTGTTTTATATAAAAGATAAGCCCACCTTTGTACTTGTGTTATTTGTATATGTGTCTCTTTATTTTGTTTAATGTGCAAGAAAGGATAATATAATAATTTAAATTAAATAAAACATCTCTGTTTACCCTAATTTAATAGGAAGACAGATTGATTTACGTCAGGGTGCCTAAACTACACACTCTGGGTTCAATTTGTGGTAACCTCTGTTGATTTTGATTACACACGTGTTTACGATGGGGCGAGTGTGTGGTTGAAGCAGTTAAGGTAAGAAAATGGGATTTAAATTATTTGTATCTAAGTTAGATAGTAATACGAGTACCTATAGTACGTTTAGATTTAATACTTGTAATTGTATTTTCTTTGCAAAAAAATATTATTCATATATTGTTACTTACGTTAATTTATTGACTTTCCACTATTGGGCTAATTATAGCCTTTTCTAACAAACCTCATATAATGTTTTTCAAGAGGGTTATGTTTTAAAAACCAGGCCCGCGGATTGGTGGATGTATGTGTTTAACGCCCTGCTTTTAGTTTTTATTCCTGCTGCCGTTAAATACATTGGTTTAATGTCTACATTGTGACAAAGATTTATCATTTCTCACGAAGCACGGAAGAACTGACATCTGTGAGCTTTCAGTGCAATATCAGAAACAGTATTACAATTGAAAATAAACTTATTCCTATTCTTTAAAAAGATCGCTTTAAGCCATAAGGTTTCTGCCAACTTGTCTTAGGAGTTTATTATTTTTGGTTTTTGTTTTACTTTAAGCTTTTAGAAGTTTTTTTTTAATATGACACGTCATAATGACTACATCCTGCCTTGCTGCCATGCCATGCCGTTCTGCTTCATGCCGTCAAATAAGCACGGTACAAAGCGCATCCACTCATGACAGCCTGCTAAAATAAATCCATTTATAGATATCTGAAGATATAAACATCAGGACCTCGTTACCTCTATGTTACCTTAAAAGCACTTGCAGAGTAAATAATGCTTTTATAAATAATAATTTAAGAACAGAAACTATAATCCAATATAAAAATAGTTAATTTTAAGCGAAAAGGTCTTTGCCGTGAAGGAGCTTACCTATTAATTTTTGTTGTACAGTAAGTTCATCTATTCATAATTTGACGACCAATATGGAGTGCAGGTTAGCTTATCTGTAGTACGGTCCTAAGGTTGTAGGTTTGATTCCCAAACAGGACAAATCTTTTTGTGCATGAATATGAATATTTATTTTGTTCTGGGTGTGTCAAGTACGTGTTTCATAGTAGTATGTATCTCAGAAAAGTAGCTTCATTTCACTAGTAATTGACTTACCATCATATTGCTATGTATCGTTTAGATCACGGAGAATGTGCGCTAACTACCTCTTTTTTATCGACAGTAACTAAAATTCTTCACTAGACTGAAGACCGTAACTAAGTCTTTTGTGTATTGCATTAATTTATATTGTACCCAACTACTAGCAGTGTACGCAATAATTTTTTTTGAGTTTGATTCATTGCACCTAAATTAGAAAATGTTAAAAAAATACAAAAAAAAATTATATTCTTATTATGTTTATCCGTTATTTAGTATCTACAAGTTCTCAATAATACTTATTATAGAATTATTAATTTATATTACCATTGTTATATAAATATATAAACACTATGACTTTTGTTACGTCTTCATTACTTTACAAGCACGTGCGGAGTTATGCTTTTAGGCGACTAATGGAATCGACTGACAGATCATGCATCATTCGGACAAAGGCAATGCGAAAATAGATGCGCCCGCGCCGCCGTCCGAGTGTCTCACTATGAGTAATTGGCAACTAGATAATAAATTGTGTACTTGGTTAGTCTAATTAGATATAGTACATAATAAACAGTAACGATTCACTTAAGGCTTAAGACGTTGCATGACTATTCTTAATTCAAGTGAAAAGTGTTTATATTATTACATAATAGGTTGGGGAAAAAGTCTTTTCGTATTTTTGTATGAAAAGTCAAGACATTTTTTTCAAAGTTTATTTACATTTATTTACAATATATATGTACCGTTTTGTTGAATAACTTTCTGCCATTTTGTGGGCAGAGACATTATCCCGTTACTGTAGAAACTTTGGGACTTCTGATCAAAAAAACGGGACAAATAGTTTTGGCAGTCCTCTCTTGAGGTCAACCTTACAGAACCTAAAGAATTCTGCAGAGACCGAAACAGGTGAGAATCTGAAGGCGCAAGGTCAGCGCTATATGGTGGATGCACTAGGACCTCCCAGTCGATCTCTCTTAATTTTTGCTGAGTGGCTAAAGATGTGTGTGGTCTAGCGTTATCGTGATGAAAGACCACACCCTTCCTGTTGATCAATTCCGGCCGTTTTCTCTCGACTGCTTCCTTTAATCTCATCAGTTGCTGGCAGTAAAGATCAGAATCGATGGTTTTGCCGAGCGGTAAAAGCTCATAATAAACAATGCCCTTCCAATCCCACCATACACACAGCATCACCTTATTTCGTGTTAGGCCAGGTTTGGCCACAGTCTGTGAAGCCTGGCCAACTTTCGACCACGACCTTTTTCGCACGTTCTTGTCGTACGTGATCCACTTTTCATCGCCAGTTATCAATCTCTTCAAAAACGGCTCGGTTTCATTACGTCTCAATAATGAATCGCAAATGAGTACACGGTTCATTAAGTTTCTTTGAGTGAGCTCGTGTGGCACCCAAATATCGAGCTTTTTTGTATAACCAGCTTTCTTCAAATGGGTCAAAACTGTTTTGTGGTCAATTCCCAGTTCTTCAGCTACATCGTAACTACTAATATGCCGATCTTGCTCCACTCTTTCAAAAATGGCGTCCATTTTATTCGTAACAGGGCGACCAGAGCGAGGTGCATCTTTAACATCAAAACTTCCGGACTGAAAACGTTTGAACCAAATTTGTGCTACTCTTACTGACACTGCATCAGGTCCATAAACATCACAAATTTTTTTCACTGCTTGAGTTGCATTTTTGCCTTTTTTATAATAAAATTTTAAAATGTATCGAATTTCTTCATTAGATTCACTCATTTTTACGGAGAGAAAAACAAATGAAAAATAGCGGGAAACAACTTTTTTTTATTTTTTTCTTTTCTTTATAATGGAACCTTTTTAATGTTACCAAAACCAGCCAGACACAAATAGTACAGTCAAAAAAATTTTATAATAAGTTTATACCTACGTTATGCGAAAAGACTTTTTCCCCAGAAGAGCATAGCCTGTGAGTTTCTTGCCAGTTCTTCTTACAGAGCGGTGGCTCGGAACTGGCACTTAGATTTACTTACACTTAATTATTTTTTATTTTTAAATTGTTTTGTTGCATGTAAATGAATCTAAGCTTCGTGATTTAGTGTAATATTATTTCGATTGTTTTTTTTTTCATTTGTGATCATGACGTTTTCAAGTACTATGTATAATAGTTTATGAAATAAATAATTTTTTACTTTTTTTTTTTTACTTTACCCCGACCTAATATGTAATTTGGAAAATAAGGTAGTGCACAATGTGTAGCCCATAGAGGCTCAATGGCTTGATAGATATTGCTCTTTGAGATATAAAGAATATAATTTATTTACTTTCGCCTAGACCCAGACCTGTCAAATACCGTTCATATAGGTGCAAAAATATATGTACTATGCTTGGTATTAATGTTTGTACAATAATTAATAAGTATTGAAATTTATGGTGGTTGTAAACTATGAAAACGGATACGTCCTCTTCATGTGAATAAATAAAGTGTATGTGCTGTGCATACTGCTTTCCTGTTCTCTCCTTTGCGTCGGGTTGTCTGGAAAGGACCGCCTAGATTAGCTTTTTCATTGTTTTTCAATATTCATTGTAATCTGTAGTTTTTAAGTTTATATGGTCAGTAAAGTGTATATCTATTTATTATATAGTTTTATTAAAATTATGTCACTAATTCTCACACTGGTTGGCTCGACATGGCTTAACAATATCAACCATAGCACAACACTTAAATGAACTGCATTACTAACCCAATTTATGTGTTAAGGCTATAATTATACAGAAATAAACAATTATTGTTTTTTTTAGTGCATGCGTCTTACATTTATAAATAACTTTTCCATCTTATGTTATGCACGAAGAAATTTCTTTTGGAAATAAGCAGCACCATTGTACTTTAGGTTGTAATCATTTGTGTACATAAATTACTAAAAAAATATTATTATTACAGTGGTTAAGCCATGTTGTGGTTATAGGCAAATGTTCAACAGTGGACTTTATAATGTGGTTATAATGAAGATGCATATAGCTGGAATGACTGATATTTTTTGTGATACGGAAACAAGAAGCGATGTCGCTAAACGAGAAATTAAATTACAATGTTTGTTGTCTCAAATTACTGTGCAAACAAGTTTCGCACGAAAGCAACAGAGGAGAAATCGTCGGAAAAACCTATCAAAAGTTGAGGGAATTCAATAAGGGGCACTTGGGAAACTTTGTTAAAGGAAGTAACGGGAATATTCTTATGGAAAAAAAGAATCCCAATTTGTGTCGCCGGTAAAATAAAAATAACGCCCCAACCCGCAAGGCTTTGGGATGAATCGAGTTTGTTTAATGACTTTGAGGGCTTAAGTTGGAAAAGAAATGTGTTAGGAATAATTAAAATATTTTTTGACTTTTTTTTTGTCTATAATTAATTCTGGTTAGATTATTTTATAGTTTGTATGACTTTTCAATTTACCTTATAGCTGAAAATCAATAAAGCGATGAGCTGTATACAAATACGCGCAAATTTCTATAAAGCTTCATTTTTGTTTAAAGCGTCGTTTTCTACGATATAACATAGAATTCTGTTTCACTCGTTTTGCGATAGTTAAATAGGCCAGATCGCATAATATGTTTCATAGAATCGCGAAAAACAAACAAGTAATTAATGTTCAAGGTTTTTTTTTTTCAATCCATAAAACATTCCCGTAATTATATCTGGTCCTCTTTTCTTGGGGGTCGATAGACTGTCGAAAATTGATGGACAAAAAACAACAGTTCATGAAACGCCCAGACCTATGATAATCTGCTTGTTTTAACAATCTGGCAACTTTTATATTTTAAAGCGCTCAGACCAAAATATTGTCCAGACAAGTCGACTACCACTTGGAGGTTTATGATAATGAGCACGTGATGCTTGAATCTGAATGTATTAAAATTTATGAGTAGGTTCTAGAATGGTTTCACTCACGCAATGTTGACACTGTTCTGTTGTCGCCTATATTTACCTGAAAATATAAACAATAAGATTATTATTCATGACAAATATTCTCGGTGCACAAGAAATTTAATAAAAATATAAATAAATGAAATATAATGTAATAGCATTGCATACACCTAACATATCTTCAAACGGCAGTAACATTAAAGTTGTGTCTAATGCAATAGCGTAGTAAACTGTAATATTGAATAAATGATTAAGACGGTTAGGTAAGGCTAAAAAAATCAAAGTGATCATTTTAGAAGATTAGAATGTGATACATTTTTGGTGATAGGCGTCCCTAGCCGCGCGTATATTTATATACTGAAATTCTGTTATTAGATATTCAGGGGCATTTTTCTTCCAAATTGGACCTTGGGGCTCTTCAATAAGGATGCTTTTACAGGATAGGCAACGCGCCTTCTCTGATACTGTAGGCGTCAATAGGCTACCGTGATCGAATGAATGACCATTTTTACTTCGTGTTGCATAAAAATATACATTTGTCTACTGAACGTTACCATAAAAATAAAAAAAATTACAGCAATACAGTTTTAATGTATGGCTATCCGGTATAATACAGTTATGCCAGAATATTATCTGCCGCGTTGGCATTTGTGTTTATTTTCGCCTATGTTAATAAACGCAACACGCTGAGCTTGTGCAAACAGCGCCGTAGTTCCTATGATACTGCGCAAATATTAACTAACAAAATGCTATAGTTATGAATTACAATACTGAATCCTATCTTACGTATGAATGTATGTTTGTAACGCTTTCACGCAAAAACTACGCAACGGATTTTAATGATATTTAGAAAATACATCATAATATCAGCCTTATTAAGTCCACTGCTGAACATAAACCTCCCTTATAGATTATGATATCTATAAGGGCTATAGGAGTTATTTGCGCATTATCACGCTAGGCAGGCGGGTTGGTGATTTCAGTTCAAGCCGGTACGCAGAATGACGCTGCTGCCTGCCTGCGGATGATGATCTGGCAGGATTTCTCAACGTCTACTCTTACGACTTCCCGTAAGATGAGAGGGGGTGGCACTATTCTGGATCGATACCACACGGCATATATTGCTAGAAGCTCTCTCCACCTGGTTCAAGAAACCTTGTTACGTAAACGTAAATGCGTAATTAAAGTATGACAAAAGTTAAAATTTTATATTTTTCTTTTTTTTATCCATGCCTTAGTGATATTAAAAAGAGCTTACTTATATTATAAAACTTTTATATGCCAAAAATATGACTTTTACAGACATGACCACAGTTAATTTCCTACAAATAAAAGATACGTATTAGTTTATATTTAAAGTCAACCCTTATACTCGTAGAAGCAGTAATTAGAGGTCATGAATATTTAATCAGAGCTATAAACTCCAAACTATACTCAACGAACTAACTCTCGAATGCTTTCTAATTCAAACAGAAATTTAATAATATTGTCCTAAGGGAAACTGTTGCAAATATCATCATCAAAGGAGTACGTATTTAATTTAACTTTACCGTTAAGGAATAAAATGTCCCACACTGCGCGATCTAGTTTTGAACTAAACTTAACTTTCACTATTGATATATGATATGGACAAACATAACATTTTTAATAACCAAAAACTTGTTTGTTTGCAACGTTCAATGGCGCAGGTTCCACATACAATTGAAAACCTTATAATTGTCGGCCATTTGACGTTTCAATATTTAATAAATACTTTTTTGACGTAGGTATTATCTGAGAAATTAATATTTCAATACTCACAGCAAGTGTGTACATTCGTTATACAGGTGTTGCAAGCCATCGGGCTACCAATAAAAACTTTTTAGACATATCGGTTGTATGCGTCTGTTTTAGCGTAGAAGAAAAAATACACAGGGCTTATTTACTCACGTCACGAGCCCTAGTTTATCTATTGTGTAAGTTTATGACAGGTATGCGTTTTTGATTTTTGTCTTGGTATTTGTTATTTTTTGCTTTATACGGTTTATTTAGTTTACTTAAATTTGCATAATCAGTGGGATTTACAATTGAAAAAGAACTCAAGTTACGAGCAATATGTAAGTCTCTCGTCAGTTATTACGATTCAAAATACAATTTTATATTTTCCAAAGACAATGTTCGTACATACAGAACTCAAGTTACGAGCAATATGTAAGTACTCGTCAGTTATTACGATTCAAAATAGAATTTTATATTTTCCAAAGACAATGTTCGTACATTCAATATCGTTAACTTATAAAAAATATCTATTACATATTGGTGGTATATTCTATTACATAGGACCACAAGTAGCTAACAATATCAATTATTATTATTTTTTTGTGTTGAAATCGATTTCTGGAATTGAAAAATATTAATATACTAACAGTTCATTCGCGAAATTATACTTAAAACACGTAGGTACCGTGAAAACGGTATTAAATTAAAGTAATTTTATTTCAAAGAATCATGGCGCAAATTGTTATAGATTGGAAAAAATAATAGGACCATTATTGCTAGCAATAAAGATGTGATTTATAATCGTCATGAGTTCTGAAAAGCTTATCACGTCGCTACTAGTGATGTGCTTATTGTCGATGATACCATATCGATTAACGAAAAACTCGACACGCTCCCGTCGCAACTGACGCGTTCCACGCGCCATTAATCAAATCACGACTATGCGGTATAATGGCAGACTAATTACAGTTTGTGCGAATCACCTACACAACATTCGCTGTAATTACTGCATTGACTGGACTGCGGAAACGCTTAATACGGAATAACGTTGATTACATCTCCATGCGGGCATCTTCTTTCAACCAGAAAGTTTTTGTAAGAAAATTATATGAAGTCAAGTTTTTTTTTTCCCTCGGCACCCTACTTTGATAAATTTTATTTTAATAATTTTCGTGCTAGTGTTTTATAATGGGTTACTGGAGCTATATTGTTTGAAACAGACCACTTTATCTTATAAAAAAAATGGACATTTAATGTGCCTCTGCCTACTCAGGGAAACAGGCGCGACTGTATGTATTTATGTAAAAAAAAATTAAAAAAATTGATATTAAGCGTCGGACTGTATTAACAATAATTTTAAAAGATCATTCCATGACTATCGACGTAAGTATATATAAACAACACTATGTAGTTCAAGGAAAGAAATCTTATACCATTCAGTGCTCCCTCAGGACTCATAAAAGCTGTGATAAAGTGTTGCTCCCCACCTCAGCGTTTACCTCTGAATACCGGTTTATGAACCTTTACCAAATATTCGTCTGCGAGTAATAAACCCGAATCTTAGGGCTATAACACTATTGGTCAAAATCTTTTTCCAATACCACTTTGATCGATAAAAAATAAAAAGCGATGTACGGCCTAGTTTTATTTCTTATTATTGAAGTACATCATACTGCACTCTGCTGTCATCTGCAGATATGTCTTAGGCGATCAAGTGCATTTTATGAATGACAGAATATTGAGATCTACAAGGGTTTCTTATAATATTTGTCAAGACTGTTAGGGTCCTGAAGGACTCTAAGAAGCAATAATCCTATTAAAAATAATATTATGAATACGCATAGGTATTTATAACCCTTTTACTCGATGTTGGGTTATTCCAAACAATGCTGTCTAAGCCCATTTCAGAGAGTGTAAATATGATCTGTAAACTTGTATCTCGTGAAGCTTTGAAAAATTAGTATTGTAAGTTTTGGATTTTGTATCAATGTTAACAAGGTACGATAGGACTGACATGTCTTTGTAAGACAAAAGTCCTGAAAAAAAAAACGAGAGTAAAAAAATATAAAAAAATCCTTCTACATGTAAACTGCAGAAATGACATAAAATCCCATAGAAAGTACTATTATATACATATGTATGTGGTAAGCATTAAGCCAATTATGATGTACTATTAGACATTAAATAAAATTAAAAATACAATTACATACTTGCCTCCACCAATCCTCACTACGATCACTACCCACCATATTATATCCTAGCATTATCCCGGTTGCCCCAGACTCAAGCCCAGGGCCTAGGCAACCAAGTATGGCTGAATTTTAGTTACTACATGGAGCGACTGTCGTCTGACCTCCTTTATCCAAAGGGTAACATCATTACATGGTGAAACCAGATGTCAGGATGTTAGAAGGCATTGACTTCCTAATAACGACTGCCATAGATGTTCATGACAGCCGAAACCAAGGCTTCACGTGCTTTCCGATGCACGGAGCAAGCTAACGAACAACTACGATCACTACCAATTCAATAAATCAACCTGCCTTCCTAAAAGTTAGATCAAATTAAATGCCGAACAACACAAGCACATACCCTCTGCCATCGCTATTTAAACTTCATCGTTTCCAATCAGTTTGAGTATCAAAAAAACTTGATAGTACATTAAAGTATAAAAAATATATACAGTCTTAAAATTACATACTTGTATACCATAATCAAACTTGTTATTAAAGGCTATCTTTTGACGAATCGCACGCATTAAACGTGGTGTAAAAGTATTTTTAATAGTGGTATTTATAACGAACAATGAATACCTCATTTTAAAAGCGCCTACGAGCAAGCTTTTATCTTTAAACCAGTTGTGGTTTTTGTATCATGTACACACTGCCTACGTGCAATTACCATATATAAAAAGTCGACAGTATGCGGTGAAAAATGTTTTAACCCTACCCTTCATTGGGTTACCAACACCTAAATAGCTGTTATTATGTTTAAGGTGTAATTGATTGCATCTTTAATTATGTTTTTGTTTTGTTTTTAATATGAAATATAAAATAATTTACTTCAATATGCTTCTCCTTCCCTGTTCTTGTAGGTCAACAGGTTCGATATAGTGTTTCTTTAGGTGTGGCTATTTCTGATTATAAGTATTTATGTCTGCTTATTAGTTGTCTAGTATCTATAGTGTGTCTAGTACCTGTGCTATGTGTGGTGCTAAAAGCGCTGTGTTATGTCTAAGAGATTTCTTTAATTTATATAAATGTTAAATGTATACATAGTATTTTATTTGTTATTTATTTAGCGGTTTCGATAAAACAAATTAAAAAATCAATTCCATACATTTCGTTACAATTTAGTGTAAAAATACACGCTGTTAGTTTTCTGGTTTTGTCTTTTCCTCATAGACTGTTCAAAGAAAGTCAAAATTTCAAGCATTTTTCTGACTTACAGACAGACTGACAGTTTTTTGAGCTTTGACCTCAATTACCTCATATCCTGCTGCAAGAATGTCAAAATCTTAATCAGATCGTCGACCTGGTAAACTATGCCTCAAGTGCACACAGAAGTCACAATCTTAATCAGTTTTCCGTCATTGTAACCTTGATCAGCTTGATTTCAGCAAATAACTTATTAACCTAATGCACTGCATTTAAGATTATTGCGACTCGGTATACTATACCTTCATTACTTTAACAAAAAGTTAAAATCTTAATCAGGCTTCCAATTTATTTACCTATCTTTCAGCTGCATTTCCTTCGCTAACTAGATGCGATTAAATAATTGTACAACCAGGTGGCAATTCTAATTGGCTTGTTAGCATCACTCTTGGGATGTTCACTGAATCTGCAACTTGTTATCATCTTGAAAGCTAAATTAGGTTAAACCATTAATTTATATAGATTAACAGCACAAATACAAATGTAAAAAATGTATATGCATCCTACCAAAAACTAAGGAACCCAAGCCAACCTTACCTACAAGTGAGCAATTACTCAACGGACGAGGCTCTGGCAGACATAACAGTTACCGGAAAACGGCAAGACTCTCTTGTTATTTATTACGTGGGAGTAACAATACAGTTAGCGAAATGTGGGCGTATAATATGCCTCTGACTACTGACAGCAGTTATTGTATGAATTTTAGGCGTCTAACATATCTCTGCCTAGCCCTTTGGGAATACAAGTGGGGACAACCGTGATTGAATGTATGTAAAATATTAATGGAAGATAATCTAATATTCAGTATCAATACATTAACTATCCTACCGAATACCGGATAATTCACCAATATCCGGCTGAACACCGGATATACACAACAGGAAACATTATCAAAAGTTATAGTTTAAACTATTTATAACGAAACAACTAAATAAACAGTTCATTTATTTAATTACTTTTATACATTCTTGCAATTATATGTAACACGACATTATTATGTTTACAGTGCGATACTATATATTTAATTCTATAGTGTATTACAGTAGTTTTAGAAAATAATTTAGTATATTTTTATTGGTTGTTACTACTTTTATAAATTGACGAACACGAAACTATTACATTAAAAGCAACTTGACAGACACAATACAAGCACAGTAGAATAAGCACCTGCTTGAACACGTTTGTTGGTGATGGTAAATAAAAAATAAAAAAAATATCAATGACTACTTGGTGGGAAAGTGAAGCGTCATGTCTGCAGTTTTGGAAAAATTTCAAAAATATTTAATATTGCGAACTAAATGTGTAATAACAAACCGTTAAGTGTTTGTGAACGGACATGAGTGTTGGTAAAACAAACAGTGCAAGATCACTTTTCAAATTCTTTCAAGACGTCCATTTATAACTACGTATAGTCCCACATCTTTACTGTGTGTTTTAGAAAAGCCTTTTCAACTGGTGGGACAGAGACACCATGATGTATAGTTTTTTTTTGATTACTTTAGAGTAATATTAACTAAACAAGATCGCATTAAGTGCAGAAAAAATCTTAAAATAGCTCTCCTGTAAAATTGTAAGTCATCGCGCCGTAAGATCCAAATGCTTAACCATTATGGGCCTCATTTCAATTAGCATAGTTTTATTAATTTGCATTAATTTAAGCCAAAGCTAGCACAAAATTTGGAGCTGCAACAGCCACACTAAAGCCAAATTAGCTTACAATAGAAATGTAGGCTGTACAAACTAATATTTATGCTAATGACCATGTTTGTGTGAGAACTTTGCCATAACCGTTTCTTCCCGAAAGAAAACGAATGGATTTAATCTAATTCCGGAAAAGTGTACAAATTTTCTAGGTGTTATGAAAACTAAGTTATTTAATCTGACAATATAGGTATGTTAAGAATGAAAGCATAATAATTTCAAATAGCTGAGTATTTTATACATGAGCGTATGTTTGACTTTATCGTTTGTATAAATTTAAGGAATTTTAACGATGACATCTATATAAATAAAAGTATTATTGTCTTTGTTTATAGACGCATCGCTTAAGAGCCTAGCTGGTGTTTTTATTAATCATTTCCAAGGTGCTAAGAGATCCTACCAACCTCTTAGGAGCCCATGCCAACCTCACCTGCAAGTGGTGGACCTACCGAACAACGGACGAGGCTCTGGCAATAAAAAGTTCCCGGTGAGCGGCAATAAGCTCGCCACATATAATGGGGACCAAAAATGTAATTGGCGAAATGTGGGCATTATGCCTCTGTATATCTATATATATTTATGCTAAGATACATAAATTCTTAATAACTTCATTGGTATCTGAAAAGGCAGAAAAAGTGCTTTAGATGCCTCAAGAGATCAAGACGATACCCTTTTTTTTTGTTTCTCCAAAAATATTAGTCCCTGTCCAGCAATTGTTTCGGATATACAATTCGTAAACAGAATTTATATTTTTTTACTACATTATGTTTAAAGAGGACGTGCGTTGACAAGATACTAGCTGGTATTAGAAAATCAAAAATATTTTTCTTTAAGTTATAATATTTTTTTTTTTTTATTCATGACATCGCATATTTTATCTATATATGGTAATGATGTTTGCGAAGATCTTAAAAATAAATAATACATAGAAAAGACAAGATAAAACCAGGGTCATGCACACAAACATTTGTCCATCGTAAGAATTGAACTACTTTTAGTACTAGAAACCGATGTAATCTCTATTGCAAATCATTACCGCGTTCTACGCTAAAGTCATTTATTTCATTTATTTATTGCATATCACATTACAAAAATGAGGTGGTACAGAAATTACGGTATACATGTGACGCCCTGGGAGGGCACAGCAATTCAAGAGGGCTTACTACTAGTTAAACTTAACATGTTACATTTTTATTAGAAAAAGAATTTTATTATTAGAAATTATTATTATACTTACTTAACATTACACCACAAATTATTGGTAATTATTTTTATTATACATCCATATTATTATTTATATACATTTTTATTAGAAAATAGAATTTTATTATTAGAAATTATTATTATACTTACTTAACATTACACCACAAATTATTGGTAATTATTTTTATTATACATCCATATTATTATTTATATACATTTTTATTAGAAAAAAGAATTTTATTATTAGAAATTATTATTATACTTACTTAACATTACACCACAAATTATTGGTAATTATTTTTATTATACATCCATATTATTATTTATAATATACATTAAATTAAATTGCATTTCAACCATTTTATCGTCAAAAAAATCCTGTAAGTTGTAATAACATTTATCTATTAGAAAAGTTTTATGCCTATTGTTGAAAAGGTTTATATTCTCTGAATTTTTAATAGAATTAGGAATATGATTGTATATTTTAATTGTCATGCTATGGGGGCTAGATGTTACAAATTTTAAATAGGAAAAGGGGTTTTTTAGTTTATTTTGATATCTGTTGTTTCTTTAATTTTTTTCTCTGGCGAATATAAAATAGGATATTTTTTAACAAATTTCCAAGATTCAAGAATGTAGATAGATGTTACGGTTAATATCTTGTGCTTGATGAAAAGTGGCCTACACGATTCCATCTGGTCAATGTTGGTTAATATCCTTATGCATTTTTTTTGGAGGATAAATACTTTGTCAACATCACAGGAGTTCCCCCAAAAAAGAACACCATAACAAAGTCGAGAATATGCATAAGCATAATATGCTGTGAGTGCAGTTTTAAAATCCGTTTAAAATCCGTTTTAAAGTCCGTTCTTGTAAACATATTAAATTATCGTTAGTATGTTAACAGCATCATCATATCCTAGCATTATCCCGGTTGCCCTAGACCAGTAGTTCCCAAACTTATTTTTCTCGTGGACCACTTTACTAGTTTCGATGGACCCCCTGCTGCTACATTTCTACCACATTCTTAAAGTCGCCAAAAAATGAAAAAGTGTCGCTTCTGAGTTCTGTCCCTATATTCCGATAGGTAAAATAAAAACGAAAAATGGTACATTTTATATCTCCCGTGGACCCCTGGGGGTCCACCTGGACCACTTTGGGAATCACTGCCCTAGACTTAAGTACAGGCCCCCCCCCCCGACTGGTCTCCACCTTGTCGTGGTGGGGGGGCTGAGTACCTCCCGGTAGGGCGCAGGAGGCGCCAGGGAAAAGGTAACACCCAGAGACCGACGACTCTGGGTGCCCTTAGTACTGACTACCGGAGGAGAAACTAAGAGGGACCTGTGGAGGGCGCAGCGGGCGGGCCAGGAGGGCCCGTCAAGCAGCGCCAGGAGGGTCTTAGGCAGTGGGGGCAGGGGGCCCCTGCTGTCTAACCATAGACCCTCCGAGAAGTCGGCCACACACGCTATGGTCGCACAAGGAGATAGGAGGGGAGCGTCCACTGCGCCTCTCTGAGGAGGTTTTCCCGGATTTGGTCCGGGGGACGTTGGCCGCAGGCGGGGTGTCAGACGCTGCAACTCAGGTACTGGCCCCCGCCTTTTTCTCAACAAGCGGCGGGCGTCGTCGGAAGATTTTTAGTGGGTATTACTGCTGGCATTCTCGTCTGCCGGTGGTGAGTCCCACGCCCCCTTTCGGTCCCCCTTTGGCCGGAAGGTAGTGCGTAAACGCATTTTGTTACCGACGTAAAACAAAAAAAAAGACTTAAGTACAGGGCACAGGGTCTGCTTACTGGTCTAACCAGATTTGGGTGAACTTCAGTTGGTACATGAAGCGACTGCCATCTGACCTCCACAACCCAATACCAGCCCATAAAATTATGGACATGTTATATTTTTGTGTGAACTGCATCGATGCCATATTATTATCTATTAGGCGCAATGCATCGATGTCACGAGAAATATGTTTCTGATCTTAGGTTTTAAGGGTTAGATCAATACTCAATCAACTAGATCAATACTAATATCCATGATCATACAGATACATTTTTGTCCTGTGCAAGTCTTGAAGCAACGATCTTCGAGGCTAGAGACCCGTCTCTAGCCGACCACCGCTCGGTATCAATAATCATCTCCGATAATCCACGGAAATTTCCACGAAGATAATAATTTCTGTCGAAAGAAGCGAAGCAATAGCGGATGCGTCTTGGTCGTGAAATAACGGCCCATAAACATGATGTAAATGTCCAACGAAGACATGAATAAAACATTTACATAACACATTGTGATATTTGCTGTGAGCTTGGGCGCATTTTATCGATGTCACGAGAAATATTTTTCTGAATTTGTGTTTAAAAGGTCCGTCGTATGTTTATATCATTATCGATATATTTATAATATGTGAAGTTTAAAACTGTTTTTTAAAATGAAAACTTTATGATAAAAGACCCTAAATTTTATTAGGTGATCTTTATATACTTCGACATTAAATAGCATAAAAACAAACATCCGCAGTAAAAGCAATGGTCTAACGGTTACAAAAAGGATGATTTCACTTATCTTTTTAATGCTCATTTAGTGCTGGTATTTCGAATATGACGAAATAGTAAGAACACAAAACTCTGTGCGGAAAAGAAAAGGTAAAAAAACATGTGTATATATGTAACCACCGCTAAGAGCAGGACACACTATAACAATACGTACATAGGAAAGGAACTTTATACTAAACTACTTACAGGAATAATATTCTTAGGAGCAAATTATTTTCTCTGAAAGTTATAAATGAAGCTTCTTTAAAAAGTGTGAATAGGCATCTAAGTAACATTCTAGCCCGACGTCATGGTACCCCTGGTAACATTCCATTATATACCTTCTGAAGGTGTCGGGCTTACAATAAGTTAAATAAAAGTATATAATATAGGTCTTATTTACTTAATATGAAATATATAACTTGACGACCGATATGGCGTGGAGGTCAGTATACCTGCACTTCACTCTAGAGGTCGTGGGTTCGGTTCGGTGGTCGGACACAGGACAAATCTTTGTGTGCATGATCATGAATAATTGTTCTAGCCTGGGTGGTTTTATATGTATATTAAGTATGTATTTGGAATAAAAAAGTATTTAAGTATTTTTATCCGTTCTTTAGTATCCATAACACAATTCCGAAGTGATACTTATCTTGGAACTAAATAATTGGTGTGATTGTAAGAGAATATTTATTTATTTATTCTGTACATTCTTTTAGTTACGTACCTAGTTCATATCTGATTTCGTTTTTCTTTGACCATTTGTTATAAGTGTTTTAAATTAATAAGAATTTTTCGTTCCGACATATGCAATTATAATAGTTCAACTATGTTATATGCACTATGTTATATCTAGTAGAGTTACAATATATCTGGATTCCTTTATGTTTTTACCAGTAATTTACAAGTGTACTTAAATTAATCTCTTTTTCCATGAGTTTATAACAAATATATTTGTATTCAATCAAAAATCAAGAGAAGCGACACGGTTTCCTGGTAGAAACTGACACCTGGTAATCATTATAGTGCCACTAATAACACTTATTAGCATTTATAACAAGGAGATCAGATGTTGAGATTAATTTGCCTAGTACTTAAAATATATCAGACTGAACATAAATAAATAAGTTAGTAATATCCACTAAAGGCAAAACCCGAAGAAAGAATAGAAATATTTTAGGTAGACGTCTAACATAGGAGTAGGCGTCTAACATTTGAAAAATATGTGAATTAGATACCAGATTATAACAAAGCACAATTTGACTTTAACTACTTGATAGCTCTATAATACCTTAACAAGCATTCAATTATAACAGTGGATAGTGGACTATGGAAACGTGATTTAGCAATGGATGGTCGATTTATTAATATTTCCATTAATCATTCCAGCTTAAGCTACATACAGACGAATGAACTCAACGTTTTACTTAAGAGGGTCCACGTTTGGCGTAATCTATGAATTATCTACTTTACTATAACTTCCTAATAGATATATTTGTTTTAATATTTAAATAGCACGTAGTCCGATGAGATTAAACAATTTGAAAAGCAGTGAAAGATGTACATGTCTTTTCGATAAATTGTTTTCTCAATAACTTAGCTTTCAATTATGGTAAAAAATATTTTTTATACAAACCAACTCTTTTCTATCAAACTATAAAAGAATACACAAATAGGAGTGGAACAATGAATAAAACAAAAGCAGCCTCTGATAGCACTTGAATACCTAGTCAATTTATTCAAAAATCGTCTCCGATCTCAGAATAATAATATGGCATATGAAAAATAGTAAAACGTTACTATACGAAACAATACGTCGATGCTCAAGTGAAAACAATTGAAGAGTTATAACTACTCGAGTTACTTTCATTGTTTGGGTTGCAGGCTGCAACACGAGAATCGGTGGCATATCAGAACTCTCCTCATAAACAACTTTAATCGTCTTTTGTTCCGGCTTCTAGTGACCACTTGCGTCAAACCCATTGTTCATTCTGAGAGCATCTATTTCAAGTTGGCCGACGTACATCGCTCGAATTGTTACCAGATTGAACGCCAAAGTGGAAACTGCCCTGGAATGTATCAATGTCAACAGATATACAGCCGGCCGCAGTATCGCAAAGTGCTGGATTTCAACGCGAAATAAAACTTCGAAGAAAATGTAAATGGAAAGTAAAAAAACTGAAAATAGTACAGTGTCAGATGCCAGTGTTGCAACACTTCGCGGTAAAAGTTGGAGAAACTTAAGTATTTGGGAATGTCGAAAAAAGTTTGTGAATTTTTTACTGTGGTGTCATAGTATAGTTCTTTGTTATAAAATTAAATGGTTATATAATATACAAGAAGAATGCAATCTAGTATTTGCGTTTTTCATTTATCTTCAAGTGTTCTTCAACATCACTTTATCGAACCACTTTTCTTATTTTGAATGAAACTTTTGCTTTTGTGAGCAGTGTGGACTCAGAAAAGGTAGAAATGAATTCATCCATTTTAAAACAATTGCACCGCAAGCTTACCTGCAAATGTTTTATTAAAATTCAGAAAAGGCTGCATAAATAAAACAGAATCCTCGTTCGGATGAAATTGTGAGAACGTGACATTGAAACGAACTGAAAATATTCATAAGCGTACATTGTGTACCATATTGAGTTTACAGCTGTGTTAAATAGGGTTAAATTTAGACGATCACCCCGTGACTTTCACGCATCGAAGATAACTCAGTGACGTGAGACGTGCTAAACGGGTTGGCTATTATGGTTTGTTGAAATCCGGGTCAATCCACATAAACAATAGAGTCCGAGATCGTTTGGATCGGATCAACGTTTATTTTTATACAAAAGTATGATTGCGTTTGATGCGAATGTGAAGTGAGATTTATGGGTATACCGGAACAGTTGGGAGTGCAGTCTGGGCGAAATGTGTGCTCCATATGCACGTAGGCACTCAGAGCTCGCGAAGAATCTTAATTGTGCTCCATTGAGAGATTCCAGCGCGAGGTGTCTTTATTTCTGAATAGCGAGACTTGTTGCTCTTACATGCTCGAGCAAAGTTTGACCGTGATTCACATTTGTCGAGCTGAACAGCGCAATTCCTTGGCAATGCTTTTGTTCTATTTGCACTGGATTCAACCGCTGAAACAGTTGTGTTATTAATATAGCGGTTTACGGATGTACACATGCAATCGCAATATGGGTTAGTTTATGTAATAGGATGACTCACTGGAGCCGGATCGCTGAATCGATGAACGAAAATGTGCCAAACGTCGCTAGAAGTCATAACTACCCTTTTATACGTCCAATAATCGTAAAATTATGAGTTGTGTTTCCGAAGATCGTGTTATGGCAGGCGGTTGTATGTCACTGACGTATTTAGCGTATGGTGGCTGCGCGTTTCGTCTGATGCCGAGCCAACTGATATTTCATGATGAATATTGATAGCTGCTTTACAACATTTCCATTTAACGTATTGACATTCAGTTGTGATTTATTAGAAGTTTAATGCCTTTAACTTTTCGTTTTGCTTTATTTCTAGAATTGTTTGTAATAATTATTTACTATAGTCCGAGTCAACTCCACAAGGAGTCAATGACATTGACGAACGTCCCGACGCAGTCGTGACCTCTTCATCTTCCTTCGTAAATACAATCAATACACCCGTTGCATACAAATCAGCTCCAACCGCCCATGCTACTTCACTAAGATTTAGGTTCAAAGTTGCGTGCAGGTTGGCTGATAAATTTTCTTCATCATGAGCAGCAATTCAATTAACGGGCCTATACTCGGAGGTATTGTGAATAGTAGAATACTCGGAGAGCCAGGTCAGATAGCAGCACTTGAGCTTTAATCACATACTCAAGATGATGACGGGGCACTGAATTAACTAATGACTTTGGGCTATATATATAAATAATCGGAATAAAAATACACGATTAAAGCAAATGGGACAAATTTGATGAATTCATTAGCTGGTTCACTTCTTTACTTAAATAAATGAACCATTCAAGTTAGGAATGGTTTAAAAAAAACTTATTGAACCAAGATTATTTTATAATTTTGTTCTTAAAATGGTAGATTATGATTCTATACCAAAAACAGCTAGTCCTCTAAATTCACCACATACATTTCTAAAAAGGCGTTTGCATAACATTGATTATCTCTAAAGCCACATGCCTTAAGAAATACAAAGAAAGAATCAAAATGACTAAACGATTTTAGTTCCAGTGGAATACAATTGAATTCTATTAGAAGTCAGAATCTTCTAATTAGAAGGATCATTGATTTCATCGCAATTTGCTTAAGCGGTTCCACCCGGCTAGCCTCGGTCGGGTGCCTGGATAAATAGTAAAACTAGGATTTCCCGTGTTATATCTGTTCCGCAGTCTCTAGTTTTATGTTATGCATGCAAATGAGAACAAGCTTAGCGGCCACAAATGGCTAGAAAGAAAGGAATATTAATGTTATTGAGAAAAAATCTGCATTTATCTGTACTTGGACATTTTGTTATGGTTCTTGAATTAAATACAAACTTACTCATTTATTAAATTTATACGTTTGGATAGTTGCTCCATAATGACGCGTTACAAGCTCAAAGGAATAAACTGATTAGTTTGGGACATTATTATCCCAAGGGAATAAAAGTTCATTTCAGTTAGTTAGTTAAAATAATTCACACATACCGCAGTGTATTGCTCTACAATACAAGATAATGCCATAATGAATAAACCAATGCCATATAAACCCTGCACTATTTTTTTTAAAGGTGTAAAGGGATCCATCAAGACCTAAGGAGCACAAGCCAATCTCACCTGCAAGTGGTGCACTTGCCAAAAACGAACGAGGCTCTGGCGAACAGCGAACAGACTATAGGCTCGTCACCTATATATGTGGGACCAACTATATACTTGGCGAAGTGTGGGCGTATAATATGCCTCTGCCAATCCTTCGGGGAAACAGGCGTGAATGTATGTACGTGTGTTTTTTGTGAATATATGACATATCACACTTTTCCCCGTCTTCAGACGGTCTATATTCATTTCATTTCAACATTTTGGATATATGGGTAACAAATTCTTAGTTCTTCTTCGAGGTCACATATAACATTTTCTGACGTATTACGCGCTCTCTTATATATTTAGTCTTTCAATCTTGTTATAACTATATTGTTTCTTCAGTAGAATACGTATTATATATTGCTGATTGCTTAATATCTATCACCATAAGTTGTAAGTCATATCTCGAGGTTGATTATTGGTAGATTTTCTTTTGCCCGATCAGTCATTCGAACTTAGGTCTATTGTCAAAATAATACTTAAATTGTAATGAAAATTGCTTTCTTCAAAAGGCGCTACAATGAAGCAGGAATATCAAGATAACTTAATACTTAAGAGTTTGCAGTGTTTCAGTATAAGAAAATGGGAAAGCTATGATTATTTTAGTAGACATCATACCTTTTTCTTAAGCATATAAAATTCATTGGTCAAATTCTGCATCGCAATATCGTCCAGTGTCCATCGCTTAAAGTTGTAATTGCAATTACTACTCCCAAACTATTCGCAATGGCGATGCAGTAACCCTTTCTCCGTTGTGAAAAATAGTACCATGTCAATCGTCAGGAGATAAACAAATACAGCAAAAATACACCTGCCGAAAACGTGGCAACAGTACCATTCTTAAATTATCACCTTCTTTTTAATTCATGTGTTTGCAAAGACTTGTACTTTTTGATAAACTGAATATGCTTATAAGGTGTACTACTTAATCTGTGAAAACTTTGATGACACATACAAAAAAGCGACTACGAAAATCGTAATCTATGTGTATACTTCCACTTAGTATATGATAGTGGCATAGCTTACAGGTAAGTGCTCAAATTGTTGACAGTCGGGATCGTGAGCGCTCGGTAATCAGCCGTTGCCGATCGGCGCCGTCAACTTATCACGAGCGATGAATTAATTACAGCGCTATCAATCAACAAGGCGCCACGCCCGCCGTGTTCATTCATGATCGTCGTCCTCGCTGGGAGCTTTATAAAAATAAATAGTCTTACACCGCTTTATTATACTTCAGCTGTTTATTGGAACTTTTTGATTAAGTCTTCTTTTATGTAGCTATATCATTTTATGTGCAATGTAATTTTACTCTAAAGGTATGCAGCGTTAGTAGCTCCGTGAGAACAGTTGGTTGAGATTAAGTACCTCGCAATATTTTTGGGTCTGCAATGATCACCTGCATGTATATAAAGCCACAAAAGGCCTTAAGGATTGTTAATTTCATCTTTCTTTAAAAATACGTACTTTATCTGTATGTAACTAATTTTACAATGCAACATACCTATTAGCAGTTAAAGAATTAATGCTATACAGTTTTGTTATTTAGTTGGCTGTAGAACTCATATAGGACTACTCTTAACTAGAAAATATTATAAAAGCTTCATAAAATGTGCGTTATATTCTTGGGTGTAGATATAAATTTAGAAATATCTCATAATGCAGTTTCTGTATTCTGTCTCATTAGCGAGACGTTACAGCGCAGTTAGCTCCCGCGTAGACCAGAAGATTACGCAGAAAATATTTCATTTGCAAATTAAACATTTCTTAACTTTCTGGACTTATGTTTGAAACGTTGACTGAAAAGATTAGTTTACATATATTTTTTGAGTTTATTCGTAATAAACATACAGATAAATCTCCTTTTCTCTTTATAATATTAGGATAGAAAAAACAAATATGAATTATTACAAAATGAAGTCGGTTTTGATATCACACAACTTATTCATGACTTATGTCGTTGTATAGATTTAGATATTTAAGTGCTAGTCTTATGCACTTATATGTTATCCCTATAGGCATGTTGTATCTTCAATAGGCAGAGGCATATGATATGACCACACTTCGCCAATTACATTGTCGGTCCCACATAATCGATGTCGAGTCTATTGCCGCTTGCCGAGATCTGTTAAGTTCGCTAAAGCCTCGTCTGTTGATCAGCAGATACACCACTTGCAGGTGAGGTTGAATTGGGCTCCTAAGATGTTAGTAGGGTGCCTATACACCCATTTTTATGTTTAAAATTATTTAGATATAAAAAAAATATTTCAGCACGTGATCAAACGTAAACCCTTTTGCGGGGCCACAAAATAACGTCGGGGCTATGTCCCCTGGCCGTGGTATCAATATTTATTTACGTGGACGCTATTGCGTATATAGGGTGACTGCTTAGCCTACTAGCGTCGTTTTGAGGTGTCAAATCTAGATCACGAAACAACAGACGTATGGGTGTCAAACTAGTGCTGATGGGCAGGTCAAGTACTAGGTCCCTTGTTAAGTTAATATTGAGTGACGTGATAAACAAGGCGATTGCTGGAAGGTAAATAATACTCCTGTACACGTTCATTATAGGATGCGCTTGTAACATCTGTTGTTAAGGCTCACGTGACGATTAATTTGACTTTCCTCAGCCCCATTGAAACCGAAATACAGTATCAACCTTAAGACGTCTACTGCTGAACATAGATCTCCCAAATAGATTGTCAAATTAAGCGATATCAGCCGTCTTGTATTCAGTAATAATTACAATAATTTTCTATTCTAGCGCTACCTAGCCATAAAATAAGCAGAGCTATAGTACTATAGGGTAGCTAATAACTATATTTTAGTATAATTATATTTTAATTGTTTTTTTATTTTTTTATGATTTTGACGTTTTCAAGTAAAATGTAATAGTTTATGAAATAAAAAGATTTTGATTTGATTTGATATGTTGTTCACTGCCATCACATGATAGTTCAAACTTTGGTTTTGCTATAGCTTAACCTTTAGAACTAATGAACTATGAAGTCTCATTACTTGGTTGACTATGCGTTATTTAAATGTCTGTCACAGCAAAATTCAATTAGACAAACTACGAGCGTGTTACGAATAAAAAAAAAACAGCTTTTATGTCCATACAAAATGGATAAGAAGTCCTTTGATTTCTAATAATAGACATTAATTAAATAAAGTTTAAAAGAAAATTTCTTAAGGCTAATTTGATATTCTAGAGACTTATAATATTAGATAACACACATGAGGTATCTATAGATGATAATAATATTATGTGGGTAAGCTTTTTACAAAAAGAACAATTTTGAATAATATGTCGTTTATAAATATCCCTATCTAGGCGATTTATATTGCGATGCAATGAAATGGCTTTCTTGATCACTATAAGATTAGACATAAACTTTTCTGAAAATATATTTTCTACATACAATGAGGTCCTTTAAAAATATAGAATTTTAAAATTTCATAAACCGTAGCTTTAAATTATTTGTAATGCAAAATAGTTTTAACAACGGGACCCTAAGAGCAAACTATTAAACCTGCCACCGCTTACATAAATCATAGGGTAAAGAATAATTCATTAATATTTAAAAACAAATTGCTCACGTTTTTTATTTGGAACTATTTAAATCTCTATTCTTTTGTTTTGATGGATTGGTCACAAGCTAAAACCGAGTAGTAAAACAAGCAAGCCCGATTAGAGCCCCCACCCCAACCATCAATTATAAATCCATTATGATCGTCCCTAAACAATTGATCGCTCTGACGATAAATTATTTTATGCGTAGGGCGAAGCATACGGGTTTGATTATAACTAATGGCTGACTCTTGGGACAGTCTGTCCAAGTCGATATTGTCACCATTCTATATTTAATCATCTCAGTAGCTTCTCAATTGACTGTCAACAAATTCTAAGGAGATGTCTTTATGACAACGAACAATTGAACAATTGATAAAAAAATTCTAGCTTCAAGGACATATGTGTTAGCTTCAGGATATTTCTGGGTCGGTTTTACGGTGATACGGCTTATTAAATATACAATTGCAATGAACATATGTCATATAATTTTGTAAGACCATTCAGCTTAAGATTTATTTATTGGAGTATCCATTCTCCTATATTCCCATATCTTTTGAGCGGGGCGTGAAACTGCATAAATGCATGCCATAATCAGTGGTTGTTCTTGTTCAGGAGCTACAATATGAAGGAATCAATTATTTGGACTGCGTCCACTGCTTATGTATAACACTATGTATTAATTATAACTAGCCACAAACAATAAAATGTTCATAATTATAAAATTTAAATGAAATACCAACCTCTTCAACGGCATTCGCTATAAACATTTAATGCGTAAACAATAACTTAACTTTAATTTATTTAATGTTCGCTATAAGATCTAGTGTGATAACTTTTAGCGGTTAAAAGGGTTTAAAACATACATTTTAAGTGAGGCATGCGGTGAGATTAGACAAAGTAACGTCTTGAGAAGACCACCTACGTTGTTTATTGCCCACAGGACTGACCCGTTACGGGTATAAGTGTCTTTGGGAACACATTATACATTCTGGGACATGCCATTTAGATACAAATATACAAAGTGAGAGAGCTCTCACGGGCCAGCTGGCAGACGTTTCTTTATGGAATAAGCTAAAACAGTTCTAGTATTAAAGAAAAACTATGTAAACGCTGTGGAATCCGGGTGCCGGAATCAAATCCACTGGGTCCGCCTGTTGAATTTTGACCAAAATGCTTCTTACCTTGGTTTGACAGAGAAGATGGATTCGAATGGCAGATACTAAGAGAAATAAAACATATTTTCTAATGTTTTATTACATAATTATTAGATTACGCAGAATATTCCAGCATTGTGTTAGTCTGTTATTTAGGGGAATAATTTTCTAAGCTGCGAACAATTCTTTAGAAGACAAATGGTTTTTTTTTCAATGTCAGGTTGTAAATTCAATTCATCAGTTATCTATCATTATAATTTTATCCTTGATTTGATATAACTTTTGATCGACTTTCACACTAACATAAATTTTATTTATACTAGTAATAATATGTCATAATAATATTTAAAAATAAAAAATCATAGTCGTTTATTGACGACCGATATGGCGTGGAGATCAGTATACCTGCACTTCACTCGAGAGGTCGTGGGTTCGATTCCCACACAGGACAAATCTTTGTGTGCATAAACATGAATATTTGTTCTGGTCTGGGTGTTCTCCTATGTATCATAAGTATGTATTTACAATAAAAAAAGTATTTATGTATGTTTATCCGTTATTGAGTATCCATAATGATACTTAATGTTAAGTTAAGTTCTTAATGATACTTATCTTGGAACTAAATAATTGGTGTGATTGTAAGAGAGTATTTATTTATTTATTTATTATTTATTACCTATTCCAACAGCTCTCTTACTTTGGCACTAGAAAGCGATGTGTGAATTATCTAAAAATATAATGGATAAAGTTATGACTAGAAAAGTATGGATATCCATATACAATCTATATTCAGCGATAACATTTTCATATTAGCATTGGTTCATTCCTCAAGCAAAAAACTACACACTGTTATAACCCTAAAGAAAATACGAGTTATATACAGTATAGTGAGTTGACTACAAATACTAACAATCTATTTGTAGTGACCACGCTCATCGCCCTGCTGTGAGGATATGACTCTCAATTGGTTAATATCGGCGGCGCACCCAGTAATATTGGAAGTTATTGTCCAACGACCTGTTTTATTGGTCACAAATTGAGTGTCTGTCTTTATTGGACTTCTTGTGAAGGTAAAGGACAGTTTTTAGTGCTTCCATAGTGCAGCTGACGTAGAAAGCACGTAGAAAGTGAACATTTGGAAGAAGCAATTTGATTAGAACTGAAAGTTGATATTCATTCACTAAAAGCTTATCCAAAATGCATTCGACAATTGCAATTCAAATAATAGAATGATAGGATACAAGGATGACTACCTATAAACTGAAACTGGTTCCGGACTCTCCAATTGACTGTTTGACATCGGTAGGGATTTCATCTTCTTACTTAAGATATAACAGAAGCGCTTACAGAACGTTTTAAAAGAAACTCTCTGCTGCATACCTTAAGCTCCCTGGCGAAGTTATCGAACACAGTACAGCATGGGTCGTTTAAAAAAAGTCGGAAACGATAATAAGAGACAACGAGCTAGTGATGTCTCTTGTAATGCAAGCGTTCATAGGTGCTAGATTTTCATTATGTGTATCGTATGCACTCGTGTCACATTGTGATAGAAAAAAACTATGGCATAGATAAAAATCGGTTTTATTCTACACTTTTATTTTCTTACCCTTTACTTTTAATTCGATACAAACAAAATTTTATTGACTTTACATTCGCAAATTCAGTTTCACAGACTCCAATAAGTAACTATCTAAATTGTGTATTATCGATTTTTAGCGTACCATTCTCAACCCTTTACTTTTTGTTGGAGCAATATTGTCTATCTGTCTGTCACAGGCTCTTCCAATGTCTATGGTAGACAAACAATATCGCCCAATTTTATTACATAAGAAAATTCGGCGACAGAAAATAATGGAATCCATGACAACAAAATAGCAAAGACGTTTACAACAAAACAAAGCAATTATTAAAAGTTTATGTAAAGAACATCTTATTTTATTAAGAAAGTAAGTTAATTTTAATAGGCTCATAAATGATCAAACACATAAATACGGTCTCCCTTAAAATACAATTGATTGGTTGTGCTCAAATAAAAAATAATTGTCATATCTTAAATTGTACATACAAACATGAACCCCATAATAATAGCCTAATGTTAAGTAGATCAAGCACAAAGAAGGTATTACTTCTAGAAGAAATAGCATGAGAAAGAAAGGAGCAGAGAGAGTAATAAAGGATTAAAATAAACTTTTTCGCTATTAAAAGTGCATACCACTACTTGAGCATGCTGCCACTTCTTTGTGTCTTGCATGAGCTCTCTTGTATAATTTTTCTCTGTGTGAGTTGATCCTTTGGGGTGAGATAAAAAGTATTATCGGGGTTTCTTACCCAAAGAATTCATATGAGACCGTAATTACTCCCATCCGCACGTGGTCGATCTATTTGACACTTTGAAAATTTTACAATAATGTGCAACTTTTTACTTTTACCACACAATGAATGTCTAAAAAATAAATGGATTATAAATCTTAAAAAAATAAACTTGCAGTTGACCGTATTTTTTGATTAAAGAAAAGTAAAGCTCTTTTTTGTTAATGGAAAGCAAGGATATAAAAGATCTTTAAAAACAAACGATTGATCCTACCCATTCAGGCATAGTACACACTGAGACATACATACTATCGCGCCTTAAGGCAGAGGCATATTAAACGCCCACATTTCGCCAGTTATATTTTTAGACCCACGACCCCGCGAGCCTATTGCCGCTTACTTTTATGTTTGCCAGAGCCTCGTCCGTTGATCGGCAGGTGCACCACTTGCAAGTGAGGTTGGCTTGGGCTCCTCAGATTTTGATAGGAGCCCTATGTACCTACACTGATGACATTGATTTAAATTTACTTATAAACTTAATAATCTTGTCCCCGTATTTAGTTTCATGCTTCAATAGGTTTTGAAAGCACTTATATAATATATAATAATTAAGCAAATTTTTCACTAAGATATTATTAAGCCGTCACTTGCTCACAATGAATTTCCGCAAAATAACCCCAGAATCAATACATTCTTAGTAATTTTTTTTACAAATTATCATGATAATAAGCACATTTTATGTAAGCTTACCAGTTCCATAAGTTTCTGCGGAACATCTCTGCCCATCTCATTTGTTACACGTCAGACTCGGTCTGCCCCAGACATTTTGCTCATTTCAGGTTTAGTTTTTGAAACAGTATCTCATGGATTTAAATCGCCTTAGAATTGCTCTTTCAGCTTCGTTTTTAGTTTTTATATTGAGATAATGTTTTTGTTGTAATATCCAGAAATTTACATTGTCAGAAATGATTGAATCTAATAAATTTTCATTATATTGGTTCATTTATCCGTATTCCTATATAATTTTTTAGGTAAATGACTGCCGAAAAGCAGGAAATATTGTAATATTAAAATGTATGTGGAATGCGTTCCACACAAATACAAATGCCAATACTTGGGTCATATAGTTTAAGAATAATCTCTTTTTAAAGTCAGGATGGGTGTCCCAAACTCATAAGAAGGTCGTGACGGTAACTGGCAAACAAGAAACGATAGAACGATGATGAAATCTTAACCTCTAAAAATTTTATTGTTTCTACGAAGTACTGAAATACTAAAACGAAAAAGAGCAACAGAAAATTATAATAAAGTAATTTGTAAACACTAGAAGTGGCCAAGCTCAGCATGCCTTTAACTTTGTTAGGAAATGTACTTGCAGATTCATTTATATGTAGCAGCGGTACGGATGTAAAATGAAATTTAGCTTTGCTAAAGGCTATCCGAGAGTTTGTTCCAAATTGGTTAGTTCCATTTCAGTTAGGTCTCGAAGAAATGCAATAACTTTTACTACTGGTTCCGAGTAAATAGTAAACGAATTCGAGTTTCAAAACTTACGTGACTGAAACGGAACGTGAGGTATTGATTTCTGTGCTATTTTGTTAATAGTTATTGCTACGAGTAGTTCGAGATTTAGAACTTGGGAAACTGGTGGTGCTTAAAGCTTTTTTCGGGTCCATTTATTGTTACTATCAAAATCTTTTAGTATTGTACTCAACTCGCGTTCGTGTATTTCTCTTCGTAAGCAGAATAAGGCATCTATCATTAACCAATACGTAACGTAAAACATTAATGTGCAATAAAATACTCAATAAAATCTATTAACTTATAAATTTGTAATATACATGGATTTCTTGTCGTCACTACAGCACATTGCTGAGTGGAGTGTTTTTTAGGCATAACATACTTTATTTGCAAAGAAAGTTGTATTTTCAAGATCTATGTTTTATTTATCTTTCATATCTTTATAATATAATGAATAAAGGACTATGTATATTGAGTATGTATTTACAAAAAAAAAGTATTTTAGTATGTTTATCCGTTGTTTAGTATCCATAACACAAGTTCTTAATGATACTTATCTTGGAACTAAATAATTGGTGTAATTGTCAGAAAATATTTATTTATTTAAATATTTTATTAGTAATATTATTTAAACAGTAGGGAATGCAAACAATGTTTATTTGAATATATTATGAAATGAAATTATGCCGAAACTGTAAACTTTTTAGTGTTCTACAGTAGTCCTAATTTTCGAACCTACTCATACCTTCCACACTCATTCGAACACAATCATTATACATACAGGGAGGACAATACACACTCCTTTTTGTAATTTGTCTAGACGTCGGTTCTTGATAAGATTTGAAAATTGAATTAGCTTATAAGTGTAGTTACTATTTTACGGAATACATATATTTCTAGTCCAGAACAGATGTCCTATCTACTAATGGTACCTCCGATTTAAGCTGTATTTGTTCATTTTTTAATCAAAAGTTTTAGTGGATAACATTTATTTAATTTAAATAATCTCAAATCGAAAAGTTGTGAGTTGTGACCGTAGTAGAGGATCTACTTGAGATTCAGATCGCGTCGCAAAACCCAGTGGGCGTCCGAGCAACAATAGTAGAAGGAATCGCTCCCCGGTTAACACTATTGGGCCACATGTTTCAATTGATTCCATGCCTCCTGTCGGTTCCTAATGCTTTATACCACAGAGAGCACTTAAGCTATTTCATTTCAATAAAATATTATGGCTAATATTTACTGTCGGTATCCTTTTATATGAGTATATTATCAGGTATATTTCTATCGCATATTTTTTTCATTTTACGAACAAGATATTCACCTGAGGGTTAGCGGTTTGCTTAAAACTGTGCTCCTGGTAAATAAGTCTTGTAAAATGCAAAAATACTATAGCTTACCGCTACCCGTGCCAATAAGGTCTGAGAACGGGCAAGATTATTCCCAACAATATTGGTCATTACATTCCATGCAGGGACTTAAGGTCACTTGCCCGATCTATTAACAGTACAAGTGTAGCCGACGCCTATTTATAATTTTTATACAAAGGTATCACATGTGATACGGCCAGACCCATATCGACTTATAGGATTATACAGTGATCAGATCAGGCAAATTATACATCACAATATTATCTATACCCGCCTTAATAGGCCTATTGCACTGACGAGTACAGGAGTGCTAATAAAATTGTTTATAGAGTAAACATAAATGTCTAATACATCTCGTCTCCTAAACACATAAAAAGTTGTCATAAATATGATAAAATTCAAGATAATCATTACTTATCGCCCAGTTAAATCGTCATATCAAAGAGCTGCGTGCGAAAGCTCTGACAGAATACGGGAGCAATCTAACTTGGCTCAACTCTATCAATTCGACCCCAATATTGTTTGCTCGTAAACTCATATTTGAATGCTTCCAGACTTCGTTATTTGATACAGCGATAAACTTCAGCTTAACACAAAAACACGTTCCTTTTTTCATATAAATTTGTGGCAGAGTTTGTTTGTATTAAAATCCTAATAATATATACATTTGATTAATCCTTAGGGCCCTGAGTTTAAACCTGACTTTATTGTATGTAATGTAAAGCTTGGAATGAATTGGATGGTGTGTGGGATAGGATCCCCAAAACCTCAGGAACCCAAGTCCACCTCAACTGCAAGTGGTCCACTTGCCGATCAACGGACGAGGCTCTGGCGAACATAAAAGTTCCCGGTAAGCAGCAATAGGCTCGCCACCTACAACGAGTGACCAAATATACAATTGGCGCAATGTAGGCGTAAAATGCCTCTGCCTACCACTTCGGAGAAACAGGCGTGATGTCATGTTTTTATATAGAATGAAAAAATTAAAATTAATTCCTTTTTTAATAGAATCTTATATGTCAAGCTCAAAACTGAAGTTATGTAGAAATAATTAATCCTATCATCTTTGTTTTCTTCTCTTTGCTATGAGAATCGCGTAGGTGTTATCCAATTAGTCATACGCATGTTTAATTCAAGCAAAAGTGTTGATTCGCAACATACGATCTATTTCCAATACGTTTAATATGTAATGTGATACAAGCTTATTTCTATATGTGTTGACAGAATACGCCCTCCTTTTATTACGCTTCTAAAGGGAATGTGCTCAAAGGAATCCTCAAACCTGATAATAATATGTAAGTGATTTATAAAGAATTATGATTTGTCGTGCAAAGAGATTTCAGACCTCTTCAGGTTTAATAGAATAGAAAATATATAATTTACTGTTGAGCAGTTACAGGTTTAGAAATAATTTCTGTACTTACCAGCTTGATCAATTTTGTACACAAAAAAATATTATTGAAGCTGCGTTTAGTTTGAAATAACTTAGCACCGTCAGCAAAAGGATAGACATTTTATGCAGAAGTATTTATACATGTCAATTAACCTTTTTTCTGATTCCTTCTTGTGTAAATTTATTTTCAATGTCCTTCTGTAGGTTGCACTAATGATTGAAAATACTGATTTCTCATCTTCCATTCTAGTCTAATCTATATATATAATAATCGAATAACGTCCCACTACTGGATTCAGGCGTCCACTCTCAACCCCAGATGACACGAAGCGGGCCTAGCGCTGGTTTGCGGAGCTGGTATGTGTTTGTTTGTGTGACGCCATGCCGATAATATTTTTCTAGCCTTCCGATAACAAAATAATAGATCGGGTGTTTTGTTTTTTCTAATGTTTTTACGTGGCTTCCGAAGTACGAAAGCCCTCGGTATTAAACGTCACACAAATAGTCACCTATCCAAGGATTGACCTCTTTAAAACTCTGCATAGTATTATGTTTTTTTAACTAACTAAACCGGGGATGATTTTTGTTTTATTTTATAAATGTGTTTATTTTACTCCCTACTTCCTGCAAAAAACAATAATAGGGGGAAAAAAAACGATAATTCTTACTAGACGTACTCTGTCATACAGTACTACCTAGTAAAATATAAGGGTTGACTGACTCCATAGTTCGAGCGTTCGGGCTTTTACCTGAGTACTGTCATGGGTTGAATTAATTGATAAATCCATTAAAGGGTCGTGTAATATGTCACCGGAGAGGGATTAGAGCTACAGTTATATAACTTACAGAGTAACATTAGATTGACTTTTAGATTTGCGACCACAGAGACGTGTGGAAACAAACTCAGTCCTAAATTACATGTAACTACTTTACAGTAATTACTTTGTTTGGTAATGAAAAGAGTATTTTCATTTTATTCATTTTGCTCATAGCAGGCATTCTCAATTCTTATCTATGACATGTTTTATTTAGTAATATTTCTTGCAAGACCTGATGTCTTGATACACTAAAAATTAATAAAGCGAATTAAAATCAGAGTTTATTACTCCTTAACAGAAAATGAACTAAGCTATTTGATATGGGGTTTTGTGGTGGATATTTACTTTAAAATCAAAAATCACAACACATTGTATAAGATATTGTAAGTAATTTTTATGCATTTTCATCTTATCGAAACACGTTGTTTGTTATAAATTTGCTTTTTTGGCACTAAAAGTTGAGATATCTTAGACACCTCATGTGTTTCCTATTTCCTATGATCCCGGGTCTTTTAAGCGGGGCGTGAAACGGCATTTTAGCAGGCCGTCATGAGTGGGCGCTTTTTGTACCGCACTTATTTCATGGTATGACGCGCCTTAATTCGTTTTTGGACTGCATCGACTGCCTACCATCAGGCAGGATGTAGTCGTTATGACGTTTCAGATTTAAAAAACCTGGCGTCCTTACGTACACTGGTTTGATATTAATAAATCAAAACAACAAAAAAACACTTGGCCAGATAATACAAAAAAATATTAAAAGACGCCAGACAGAACAATAAATAACATTACAAATTTATCGCATTTAGAACCAATAAACGTTCATCCACAATCTAGAAGCTGAGTGACAAACTGAGCTCAGTTTGACACCAGATTTTGAGATAATCTTGACACCTGTCAAGCGTAGGTCCCAACTTACACTAGTTTGACATTGAGAAATCAAAGGAAAATAAATCACTTAGCCAGACAATATAAAAATATTAGAAGACGCCAGACAAGACAACAAGTATCATTATGAATGGACAATTGATCTCATTTAGAACCAATGAATGTTCGTCTTACAAACTAGAAACAGTGTGACAATTTCTAAGAGAGTCAATTGACTGCAATAGATTCGACCTCGCGTTTTACGCAGTTACAAGTCACTAAGTGCTTGTAGTCTTGTACTAGCTACATGTGACTACACTTTATAGTCGAGGAAGAAGATAGTTTAGTGATTTTACACTTATCTGAGTTTTAAGTTGGATCCGGTTTGAAGGACTGTGCACGTACCACGAACTGTCTTTTCGGTTCAAACGCGGTTGCTAAAGTGAGATAGTGCAACACACGGTGTAAAGCGACATCTCTCTCTAACAACTGTATTTGCATCGCTTTTAAACCTCGTGGTAAGAGGACTGTTCTTATATCGCAGGTTGTCTGGTTAGCTTTTAAATTTAGTACAATCTTTCATATACCTTTTTTAAATCACATATTTTTTAAAATATATAGTAATAAGTTAAATTATTCAAGGCGACCAAAACAAAATTATTTTATCCTACGTTATATTACATTATCCTTTCGTGATAATTCGTATAACATTATTATGTAAAATCCACAGATTAGGAAGTTTCTCGAACCCCTATTTTGCGGTATGTTATCATGATAACCGCAACATTTAAGACAGTTTTGGATCTATAGTATTTTTAAAGTATCTGTAGCTTTGCACTTAATTGAGTATTGGTGTAGAATGTTATATGGGTCAGAAACTATAGAATTTTATTTAAATAATATGCTACTTATTGTTCCTTTTTTCTGTACAAAAGCTAAAACCTTTTTAGTTTTAAAATATCACAAACGAAATTGCTTTATTAAATACCGATTCTCCTTAACAATAATGTACATTTTTTTTAATTAAAAACATAAATAAAACTGCGTAATATACAAATATCTAATGACAGGTTTTAATTTATTTTTCATCTGCATTGGTCGCGAAGAAATACGAATTTGCACCAATTTATTGCGTATTTACTTAAATAAAGGGGCCTTTTTTATGCGTGGTATGAATATGTAGCAAACAAAGCAACAGGCGAAAGCTAGCGAATTTATATTAGAAGAGCTTCTGCTCCGACTAGGTTGTGAAACTAACTTTGCGAACCTTATTAGTTCTGTAGTAACTTTCTATTAAATTCTTATTTCGAAAATTTTGAATTATTTTTTTAAAATTATAACGACATTTTTAGAAACACGTTATAACATATTTTTTCATTTCAAGTGCTATTTAAAATCATTTGTCACGGGCGGTTCCGTTATACGGAGCCACTCATGATGTATGAGATAAGGGTCATTCCAGTGACCTACTGCAAAAGGCACGCGTCTCCTTGTCTGAAGAATTATGCTCAACCACCCCTGCCCCTTTTGAGGCAGTTTATTGTTCTCCAATTATGCGAGTTTCGAAGTAGCCATAGCCTTTATTTTTTATTTAAAATTAGAATTAGCCTCATCTATAAGCATTAGATTTTTGTCTAATTAAAGCAACTCGCAAGTGCTCACGCTCACACGCGCCTCAAACTTGTAGTAGTGCATTAGTGTACCTACAATAACACCTTCACATGCAGTATTAACTTTGTTCAGTTTCTTACCTCATGTGTCTTATTATCATCAGTCGTATCATAACATGTTGCTTAGGTTTAGCAATAGCATTCTTAATATCAGCAAATAATAAATCTTAGTATGTCATCTAAGGTAGTGTTAGGTGTATGCTTTTTTTACATATTTAAGTAAGTTTTCATATACAAGTAAATTTGAATGCTCAAGCGTGTTAAATAGTGAGAAAAATGTAGTCTAAATATATAAATTTATTCATATACCCAAAGTCAGTTATTTACCTTGTATGAGTGAAGGGATGTTTCTTTGTTTTACAAAAAAAATCTCTTTTAAGTATAATTTTGTAACGAGTTTTCGAATTCAAACTCTCACCGTTTTTTAAATAGGCGTATACTTATATGATTTTTATTGTATTTATTAAGGCCTAAATTTAATACGATGTGATCATGTGATACGCCTATATGGTGTGTAAGCTTAGTCATAAAAAATATATAAATTTGTATTGGTACTTAATTCAAATTAACATTTGTGTCAAAATATTCCCATCAGAGACAGTCTGGAACTCTTAAAATTCAGTCAAATACGACAGATTCGTATACAAGATATTAAAACTATCGATGCAACAAGTAATTTTTTATTGCCGCCTTAAAAAAATATCTATTATTTTTTAGGTCAGCCAGCAATATAAATGAATACGGATAGTATTATATCAAATAGTAAGGAACCCTCAAAATAATAAATTCAAAAGCGTTCGTTCAGAAATCGGTGACAGAAATCTTTCTTTATAAATAATTCTATAGAGATATAAAATTAGATATTTTGTGGCTCAAACTTCAAAGTTAATATAAAAGTTAGTAGGAAATAATGAAAAGGGACGGGAGACATCGGAAGCCTAACGGAACTGTAGCTCAAAATCACCAAGCACAGAGGGCTAGCCGCACGCATCCACGACAAATATGTCCGATTCAACAGCCAGTGCACGATGTGAGTAGGCTTTGATTGTTAATACAATTTTCCGAACTAAATGGACTATACCCTCACCAGCTATAAAGCAGTTTTACTCCTGGCAAATTGCTGTAAAATCAATGAAGTCCAATCTAAAGCCATGTTATCATATCCTAGCATTATCCCAGTTGCCTTAGACTCAAGCTTAGGGTTAAGCCTGCTCACTGATCTAACCAGAGATTGGGCTGAATTTTAAGTTATTCCGTGGAGTGATTGCCGTCTGACCTCCGTAACCCAAAGGGATACATAATTCTATGGTCGAACCAGCTGTCAGGATGTTAGAAATGCCTGACTTCCTAATAACTTCTGATATTGATGTTCATGACAGCCGAGACGAAACGGCTTAACGTGCGTTCCGAGGCACGGAGCAAGCGAAAAAGCCACTTATTAACTAGATATCATGTGAGCTATTGCAAAGCTTAAAAAATTGTAGCAGAGGACACTTCACGCCTATCTCTGCCAATCTGCACTAAGTCTGCGAGATCACCTAGATCGGCAAGATGTAACCAGACTGAAGCTGCAGCGCGACGTAGATTTTCACAATCTTATTTGAGCTGAGATGAGCTGATATGATCTGATATAATGATGTTTCACAATGTTAACAAAAAAACTATATTTGAAAGTTCCTTCATATAATAATTTTAAGTGTAAATTTTATACTGGATAATCAAGGAAAGGGCTGTATTACTTATAGAATCTTTATTGAATCTAGAAATTTCTGGGTTCTCATACCTCTGAACAGACAGTAATGTCTGTTCTTCTCATTAAGTATTTGATTTTTTCATAATTTGATTTATAGAAACAATATACATTATTATTGTTTACAATTATCTCTTCTTGGGTTAACCTTACAGCACTCGAATTCGGACTCGGACAATGTTATGGAGTAATTTGTCAACAAACTGAATTAACTTAAAGCTTTAAGATGTCCTTCTTCCTCTATATATTCTGTATGAATAGTCCCCGATATGAAGAATGTATGGATGGACAGAGTTGGCTCGTTAGACGGGACTAATGACAAAAGACCTTTTTGCGATTCGGTCGGCCATTCGTCTTCTAAAAGCGGACGTGTGTACACGTCTTTTCAGACTACATGTTAACTAATGCAAATAGATGTACAACACTTATTAAGAGTGAACTATGAATTGAAATCTTATACTAATGTAAATCTGCGTTGTCTTATTCGAATTGAATGCAATATCACAATCGATTTAACAAACGAAATAATTCTGTGCGTGCAGTGTTACATTACTTTTCACAGGATGAACAGAATTGTTTCCAATAATTGTTTTACATACAAACATAGAATAACTGAAGGGGTAAACAGGCATAATAGACGCCTACATTTTGCCAATGACATTTTTGATCCCACGTAATAGGTGGCGAACCTATTGCAGCTCATCGGGAACTTTTATTGTTGCCAGAGCCTTGTCCTTTGATAGACTGGTGCACCACTTACAGGTGAGGTAGGCGTTATTTGATTTCTTCTACTCTTTAATCAATTATGAATAAGAAAATGATGACTAAAATACGATATATTCCATTGAATTGATTACTAAGCTACAATCTGTACCATACGAATTTAGACGCGGGCAGTCACTACTTACTAAGGATAACGAAATGCCCTCCATGAATTGAGGATGTGGCACATATGTAGGTACATTATTATATATAGAGTTTCTCTTAAAACTCCCCTCGTTACAACCGACAAATGACGACGGACCTTTTTGCGGTGTTTTCGGTCATTTCTCTTCGGACTGCCAAGTTGAGTTCTTCTGGTACAGTCGACGCCGAAAACATATGTTCACTTTGGCAAGGTAGCCAATCTTATGACTAAAGTGAAAAGGTACTTACCTAATTATAAGACGAAAAAAAGGGTACTGATATTTTTGATGTAGACTGTATCTGGGGTTTTCCGGGAACTTTATGTTCTAAGTATGTCACATATAGCGGAAACTTTAAACATTAATAATTATTTAATTCTTATAATGTTTTAAAGAATTTTACCTACATATATTCACGCCTGATTCCCCGAAGGATTGGCAGAGGCATATTAAACGTCCACACTTCGACAATTGCATTTTTGGCCTTACGTAATAGGTGGCGAGCGTATTGCCGCTTTCCGGGATCTGTTACGTTTGCCAGAGCCTCGTCTGTTGATCAACAGGTGTACCACTTGAAGGTTGGCTAGGGCTCCTTAGGTGGTGGTTGGATCCCTATACAACCAACAGAAAGAAAGATTTTCATTTCTTTTAAACTAGAACAACCGTTAGAGTACCAATAATCCATTTTTTTACCCACTGGTTAGAAAATCTTTACCCGAATTAATATTATGCAATTAATACAAAATTAAGATTGTTTGCGGCTAGATTCTACAAGCAAAATGACTACGCTGTAAAAAAAAATAACGTGATTAACTGTACCTAAGCCAGGCGGAAAAGACCGCGTTTGTAAACGCACCAATGAAATGATTAAACATTATATTGTGTGTAAAATGATATGAAGTGTTCGTCATGAAGTTCGATAATTCTTCAAGAGTGAGGTTCTTTTCTGAAAGCAAAAATATCAAAGAATTTTATGAATTGCATTTTTTCCACTTAAGCTCAGGCCGGTAGAAAAGCCAGTGGAAAATTATATAAAGCATATTTAATTTTCAAATAGGCTTCTTCAACATGCTTCTATGTTGAACGACATTGACCTGAGTCGCCTGCATCCACCGGCTTTCCTTCATTTTGATTAAATTTCCGGCTCATTGGTATGAGAAGATAGCCGTCTCGAACGACGTTTGCTGATTCACAATATTTAATCATGATTATTAACAATGTTTGAACCACATTAATAATAATCTTGTTGACTCGGGAGCTTATGTAGGGGGCATAAAGCATTTGAATTACTCAATATATACGAGATAAACCAAATGTTTTACAAACAGGAACACCAGCACTAATGTATCATTCACAGCAGATGCAGCAGCATTATGCTAATGTATCACCCTTTTGCAAATTAGCAAGCGTAGTAGAGGCGGCCCCCCACGCGATGGACCGATGACCTGGTCAGGGCGGCGGGGAGCCGGTGGATGCAGGCGGCAAACGATAGATCTACGTGGAAAGCAATTGGGGAGGCCTATGTTCAGCAGTGCACTTTAAATGGCTGATATGATAATCACCCTTTTGACAGGTGACATAACGTGGCATTTATAGCTAATTTTGATATTATCTAGTTTTGTATTTGTGTTGTGTCACTTTGCCAATAAAAAAAATTATATTCCATATAAATACGTCAACAAAAGCTAAGGTCCGCCACCTTCATTTCCGGCAAGATGTAATAATTCATAATAACATCCTGACAGTTAAACAAAGAGAGTGCAAATATTAAATAAACGCGTCCAAAACAAGTGACTGACCTACCATTCCGCTTCAACCCCCCCAAGCTTTTTTTCACAATCAAAAATTTAAATGAGTTCCCTCCTTCCAGTTGGGAGAGGCGTTTTTTCCCGTAATGCCATTTTGGGATGGCATTACTCTTAAATGAATATTCATTCAATGCGAAATCGTTTAGGAGATAATAGATTGAGGTTCATATTAGGATTCAGATGAATTATGAATTTTGTTTTACTTACGTTTTTGTCTTTTTCGGCAATGTCGCAATATTTCATTGTTCGTCGATTTGTATACTATAATATCTTATTTATGATATGAAATTAGATTTTTGGGTTACTTTCTTAATTATTTTTATTTATACATACATTCACGCCTCTTTTTCCGAAGGGGCAGGTAGAGGCATATTTTACGCCCAAATTTCGCCAATTACATTGTCAGTCCTACGTAATAGGTGGCGAGCCTATTGCCGCTTGCCGGGATCTGTCAAGTTCGCCAGAGCCTCATCTGTTAATCAGCAGGTGCACCACTAGCAGGTGAGTTTGGCTTGGGCTTATTACATGTTGGTAGGATCTCCATACACCCATTATTTTAGTTTTTGATTTTATGTATTATATTCTTCATTCATGCAGGCTTCACCAATTTGTATGAAATTTGGTAATAAACAGTTTTGGACATGGGTCATGTAATAAATACTGCGGGAAAGTCTGGTTCACATGGATTTTTTTTCTTTTAACTACGTGAATTTTTCTCGTAAAAATAAAAGCGCCCCATATAGCTTCGACCAGAAGCGAGATTTATTATAAAGCTATTAAGTCGTACTTAGAATAAACGTGCATCGAGGGCCTTATTTGTGAGAGTATTGCGGTAAAGCTTGTCGATTATTTTAAATGATTAATTGATCGTTTGACTGAAGGCAATTACTTACTCACAAACGAAATACGAACCAAGCTCGGAGTAATTATTTATGGGCGTTTTACCTGAAATCAAAACGAAAAAATCATTAATTTTATAGTAGTTAAGGTTGCTCATATATTTCTAAGTGATTATATATAAAATAATGATGTTTCCATACTGACATGAAAGGTATTTAAGACAACTCTTAGAGTTCTGAAGATGTTAGGTATAATAATAATGGAACCTTTATAGTTTTGCTTGGTCCTTTAGGAATAGCCTAAGTTAGGGAAGTTGGCTTAACACATATGCATAACGTGCCTTTCGAAGTATAGAAACTGCTGTCAAACGCCACACATATTAAGTTTGGTAAAATTTGATCACCTTGTCTCACGGAGCCACAAGCATTTCATGCTTGACGCGTTCCTTCTCAAATGTTGACTTAAGACACTTCATGTTGCGGAACTGTTTGAAAGGGTTACCGCTGCCCCAGGACATAGCAGGCTCAAGAAGAAACATGGATGGTTTTCAGTCGGTCCGCTCCACCAACAGCGGAAGACGGTCATTCGATGATTTTACAAGCGAGAAAAAAGACACTGTGAATTACTATACCAAAAGACGTGCCGTCTCATTCATACGCGTGCTTGTATTGGAAAACACTCCCACGCTGTGCAGAAAATCCGCCTTCAAAACAAAAAGTTCAGTAAACCGTTCTTTTGTCATACAATTCAGAGGGCTTACTCTAATTCAACGAAAACGAAACTTCGTTATATCTATCTCTTTCACTCTCTAGGTATATCATTATCGAGTGAAAGGGATGGGTATAAGGAAGTTTCGTTTTCGATGAATTATAGTAGGCCCTCAGTTATAGAATTATCTCTTGGTGCATGCATTTGTTATATTGAGTATGCGAAAAGGTTTTTATGTAGACCATATTATGTTTAAAAGTTTATTAGTAATGTATTATAATAACTTCAAAAATAGCTCTATTATCTCGAGGGTAGCTTTTGTATTACCAGTTGGATCACGTCAGTAAAATATCGGGGTGGTTTAAACTCAATACCCATTGGTGTAAATACTCTAACCATTACGCTCAACCAATGGGCTATGCAAACAGCCATCATATTAGTTATATGTCTTGTCTATATCGTAAATATTAACAAAAAAAAAATTGTTTTTTTATATGGTGAAATTTGGTATTAAGATCATTCTTTTTGGCTAGATAGACTTCCGAAAAGACAAAGTGCAGGCATCCTGCAATCAGTGTGATTCCTTGATCTTTATTCATAAAATAATAATCTTATTCTATCTAGTAATCTCTATAAAAAATGGTTGTCACATCTTAATGACCTAGACCTAGACTTTATACCAATATAGAGCTAGTTTATTTTTGATTTATCTCAGAATTATTATTTCAACATGTTTCTCTTCTACTCCATTAAAGGAACTTAAATAATACATTGAAATAAAAATAAAACATAGCGTTTAGAAAAGATTTCCCTTGGGACAAGAAAAAATACCTGGTACTAAGAAAATTACTGTGGAAACTGAGCTGTAATACACGAAAATGCGTCGTTGTCGGCTCTTTCAATCTAGTACGAGTTTTTTCATATTGTAGCCTACTGTTATTTATGTAAGGTAGCTGGAATTCGTTCATCATTTCAGATCTTAAGAAGAACAGATTGGTCTTTTTGAATAATATATTCCGAAAAAGACCCACTTTAGACGGCATAATATTCCTTAACAAGATTTTACAAACATACATAACATATGACGCCTGTTTCCCCGAAGGCATATTGTATGCCCATATTTTGCTAATTAAATTGTTGGTCCCACGTAATAGGTGGCAAACCTATTTCCGCTTTTCGGGAACTTGCGTGTTCGCCAGAGCCTCGTCCGTTGTTCGGCAGGTGCACCACTTGCAGGTGAGGTTGGCTTGGGCTTCTCAGATCTTGGTAGGATCCTTAGACACCAAAAGATTTATCCTATCAACTTTCTTAAAAATATTTAATCTTATGTCCATATTTCTCATTTGGGGTGTGCGGAAACTATTTAAAAAAGGATCTGTATAGTTGTAGTAAAGTTTGCTTTTGGCACAGAGATATCATGATGAAACGTGTCAAGTGTTGAGAGCCCTTCGCCCTCATTGACACTGAACGAGACCCTCCTTCCTAGTCAGTTGTATTAACGTCATTACTTAGTTGGTTGGTATTTTCAATAGGAAAATGAAGTATGTAGGAAAGAAAGAAAGATATGTTTATTAAAAGATCATAGCCTGTGAGTTTCTTGTCAGTTCTTCTCACAGAGCGGGGGCTCGGAACTGGCACTTAGATTCACTTAAACCTAGTTTTTATTTATTTGCATATAAGTGAATCTAAGCTTCGTGATTTCAGTGTAGTAATATTTAGTTTTTTTTTAAATTTTATATTTTGTTTTGACTTTTTCAAGTGCTATGTAATAGTTTATGAAATAACGAACTTTTTACTTTACTCTACTTACTTAACTGCACAAGTAGGTACATAACAATTGTAAAAGTTTCACAAGACTGAAATTGTTGTCAAAAGGCATTGCTTCGGGTTAATGCAGTATAAAGAATGTGGTCACTGTTTGTTCATAAGTGACTACCAAGACTTAGGGAGAACTGGTTATAGGTGTTATCTTAACAAATATGATAATGCAAATTAGAATAACTTAACTCCATTGTATTCAGATGACTGAACAGGTTTTATTAAATTATAGCTCATATTCTCCAAGTCACGGTCAAGGAAAATTTTGATTAAAATCGGTTAAGTGATTATAAATTTGGCTTCAATTGACAGGACCGAATAATTCATTGTCCATAACGGCTCCGATACAAGCTAAGTAGTTTGATAATAAATGTGCAATACCGCTAAAGTTATATAGAGGTGGACGGTCATTGGCGATGCACGCTGTATACTTAGTGCAGATGCCTCTAATTATAAGATTTTATTGCAATTATTACTTTAGGAAATAAATATAAGGGCAAGGGCGATACACGGGTCGAATTGCTTCTCGATTTTTCGGGAAATTATAGTTTATTCGCCAAGATATTTTTGATCCATCGCTTACTTACAAAGCATGTCCACAAAATAACGCTTGAATCAATAAATTATTTAAAATAAACATTATTGTTATTGATATTACAATGGCAAAAATGGCAAACATAGTACTGTCTACTGGGGTTGCATATACCAATACCAATAGGTAGGAGTGTAATTTAATTTTTATATCAATCCCCGATAGCAATATCCAATATTTGTTGTTACTTGACGGAGGCGAAATCATCTTAAACAGATTAATGGCAATTTGAAGTTAACACCCTTAACAGCTTTCTGAGCCAATCTTGTGTGAATTTTTACTTTGACCTTAAATAAAAAAAACATAACAACAAAAATATGACTTTTAAAGTTAGACTGGCCCTGTTATCTCTACCCGTCCACAGCGGCGAGGTTAATATTTCACTGGTTAGCGTTGCTATTTTTCAGCTTTTTACACCGTATTTACGTTGACGTGATGAACATGGTACCAGAAAGTCTCGGGTGTGCCACAGGGGCAGGGTGAATGTGGCGATTAAAATTTCAAAGACTGCTTGTGTATGCCTCAGCTGACTGAAATAGCGTTCACTCACTCGGCGTAAACATAGTATACTGATAGTGGTATAAAATGTTCTCTATGCTTGGGAGTGGTTATGTATGTATTATTACTCACTGCTAAGTATTTTGACTATTACATTTTCAAAAATCCACACTGGGTCTGAGTGATAGAGTATGACCTGAATACGTCTGATCTTGTTTTGTAGAAGGAAGTCTGAGATCAACAGTGTGACAAAGAAAAGGCGCGACGACAAAATTAAATGTTACATCTGTGCTTAGTATACAGAGAAAAAAATCCTAACAAGATCGAACGAGCCCAAGCCAACCTCATCTGCATGGGGTGCACCTGCCGATCAACGGACGAGGCTCTGGCACATATAAAAGTTCCCGGTAGGCGGCAATAGGCTTGCCTCCTATGATGTGGTACCAACTATATACGTGGTAAATTAGGGCATATAATATACCTCTGCCTTACCCTTCGGGGAAACAGGCGTGAAAATTTTGTTTGACACAAATAATATTAAATTTGTGTTTATCTATTTGTTTTAAATATTTTATTAACAGTTGCTGCAAATACTACCAAATACCAATAACATAATATTGACTGATTTTATCAAAAACTAACTAGATATCTACTTGTGACGAGGTCATTTACACATGTACAATACAACGGGTATCATTTTACTATGCTCACTCACCGTAGATTGACGCTTCTCGCCAATTTTTAATTTACCTTCAGCAAAATCAAAGTGATACGAAATTTGCCTTTATCACAAATGACATAAGAGCCACTTGCTCCAGTCTCGAGTGGTAGGTTAAGTTTGCGCGTTGGCATGTGACGTGCGTTACTTACAATGCAGGAAACGAGGGGTGTAGAACGTTTCTGTCTGTCGCAAGATTTGTATCACACTCACAGATACCTCCGAAATGTCATGCTTTGTGCCATTGAATAAATCTTCTAAATGGTCCCTATGATGTGGTTACAGAGGCTCTTCTTGTCCCTTTCTTTATTCAGGATTGGGGTGATAAGTTTAGAATTTGGCTATGAATTTGATCTACTATTATTTCCATTTTAACCATACGTGCGTTTCTTTCTTGGGTTCTTTATATAGGGCGAGCAAACGGTATCTAATATCTCCTTATAATTTAGGTCCTTAGTGTATTGCTAACCTCAAAATACTTTTACGTTATAACAATGGTATCACATATATTTTTTATAATAAAGTAGTAGTTTTTTTATCTTAAACCTAAAAAAGTTTAAATTAAAAAAAAAAATTAGAAATCAACTTAGGATTTTTTTTTAATACCTATTAATATAATTGTTATCATTCTTTTAAGTTTTAACACAATATAAATACAGTTTAATTTTTTTTTAAGGTTGATAGGATAGATATGATATGTTATGAGATTAATGAATTAATAAATAATAGTGCCCTTGTAAAACTTATATAGCTTCACAAGTTCAATGCTGGGTTTATTATCATTTCTTTCTCGAAGCAAGGTCTCGGTCTTGTAAAGTGATAGTCCTATATTATTTGACGTTCACGGGTGCTTTGCTTGAATAGGTAATGCATTTAATAAGATTTTTTAAGGTACATATTTATTTTTCTGGGAATAAAAATACTACCGATTACCCAAAAATATGATCACATTATTATCTTGACACGTTATCAGGTTACTCATATTATGATCATCCCTAAATCCGATATCAAATTGCAGTTGGAATCGTCGTCTGATCGCTCGTAAGGCATACCGATTGCGCCAGTTCCGTATGATATTACTACGTGTAATCCTTGCCATGTGAGAAAATTGATAAAGAACAGAAGGTCCACTTCAGTATTCTGGTATTTCAACTTAAAATAATGTCTGTAGTTTTTAATTTACTAAGACAATTGGCTTCATGATGAAATGACCGAATTATTAAGAAATAAGACTTTTTGGCTATCCGAAGTTTTATTACGTAATTAAAGGTTTATTAGTATAAGGTAAACATTTTAAGGGATGTTATTCTTTAAATTGACAGCTAAATAGATTTGTAGCAATTTGCCTTCCTGGAAAATTAGCAACGGATATCAGGGTTCCCTTTATAAAATGTATCTTGATATCGGTGTCCGTTCCGTGTAACCAGTTCTCTTATCACAACAGACGATACTGTTTAACAGACCCAACAGCCTTGCAACATCGGACATCGGAACTTCTGTAGAAAAGCCTTCTCGTACGACGCCGTAATGGCGCCAATGAGAAGCGCGAAATTCTCGACGTCATCATTGCCATTGCTGCCGAGCGCCGGAATGTCGCCAACTGTCGCACACCATATAATGCCCTCGAAGGTGTTTGCTATTTGTGAGATGTTACATTGTCAACAGCAGACGTTCTGTTCGATTGACCGCTCTCCATGTAACCAATCCTTTAGCATCAGCCATGCAACAGCAGACCTACTGTAATAAAATGTTCTACTACGAAGGCGTAATGGCGTTAGTGAGAAGCGCGCAATTCTCGACGCCACCATTGCCGTTGGTGCCGAGCGCCGGACTTCCGCTGCCACTCTCGCCATCGCCAACTGTCGCGCGCCATACAATGCCCTCGAAGGCGGTCGCGTTTTGTTTTGTTTAATTGAAATTTTTGCCGTATCACCCATTGTTTTCTTCTGCTTCTGTTTAATGAGATATGCATATCATATATAATTTTAGTACATTTATTTGTCAGAAGTTAAATTAACATGAATATGTTGAAACATGAATAGCGTTTTTATATTTTAAAATGTTTGCATTTACAATGCAATATGTAAATAAAAACTCTTAGAGACGGGGAAGATCAAAGGAAAGCTGATAAGAGAAAGAAGGCCTACACATCGGACAGATCAAATACGTGACATTAGCAGTAAAAACGTTCTGGAAACCACCGGAAACGAGAACTTGACCCATTACTATATACATTTGGAAATTACTATATAAATTACCATTTTTCATGGAATATTTTATATGGGCTTTTTATCCTGGTGGATATGTCAATTCCATTGTACCTTTTACGTTCATACATATTCAAGTTAAAATAATAAGATGAAATGAGAATGTGATTTTATTGCAGCATCGTCACCAATCCGCATAGTTATCATAAAAATCGACCAAAATTTTAATCCATAAATTTTGTATGTATAATGATCAAGTATATAGTAGCACACTATTTATAATTTGCTTTATAAATCATACAGAATTACAAAAAATAGTAGCATTTTCATCTAAAAGTATCAATATATTTTCGTTAGTAAAGCATGAGAACAGATTACAGTATTGTTACCCAAGGCAAAGACTTTACGGCCTGAGAAGTGTCGTGTAGTATTAGCCCAATAAAGATGGGTGCGAAACTGTCATTGGTCAGTTAACGGGGCATTGCTATCGTCGAGTGAAGTTTTATTTCATCTCTTGGCATAAGTTATAGCCTTTTCGACTGAAACTAACCGGTTTATTGCTAGCTATTCGCTGTCATATTAAATTATTGCCGAAGTTACCGCCCATTCATTTTTGTATGCTAATGCTTTTTTTGCTATAAATCCATTTAACTTCCTTGTTGAGACTTCCCGAACATTGCTAATTAACAATGAAATGAAAATCTAGTTTTATTGCCACATACATTACTATGATTCGTCACTTCCTTGTTAAACTAGAACATATTCAGTTTCAAAATCACTAAAATATACTAATTAAATTCGTAGTTTAAACAAACAAAATTCAGAACAATCTAGGTCATATTCCAAACAGGACTCAGCAGGTAAGATTCTGCTGATAGAATGTTTCTAATGCAATTGATAGCTTCTTTTTAATAACTTAATGATAGCACAAACATTGACAACTAGGGCTAACATTTCACCAATCAAATACATGTTTTTATCGAACGAAACAAAATGCTCCCTTTTGTTCTAGGACTTTCAATGAAGAAAATGTCCGCAAAAGCTCGTGACATGCGCGTTGTTAGTCAAGCCCATCGGTTGCTTATCAACCGGCGACACGCGGTCACTGGAGGATTTGATGCGAGATGCACGCCTATTATACCAGCCATAGCTCTTGACTTCACTATACACAGTCTCCATAGCTGCATGAAACTGACACATTTGTTTGAGTATCGCTCTTATGGCAAGGAGACAAAGTATTCCAACTTCAAGCTTTTGTATCCCTTACGACAGTTTTTAATTAAACTGTGAGTGTTGGATTGCTTACGTGGCAATATTTGCCTTTGACATGAATTGCTCCCAAAATATTTGAAACCTGTCCACTATCAAGCGTTTAAAAGACTGAAGTATTTCGAGACAATTGGCTAATTTAAAAGCGCCATTGTTGCTACGAATTCAATAAACTATCATTAACTGCAGTGTGACAAAGTTGCTTGCTTAACTGAAGCAAAATAACGTTTTAGTTCGCTGGAATAAATAATGTTTTCTGTCTGATATTGCAACATCTCAGATAAGTAATAGACTCTACTTTCATTTACATATTGATCGTACTCTGTAGTATTGATTTCAAATAGATATTACCATATTATACCTTATTTTACGATGACCGATAGAGCGTGAAGGTCAGTATACCTATACTTCACTCCAGAGGTCGTGGGTTCGATTCTCACACAGGACAAATCTTTGTTTGCATCTTATATGAATATTTGTTCTGGTCTGGGTGTTTTCCTATGTAAATTAAGAATGTATTTACAATAAAAACGATATTTAAGTATGTTTATCCGTTCTTTAGTATCCATAACACAAGTTCCTAATGATACTTTTCTTGGAACTAAATAAGTATATTTCGATGGCCCCAAGCAAAAAGTCTGTAATCGAAAAATGCAAATTTTACAGGAGAAATGTTTTACTGTTTTTTGTGAATATCTTTGCAACGCGTAGGAATATTTAAATCATTGATATATCCAATAAAACCTAATTTTTTGTATATTATTACTCTTATATCAGTATAAAATTATGTTTAATCAAAAGCTAATAATCTATGAAAATACATATTACAGAAAACGTTATAAGTGAAACTTTACGATATTAACACTTACGGGATTTTTGCAGTAAAATTATGAAAAACGACAATTTGTAACATTTAAATATGGACTTTTAAAACGTAATTTTCTATGGCAAAGATGACGCGTAATATTTTATTACGGTGTTATTGCGGTAATTTATGATAGATACAGCAACGGTATTGTTAAATTGCGTTATTTTTAGAGAGATAATTATTAAAAAACATGTAGCGGTAGCACCAATACCAATATATTTTTAATTAATTTATTGAACGTAATATTATAAGTTTTGTAAGAAAACAAACAGAAAATTAGTATTCAATAAAGTTTTTTGATTTAAAAATAAAAAGTTACCTTCTTTAATCAGTTTGGTAAAAATTAAACTCAAAATAATTATATCAAAATACACAAAAATAATCAAATAACAAAAAAATCTATATTAAAATACAAGAAAATAAATAATTATAACATAACGTTTATTATTTTTCTACTTCAGATGTGCTTTCAATCGGGGCTTCAGTACAAGATAATGATTCATAAAATGGATGGTAAAATCGCGGAATATCCTCACTGTTACATAAACTTAAAAGAACTGCATGAAACGCTTTACTTATTGGAATAGGTTCGTGGTATGCACGTTTCAATTCAAAATTATCTATACTTACAGATCTCAAGATCTGAATAATCGTCTTGAGAATCTTGAGTACTCTTTCGTCCTCTTCGTCTACCTAAGGCAGAACGAGGATTGTCTTTATCAAGCTCTGAATAATCGTCTTCTAAGTTATATTTAAAAAACATTTTTTTTGGTTTTGAATCAGTCACACTAACTTCCATCACGTCAGCCCAGTGTATCACATTATGGTTTTTATCACACCGCCAAAGCTTATTGTCTACGAGTGGTTTCAAATCGTAAATTTCAGACTGAAACAATTCTTTCACGCGATATTTTTCGCCAGTTACCTTTGAATTTAAAATAATACTATAGATTTGGTCAGGAGTGTACAATACTTTATGCTTAAAATTTTTTCCCATACATGCATGCATAGAATCCCCCTCATTTTGACTATGTCCTGTTTCGAAAAATCGATAAGTTATGGAAATCCCAAGAAGTTTGGCAGCATAACATCAAAAATATAACGATTTTTATACTGACCATAACAGCCATCAGAATATAGTGAAAATGTATAAATACCTTTCTCTTGTTCAGTCTTGAAAAATAATAGTAAAGCACTTCCTATTTCTGTGCTGCCTCTTTTGGCTACTTGATAATGCCACACATAACAATATCCTATTTTCCGAAGGGCATCATAAACAGTAAAATTGTAGCAAGGATATTTTCGTTTGTAGTGAAACGTTTCTACTTCAGATTGAGGTACTCAATACTTTTTGCAGGTCGAATATTGCGATTGTGGTATTATCTTTATCAGCTGTCTCTATTTCTTCTTTTTTTAATAATCTTATCTTTTCTTTTCTCTGTAAATGGAGTCTCTGTTTTTCTTCTAGAGTAGCTTTAACGTTCAAATCTGGCTGTTCATAAATTGAGCAAGAAGTGCATTGGTCTTTTTTTGGTTTGAAAATCGAGTAGTAGTATTGGCAGTTAAAAACTGTTTCATATTGTCTCTTTGTCCCCATATCAATATCTGTGTAGTCTTGCTGAATAAACCACTCAGTATAAAAGCGATACATTTTCGTGATATTTAAATTTTCTGAGAGATATTCTGTTTTTGAATTCTTTATCGTATAGTGGGATCCATTTTGAGAAATAAATCAATATGTGCTCTAATAGTGGCCTCTGTAGCAGTGTTCATTTTATAAGGTCTATTGTCATGCATTCCCCTTTTGTCTTTTAATCCCTCATCGGCTCTCATAACTTTTTCTACTGCTGTGTACACAACTTGCTCTCCGATTTGCAAAATATTCAAAAAAATGTCTTACATACAAGTATACGCTCATTATTTGAAATCAAATAATAGTTAAGTGTTTGTTTTCGGTTGTTTTTACGATCTAAGGTCATTCGTTTAATGGTTTGGGTTTCAACATGTCTACTAATAAACAACCATTGGTGTTCACAATCAGCAAGACTATAAAATTTATCAATTTTTTTTTGTCTTTCTGACTCACTGATTTTTTGACCACAACCGTTGAGGGCGTGGCATTATAGATCATTGCTTGATTAGTTTCTATTGAAAGAGAGAAATGCGCATAGCAAAATAACGCGAGGCTAGCCAAAAACTGTAACGGTCGAATACAGAGTACGGCATGACGATTTTTAAATAAATTCATAAGTATTGACATATTACGTATATGATTAAGCCAATTATTATCTGCAATAACATTGTTAGTGGCTATTACGACATTCATGTATTTCAAACCTTTCGACAAAAATCCTGTGTTAGAGTTTACCAAAACCATAATGAATTTATTTTACGGCAATAATCCGGTAAACGGATATTACCAAAACAATATATGAAAAATATTTTTGTAATATTGTGTTACAGTACTTTTGCTGGAATCAATTGTTATTTTATTTCCGCGCAATAAACATATATTTCATTATATCTTCATACATATAAATAGGAAAAATCTAAAAAAAATTGACACAATGTATTCCAGTCTATAGATTCTGAATATGTCAAAACACGAAAAAGTCCGTAATAGCACTTTACCGACTTTTTGCTTGGGGGCATCGATTTATTTTAGTTTAATAGACATACAACAATAAAGTTTTTGTTTTTCACGTATAAACCACACACACACACACAAGCCTGACCGTACAACAACAGACTGTCTGATCGCTGCTTACCAACTGCTACCATAATTTGGACTTCTGTGATTTAATAGCCACTACTGAAAGTATTAAGAATATAGTTATAGTTAAAACGCTTGATCAACTAGCAAGCAAGCTATTTGCAGTTTATCAGCTATTTGATGAAACTTTTATTTGATCAAATGAAGACAGTGATAGCATTAGTTTTAAACCTGGTTTAATTTTGACGACCGATTTGGCGTGGAGGTCAGTATACCTGCACTTCACTCCAGTGATCGTGGGTTCGATTCCCACACAGGACAAATCTTTGTGTGCATGAACATGAATATTTATTCTGGTCTGGGTGTTTTCCTATGTATATTAAGTATGTATTTACAAAAAAAAAAGTATTTAAATATATTTATCCGTTCTTTAGTATCCATAACACAAGTTCTTAGTGATACTTATCTTGGAACTAATGAATTGGTGTGATTGTAAGAGAATATTTATTATTATTATGTTTGTCTTTTTCCGATCTCGGGCCAATGGTGACCCGGACATTTGGAAGGCATGCGTGGGGCCGAAGCCAACACGTAGAGGCCCCTTAGACAATTTTAATCTAATGGTTATGTGACACCAACCGGCGATTATCCCTATGTGCATTATAGAAATACACCTAAGGACAATTCCCGGTTGGTGCAGTACTATTAGGATAAGATGGAATCTACTATGGCCGGGATATTGGGTTGAAAGCTGAAGGACTGGGTAAATTGGACTATGGGTAGAGGAGACTACCGGACACCTGCCATCATCATCAGTCTCAAACGATTGTAAATGGCAGGCGGTGACTAGCCAGAGGATTAAATGGGCACTCCAAAATAGCCGTAGTGCAGCGGCAGGAGCGCAACATAGATATCCTCGGCTTCAGGGTGTCGAGAGGTGTACACCGTTTTCTACTCACTGCCCAAGAGGACAGTGCGCCAACTCACGACTTATGTATCTTTCACTTCCACCCTGCGAGCATGTAGCTCTTGCGACTCCACCCTGGACAGCCAATGAAGGCAAGCCAGGGGCGAGGGTCCTGCTAGCCTCTTGGGGCCCACTCCGAAGAACCGGAGACGAGACCGCAGTCCGACCCTCTGGAGCACTCGGAATTACGCCCGTGGTGTCGCCACTCACCAACAGCTCGCCACAAGCTGCCCTGCGGGCTTATTATTATTATTATTATAGATTATTTAATATATTAATAAGCCCCAGATGATTTTATTATCTTACATTATAAGCAAGCAAGATTTAATAATGGAATACTTGAAGTAATATCAATGTTTTGAACAATGCATTGCAAGCCTCATACATATTATTTATGAACACGCAATATCCATCAACATACCCTTACCTGCTAAAGCTCCGGAGCCTATGATATTACTCAATGAATGAAAGGGTATATCTTGAGGTCAAGATTTGGAGTACAATAGCACAATAATATTATCCGGGTCGTATTGGGTCGTTCCTTTGCTTAATTCAATATAACCCCAATCTCACCTGCCGCACTAACACAATATAGCTGATGTGATTTCATTTGGGTAAAGAGCATTATAATATTATTAGGATTTAGTTCATTTCGGACTTTGCCATCCTCTTTATCTACTGGGAATTAAATTGAACGTGTTGTCTGATATAAAGGGAGAAAGTAGTTCATTGCCAATGCGGTATAAGTTTTCAATTGGTCTTTTGATTGAGAAAAAAAACTTTTGCAGACTGTCCTACCACGACAAGATAAGGCAAGAATCTTCAAATTCAAATTCAGAATAATTCATTCAAGTTTGGCTCAAATTCAAGGTCAAAACTTAAAAACTAGCGCGCCCATCCACTGCGGGCGGGAGCTTGATCGTAAAAGAACGGACAAGAAAATCGTCAAGGTTAGTTTTTTCTACCTCCGGTTACAAGAAAGTGTAGTAAAACAATTTGACAAGTCTACAAAAACCTGTGTTCTGCAGTCACAAGATATAAAATAAAAGAAGAATATAACTTTTTTTTTAACTTTTACGTCTTTGTCTTCTACTATCATCCTCTTTTAGCAATAGCCTCACAATTTCCAATTGCGTTGATGGTATGGGCTTTTCGCCTCCGTAGATGACTGAGCAGCACCCAAGACATTATCAACTTAGGATACTTTTTTTTTTTTTTGGGATGGAAAATCATCAAATGACCTTCTCCCGCTGTGGGTGGAGCGGGAGGGTGTGTCAGACTTCTACTGACTAAAAACCATCCGTGTTCCTTCTTGAGCCTGTAACACCAAGGCTGCGGTAACCCTTTCCAACAATCCCGCAATCAACTTAGGATACTGCTACTGGCGTAACAATTTTCTGTACAATGTTGGAAGACGATTGTATTGTATAACAATAATTGATCTACACAAAAGTAGCAACTATTCTGTGTGTTGTGAGCTGTCGCTTTCTTTACTCAGTAGGTAAATAAAATGATTTTTCTAAAAAATTACCAATGGAGGTGAAACAGAAGCCGCGCAAACTCCAACAAAGTTATAAAAACTACACAAAATATCCGATTACAATTGTCATGCTTTCATCATACATTTTATCAACGTGCCAACCTCATTCCTTGGAATTCTTTTCTTACTCTTATTCCATGAAAGCTATTTGCATGTCAACATTATATTAAATTACAGATACTGATAATTTTACCTTTTATTCGTTGTAATGATATATGGAAATATTATTCCTTTAATGATATAGCTTACCAAATCATTTTCTTATTTAAAGTGAACTTGATGATTTCCTTACGTTTATAAGGTTTTTATTCCATGGAGCAACCGAACAATAGAAGTCTTGGTATTATTAATTTAAATCCACCTAGTGAGTCTCCCACATACTTTTTTAAGCTACTAAAACTTTATTAAATGGCTTAACAGATCATCAGTGGTTTTTGTATAAATCGTTTATTCATATTATATATTTTTTCAGACACAAGTATTGTTCGCGTCATCTATCTAAAGAACACCTAACGACCAGTAGATATTATGTTTACTAGGAAGACCTCCTAACATGAAATGTATTCAAAGGATGGTTCTTCGAGAGGACTAAAGCTACAGCCATGGCCTCAATGCCAGATATTCTACACATACATTATTGTCACGCTTTCTTCCGTAGGAGTAGGCAGAGATCACATTCGTCCACTTGCTACGGTTTTGGCACACACTCTTAGATATTCTGCCTCTAAATAATAGCACTTTAAGCAATATTTCCCCGTTAATATCCTTAGCTCATATTATCTACATTTGCTCCTACTGCAGTAACTCTATGTGCAGTAACCGGCTAAATTATTGGGTAAGCACAATGCCAAAGGAAACTCTCCAGTGATAGGTACTGATTATGTGCAGGCATATTACGTACGCATATTGTACCGGAGCGACGATAGCCAAGTGGCTAGACCCATAGCCTTCAAATTCAGATCGTTTTGAGTTCAAATCCTGGTGACGCACTTATGACTTTTCGAAGTTATGTGCGTAATTATGGCTTGCTCCGTGCCTCGGAAAACACGTTAAGCCCGATGATTCCGGCTGTCCGGTTATTAGGAAGTCATTTCTTTCTAACATCCTGACAGCTGGCTTACCCATGGAATGAAGTTTCCCTCTGGGTTGCAGAGGTCAGACGACACTTGCTCCCTTGTAATAACTTCAGCTTCTTCATAAATTCAGCCAAATCTGATTAGACCAGCGAGCCGACCTTGGGCCCTAGACTAGGGCAACATGCTAGGATATAATGATGACATGACGTAATATTATTAGTCTAGTACTTGTTGTCAACAAGGGAAATTAAAAACAAAGTGCTTGTTTAGGTTTTGCTATTCATCCATCCATCCATCGACCATAAGATCCTTGAGTCATATATTGTTTGCTGTGCCATTATTTTCACTTTTTCCACGAATATTTTCGTTGTTTATTCCGTCTTATATGGATATACCAATTATTTTGAGGTCGTGAGATTAAAAACAAAGTATTTGTGTGTTTATACGGTAATAAGTATACATAACACAAGTTCCTAATGATTCTTCATGTTCTTGGAACCAAATAATAGGTGTAATTGTCAGAAAATATTTAATTATTTTATACTACTAGTTGACATTCAAGCAAGGTGGGGACCTGGTGAAAAGTGGTCACCGCAGTATGTGGACGCTTGCAAAACCAGGGGCATTACCTGCCTGTTGCATTGTTGCATGCGTAGCCAACCATACAAAAACCATTGCTGTAATTTTTTGAGAAAAACGGCCGTTGCACAATGCAAGTGTATGTAAGTTTCTTTTATAACGATCAACCAAAATAATATAATGTTATCGTGTGAATCTTCAAATGATTGTTATATCATTTATATTTTTTAAAGCACTATAAACTATATAATACTTACAAAGAAAACAGGTTTTTAATTCAAACCTCATATATATTCCATATGACATCGGATCGAATTAAGTTAACGCACAATTCGCAATGTCAACATTAACAAAGCCCTAGTTTATCTAGGTCACAAATGCTCGTAAGGCTTTGTATGTATCTAAATAGTTAAGATCTTACATTTTTTCTAAAAATTGTGTTCAAAAGCACTGTACACAATAGAACGTTGACAAATGAAACCGGTTTTTAATTCGATGATGGAATTTAAGACTTGTCTCAGTAATATTTGGGTAAAGTCATTGATATCGCACGACCTCCAAAGGCCAGACCAATAGAAGTTGAACATTTTTTGTTAAATGTGAGGCCCCAAAATGATTACGCCCTACCCATGTCAAGACATTTACACATAAGTATTAAAAAAAATGGCCAAAAGACAAACCATTTCTGCTAAGTCTATTCTACTTTGGAAGATCAATCCAAGATTTAATTCAACAAGCTCAAAAAGATCTAGACTTAATTTTCAATTGGTTTAAAAAAAATTACTTACTATTAATGCTACCAAAACAAGTTATGTAATAATGCGGCAAAAAACAAAAATATAGAAGTACATTCACAGCTCACAGTAAATGGAGAAATTTTGCAAAGAAAAAATCATGGTACCTAGGATTGATTCTTGACGTAAAGCTCACATGGAAGGCTCATATCGATAGTATCAAACCTAAAATTACAGCACTAACAGGAGCTCTTCGCAATATCGTTAACTGTCTCCCAAAACAAATTCGTGTTAACATATTAGGTCGGGGAAAAAGTCTTTTCGCATAACGTAGGTATAAACTTATTATAATTTTTTTTTGACTGTACTATTTGTGTCTGGCTGGTTTTGGTAACATTGAAAAGGTTCCATTATAAAGAAAAGAAAAAAATAAAAAAAAGTTGTTTCCCGCTATTTTTCATTTGTTTTTCTCTCCGTTAAAATGAGTGAATCTAATGAAGAAATTCGATACATTTTAAAATTTTATTATAAAAAAGGCAAAAATGCAACTCAAGCAGTGAAAAAAATTTGTGATGTTTATGGACCTGATGCAGTGTCAGTAAGAGTAGCACAAATTTGGTTCAAACGTTTTCAGTCCGGAAATTTTGATGTTAAAGATGCACCTCGCTCTGGTCGCCCTGTTACGAATAAAATGGACGCCATTTTTGAAAGAGTGGAGCAAGATCGGCATATTAGTAGTTACGATGTAGCTGAAGAACTGGGAATTGACCACAAAACAGTTTTGACCCATTTGAAGAAAGCTGGTTATACAAAAAAGCTCGATATTTGGGTGCCATACGAGCTCACTCAAAAAAACTTAATGAACCGTGTACTCATTTGCGATTCATTATTGAGACGTAATGAAACCGAGCCGTTTTTGAAGAGATTGATAACTGGAGATGAAAAGTGGATCACGTACGACAAGAACGTGCGAAAAAGGTCGTGGTCGAAAGTTGGCCAGGCTTCACAGACTGTGGCCAAACCTGGCCTAACACGAAATAAGGTGATGCTGTGTGTATGGTGGGATTGGGAGGGCATTGTTTATTATGAGCTTTTACCGCCCGGCAAAACCATCGATTCTGATCTTTACTGCCAGCAACTGATGAGATTAAAGGAAGCAGTCGAGAGAAAACGGCCGGAATTGATCAACAGGAAGGGTGTGGTCTTTCATCACGATAACGCTAGACCACACACATCTTTAGCCACTCAGCAAAAATTAAGAGAGTTCGACTGGGAGGTCCTAGTGCATCCACCATATAGCCCTGACCTTGCGCCTTCAGATTTTCACCTGTTTCGGTCTCTGCAGAATTCTTTAGGTTCTGTAAGGTTGACCTCAAGAGAGGACTGCCAAAACTATTTGTCCCGTTTTTTTGATCAGAAGTCCCAAAGTTTCTACAGTAACGGGATAATGTCTCTGCCCACAAAATGGCAGAAAGTTATTCAACAAAACGGTACATATATATTGTAAATAAATGTAAATAAACTTTGAAAAAAATGTCTTGACTTTTCATACAAAAATACGAAAAGACTTTTTCCCCAACCTATTATATAGCTCATTAGTCATGCCTCACTTGGATTATCTGGTGGAGGTTTGGGGATATGCAGCTGTGTCAAACCTCAAAGATCTTCAAATTGTACAATGACTATTTAACGGCCAAAATCATAAACATAAAACAACTACTTACTTATAACACTTGTATACTAATACATAAAATTGAAAATGATAAAATACATACAGAAATAAATTTTGTTAAAAATAGTCAAACTCAAACGAAGTCAATGAGAAGTGCTGATAATATAAAGTAGCCTTTTCCTAGAACAAAATATGGAACTCAAAACTTAATGTATGAAGGAGTTAAATTATATAATAAATTACCTAAGAATATAACGAATAGCGAATCCATTAATATTTTTAAAGATAAATTTAAACTTTATATTTTAAATAGTAAGTAAAATATACTTTATTAAACTTTGGCTCCGGTGCAGCATTTATGTGATGTTAAATTAATGTAAAAATTACTTAAACACATAATACGATAAAGCATTTATTTCGTCCTTAAAGTGTAAATACAAGCCTTAAACCTCACACGTTAGCGTTGAAGTTAGTAGCTATTGCATTAAGAAAATACAATGTTTAACGTGACTTGTCACAGTTAACAGGAATGCGTGCGTCCTCTTTTAAAACTTAATTCACCCCCTAGGGTGCTGGCGTCCAAAAATGTAAACTAACTTCGAATGTGTCCCTCTCTATGACTATTTCCGTCGCCCCTTTTGGAATTCTTAAATAGAATGTTCGAGTTACCAAATATAAAATTCAGTAACTCGTACAACGAAGGTTTAACCTATTTGCATTTTATTTCGGTATTCTCGGAATGTTGCCTCGTTTTTGACATATTTCTCAAAGTTTTTCATATTAAAGCTTTATTTGCTTAAAAGTTAATAGATTTTTTGTCCTTTCAGATATGTAAATTGTATTTATGATACTACTATTATTTTATATTATTAAAACTGAGAAGTAAAATAACACAAATGTGTCATATTCAAACATAATTTTTAAATAAATATTTATATTTTATCATCCCATGTCTGCGAAATTATAAAATTGCAATTTTGGAAATGTCGCATACAGTCGCTATCAACTAATTATGCACCACGATAAAATGTGGTCATCGTAACTGAGAGTATTACCAAACTCTAAAAAAAAATATTTGAACAAGACGATATTGTAAATCAATAGCAAACATTTAATGGTTACGACTTTACTGTATTGACGCGCTTGCAAAATATGAGGTCCGCCATTTTTATGACCTCTTAGATAACTAATACATAAAGCGGCTTTGTACACAGATGGCCTTAACATTAACTTTTTAAGATTATTTTTGAGTACAGTTTGGATTTTAATTCATGATTGCGATGAATGATCGTTATTGAAATATTATAATACACAATCACTTAGTTCATATTGCGTCACGTTAGGTAGTTAAAGTAATAGGAGTTTTAAATAGTAGTTATTATTTTCTAAACTTAACAAATTCTATATACTTAGCCTGATATCAAGTTAACGAGTTTCTTGTTTTAATTTATCAGCATAAGCACCTGTCCGTGTTAGTTCTCAAGTGAACGTTTAAATTATTAATTCCTATTTTGTTAAGTCTTTATTTAAATTTAAATTGACGACTACTTATTACAATCACGCCTGTTTCCCCGAAGAGGTAGGCAGATGCATATTTTACGCCCACATTTTGCCAGTTATATTGTTGGTCCCACGTAATAGATGGCGAGCCTATTGCCGCTTCTCTCTATAGTCGGTCCCTCATGTCTGAGGATCGTGGTTAGCATCGGAGTAACATCTGGAGCGGATGATCTGCTTCCACCGGTTCCGATTCAGCGCGTCTTTAACGACCGCGTAGAATTTGGAATATTGCCGCTTACCGGGAACTAATGTTCGCCAGAGCCTCGTCCGTTTATAGGCAGGTGCACCACTTGCTGGTGAGGTGGGCTTGGCCTCCTTAGATGTAGCTCTATACACCCTGATGACTCTATAATTAAAACTATTTTCCATACGATATATTTTCGGTCTAGGTATTGTGATAGCTCATAACTAAAAAAGTAGTTCCCGTGATATCTCGTAAATGTCTCAGGCATTTATAAAATTAGATATAATAATAACTGACGGTACAAAAACAACTTAGTTACATCTTGTAACAAGCATTGGTACTAGTTATGAAATAAGTTTTTTATCTCTCCTGTAAAGTTTGTTTGCACGTACGAGCTATCACTTGTAGACCCAGGTAAGTATCGGTGTTCATAACTTTAAAGGAGTAACAATAAAAAAATGGAAATGAAAAAGTTTTTTAATAAATTGTTTTAAAAGATTATCCTCTGCTGTTATTCTCAATCGGTCACAAGTTGTCTTCAATACAAAGGATAAACGGACTTACATTACTTGCAGTTAGAGTAGAAATAATTAAAACTTAATATACAGGTATGTACGCATTTATTAAGTATAAGAAAAAAATTATTCCCAAATGGTAATGCAAAACATTACTACATATTATTATGAAAAATTTTTTTTAATCATAAAGTTAAAATATCAGTCTTTTTCAGCCCTTGTCGGAAGCTTGAAGCACTTATGTTAAGGGTGTGTTAGAACTCGGTAACTATTGATTTTTTGATCAGATGCTCAACCGATAGGTTACGTTACGACTGCTGCTAGTTTCGAAATTTGAATGAAAGTCTTGCAATAATCGAACTTAGCATATTGTTTATAAAAACATTTTACAACAAGTAAAACCACAGGCGTCGACTATTTACTAATAACATTGCCAAATCGAGAATCGTGTATTTAAAACGTTCACTTAATGAGCGTTAATATTTTTGTACGGCCTTGTTCTTCACGATGTGAACGGACAACAAACCTAAAGACGATTACCATAACAAACATCGTAGTCCAAGGGATGGTAGACATTTTTGGAAAAGTATTTTTTTATCACTTTTTCCTCCTTAGGTATTTTTATTTTATTTCTTTACTTTACATTACACCCAGACCAGAACAAATATTCATGTTCATGCACACAAAGATTTTTCCTGCGTGGGAATCGAACCCACGACTTTAGGAGCGGAGAGTGGGTATTCTCGCCACTACGCCATATCGGCCTCTTCAACTACTATCACCAACCTGCCCAAGGTGGTGACTATAGGCAAATACCCCCAATATAATAATATCTATTGGGAGGGCAATGTTCAGCACTAGACTTTATAAGCCTAATATGATGAATATTTCTACCAATTACAACTGTTTTATGCTTATATTTGTAACGCTTACATGTAATTTATATTTGTAACGATTTTTATTGCAGTTTTACTTAACAACTCTTGTGTTCATTCTCTTTTGCAGGTCGAACTGCGGGTATTCTAACCCTTATTATTTTCAACAATATTTTTTTTTATTCCCACAAAAAATACTTGATGCAATTTCAAAACCGTTACATTGTATATTTAAAAACAAATTGATAACTTCTTTAAATATTTAAGTTTTGACTACCATCTCTCTTACTATCGGCGACGTGTACGGTCACCTCTGACGATTGAGAAGAATTTATAGAATGAAAGACCTTGTGTGGAGGAATATTTATTCGGTTCGGCAAAGATGTTTATGTTTGCAAAAGGTACATTTGCGTTCCATTTCGATGCTTAATTTGAATATGAATATTAAATATCGGACAAGTTTGAGTAGCTTATGATGAGTTGATGACAGATGTGATGTTTTTAGATTGACGTTCTGTAGAATAAGGTATACTTGTGAGTAAATCCAATGATAAATTTAAGGTAATCTTAGTATAAAAGCCGATATTTTATAAGGTTATCTTAATTAATTTTCAATTTATCTCATGGGAAGCGCTCGTTGCTCTATACTGGGTATTTGAAGACAATTATATTTGGTGGGTGTTTGCTATGAACGGTTAATTTTATAAAGTCTATTGCTGAACATTGGTGAACATCGGCAGATAACAAAATACCGAGGTAAATAAAGAAAGAAGACTTGACTCCAGATAAAGTAAGTGAAAGACAATGATGACAATCAAGGAAAACTCTTGTAACATACACATACATACAATCATGTCTGTTTCCCCGAATGGGTAGGCAAGAGGAATATTATTCGCCCACATTTCGCCAACTATATGTTTGCTCCGACGTAGTAGATTGCGAGCCTATTGCCGCTTACCGAGATATTTTATGTAAGCCAGTGCCTCGTTCGTTGATCGGCAGGTTCACCACTTGCAGGTGAGGTTGGCTTAGGCTCCTAAGACGTCCTCCCCCCGACTGGTCTCCACCTTGTCGTGGTGGGGGGGCTGAGTACCTCCCGGTAGGGCGCAGGAGGCGCCAGGGAAAAAGTAAAACACCCAGAGACCGACGACTCTGGGTGTCCTTAGTACTGACTACCGGGGGAGAAACTAAGAGTGACCTGTGGAGGGCGCAGCGGGCGGGCCAGGAGGGCCCGTCAAGCAGCGCCAGGAGGGTCATAGGCAGTGGGGGCAGGGGGCCCTTGCTGTCTAACGACAGACCATCCAAAAAGTCGGCCACACACGAACTATGGTCGAACAAGGAGGTAGGAGGGGCGCATCCACTGCGCCTCTCTGAGGAGGTCCTCCCGGTTTTGGTCCGGGGGACATTCGACGTATTACTGCTAGCAGTCGTGTCTTCCAGTGGTGAGTCCCACACCCCTTTTCGGTCCCCCTTTGGCCGGAAGGCAGTGCGTAAATGCATTTTGTTACCGACGTAAAACAAAAAAAAAAAAAGGCTCCTAAGACGTAGGTAGGATCCATATACACTATCTTGAAACGTATAACAAAGTATAATCATTATCTATTTTCATCATTTAGCTAAAGGCGGTAAGATACCTCGATAAGGTTTCCGTTAAGCTATCTTCGTATAATAACTTGCGATAGGGGCACTATCGCTCATCTGATCAATGAGCAATACTTTTTTTTATAATAGTTCTCCTTGCGATAAGGGATGCCTAGATAGGAAGCCAGATATTTTGCCTTTTAAAGTACCGCCTTAAGAAAATCTGTATTTTTGGACTGCTCGAAGTTACAACGCAATTGAAACTTAGCTAATGATGTGTAAGCAGTGTTAATTAGTCAGTTTTAAAACTTTTAAATAGTCACAGTCACATTCTAATGTTTTTGTTCTCCGCTAGGTAAAGTAGTACTGTAAGGAAAATGTAAGAAGCGCATCTAGTTTTACATATTATTATATAAAAATATTTACTTACCTAATTTGAATTAAAAAAAACAATTTTGCAAAAAATTACACAAGCTATAACAATCAGCTGTATATTTTATTTTTTAATTTTATTTTATACTAGCAGCGCCCTGCGGTTTTACCCGCGTGGTCCCCGTTCCCGTGGAAATATCGGGATAAAGAGTGTCCTATATGTTAGTCCAGGACTGCAGCTATACTCGTACAAAGTTTCATCACAATCGCTCCAGTAGTTTTTGCGTGAAAGAGTAACAAACATCCAAACATCCATACATACAAACTTTCACGTTTATAATATTAGTAGGATTAGGACCGATAGGGCGTGGAGGTAATACCTACACTTCACTCCAGAGGTCGTGGGTTCGATTCCCATATAGGATAAATCTTTGTGTGCATGAACATGAATATTTGGTCTAGTCTTGTTTTCCTACGTATAATAAATATGTATGTACAAAAAAAAAATTAAGTATGTTTATCCGTTGTTTAGTATCCATAACACATGTTCTTAATGATACCTCTCTTGGAACTAAATGATTAGTGCAATTGTCAGAAAATATTTATATGTATTATATTTATAATTAAATTTGTATGCATTTACAATTTCTTGTCCAACAATATATTCTCGTTTAAAAAAAGATACAGATTTAGTTCTTGCGAGAATGTAGTTCTTATGATCTTGACATTGCAGTATTGTGACCCTAATAAGTACGATACAACTATCGACCTAAACTAAAATAGATGTTCTGAAATAGTTGGATATACTGGTGACCGGGTCACTTCTAATATAGGTACATTTCTTAAGTGAACAAGACCTTGACGATGCTCTTTCAATAATAATATATTGACCCTAAGAAGTTGAATATTACTATTAGCCTAAACAGAAATAGAAGTAAAGCAGGACTCTGGTGACCGGGCTACATTAGACCCAGCTAGCTCAATTAAGAATACAGATTTGATGGTCTTTTAGTATAAATCTAATACCTATCGACTTAAACTAAAATAAATGAATTAAAAATTACGATATTAGTTGGGCACATAAAACATGCCTCTTTAAGAATTTAGTTTTGATGACCCTGACAATGCACTATCAATATGTTTACCCCAATGAGTTCACTATCGACCTGAACTGAAATAGACGGTTTAAAATAGCAGTACCCTGATGATCTGAGCACATAAGACCCGTGTGTCAGTTTTATGACCTTGACAATGCACTATTAATATAATTATTGACCTTAATGAGTCCGATATCACTATCGACCCAAAACTAAAATAGACGGTTATAAATAGCAGGATTCTGGTGACCGGGGCACATCAGACCCGCCACATGCCGCTGTGTCACATACGACGGCGTCAACACTTCACGGCTGAGTGGCGGACTTCATCGGCCGTCACTTCACACCTCCGTCGGCTTCACACTCAATCTGCTACACTGTTTACGATACACGGCGCTATCGTCCGTCACCGCTTGCTTTTTATGTTTCCAGTAACTTTTCAATCAGATAAATTGATCCTGACATTCTTAAGCCAGACAAATTTGAATGAACATAATTTCAGCTTTCATTCATAATATTAATGCAGTGGGTATGACGGTGCTTAGAAGTATGCTAGAAGTGAAACTGAGTAGATTAGAAATTAAGTGATTACACCTAAAGAAGAAATTTGGTGACTAGGATTTAAAAATATTTGCTCAGACATTTTTTTTTTTTTTGAAGTGATTTCCTATGGACTAGCGGATGTAAATATTGGGAACGGAATATAGTGTAAGACTTTCAATGACCACATCCTTGGTTTTGTAGAATAAGCTAGTCAAACTACCATAAACCGACGGAGTGCATGAGAAGTTATTGAGCATGAGTGAAGCTAAAACTATGGAAGTGGCCGTAAATGATATCTGCCAGACAGTTCATACATCATTCATTATATAATAGCTTGGGGAAAAAGTCTTTTCGTATTTTTGTATGAAAAGTCAAGACATTTTTTTCAAAGTTTATTTACATTTATTTACAATATATATGTACCGTTTTGTTGAATAACTTTCTGCCATTTTGTGGGCAGAGACATTATCTCGTTACTGTAGAAACTTTGGGACTTCTGATCAAAATAGTTTTGGCAGTCCTCTCTTGAGGTCAACCTTACAGAACCTAAAGAATTCTGCAGAGACCGAAACAGGTGAAAATCTGAAGGCGCAAGGTCAGGGCTACATGGTGTATGCACTAGGACCTCCCAGTCGAACTCTCTTAATTTTTGCTGAGTGGCTAAAGATGTGTGTGGTCTAGCGTTATCGTGATGAAAGACCACACCCTTCCTGTTGATCAATACCGGCCGTTTTCTCTCGACTGCTTCCTTTAATCTCATCAGTTGCTGGCAGTAAAGATCAGAATCGATGGTTTTGCCGGGCGGTAAAAGCTCATAATAAACAATGCCCTTCCAATCCCACCATACACACAGCATCACCTTATTTCGTGTTAGGCCAGGTTTGGCCACAGTCTGTGAAGCCTGGCCAACTTTCGACCACGACCTTTTTCGCACGTTCTTGTCGTACGTGATCCACTTTTCATCGCCAGTTATCAATCTCTTCAAAAACGGCTCGGTTTCATTACGTCTCAATAATGAATCGCAAATGAGTACACGGTTCATTAAGTTTCTTTGAGTGAGCTCGTGTGGCACCCAAATATCGAGCTTTTTTGTATAACCAGCTTTCTTCAAATGGGTCAAAACTGTTTTGTGGTCAATTCCCAGTTCTTCAGCTACATCGTAACTACTAATATGCCGATCTTGCTCCACTCTTTCAAAAATGGCGTCCATTTTATTCGTAACAGGGCGACCAGAGCGAGGTGCATCTTTAACATCAAAATTTCCGGACTGAAAACGGTTGAACCAAATTTGTGCTACTCTTACTGACACTGCATCAGGTCCATAAACATCACAAATTTTTTTCACTGCTTGAGTTGCATTTTTGCCTTTTTTATAATAAAATTTTAAAATGTATCGAATTTCTTTATTAGATTCACTCATTTTTACGGAGAGAAAAACAAATGAAAAATAGCGGGAAACAACTTTTTTTTATTTTTTTCTTTTCTTTATAATGGAACCTTTTTAATGTTACCAAAACCAAGCCAGACACAAATAGTACAGTCAAAAAATTTTTATAATAAGTTTATACCTACGTTATGCGAAAAGACTTTTTCCCCGACCTAATATGTAATGTTTCAAAATCACAAGTATTTCTAATAATAACAAACCAAGGTGTGGAGTCGTTTTATTGTGTCATATTGAGCTCTGTCAACATCTCGCGTGTGAGTGGTAGATGTGATCTGACGTCATCTTCGCCTATAAAGGTACTCAATCCTTTTGAGATTGCTTAATTAAATTATATTTCGTAGTTATGTATTTGCTTCGTTTTTGACTACTGATTTTGTTCGGAGGTCAGTGTACATGCATTCAACTTCTATGGTCCGAGGTCTATTTCAATACAGGTTAAATATATTTTTATTCCTGTATTCAACTTTATTGTATTGAATTACAGTAGGAAGGAAAATCAAATTGTAGTGTAGTTTTATTTCCACCTTTTCATTAAAATTCGGATTTTCTTATACGAATGTTGTAGATATAAAATACCTGTCTACAGGTAAGGAGTAGGTAGGATCATCGTCGCTCTCTTCCGTTTATTTTAAAACCAATGTAGGCCATAAGAGAATACAGCTTAAATAGGTCTGTCCTTCGAAAATCAATTCAATTAGTTACTTCTCAATACGTCTCAAGTGTAATATAATTTATTCATTAAGCAAAATCAATATATCATAGTAAAATATTATAAAAGAAATTTCTAAGTAATAAGAACCCTATAACAAAATTCATTACAGAACGTGCTCACGTATTTGGATACTATTTAACTGAATGTGAATGAGACAGGTAAAGTTTCATCATTCTCATGCGTGATGAATATTTAGCGTCTGTCGCCTCAGACTTCCGATGTGACACTCAATCTGTTACGCGATGCTACGATCACTTTGAAACTTGAACCAAAGTCTCAATGTTGCTATTATTTTAATGCACACATTCTTAAGCAAAGTTAATAGCAGGTGTAAATAAATAAATAAATAAATAAATAAATATTTCTGACACTCACACCAATTATTTAGTTCCAAGATAAGTTTCATTAAGAACTTGTGTTATGGATACTAAATAACGGATAAACATACATAAGTACTTTTTTTTTGTAAATAAATACTTTATATACATAGGAAAACACCCAGACCAGAACAAATATTTAAATTTATACACACAAATATTTGTCCTGTGTGGGAATCGAACCCACGACCTCAGGAGTGAAGTGCGGGTATACTCGCCACCACGCCATATCGGTCGTCATGAAAGAAGAAAAGCTATAGTTCATTCAACAGTATGAAATGTCGTATGTGTAAAAAATATTCTTTTGCATAATTTGTTTGAAAAAACATTTATTTATTTATAATCTTATGCTACCATTATAGGTGTCTTAAAAAAGTAAAAAAGTCTTTTAAACATGAGGTGCAACAGTAAGAAATATTTAACATTATTATATCAGCCTTATAAAGTCCACTGCTAAACACTGACCTTCCCAATTAAATAACATTCTTTTGAGGGACTTGCCCCTAATCATCACCCTAGGCAGACGGGATGATGATCGCAGTTCCAGCCAGTATGCAGGATGACGCTGCTGGCCATCATCCGATAAGATTTCTGTTCATGGACTGTTACGACTCCCCGTGATTTGAAAAGGAGTAGCACAATTTTAGGCCGGTACCAGACGGCACAAATTATTTGGAATATATAAGTAATAATATATATATATAACTTTTCAACATAGTATGCGTAATTCACTGACGAACTTACGTAAGTACGTCACCGGCGAAACACAACAGCGCTAAAATATAAACACCTTTTATGTTAATATGAATCTATATGAAGATATCGATGCTGATAGATGCGAGGACAGGTATTATTTTGGAACATATTTGTCCCCAAATACAAAATAATACTAACCGGTGTTCGCTTTCGTCGGTCACTACAGATAGATGCCGATGACAAAATAATTGCTCTATCTAACTTAAAACAGGAAGAGATTAAAATGATCTTAACTTACTTTTACGTGCTAAAAATTAAAAAGCCACTTTATTAGCAATTTTACAGTTAACTAGCGAAATTCTATTCAGCTTATGCGTTAATGCTTTATACCTATATACATTTATAAAACCTCAACAGAAAGCAAAAGTATCCCAAACCATAACGAAAGTGAAGCAAAATCATCAAAAAAAAGAAACAAAAAAGTGCATTAAAACAGGACCGCGTCCTGGCTTGAGGCACGCCGGCAAGACGCCCGGCACGCCGCACGAGCCAATCTTAACCGGTTGTGTTACCTTTTTAGAAAATTTACAACTATATTGGTAGTTTTTGAGCAGAATAGTAGATTTTAGTGAAAACCCGACATTATAAAAATAAGGGTTATAATAACATGAAGTCAGGACTTGATGGTGCTTTGAAAAATGTTTCTGAAAATATCAATTTAATATTAGGTCGGGGAAAAAGTCTTTTCACATAACGTAGGTATAAACTTATTATAAAATTTTTTTGACTGTACTATTTGTGTCTGGCTGGTTTTGGTAACATTAAAAAGGTTCCATTATAAAGAAAAGACAAAAATAAAAAAAAGTTGTTTCCCGCTATTTTTCATTTGTTTTTCTCTCCGTAAAAATGAGTGAATCTAATGAAGAAATTCGATACATTTTAAAATTTTATTATAAAAAAGGCAAAAATGCAACTCAAGCAGTGATAAAAATTTGTGATGTTTATGGACCTGATGCAGTGTCAGTAAGAGTAGCACAAATTTGGTTCAAACGTTTTCAGTCCGGAAATTTTGATGATAAAGATGCACCTCGCTCTGGTCGCCCTGTTACGAATAAAATGGACGCCATTTTTGAAAGAGTGGAGCAAGATCGGCATATTAGTAGTTACGATGTAGCTGAAGAACTGGGAATTGACCACAAAACAGTTTTGACACATTTCAAGAAAGCTGGTTATACAAAAAAGCTCGATATTTGGGTGCCACACGAGCTCACTCAAAGAAACTTAATGAACCGTGTACTCATTTGCGATTCATTATTGAGACGTAATGAAACCGAGCCGTTTTTGAAGAGATTGATAACTGGCGATGAAAAGTGGATCACGTACGACAAGAACGTGCGAAAAAGGTCGTGGTCGAAAGTTGGCCAGGCTTCACAGACTGTGGCCAAACCTGGCCTAACACGAAATAAGGTGATGCTGTGTGTATGGTGGGATTGGAAGGGCATTGTTTATTATGAGCTTTTACCGCCCGGCAAAACCATCGATTCTGATCTTTACTGCCAGCAACTGATGAGATTAAAGGAAGCAGTCGAGAGAAAACGGCCGGAATTGATCAACAGGAAGGGTGTGGTCTTTCATCACGATAACGCTAGACCACACACATCTTTAGCCACTCAGCAAAAATTAAGAGAGTTCGACTGGGAGGTCCTAGTGCATCCACCATATAGCCCTGACCTTGCGCCTTCAGATTTTCACCTGTTTCGGTCTCTGCAGAATTCTTTAGGTTCTGTAAGGTTGACCTCAAGAGAGGACTGCCAAAACTATTTGTCCCGTTTTTTTGATCAGAAGTCCCAAAGTTTCTACAGTAACGGGATAATGTCTCTGCCCACAAAATGGCAGAAAGTTATTCAACAAAACGGTACATATATATTGTAAATAAATGTAAATAAACTTTGAAAAAAATGTCTTGACTTTTCATACAAAAATGCGAAAAGACTTTTTCCCCAACCTATTATGTTATAGAATATTTTTTCGCAGCCCCGATGATATAAAGATTTCGATATTCAATAATACTACTACTTTTCAATTATTTCATAATTTTTGTGTTTCGCATCATCTAGTCCAGACCACAGCAGACGTTATACTTTAAATTATTTTCATACTTTTTTTAAAATGTACATAACTTATCTTGCAAAGTAAACATTGAAACCAAGACAATGTTCTTAGGCACAAATATTTGAAGAGGAGGCGGGGCCATTGAACTCCTTGCCGTGCATGTATGCAAATCGTTCATCCGTTTATTCAATACATACCAGTACCTACTAATTCTATCGAGCCAATGCCCATTACCTGCAAAAGATGTACAGTCACGATTAGTCATCATAATGCCCACAGAGATTTAAATAAATACTGGGTATCAGAATATTAAAAGTTTAAATAGAAGTTAAAATTTTATACTAATAAACTATTGCTTAATAAGTAGTTGTTCCTTCTTCATTCTGCGGAAGAAAATCCCAAAGGATAAGATACATAGAAACACAATCTTTTATCTTTTTGGTAGTTTTATATCCTTCTTTGGCAGAAACAGGACAAGAGAACGGTAACACAGAAACCGGTTGCGTTCCAAAAAGCGCCCAGCAGGGTGAAGGTCACGCAGTGTGAGCTGTAATTGAAGGCACTCCAGACGAGTTTACTTAAAATTCGGCTGGCATTTCAAGTTCAAGGTTGCCATGTTGCCACACGGTGTTGAGATTTCACGACCCAATTTACAGTGGTCGGCGTCGGAAATAAGTATAAGGTATGAGGTCGGAAATAAGTGTAATGTTTTTGAACAATATACTGAATTTGGTGGTGTGAATTTACGCCTTTGTCTTATGAGTAAGTAAATTAAAAGTAGTTAAGATAAAAGGTAGGTAAAGGCACTCCAGACGACTTTACTTGAAATTTGGATGGCATTTCAAGTTCAAGGCTGCCATTCCAAGTTGAGGTTTCACGACCCAATTTACTCTGTGGTCGACGGCGTCATCAACAAGTATAGGGTTTTTGAACAGTTTAAAAGTCTTAATAAAGTTAAGAATTTTACTGCACAGGTAAGTCAATACTAAACAGCTCTATTTGTCTTCATAGGTTCTAAAATGCTATATAAATGTATCTATTATGTTATATAAATATCTATGTATGATGTCAATGTGACCTTGTCATCGAGAGGTGCTATTTAGAATGGTTCCGAGTACTACATGATCATAATACTTTTGAATACATGAATATAGCTTGGCCTGAGTGTGTGATATATTGTAGGCACATTTAAAAAACCGTGCTTGACCGTTATCTATTTACTTATTTTACAAGATCGGCTTAGATTAGAAAGCGCGGTTTGAGTTGTCAAATAATACTTACTTATTATTTATTTATTAAGAAACCAACAAACTGTTGTACAGTTTGGTAGACGTAGAATAATATGTAATCATTGCTAAGAAGACTAAATAAATACTTTTTCATTTCATTTCAAATGTTCTCGTGTAAAGAGAAACCAAGCCAAGAGTTTTGATTTCGATACCCAACAGACTTTGTAAAGCTGCACAGTGTTCAAGTGAATCCTTGTTCGAAGTAACTGGGTCTAAAGTGCGTTCACCTGTAGAGTACCTATCGAGGCGAAACCTCTAGGTGAAGGCCATTCTGGCCCAGGCAACCAAGCGCAAAGGTCACTTGTTCTAGACCCACAGTAAGTAAGTGTAAATACTCAAGTGAATGAGGAAATTAAAAAATCAATAGGTTGGAAAACGAATAGAGGCTTTGAATGATAATAATATATAAGTCTAAATTATTTTGTGGGTGTATCCTTCAGCCTTTTTTTTTCACACGGTCGGGCCGGCAGAGTTAAACTAGTATCCCACTGCATCACTTTACGTACTAAAAGGTATTTTAGGATAGCATTATCCTAAAATAATGTTTCAAAATAGGTAAATTAAATGCCAAGCTTGGACCAAATCCGTCCAAGCGTCATACCGTGGAAAAGGTTCAAAAATATCTTTATAGTTTCGTATTTATTTAAAGGCGTCATGAATATGTATCCATAGATATTATTGCATTTCAATTGAAGATAAAATGGTTTTATAATAGAATATTGTAACATTATTATCTTGTAGTTATAGCAAAACATTTTTTATGGTTCTTAAATACTATCTAACAAAATAATATGCTTTTCTTACATACGAATCTTAGAAGAAATCCCAAAACTATTCTTTCAAAGTCAAAAGTCAAAGTCAAAAATACTTTATTTCATAAACTATTACATAGTACTTGAAAACGTCAAAATTATAAAAAAATAACAAAAACAAATAAAATATAACTATACTAAAATCACGAAGCTTAGATTCACTTGCAACCAAATAATTTAAAAAAACAAAAAACATTTAAGTGCAAGCGAATCTAAGTGCCAGTTCCGAGCCACCGCTCTGTAAGAAGAACTGGCAAGAAACTCACAGGCTATGCTCTTTTAAATTATCGATTGGTTAGTAACAATCTTCATTTGTCTGTGACGCTATACAATGCAACATAATATAACAATATTCATGCTTTAAGTCATTCATATTAGAATAGCCTGTATGAAACGGCGGTTTAATCCCAAGCATTTTTATCAGCCATATAGTCTTTAATAGAATAATATCCCTTTGAAGACAGCTTGCGTTTTATTGTTAATTTAAATTTATTTAGGCTTAATTGCTGTATATTGCTTGGGATTTTATTATAGAATCGCACACATTGACCTTTAAAAGATTTGTTAATTTTTTGGAGCCTAGTGGCAGGTACAACTAGTTTATGCTTATTTCTTGTGTTTAGGTTATGTATATCACTTTTCTTACTCAATTTATCAAAATTTTTGTGTACATATACTAGGTTTTCATAAACAAACTGACCCGCCACTGTCAAAATACCAATTTCTTTAAATTTATCCCTTAGTGAATGTCTACATGGTAGATTATAAATTGCTCGTATGGCCCTCTTCTGCAGTACAAAAATATTTTGAATATCTGCGGCACAACCCCACAGAAGAATACCATACGACATAACACTATGAAAATAGCAATGATAAACAAGCCTAGCTGTTTCAACGTCTGTTAATTGGCGAATTTTCTTTACCGCGTATGCAGCAGAGCTGAGTCTATTCGACAATTCACCAATATGTGGGCCCCACTGTAACTTAGAATCTAATATAACACCCAAAAATTTGGTGGTATCCACAAGGGTCAACTCATCTTCCTTTATTTTAATAGTGGTGTTTACTTGTCTGACGTTAGGCGTCACGAATTTAATGCATTTCGTTTTAGCCCCATTTAATAATAAATTGTTAACGTCAAACCAGTGCACCACCTTTGAGATCGCATTGTTTACATCGTCTGGGTTCTGATATCGCTTTAATCGTCGTTCTGATTCGATTTAAATAAATATATTCCTAGCCCCAAACTAAGCAAAACATATTGTATTAAACGTATTCTTACACACAAATATCTATAATCGAATACATTACCTTCGGTGCTTAGTTTACGCCACACCATATAGTTCCTATAAATAACAGCTTTCAACATTTGAAGACGAGAAAACCAGCTATGAAATCTTACAAGAACAAACATACTAAAATGTTTTTTAAGCTTCGATATAGGAAAACGGTAAGTTAAGTATTTAGTGGACACTAAAGCCCAGTCAGGCCCTTGCCATTGAAATTTCGTCAAACCGGTTTAAAACAGACGGGTTGTTAAGGAATGTTGATTATATAGTACTTTAAACTTATATTTTATACACAATAACCGTTCGTTGTGGAAAAGAACATTATAAATGAATAATATTATTTATTGATTCAGGCGTTACTTTGCGGAAATCCATTGTAAGCAAGTGATGGATTAAAAATATCTTTGTAACAATTCCCGCTACTATAATTTCCCGAAAAATCGAGAAACTATTCAACACGACACGTGTTTCGCCCTTACACAGGGCATCTTCAGGTAAGATAGGAGCCTCAGAACAAGGATGTCTTCACGACCAACGCTGAAACGAGAGTGGCCACTCTAATAATATTTCAAATTGAGGCAGATGATTTAGATATGCAGAAAATATATAATCTCCTAATTCGTTTAAATTACATTATTAATGATGATAAAAAGAGCAGTGTAAAGTATGTATGTACATATATACAGAATATGCCTAATACTGCCGCTGAATATGCTTAATATCAGAAGCCAAAAACATAATGAATAGAAAAATTAAAAACTTCTAAAATAAAAGTTCAACTAAGAAAAATACACAATCGGAGCTTTGTGCTCCACCGAACATTAATTAAGAAGAAAAAGGTTGAAAAGCGAAAGGGCGTAAAAGTAAATTTAGAAGTTAACCTAAGGGGTGGATACTTTTAGACTCAAAATCGCTGAGCCGAATATTTAGGTCGGTATCGAACAGATGGTTTTGTTTAAAGCACAGCGGTTTGAGACAGGTTGGCATTGGCGCCAAATATTTAAGAATTCTGATCGTTAAGACAAATAAGAGAGGGATATTAAATGATCATGAGATATTTATTTTAAATGGGAAACAATTATAAGTATTGCTTTATTTATTTAAATTAATTTAAATTTTGACGGCTCACACACGAGTAATGTATAGTACCAAGATTGGTAACAAATTGATATTTTATTATGTTAGTATTTAACACGCGCTCGGCTAAACGGTTTTCATTAAGCGCGCGTATAGTTTGTAAGACATCCACACTTCATTTACATTCTTCTTTTTTGACAACAGGACGCTCCTCACATCAGCATTTTCATAAACTCCGGAGATCTTAAATCCTGGTATCCTGATAAAGTATGATAACCTGTATAATTTTTATTGAATGAAATGTAAGCAAGTGATAAATTCAAAATATCATTGTAACAATTCCCGCGCTACTATAATTTCCCGAAAAAAACTCGTTTCTCGAGAAACTCTTCAACACACTATTCAACTATTAAACAAACTATTCATTTTCGATTTTTCGGGAAATTATAGTAGCGCGGCAATTGTTCCAAAGATATTTTTAATCCATCACTTGCTTACAATGGATTTCCGCAAAGTAACGCCTGGATCAATAAATTATTTTGAATGAAATGTATTGTCAAAATACATTCTATTTTTTTTTATTATGTCAAAATTCAGTCAAAAGTCAATTAGGAGACCTCCTCAACGCCATAAGTTTTTTGGACTATTGTAAACTGAAACAGTGTAATAGTATACTTAACGAGTATGGATGTATCTTGGACCTGGTTTTAACTAATTCAGACTCAAGTAATATCGTTACTAGTACAGCTGCTGAATCTCTGGTACCGCTGGATGCCTACCATCCTGCACTGGAGATAATGTTAAGTGTGCCAAGAAGTAAAGTAATTACAAAAACTCAACTTCCAGAACAAAGTCAGAGTGTGTCCTCCGAATGGAATTTCCGCAAAGCGGACTTCCATGGCTTATATGCAGATATAGCCAGTATAGACTGGACTGATCTAATACTTCAACAAGATACCAACCTAGCTGTAGATATGTTCTACGAGAAGTTAAACGGTGTTATCACAACTCATGTGCCCATTAAAAAAAATGTATCTAGTCATAAGTATGAATACCCTGTTTGGTACACTAGTGAAATAATACACTACATAAAACTAAAATATTTTAATTTGAAAAAGTTTAAAACACATGGATTGCAATTTAATAGAGAATTATTTAAATACTATAGAACTAAAGTCAAAGGTCTTATTAATGTAGCTTTAAAAATATATATAAACAGAGTTGAAAATAATATTGCTTCAGAGCCATCTAGTTTTTGGCAATATGTAAAAGAAAAACGTACCAATAGGCAACATACTAAACAGTACATGTGCAATGGCACCATGGTTGAGGGACAGAATGCGGTCGACGCATTTGCACAGTATTTTAGTTCAGTTTTCCATGCAAATGCACCGCAATTGAACCCAAAAGCAGCTGAACATGATGCGATTGACTTCGGTTGCCCGTCTAGAATTAGTTTAAATAGTATTCACTCTTCCGATATAAGGCGTGCAGTTCGCCGTCTCAAAACTTCGACCGCTTACGGTCCTGATAACATACCTGCGTTTTTGGTTAAGGACTGCTTGCAAGCTTTAGAAGACCCCCTCTTGCACGTCTATAATCTTTCACTTCAACAAGGTATTTATCCTAGCACATGGAAGGTCTCCAGGGTAACGCCTATACCTAAAGGTGGTCCATCAAATGACGTCACTAACTTTAGACCGATTGCAATTCTGTCTGTATTCGGAAAAGTGTTTGAATCAATTGTTAACAACAGTATATTTAGTCAAATTAGCACATCCTTAAGTAATTGCCAACACGGATTCCGGCCCGCGCGCTCTTCGCTGACCAATCATATAAAATATGTAGATTATTTAAGCAGTAAAGTAACCACAGGATGCCAAGTTGACGCGGCATATTTTGACTATAAAAAAGCATCTTGTAGATAATGATGTGCTTCTGGCAAAGTTTGTATCCATGGGTTTTAGTACACAACTTCTTTCTTTCATGGCGAGCTATCTCAGAGTTCGGAGGCAATATGTCAAGGTGGGACAACATCGATCCGAGGAGTATTATACTCGTTCGGGGGTAAGTCAGGGTAGTACACTTGGTCCAACGCTATTTCTGATTATGATCAATGACCTGCCTGATACGCTCAGTAGTGCTGAGTGCCTAATTTTTGCAGATGATCTCAAGCTATATCATCCTGTCACCAGCACCAAAGATAGTGAGGCACTGCAGTGTGACATTGATGCAGTTGATGCATGGAGTAAACTAAATAAGCTACCTCTTAATGTCACCAAATGTAAAACTATTACTTTCACCCGGTCCCGTATTCCTATACTGACAACTTACGAACTGGCAGGCACTCCACTAGAGCGTGTCACCACAATACGTGACCTGGGCGTTATTATGGATAGCAAAGTAACTTTTCACGAACATATTAAACAGGTTTCCAAAGATGCAAATAAATCTCTAGGATTTATAATCAGAACCACTTTTGAGTTCAGGAATGTTCAGGCTATCAAGTTGCTTTATAACGCCTATGTGCGTAGCAAGCTTGAGTATAATGCAATTGTTTGGAGTCCAAAAGAACAACTGTATGCACTCATGGCGGAAAAAATTCAGCGTAAATTCGCCCGGTACATATATAGACGTACCTATGGTTACTATCCATTTCTTTACCCGTCCATGTTTGTGTCAGGAATGGTTGGACTCGATACATTGCAACTTAGGAGACAGTTTATGCACATAATACATTATCACCAACTATTGAACAATAAGGTTGATAATCCATCGGTACGAGAGAGCATCTATTTTTATGTACCGGATAGATATTTGCGTGGCTGTGGTCGGCGACAGCACCAACTGCTCGCCTACCCAACATCGAGGCGCTCTCCTCAAGCATATAACAGCCCTACGGCTAGGGCAGTAGTGTACATTAATCATTTTCTACAAAACAGTCCAGATACAGACATATTTTTTGATGTATTAGGAGTTATTGCCAATAATTTAATGCGATATCTTAATAGTGTATGACATTGGAATATAATAATGTGTAGTATGGAAATATTGTATCTTGAGTGGAGGCTGTATTCAATAATGTGTTTACATAAATATTATCAATAAAATGTATAAATGATGTCAATATTGTAAGCTATAGCATGCAAGCGATTTGGTGATAGCACTGTAAGTTTGTATTGCTTAATAATAAATAAATAAATAAATAAATAAAATAAATAAGTCAGTAAATTGTTTGGCGTTCTTACCGCTTACTGAACATTGTCTGCTTATTTAAAAAGAATGACATTTTTGATGCTAGATTTAAAAAAAATTCTAGTACAGCACAAAAAAACTACCCATTGACCTGTACGGAAATGGAATGCTATCTCGTTGTAGACTAATTGAGAACGAACAAGACACCCTAGTGCGAACATAGTTTGATAGCAGGCCAGAGGACAGCGGGCCGGGTTACTAACGAGGCGAAAAGTGCCTATTTCCGCGACGTAATGACGACGGCCCGCCCGGATCGCACGATTCAAACAGCACATTAAGGACAGTCTGAAGCTCTCCTATTTGATTCAATATCATTCAGAATAGAATACAGTTTACGCATAGTGAGTAGTTACGCACAAAACTTTTTCTATGTTCATACTTTGTCATTATTATAAGGTACAAAATGCAATTTTACAATATGCGGTATTGGGTATTGACATTTTATCGAACTGGCCACTTTGATCTTAAAATATCGGCGTTTGGCTAGGAGTTCCAAATTCAAAATTATTTCAGTTTAAAGCTTGGTTATTTGTGTTTTGAATAATTATGATAATTCATTTGTTTTCGCGCCATTTCATTTTGTTCTGAAATCGTTCTGTGCGCAATATGTAAAATTTAAAATACCGCATTATTTTTGAGTATTAGTTCTATCGTGGCTTGCAATGCAAATCCACTAGGTTTTGCATTGCATTCAATCTGTGAAAATATAGACATAAAAATTGTAGGTATGAAAAATCGGACCACAGCAATCAGCTCTAGTACATAGATGACAAAGTAGTTCTCTGTTCAATATTTTTGAACTTTTATTCGGATCATATGTATTACACAACATAGCCATTTAAAATCGATGTCAGTATAATATTTATTCTAAAAAAATTTACTCAAAATTGTCATTTACGCATAAATATAAAAGATTTGAATTTGCATACTATGAGGTATGGCTTACATGAAGGTCGAAGTTTTAATTGGCTCTCAAACACAACAATAATTAAATAGAACGGTGGACGGTAAACAGTTGAAAGCATCGGATCGTCCCACCGGACCCCTGTCGCCCCGGAGAGATTTATTTAAAAAGTTCCCTGAAGTGGACAGCGTTTTAAATGTTCGGAAACGTAACAAAAAGCTATCGGGGTGAAATTCCCTTCCACTGCTATTGGTATCGACTCAACTCGTGACGTCATTAAACTCTGTCAAACAGAAATTAATTTCCAGCCGGAGTTCGGAATGAATCCTTATACTAATCCTTTGGACCGACCTATGTTATAATTAAAAACATTCAAGGAGATTTGTATACATCCCTCGAAATAGGTACATGGCAGCTTATAATGAGGGTGTAAGTCTCCTTAATTTCAATTTGATATAAAATATGTGACAGAAAGAAATTTCTACTTGGTAATTTAGAGGCTCTGTCTTCCCAGAAATCAGTATAATAATAATCCTTAATTGCACAAAACAATTTTAAGTATTACATGAGGTATATAAAAAAAAATTTTGGTACAATATATAGTGCAAGCATAGTGAAACAATCTTAATACTGCGCATTTAAGGCTGTGTCACCTAAATGTGACAGAGGAGGTTTAATGTAAGGATTCCATAAGAACGTTACAAATTTTAATCAGGTACTATTACAAGTAACCAATATTTTTTTAATTATCAAGCTATTTGCGTAAAGACAATAAATTAATTAACTCCTAATTTCCACTTCCCGCAACCCAAATAAGTCACTTCCTTCCTTTCAAGTAATTAAATTAAGCGGCTTTATTCTTTCATAAAGGACATCTTTTTTTAAAAGGCGTAAGAGATGGCGAATCAATAGGAGGATTGAGGCTGACAGCAGCTTAAATTAGACACTATATTTCATAGTTGTACCTACACACCCAGCCAGTAGTCAGTGTAACCTCATCATATCAGCCTTATAAAGTCCACTGCTGGACAATCGCCTCCCCAATAAAAATATATTCTATCGGAGGTATTGGCCCATAATCACTACACTGGACAGGCGGGTTGGTGATCGTAGTTCAGGCCAGAGCGCAGGATGACGCTGCTGACCCCCAGACTGATCTTCACCTTTCCGGTAAAGCGGAGGAGGCCGCCAGGAAAAGGGTAACACCCAGAGGCTGGCGTCTCTGGGTCCCTTAGTACTGACTACCGGGAGAGGGGAAACAAAGAGAGACCAATGGAGTTGACATACAATAAGTTTGGAATATACTAAGGTTTATACCACAGTTCTTTATTGGAACGAAGTTCCTTATTTATTAGTAAATGGCATTCCAATTTTAAAAATAGTTTGACATTTCCAGAGAAGTTTAATTCTCTCCGACCAACAAAGTATATTTTTTTCTTAAATTAGTATTGAATTGGAATATTTTTTTATCTTTGATTATTGTATGGACGGTTGTATCACGCGTAAACTTTTATATTGTCTGAATAGTAGTAAAAACGTAACTACTAAGATTTATTATTGATAGATTATTTCAAATTCAGTGTAATAATGTTAGAAATTATGAAAATTTGTTTACAATAGTAACAGCGGAAAGAATTTGAAGTACGCTTCGATATTCTGAATTAATAATGCCGCACAAAGTGAAAATACCTCATGGCATTATTATCGAAAGCCTAATATTGTTTGAATATTGTGTTCTCAGAGAATTTAGTATTGTAGCGCCAATTCTACAAACAAATTCGCATAAAAACGAATCGCAATAGAAACTACTAGATCAAACGACTTTTGTGGTTGCTATTAGACCAAACTTGTCATCTATACTATCTATACTAATATTATAAAGAGGAAAGATTTGTTTGTTTGTTTGTAATGAATAGGCTCCGAAACTACTGGACCGATTTCAAAAATTCTTTCACCTTTGGAAAGCTACATTATCCCCGAGTAACATAGGCTATATTATATTTATAAAAAAATTAGGGATCCTTACTAAAAATCCAATAATGTAACCCAAGGTGTAAAAAAATGACCTGAAAAATTCCTTACATAGCGTGCGCAGCGAAAACTATTGATGATAGAACAAAATTATGTACTACGACTTTGCAGTACTCATCATTATCTACAAAAAGTGTCGCGACAGCATATGTCTAAATATTATACTTACGTCACAGTAAGCGGTTTTTTATTCTAAAAAAATAATTTATATGCCGCCGCTTGAAAAGGCTCTATATTTGTACCTTGGTATTAATCCTTATCAAAAAACTTAACTTTGTATTCAAGACGGCTTCAATACCTTTTTATAACTTTTTGAATTATTCAATTCGGACATTTCATTCGGAAGATATCACGAGTTTAAAAATGCAAGTATTAGAAAAAAGTCGCGTGGTTGCCGCTCACCGCGCTCAGCTAGCCAGCATGCGATGTAGGCTCCATGTAAGCGTCAGTGGGGTACGGGGGGGGGGGGGAGTCAATGTAATCTATATTATAAAGAGGAAGGATTTGTATTTTTGTATGTAACGAATAAACTCAAAAATTACTGGACCGATATTAATAATTCTTTTTTCATTAGAAAGCTACATTATTACGATTTCCGGGCTCCCGACCATCAGTTTATTTTGTCACCTAAAAATAATTTAATTTCAAATGTTGTTTATGGGGAAGATTTACAATAATCGCTTTAGTTATCTATCCCAAAACAACAGGTTGCTCTCCGGGACTGCCGGTAAGAGTAAAAACTAAGTATTAATTAGATTTAAATATTTTCATCATTAACAACTTCAACATCCACATAAAGACAATATATGCAGCCTGCGGATAATGACTGCGTCGTCGATGTTAGTGTCCGTGTCTGTGATTTGATCTGGAAATCATTTTGCTGACCGTGTCTTTTCTGGGTAGGCATTTTACAGCGGTAGCCGCGGGCGCGGGCGGAGCCGCGGGCGACTGCTATAAGTGATACAAGTATAAAATAGTAACAGTGGAAAAGGTCAAAATTATTCTAAGAACACCGTTTTCTAATTGCAATTCTCATTTTGAAACCAATCTTTAAGTCATGTTGGAAGTTTCATTTAAGAACATCGTGTATAAATACTCTTTTTTGTATCGTTCAGTAAATAAAGTAACTAAGCTTTGTTCCATTAATCAGTTGTTGCCATACTTTAAGTTATGTGATGTTACAGCTCTAACTGTAGCTATATGTGACACGTCATAATGACCATAGGATGTGGCATAATAAAAAGCATATTGTGAATCTTTCACGGTAATAAGCACACCCACTCATTACAGCCTGCAGAAATGGCATTATACGCCCCGCTTAAAAGACCCGGACTAACAGAAGCAGGGAAACACATGCAAAGCTCATTGCAAAAAATTCCTAAAACTTTAATCTGGATTTGTGATTTATCGACGAAACTCTAAATGAAAATACTTTAGCTCTAATGAAAATACGATCATAGTCAAAATTCACTTAAGGTACATAAAAGAGATAATTAATTGAATAAAAAATTTTTAAACATATTATTTATAGCATCAAAAAGTAGGTTTCCATTTACCTTAAACACACTTATTCGTTCCTTTTAATTTTAATATTGGCATTTTGCTGCTTTTACTCTAGTTTTGCTAGACCCTAGAGTAAAAGCAGCAAAATGCCAATATTAAAATTAAAAGGAACGAATAAGTGTGTTTAAGGTTTTCCAATAAGGAGTTTCCGGGCCACACCAGAAGTAACTGACAATTTCAGTACTTTGTCACTCTAACGTAAAGGCTGGTTTAGTAAGTTAAGAACTTACGTAACTATACGATGTTAATGTGTAAATTCGATTATTTTAATAACATAGTATTCATTTGTTCAGGTATATTTGAGGCCAAGCATATCCTTCGTCTTCTTCTTCTTACACCGTGTTACCTAGAGGTACTTTGTTCATATTATTACTGCTGATTTTTCGTTTAAAAGCTGCCTAAGGCTTAAGCTTAGAACGTCAGCATCTGCTAGTGAAAATTCCGTCAAAACCGATTCAGTACTTACAAACAAACAAATCGACAGACAAAAAAACAATCTAAATATCGTATAACTTTCATATGCATATAAAAAAGCTGTCATTTTGACATTACGGTAATATACGTTACATTTTAATTTATTTGCGTAGATTTATAGATTATCCAACAGGTATAATAAGAGGAGACTACGTTTTTGCAGTGCATTGTGCGTGCTTCCTGTTACAATAACCTTAATTAAATAGACCATAGTTAGTGCTTATCTTCACATCAACTATCAAATAGATTATATATAATTGTACACAGCACACTTGATGGTCAATTATTAAACAAAGAAAGAAGTTTTTTTTTTCTTTTAAATAATGGGTTCGTGCGTCTAGCCCATTTAGCCAGTGTCAAGTAAGTGATATATTAAGAATATATAATTCATAGTAAATGAGAATTAGTGGTGATAAAGATGATAAATCGAAGATATAATACCCTCCCCTAAACCCCTTGAGTCCTCAGTAAAGATGTGGGACTATACTGAGATCTCACATGGACTTCTTGAGAGAAAATTTGAAAAGTGATGTTGCACTGTTTTGTTTGATTTACCAATAATCCACCGTTATTACACATTAATGTTAGAAATATCCCAAATTTTAGAAAATAAAACAAAACTGCAGACATGACGCTTTACTTTCCCGCCAAGAAGTCCAAAAGAAAGAAGTTTCTGTTATTTTTAAACAGTACCTAGTATAAGAAGGTCGTAAATAAGAAGGCCAAGTCTCCGATGACGTTGGCAAGAAGATCTAAAGTCGCAGTTGTACACTTTAAGCGTAACATTTTTAGGTTTGTATATAGAATCCGCTGCGCATAAGTTTAACCTGAACGACCTTGGATGCGCAATATTGTCAGGTCTCAATCAAAATGCGACATCCGATAAAATCATGTCTCGCATATTAGTATACTAGAAATGTTTTTCTTTCTTTAAATAACTTTTTTTTACATTATACGAAAGGTATTTAAGTAACATACTAATAAGACAAATACCTATACGAATCTACAATAAAATTTGCTCTACTGTAAATTTTAGCTACTAAATAAATTTAAAGTTAAACATTATACGCTGTTGTTGTTGACCATTATGTGCAAAATCCATTGCTGAATGCGCCCCCGGAACCCGTTTGTGATAAAGGAACAGTTTCTAACAAACACCGCAATGAAACGCAAACTATACAATGATAAAGTTGAAATCAGCTTTAGTGAGGACGAGTGGTTCATATAAAATGTACAAATGAGCTGAAAAACGTGATTTCTAAAATACACAAGTGTGTATTTTGTGTGTACTTATTTTTTGAACAAATCTACTGCATATAAAGGTAATTTCGAGAGTATTTTATAGTTTAGTTATTTTATTTATCGAGAAAATCAACAGCGTATACTCGTATAGTAAATAATTAACAAACGATCTTATAGCTAGTAATGTCCTATAACAGGCTTCCCTAATATAACAAACATGTAATTAGTAAACATAAAAACTATTCAAAAATAAAAAGAGGCATTTTGCTATGTGCTAATAACTCCTGGTGATTCTGGGAGATGTTAAGAATATACTTTTTATATGTTTGAAATTAACTACTGAGCTGAATTTTGCAGCTTTTCTGGAACGAGTGCGAGTAAATAAAACATATAATATAAAAAGAAGATTATGTAAAAAGAATGAGGTTTCTAGGATGTTGCATGAAGGTCGTTCCTTCGTCTATTAAACGTCAATAGATTGAGCTAATCACTTCCTATCAGTTTAGTTATATGATTGAGTGCAAACTTCTAATATCTAAAGAGCAAAGTGAGTTTCAAATAAACACTTGGTCGTTTTACAATTCCACTGCCTTCAGTCGTTTGCCAACTATTTATGGATAGTATGGAATGCAACTTAAAGTTAAGCGACGCCGCAGAGAATGCGCGTGACCACTTACTATTTTGCAATCACTACGCAACAATAAGTAACAAAGGATCAAAGTCATATAACATTTTCAATGGTATTTGAAACGCATAAGTACAATCTTCAGCCGAATTCTTTCTTCGTTTTGAATTAAGCAATTACTTATCCTAATGAATCGGCACTCTTATGCAGATATAAAGAAGGATTAGAGTGTGATCAAAATGGTTACAGCCTTCGAGTCGAAAAATTTGCGCTCTCTGCCAACCATCGGATTGCTTGGTCTAGCATGTAGTGAAAAGATGGATTGAGATGACACACTGAATGTTATGATAGTTGTGTTGTTGCTGATAGCCGAAGACTAAGAGGACCTTTTGACTATTAATGACAATCTTATGTTTAAGAATAAGAAGTAATAATTAAAACTTTAAACAGTGTGGCAATTTAATTCATTGTAAGACAATGTAGTTAAAGTTTGTTTTTATTTAATGTTATAAAGCTTTATATATAGAGTCCTAGAAGAAAGTTTAAAATTGGCTAAAGTTGAAAATTATACTTACATTCCTAATGACAGACGTACTGCACTGACCAAAGATAAACTGTGAGCAGAACAGGAGAATGATGATGAATATATGCTAGGTGATTAATGAATATTTAGACACAATGACAGATTAAGAAACTCACAATATGTCTTAATATGGCACTACTGTCAACAAAACGTAGAAGAACGAAGATCACTAACAACATTCGAATGAATAAGTGTTGAATAAAGTAGGATTGATTTTTTGCGCACAACCTAAAAGGGTATCTTAAGTACAGAATCCCGCAGGCATTATCGTCAAAGTATAGACCCTTCCCTTAAGGTGAACACTTTTATATCCCCATCAAACGTTACGACTACAATAAAACACGATTGTTTTCCATTAACATGGACGTCCTCAGACCATACCAAAAAAAAGATGGATATTTTTAACGAATCAATTCATGAAAATTGGTTTGTAAAAGGAATTATTTAAGAAACCACTAAAGATATACTTTTCACAATCATATTACGAGATCCATTTGGAACTATTACGTTTAATTAAATATTTCTGTAAGACTCTCAGTGTAAATGTTCAAGCAAAAGATAAATACAACTAATTACATACATAATAGATTTAGTTTTAATTTAACACAAACATAGGAGAAAGCAGTTGATATCAAATTGATACTCATAATTTGGTATTTTTATAATTACCGATTTGCTTAAGTTATAACTAATATCGGAAGTAGATAAATGTTGACAAGTTGACAAAAATGTAAGTATTAAAAATAACAAAGCACTATCACTGATACTACAATTTGATTACTTTCAAAATTCTAAGTAATCAAAGTAGTATTAAAAAACGAATTATTGATAACTGAGAAATCAAAACTGCAACTATGCAAATACAATAGAACAGTAGACGCTTAAACATTAAACGACAACATAGATACAGTTTAAAAAGAACTAAAAACAATAGAGCCAGATGTAGATAGCGCCTGCAAAGGGCGTGTTCATTGAGAAAAATAAATTTTATTTACATTTTAAAAGCGTGGCTGGATCTCCGTCAATGGGCGCCCATCCGACGGGTCGGTGAGCAAATAGAATGAAATCCCACCAGGGATACAATGAACTGGGAAAAGTCCTGCTTTGCTTTAATTAAAAGTAAATTGTTTGTGCGAGTTCATTCGTTCAGCGCTAACCTGAAAATGGTTTTACGATAACGCCACTGCGAAGTAGTCACACCGCGATAAACGTGATTGTTGTAGCTCGGAAATTTTCCTAATTGCGGTACCACAATAGTCTTACATTAATATTTACAAACAATACTTTAAAGTACTACGAATTTCTGCATGTATATATTTGTTCTTTATTAAATTGTACACTTAAGTGTATTTTCATCAACATCACTCGAGTGACGTCCCGGCTGCTTATAAATGTGTCTCTAAAGCTTCCTTTAGACATTACGTGAAAACTATATGCACATAATTATACATCAAGCAATTCTACAAATAGTATATTTCTAAAGATATTTGATTTGTTAACATAAAGAGACAGGTTTTATGCAAGTATCTTATAATTTGTTTCTTAATCTCTAAGGATGAAGTGCTTATAACTGTTATATTAAATGGCTTATGAATGGTTTCGGAAACTATTCAATGCACAGCTTATATCGCAACTTAAATTAAGAATGATGCTATCGCAATAATATCTACAAATATAAGAAACAATATTCTCGATTCAGGAAATCTTAGAGTTTACAAAGCGTGAAGCCAATAAAAATCGCACGACTCCTAACTTCAGGAAGTCTTACTATATTATTTTGAACTTTATTTGAATCCAAGGCAATGGTCTGGTCGTATTTGAATTTACAGTTACACAAAAACCTTTTTTTTAAATAAAAAATAATTTTCATAAAAATGATATTAATGTATATTTTTTATTTCTTTAGTACCAACGTTACCAGCTCTTGCTAAGTTTGGATCTGGACGAGTTGTGTCTGCATTTCAATTTATTTTGATTTAAAAAAAAATACTTTTCTATTTATAGGCCTCGACCAGTTTACAAAACATCCGACTCGAACGAACTCAAATCAATTTAATCAAACTCATAGAAGTGGATGTTAAATTGATTTATGACTTCATTTGTATATTTACCTGCATGCAGAAGCGATAAGCAGTAAATCACAAGTACAACAACTGTATAGAGCTATTGCACGATTACGCAGCTTACAGTCACTGTGCATAATTTAGACGCATGCATGTAAGAAATAATGTGTGCTGATGTAATACCTTAAGCTGTTTATATTTGATATTGTTGAGATATGGAAATAAAGGTATTGTAATTATTCAAATTGATGAATATATTAAAAAGATAACTTAGATTTATTTGAACGCATGGCCGTTTCAAATATAATCTTTGTTGTTCAATGAAGTCTAGAGAACGGATAACAATACTTAAATATTTTATTGTGTATACACATACTTTTACACGGGAAACACCAAAACAAAAATTCAAGCAAATTGTAGTTTTGTGCTGTGTACTAGGTACTACTGCTTAAACATTCAGTCAACAAAGTATCGGGGATGAATGTTTTGTATATGGTTCCAAATTCAATTTTTTTGTTGTTGTTGTTAGATTGGCACAATTGTTTTCCATTTTGGCGCGGAGTTTGAGTTGCATCTGTCATTTATATTTAAAACAGTGCTGTTTTTAGTTTTTTAATATCTAGTGTGTATTGAAAATTATAATGGACAAAAATAACGAACAAAGAGTTTGTGCTAAATTTTGCATCGCCAATGGAATTTTGTGTACGGAGACACTAAAACTGTGCTAACGGTGAATCGACTTTATCAAAAACAAGTGCTTATAAGTGGTACAAAGCGTTCAAAAACGGTTAAGATATGATAGAAGATTTGCCTCTTTCTGGTAGGCCATCAAAGTCTGCAACTGAAGTTAACATCGCAAAAGTGAAGGAAATAGTGACTGCAAATCCTCATTCAAGTTTGATAGAGATAGCCGCCGATCTTTTTGTATCTCAAGAGTCGATCCGTACCATTTTAACTAATAATTTGGGTATGAAACGTGTTGCTGCCCGGCTAGTCCCAAAATACCTGAATTTTCTTCAAAAACTAATTCGCATGAGAGTCGCTGAGGACATGCTAGAACGAGTCAATACCGACCCAACATTAATGAAACACGTTGTTACTAATGACGAGACATAGGTTTACGAATTTCACATGCAAACTTGCCAACAAGCTTCGAAATGGCGCCTTCCAACTGAACCAAAACCGAAAACTCCGAAAAAACACGTCAGAGTGATCAGATTCAATCTCAAAAATCAGATTTCAGTTTTCGTACTTTTCGATTATTCGGATAGTATCAAGGTTAACCAAACTCATCAACAAAGCGGAATCATTAAAAATCGAATAAAATATAAAAGAGCAAGTACAAAATAAAACATACAACTCAGTCAATTGAAGCCGTAGCCACAGCTTAACAAGAAACTAAAGACAATAGCGTCAGATGAAGATAGCGGCTGCGAAGGGCATCGCCATTGAACAAATTTTATATTCACTTTAAAAGAGTGACGGAATCTCTATGGTCGCCTATTCTGCCGCAGAAATCTAGTTCAACATTTATATCTCTCGTATAATAAGATATTCTTTGAAACAAACCTTAAGAGCCGATGTTTTAATCGTTGGATAAAATACATCAGAAAAATTATTGACCAACCAAAAAGAAATGTCGCAAGTAAAGACTTAAATAACAAATTACAATACGTTCGGATGAATTAACTTTTATTTGAAAGTAAAAATTGAACCTTAATTGTTTAATGAAATTAGTACTTAAGAAACAGTCCCTATTGATCACATGCACTGCACATATCTGTTCTGATTGGTCTGTTAAATAGACTCGTTTTGATGGTTATATTATTCAAAATAACCTCATCCTGAAATCGTAGTGAGCTTAATACAAATTATGTAGATAAGTATTGTAATATGGTGATATAAAACCTCTTGACGAACCAAAACTATTTTTAAGCTTGACCAATAAAGCAAACAAAAAGATGGAATTAAATGTAAAGTTCTTAAATAATTATAACAAAAAAACAATACATAATATTATATATTCAGAAGTTTTCCATAATCGTTTTTACATATTCATCGCGATGTCAGGGTGCGTTTGTGACGCGACGACTGCTACGAATTTGAATAACAAATGGTAGACATCTGCATGATTCTGTCGGGATTTTGCAGTTCTCTCAAAGTCATATTGGGGAAAACAATGTTGTGTCTTAAAGTTATAAGTCGGACGTAGTGTAGACTTCGCAAAGGCTTCGGTCAGCGGTAGGTATTTGGTTGTAAATCACGTTTCTAAATTTTGTTTACGTTTATGGAAGAATCTTTATGATCTTTAAAGTTCGAGAATAATAGCGTGAGTTGGATTGTGTCAACCAAATTGTATGGCACCTAAAATTCCTTCTAAAATGTTGGTATCTACCTACACTCAGCAGTTGATAGATAAAACCTGCTTTAACCAATACCCGAAGATATAGAGAGAACATATTTTCTCTTCTCAGGTTATTAATAAGTAGGTTTCACAGAAATCACAGACCTATATTAAAATCGATTTGTCTAATCTACCTACGTAAGTTGTACATACATGAAAGGACAGCATGACAGACGGATTGACTGCTCCACTAGCAACTAGGTCTCAAACAAATTATTTTTGGAATACTGATGAATCATGTTTAAGCACTTGATAAAAGCTCTGAATGTAAAAAAATAATGTTAGGTTGATCAACGACCATTGACATACGCGTATAGTATTTTGTGATATACAATAAAATACACCCAATATTTATAAATAAATAACTTAGAGGTTTTGTGGGTCGATTTAAGATACTACCTTTAATAGTCTTTGCGCCAGACAAGCCAGTCGATTATCGGTCACTTTTTACCATTTTCAGGATAAAATGCTTTCAATTTCGTTGATACCGGCCCAGTGAATTGAGTGTGAAACAAAATTACTTTCGATTCCAGATTTTTTTACTCTTTATACATTTTTCGAATGACATCGGAATCCGTTAAAACTAAATATGCATTAGCATTATCTAATACTTAATATATTGAATTTTTGTGAGCATCAAAGCAAAAGGCTTTGGCCGTTAACTTGACCATGGCTGAATGCACTTAATATATTACTAATCAATCATCTACAAACCCACGACGAAGAAAATTGCAAAATGTAATACTCGATTCTCGTTTAAAACGTCTAAAAGAATGCAAAACTTTATAGTTAGCCGATACTTGTATAAAACAAATAAAATCTGTAGTAATTTATTGCCCATCAGACCACAAACTAGACAAGCGGCGGTGGTCATCAGCCCATTCCAATTCCCAACCATTACGTCACCCAGTCGACAGTCGGACGTATCTTGAATAACAATAATGAGGTACAGTACGCTAATTAAATTTTCCACACGCACACCTCACGTCAATACGGAACAAATTCTGAAGGTTCAAGGAGTTTTAACACCTCAGTTTAATCGTCAAAATTTGAATTTAATTTAAACTGAAGTTAATTGAGCGCAAGTTCGTTAAGAAGATAGCCTCTTAACGATGATTAATGACAATGATGATATTTTTAAAGACGCTTATGAGTATTTGGAATGTGTGAAAATTTACACTTGTCTTTTATCATTATTTTACTATGATGTAGTAAAATAGTAAACTATCTGAATGCAGACATCTTATATGAAAAGCTAAACGTGTTTAAATTAATCCAATTCTTTTATTTAAAAATATTTAATAAAGTCTTTCTTCTAGAATTCCGTCACAATATAGCACCTATTTTTAGCGGTGTGAAGAAGTAATCTTAGAATCTGATTTATAATCTAGGTTTAAGTTGAACTGATAACCATGAAATAATGGTTAACTTAATAAAATTATTTAGGTATATTCCTTAATCACAATGAATACCTCCTATTATTTGATTTTGAAGTATTTGATAACTATACTATAGTAATGTGCTATCACTGTTCGAATTCATATCATAAAATAGTATTTCATTATTCATACCATCTCTCACGTCAGTCATAACGTTCGCCTCTATCAAGGCCACTTTGTTATTCATAGAGTATTTCGTAACATTGCAGTCGTCTTCATTTGAAATAATACGGCTATCAAGTTGAAACATATTTTTTTCTAAGAAATGCTAGAGATAGATTGCACGAGCTTCGAGTCCCAAGACACCGATTAACTCCTAGGTTATCATAGTAAACTGTAATAAGCAAAAAATCTCAACGAGGCGGAACAATATAATCAGATATATTACTACCTGCTTGAAAATTATGATTTATATGTTTTGTTCACTGCGTTTTTATTTTATAACTATAACGAGTTATATATGTATTCGGAATTCGTTATTTTATTTTATAATTTTAGTGTACCTATTACTTTTAATACCTTTTTTGCTAACTTTTATTAAATAGTAGTTTCAAAGGTTAGGTACTCGTAGATATGTTTCAAGATTTCATGTAAAGTCCTAATGTAAATGAATACTAAAAATGTTGTTATTAACTAAGGAATAAAATTATTTAGATTTATGGTTATATAAAAAATGTAGTTGCACCCAGCCTAAAACACAAATATTTTCTAATTCAATTTTATAACTTGTTACGATTTTGTCCTTTTGTGTTCTTGTATTTTTCATATTTATCCCACAAAATGTTTATAACACTGACATCCGGAGAAGAAAGTATGCCAATTTTCCCCTCTGTGCCTACATGCCTTTGAGTTTTAAGCCATCCGAGATTTCTTGCGTGGTTTGAAAGGCTTGAGTCGTGCCGAAAGAGCCCCGCCTCCATTTTGCGACATTACGCCTGTGATGAGACGGCAAATTGCTCATTTGTCTACGGCGACAGTCGCAAGTGTTGCCGAGATCTATCTAGCTATGTGGAACGCTTGGAAACCTTAAGCTTGGATTGCAGAAGGCACAACCTTGTGGTAATTACTGTGTGACTCGCTGTTAGCAAAATAAATCACGAATGGGGTAATAGGTTTCGAGAATTATATAAATTCTGTTCCGCTGGTATTGTTTGGATATTTGGTTTCATAAAACGCGTGGCTTCTATGAATATTATAATATGTTTCTGATTCAAACTTGTTATTTTAATTGTTTAGGCATACAAACTTTAGGCCATTAGTCATCGTTATAGAAAACTCGTTACTCGTTTTATTTCTTGAGAATAACAACGGGAAAGTGAAGCGTCATGTCTGCAGTTTTGTTTAATTTTCTAAAATTTGTGATATTGCTTACATTAATGTGTAAGAACGGTGGATTATTAACCGTCAAGTGTTTGTGAATATACATGAGTGTTGGTAAATCAAACAAAACGGTGCAACATCACTTTTCAAATTTTCTCTCAAGGAGTCCATGTGAGATCTCAGTATAGTCCCACATCTTTACTGAGGTCTCAAGGGGCTTAGGGGAGGGTATCTCATTTACCATTTATCATCTTTATCACTCATTCTCATTTACTATGAATTATATATTATTAATATATCACTTACTTGACACTGGCTAAATGTGCTAGACGCACGAAGCCATTATTTAAAATAAAGAAAAGAGAATAACAACAATTAAATAAGAGGTAAGAGGTTCGAATGAATTAAAATGATAATTAAAAAATAACTTCTATGTAAGAATATAGACATATTATATTTAATTAAACCAAATGGAGTATAGAAAAAAAACAATCTATCTGCCTTTATAAATATAGTTCTCTCTATAAGAATAATATTACAACCTGCGAAAATGTCAGGCTCATCTGTAATCAATGTATGTGGGAGTCGATAAGCCAAATAAAGTGCCCAATTGTGTGGCTTAAAAAGTTTTAAAAACACGACGCCACACAACTTCGCCAATATGCACTGAATCTTCAACCCTCGTGGTGAAGTATGCCCTGATTCGCTTTCACCATGTGAGAGGAGGCCTGAGACCAATACTCGATCGTTAATAGCTTTGATGACTGATGTTATAGCCATAACTGAAAGTCTACGTAAACCAATCAATTCAATATTCCATTAATCAAATTTAGACCCAGTCCTACTTCATCCTATATCTTCAGGAGCCGTATCGAAAATATCATAATGACGGTGCTTTATTTTTAATTATGCTGAGCGGTTTTTGCTCGTTTGCTTATTGTTAGATTTTTATAACAAAAAAAGTTATCTAGTAAGTCTAGTAATCTAGTTGATCTAGTATCTGATCTAGTATCTAGTAAGATGTTATTTTAGTAGCTAGATATTACTCGCACATATGCGATGCGACCAACAATAATATTTACAAGAATGTTATGAAAGTGAATAGATAAACTTCGTATTATTGACATTTTACGTATATGTGGAAAATAGATTATATTGTTAAGATTACAAGATCCATATTAGTTGTAGCAAATGTCAGACAGCATTTTCAATTTATTCCTAAAGGATTTTTTGGTCACAAGGTGGCGCTGAAGCATGCGCCCCACCTGATGGAACGAGGTCACCGCAGCCTATGCTTGCAACCCAGGGGCATCACAAGCGCATTGCCGAGACATTATTAACCGTTGAAGATAAGTATTAGGGATCCTACCAAGACCTGAGGAACCCAAGCAAACCTCACCTGTAAGTGGTGCACCTGCCGATCAACGGACGAGGCTCTGGCGAACATAACAGAGCCCGTTAAGCGGCAATAGGCGTTTAATATGCCTCTGCCTACCCCTTCGGGGAAACAGGCGTGAACGTGTGTATGTATTAAGTTATTGTTTACCGGTAAAGATAAGTACAATTTTTCGTTGTGTAGCGTAATTACTGATCAAAGTGTTAATAAACTGAATTCTCGGTGGTAAAATCACACCATGATCACGCAATCCGAGTTACCGCCTAGATTGATAACTCCTTAATTAAATATTTAGTTATTGTAGTATCATAATTTTTTTTTTTGGATTCGTTCTTTTAAAAGTAATTTGTTAAGTGTTTTAAAAAAAATACCTTCAAAGAGAAGATTGGAAGTCAAAAAGACCACTTCAGCTTCTTATAAATAAATTACGACTCATCTTTATTTTACGAGACACAAGCGGGTCACTAGAAATTCACGATTCAAATATAGCTGAGACGAAAATGGCACTCGAAAAATAAGAATTTACTGCGGTCATACAAAAACCGTGATGCTTAAAGACGGCTTTTGAGCACCCCAGGTTCCCTGCCTTCTTATCCACGTGGAGTGGTATGACGTCACAATGCCCCGAAGCGACCGTCCTGAAAAACGTTAATTGCACGACACCGACCAACCCGAGGTGCTTTCTATCTCACATTGCTACTAGAATTCCAACATTAATACCAACTCGACTGAAGTCAACTTTATATGCAATGGGTTAGGACACAGTTTTATATAAAGCAAAAGCCAATGGAATATTTAATATAGGTACTTTTAAGTAAGAACGAACTTTGGCACCCGAAGCTGGTTCTCTTTTAAAATTTTGCCGGTTTTGGAACGAGTCTGTTTTATTCCGGATCTAGTATTTTACTCGTATATTTTAAAGGAATATAATTTAAATTAAGGGAATTTTATACTTGTTACATTTTTAATGCAATTTATGAAGGTAACTTTTTACATGCAACACGTGCGTTCGTTTTGATTTTAAAATATTATGTAAGTAGATTTACTTTCATTAAAATTAGAAACTAAGGCAATTGATTTACTATTAATGTGGAGTTTGTATGAAAGTTTACTTTTTAATTAACCTAGATGCCTAAATGTTTTAGAGTTAAGAAAATTGTTTATTATTTCATAATATAGAAGTGATACTTTAGATGTTAAAATGTTTCGTCATGAACAATGAACGGAATTTTGGTAGGTAAAATTAAATATGTCAATTCCTATACCTACACACATAAATAATCGTGAAATTACGTATGTAACGTATCTACACGTATGTATGACCCAATATATTTTGACGGCCGATATGGCGTAGAGGTCAGTATACCTGCACTATCTTTGTGTGCATGAACATGAATATTTGTTCTGGTCTGGGTGTTTTCATATTAAGCATGTGTAAACAAAAAAAAGTAGTTAAGTATGTTTATCCGTTGTTTAGTATCCATAACACAAGTTCTTAGTGATACTTATCTTGGAACTAAATAATTGGTGTGATTGTAAGAGAATATATATTTATTGTTTATTTATGTAATATCCCATTTGAGCTGACAAGAAACTTGCTGCATCTGTTTTTAAAAGGATCTAGGTATATAGTTGTCAAATAGGTGGCATAGAGGTTCCCTGTCTAGCCATTGACACTAGGCGGCACTAGATAACAAGAATATGAATGATCATTAGCCTATCTTCGTCCACTGCTGGATATAAGCCTCTCCAATAGTCTGTGAGTTTCTTGCCAGTTCTTCTTACAAAGCGGTGGCTCGGAACTGGCACTTAGATTCACTTACAGTTAATTATTTTTTAATTGTTTTGTTGCATGTAAGTGAATCTAAGCTTCGTGATTTCAGTGTAATAATAATACGATTGTTTTTTTATGACGTTTTCAAGTACTATGTATAATACAAAAATAGTTTATGAAATAAATAATTTTTGACTTTAACTTTGACTTTGACAATGGTACGCCACTGGGCTCGATCTCCTCTCTTTGTCTCTAACCGTTGCCAGCCGTTATGAGTATACGATATATTATATTCATATATATTATTTATATTTCATATACAAACATAAATGAATAATTGCCAATTTTTATCCAAAATCAAAGGTCCCATCTTAAGCAATTTGTTGAAAACTCCCCCCAAACATCATGACACTGATTTTTACTCCAGACGATAAAAAGAGGGTGTCTTTTACAAGCATTTATAATCTTTGGGGTTGGGATCTGTTCCCTGTTCATTGAAAAGCTCGAAGTTTTGAGTCTATTTGTGTATTTGTAGCAATGAATCTGTGAAACCTAATCAACGCAATGCTTTGATAATTTATTTTAATTAAAATATAATGCATATGCATATTAAAATCTTAATTATTTAGGTATAGCCAATAAAAAACAATGCATGTTCTCATCATCTCAGCCCATTAAAGTCCCACTACTGAGCACGAGCCTCCTCTCACATACCAAGGTGCGAGGGTATTGGGTCGTACTCCACCACGCAGACCCAGTGCGGATTGGCGGAGGCAGGTGTATGGCGTCCTGCTGTTAAAATTTTTCAAGCCGCCCAATTAGGCCTTTAACATGGCTTAACTACCACATTTAGTGATAATCGGGACCAACGGCTTAGCGTGCCTTCCTAAGCTCGGAAGCGCTCGACATCAAATTCCACACAAACGGTCTCCCATCCAAGGACTGACCTCTGTAAACTCTGCTTTACTTCGGTAATCGTTTCCGACCACCGAGCATCGCGGAGCTTCGAGCGCTTCATGCATAATGCATGTTCTAATTGAAATTAAATCATGATTTTTTATTCTGATTTACTTTAAATTATCGCTATATTTTTTATTGACTCATCATAATGGCGACATCTTGCCTGAAGGGAGGCCGCAATATATGCATTTTCACGTCTCACTTTGTAGATCCTGGATTATAGAAGCTGGAAGGCAGATGATTTGTTAGAGGAATATAGATCCAAATAGTCTTCTAATGGAATGCACTACTAGCTAAAGTGCTGGTAACTATTCTGAACCATAAGTATAACAAATATATTTTACTATCAAAAGCTTTGAAATTGTTAAAAATATAACATACAGCCATTTCGCTTTTATTTCTCTCTTTGTCTTCATTATGGTACCGCCCATATATCTTGTATTAATATTAACATTATTTTTTGTATTTCCATTTTGTTTGTGTATATTTGACGAATCTAAATAATCATATTGATCTTAAAGACCATAAAGTATATTTTATAAAATTCACCAATAACATGCCCGGGCCTGCAAGGCCGCATCCGGGATAATGCTCGGATAATGATGATAACATACAGCAAAAATCACCTAAGCATGCTTATAGTGCTTATTTAGAAAAATCTATATATTCGATCATGAACAAAGGAGAGCTTGCCGTCTCTTCCCTAGGATTTTGACCTTAATACTGATTAGGCAACTGTGACGACAATTGTACATTAAAACTACAACCGACCGCCAGCATATACAAAGTAATAGAATACGCACTCGGCAAATCCGTTAAACTACCGACAAATGAATCAGAACCCAAACACAATTACTATAGGATACGATGTTACTCAACCGTACAACCAATAGGGGGCAGAACGACGCAACAGATCCGTACGAATATGTTCGCAGGCTCACTTCCAATAGTGAAATAACGTCAGTAGTTACAACGTTTATTTATTTATTTTTTATCTTGCGATCAGTCGATGGCGATTTTTGACTTCAAGCAGATAAGTTGGGTACTCATGAATAATTTTTGGAATACAATGAATGATTTTAGAGGACTCTAAAAGTCCAGATTGTGCATCAAGCACTGATTAAACGTCTTATAAAGAATTTAAAAGCTAAGTTAGTGTTTTAACGTGTAATCATTTTGAATATAATTAATCATAAAGGTATAACTTGATCTGTTCATCAAAAATACTGGTTAAGCATCTAATGTGGAATTTGGGGTCTGAGGTTTGAAAAAATATTTTAAAATTACAACAAGGTTCGGTAGTAAAATCTTGTCGGTTGGAAAAACGTGTCATAATTTTTAATGACACGTTACATACCACACATAATATTTTTGAGATATGTCAAGTAGTACACACACTAATACAGTTTATTAAATAAACTCTTATTAACACATGCATATGCTTGATTCCCTGCCTAAAATATACGGAACCATCCCAGTGGTAGTGGATTGGTGTGCTAAGTTTTTAATTGTCATTCATTGGAGCAACTTAACTAATCCAATATTTAAAAATTAACTTTATAAGATAAAACTGAAGTCAAAGCAAAAAAAATGTGCAATTTTAACAACCTCTTGCCAATGCAATAAGCCTTACTGTATAAAAAGACGAAATTCTGTTTTATGTACACTATGCTCAGAGTTACTAACACTCCCAATTCATTTTGTGAACTGAATATATTAGGAGCCACAAAAGATTTTACACTCTCTGACCTTAACATAAAGGCCAGTATCAAACCAAGAGGAAGTTATAGGAATACGCTTGATTTTCAACTGGATACTACAAAGAATATTAGGCTTTGTGTGGAAGAAAATGTAATTCTAAATCGTAAAACTTGTGATCGTATTTTGCTATTACCAAACCATGATCATATGGGAAGACAGGCGATAAATATATTTGGTTTACATAGATGTACATTATACATACATTCAAAAGAATGAATTTGATAAAGGATCAATTTGATAATAACGATCCTCGAAAAAGCATATAAAAATTAATAAAATCAGTAATAAATAGAACCTTTTACTTACCATAATCTATTTTGATCGCCTTCTGATAATGGTTCAAGCTTTCCATGGTTTACAAAATTTTAATAAGCAATACACATTAAAATTTAGAAGCAATTATAGGAGTCGAAGTATGAGGTTGCCTATTTTTCGCCCCCACTCTTTCCTTGATATATCATATTCATTATGCTTTTCAAGGCTTTGTAGACTTTGTTTTAATATTAAGTAGGTACTTTTATTGTAACTGGCGGGAGAAAAAACCAAACTTGACGATTTTCTTGCACGTTCTTTTACGATCAAGCTCCCGCCCGCAGTGAATAGGCGCGCTAGTTTTTAAGTATGACTTTCATAAGAGCTCTATTGAGCCAAACTTTAATAAATGAGTTTGATTTTTATGTCGTATTTCATGACTTATTTTAATCGGTACTTTTTTTAGCTACTTATAAAAAAAATCTCGTTATTTCTAAAAATTGCTCCAAAAATAGGCTCTTGTTGAGTTCCCCAAGAGTAAATTCCCATAACTACAAGTAAACTTTTAAAGAAGCTATTACATGCTATTTTAAAACGTAATAATATTATTACGGCGCCAAATCCTAAAAAATAAAATTACCGCATAATGGGCTTGGCTGATAGACTTTGAAGGTTAACCTTGGCAAAATCATGAATTCAATGAACACTGACAGACAACCGATAACCTTTTACAAAGTATACCTTCCTAAATTTCATATGTTATGTTTTGATATCAGGTACAAGATTTTCCCATTAAATCGTAAATCTACTAATTACGTTTGATATAAATCTTATATATAATATGTAGTTATATAGGGTTGTAGAGATCCTACCAAGACTTAAGAAGCCCAAGCCAACCTCACCTGCAAGTGGTGCACCTGCCGATCAACGGACGAGGCTCTGGCGAACATAACAGCGTCCGATAAGCGGCAATAGGCTCGCCGCCTATTACGTGGGACAAACTATGTAAGTAGCGAAGTGTGGGCGTATAAAATGCCTCTGCCTACCCCTTCGGGGAAACAGGCGGGAATATATGAATGTTAATTTTAATAGCCGAGAGAGCAAAACTTGACAAGTTTATTGCTCTATTCTTGTCTACTCAGGCTCCTGAATGCTCTGAACGCCCATTCACTTCACTTCGTTAGTTTTTAAGTAGACGTTCACTACAACTTCTTGTGCCAAACTTGCATACATTAGTTTGACTTCCTGACAGAGTAGCCCGAGGAATAGCAGTACAGTGCATTCTTCATGTAGAGGTACTCCCAACATAATAGCTACTGTTTAATAGATCTTCGTATCATTACAAACAAATTGAATTATGTATTATTATACAAATAGCTTTTTTACAACTGATAAAGGATAATTGAATTCAAAAACCGCATTAACTTAAAATTCATTTCTGCAAGAGCAATTCGTGTTTTAAGCACAAATCGTAACCATTATAGGAAAATTTATTTCAATTTTATGGTTTCTGCTCTCCCGAATCCAATCATTGTTATCGCTTTTGTATGCCATTGAAATATAATGAACTCAAGCAATTCAAACGCGGTCAAATATCAGATTTTCGTGGTCCTCTGCTAATTATTCAGGCGAAGCTTTTGATGGCCATTAATTAAAATAATGGAGGTTACATTTATAGGTCGTCACATTCCCCATTATCTTGTAGATGAAAAACAGATTTTTGGTAATATAGCAGGACATTTTAAATCATGAATACATAAATATTTTCTGACAATTACACCAATTATTTAGTATGATGATACGTATCTTAATCATTACGAACTTGCGTTATGGATACTAAATAACGGACAAATATACTTAAATACCCAGACCAGAACAAGAATTTTTTTTTGAAATTACAGATGTTTGAAGGATTTTAGTCAGGAATTTGAAAATATTTTACTTTATGCTTGTGGTGTGGCTTGAATGTAAAATAAAATATTTCACAAATGAAAATCTATTATTTTCTCAAATCTGTAAGCGTTTAAAGATCTAGGGGCTTTTTACAAAACGAAATCTAAAGTTAGATCAGGTTTAAAACGAGAGTTTTGTAATAAGCCCTCTAATTTTAATAAGTAACAAAAATATGTTCCTGTAAAAGTATTCCAAAACGACTTGCAACAACTTCATTTCTACACTTCATTTTTAACAACTAACTTTATTTTATAACCGGTTGAATAATAAATAACGACCCAAAAAATACAATAAAATAAAACAAAAACGAAGCATAAACAAACATTCTAGAAAATTCAAGCGAAAGGACCGGGCTTTTGGAATGTGATCAAAGGATTTTACTGTATATTTCGTTAGGGATGGAGTCTGCTGCGGTGACATCGACGACAAAAAACTCTTCATTCTCTGTTGGAATCCACGTTTAACCCTATTTCATTTAACTGTTAAAGCCTTCTGAAGTTCAAATGGCTTCTCATAGTTATAGCCAAATGTTATAGGGGCTTATTACAAAACAAGATCTAACGTTAAACCAGGTTTAAAACTAGTGCTTTCACTTTTATTTGATAAAATGTAGACAGTGACAGAATTAGTTTGAAACCAAACTTTAGATTTTGTTTTGTAAGAAGCCCCATAATGTTTAAAATTTGTACAAAAAATCGAGTACGATTGAAAAAAAACTCAATTCAACAATCTCTATTCAACAATCGGCAATAGTTCCAAGTAGTAAATAATGATAGTACCCTCTTTTGATTTGTGATGGACGTAAAATAGGCATTAAACAATAGTTTTAACAAGAAATTTAATCTTTCCAAATTTTTAATAATACGTTTAAGGAATTTAGGGATTATAAATAAATGTGAAAAAATTATCATCAAAATGTATTCGGTTTCATTATGTAATTTCAAAGACTTCGATATTATGTACTATATAACACCTAATATGTTTTGAAGTACTTGCGTGTATTCGTGATTGGCAAGCGACTTCCAAAATTGGTGATATTGGTAATAAACAGTGCAACATCACTTTTAATTCTCCCAGCAAGCCTATGTGAGATCTCAGTATAGCCCCATATATAGATATATAGATTGAAGACACAAGGGGTTGAAGGAAAGGGCTCCTCATTTGCCATTTATCATCTTTATCACCACTCATTCTCTTTTACTATAAGTATATTAGAATATTATTAATATATCTTTTACTGGACACTGGATAAATGTGCTAAACGCACGAAGTCATTATTTAAAAGAAAAAAAAACGATATGTGAAAGTTGCCACCATTATGAAGCACTGTTCATTTCCTAAATAAATAAACATAGCGTCATAAGTACAAGTTACCTCAAGCTGTCATTGTAAGACGCATTTGTTAAAGTAAGCCGTCGGTTTAATATTTCGCACATCCTCTAAAAAAGTGTCATAACACAAAAAAAGTGATTTTATGAAAATTAAGATTTACGATTTTTTATTTATTTTTTGTCGTCTTGTGAATTAGGAACTAATTAATTTTGTTTTTATGTGTTATATTGCTTTAAATTTTATTTAACTTTATGACAGTAAGACAAAAATAAAAGAAAAAATTAAACGTTTCTTTATTATTACTTCGTTATCGACTTTTTTTGTGTTATGACACTTTTTTAGAGGATGTGCGATTTTATGTTTCAATTAGCATGTGTCAGTGACTAATAAATTGTTATGAATATGTTTTTATCAACACTGTAACTTTAGTTTGCGTAAGTGACATGAGCCGGTCGTGTCATTTACATTCTTGAGTACTGCTTTGAAAGCATTGGTACTCACTCAAGCTTGGGATACAAATTATCTCAATTTAAAAAGAAAAACATGAATATTTCCGAAATTTTGCACACATAAGTAGATACATGATAAGATGAATCTCACATCTAGGTTACTTTTTCTTTAACAAGAAAACGCTATCTCAGATCTCGCTTCTATTCTACTTTTTGTGATTTTTTGTTGACAAGAATGTCGGTGTGAATCTACCATTACAAAAATTGGTACTAGAAAAAGATTTTCGGTTAGTAATTTTTTTTAATTATTCTGGCTGCAATCGCAGCAATCGATGCAGACCAAAAAAGTAAGTAGCCTCTATACCGTTTAACAAGCGCACCCACTTGTGATGGCCTGCTGATAGTCTGCATAGTTTGACGATTATTTGCCTTTTATATGTGTACAGTATAAGACGCTTATAATATCAGCACAATGTTTACTCAAGTTGTTGTGTAGACTTACAACATTAGGTGGCGCAATACCAGCAAACTTCAAATACCTTCTGGATTAATAATGACCACTTACTGCTTAATGGGAAGCAGTCGATGCAGTTCAAAAAAAAGGATGCAGATGCAGCGCCGGCCGTGAATGGTCTTACAAAGGAACTTTTTACCTATATATCTTGGTTTGAATGCTGACAGTCTCATCAGTATGATCATTATTTATATTTCATATAATTTTTATACACAGGTACATAATGTCACGCCTCTTTTCCGTAGGGGTAGGCAGAGATCACATCCTTCCACTTGCTACGATCTTGGCACACTCTAATAAGCTTCATGCACACTCATTAACTTTCTTATTCACGCCCGTCGGTTTAGGGTACTTTTGACTTGCCCTTTCTCCAAAACATTCTAGATTTTAATAAAGATCTTACGTGGTCTTTCCCTACCAACACTTCTATTCACTCGTCATCATAAATCACTTATAATTTTGATTGTCATTTGTTAACAGAAAACTTTAGAAACCTAGTTATGACAAAATTAATTCTTGCAAAATGTGTGCACAATATATGCCGTTTACATTATCGGCACAACGTTTACGCAGGCTGTTGTGTAGACCTGCAACATTCGGTGGCGCAATGCCAGCCACTTCGGAGACATTCTGGAGCCTCAGCACCACGCCTAATGACCACAGATCACATTACTCGAGGGTTTATGATGTACTAAGTACGGTATCTTATTGCCTGTAAGGTTTAAAATACCTTACAACCAATAACAGAGCTTTGCAGTAATGTTTTAGACTAGGGTATATTTGTTATTTAACAGAAATTTCTTGAATGGCTATAATAATGAAAAGAGATCCTCCTTGCACCTTTGTTAGGGAATCCAACGCCATGTATTTGTGCGTCAGTTTGTGGCATTGTGATCGCAAGCAACTGAACGAATTTCGATTTTGTTCCTAATGTTTCAAAGATGGAAAGATCAACATAATTTGTGTAACACACAACTTTGGAAAAATTGAGCCAAATTTTCAGAATAGTTCAAAGATAACGAAATGCAGTAATAAAGTTTAAAGTTTTGGATTTGCCAATGACAACAACATTAAAATAAACTCAGTTCATTCGGAGACCAATAAATTTTAAATTAACTGCACTGGCCTGCAATAGTGCCCTTAGTTGTATCCTCAATATTAAAAACCACAAAAGTTTCAAAGCAATTATTATCTGCTGTCTTTGATTCACGTAAACTAAATATTATTTACACTTTTAACTTAAAAAATAGATGTTACAACAATAGTACAAGCTATTACAATTCTAAAACTGTAATAGTTAGTTTTGCATGCCATTGAGTGTAGTCAAGGCAATACCCATAATAATGAATGCATTATTAAACAATATGCTAAGTAAAATACTCGCACAATAAATAATGCTCATGTAGGGAATCATTTATATGTACCTAGCCATATTGTAAGCAAAGCTCGCTCACTATCGATCATTCTGCGATGTCCTGTCGCAGCGTTAGTCCTCAGGGCACACCGATACAAAATATTGAAGCACGAAAGGCATCTTACAGACGCACGCTAGGCAACCATAACATATTATTTTATTGTGGATTAACCACAGCTTGAGTTATAGATACCTATTGCTCATTAGCCGTTCTGGTTGTCTTCTGGCTGGTCGTTTAGGTTGGCACTCTTCTCACTTCTTTAGATCACCAACAATTGTAACATCAAATTGATCTACTAAACTTATATAAAAGACTTAGCTTAATGCACAATTAGGAGAAGGTGAACATAACATGCTTATTATAAAAAAATGCACATCATAATGTAAACCAACAAGAAACGCATTCAACAATACCAATCATGCAATAATAATAATCGTTTATGCAAACTCATATAGAACTTTCCACAGATATCAAAATTAATATCAACAAGATCACTACACCCATTGATTGATTTCACGCGGTATATCTGATGGAAGCGCTCGTCGCTCTGCGGTGCTCTGTGGTCGGAAACGATCACTGAAGTACAGCAGAGTTTACAGAGGTCAGTTCTGTGGCATTTGATATCGAGCGCATCCGTGCTTCGGAAGGCACGTCAAGCCGTTGGTCCCGGTTATCACTAAATGTGATAGTCGTCAAGCCAAGTTAGATGCCTAATGGACAGCTTGAAAAATTCTAACAGCAGGATGCCATACACCTGCCTCCGCCAATCAGCACTGGGTCAGTGGTCTGTGAGAAGAGTCTCGTGCTCAGTAGTGGGACGTTAATGGGCTGAGATGATCTGATGGGAAGTGGTCTCGAAACCAAAGGACAGTTGATTTGAGTATGGATATATCTTAGAAGGGACTGCAAGAATGTACAGTTATACAAATGCTAATGTGACAACACGACTACAGTTTTAACTGTAGGAATATTCATATATACGCTTGTTCTTTACTGAAATGAAGAGGGTTGAAATCTCTTCTGGAATCTTATTTTTGGTGGGGCTTTCATAATAACCTACATACAAGTAAACCTTATCTAAGTCTTTATGCAAAGCTTTAAAGCCTAAAAAAATGTAATAATAATCGAAATTTGGCTCAGCTTAATAGTATCTTCTACCTTTGTATATTGTTCATATATATGATACGGCTTTCTGTACTTATTTATTTTGTATAGAGCTGATATAACAGTCAGCAACAATTGTTGATTCACGAACTGCAACCTTAAAATTACCGCCCTAAGGTCGTTTATAGCAAAGTAATTGACATGTGGTGCTGTTCTCACAGACAGTATTCAAGATTATAGGAATTATGAGAAATAAATAAAAAATAGTAAATATTCTTATTAAAATTCTTATTCTTAGTAAATATATGTAAACTTTTAAGAATTATATATTATTGTTTACTATTGAGTTTAAAAAGTAAATTATGACTACGATTCATAAATTACATATGCTTCAGTGATGACATATAGAAATAGTTGTTCAGTACATAATTTAAAAAAATACGACAATAATATGTAAACGCATTGGTTAAAAACCGCGGCCGTACTCTTGTTCTAAAATAAGAACAACCTAGTATTTCATATGTAATAAGGTTTTAGTTTACACCTGTTATTTTCGCTAAAATCACTTAATGACCTGAATCTTATTATATCTCTAATTAATTAAAAAGTAAGACTACAAAAGTATGTCCGTTTTAATTTTAGTTCGTTATTTAATAGACAGTTCAAGAATGTCCTCCTATGAAATTAAGTCTTTCAAGGTTAAGGCCTTATGCTTAAATAAAACACAAAAGAGACGTGATTAAGAAATATAAGACACACAGTACATAAAAAATCTTCTTAAACATTTCAAAGCAGTCGTTTATCAATATGAGAATCAAAATCTTATCTGGATTCGTACGGGCTTATTACAAAGCAAGATCTAAAGTTAAGCCAGGTTTAAAACTAGTGCTGTCTCATTTATTTGATAAAACGAAGACAGTGAAGCACTAGTTTTAAACCTGGTCTTACATAAGATCTCATTTTGTCATAAGCCCCATTATGTTTATTACCGATGTGGGCTACAATCAGATTGTGTATCGATCAGATAGAACGTATAAGGGATGCTGCAACTGACCCAGTACTGTCTATCGATGCATTTACTATTGCCACTTCGCACAATATCGCTAAGTATACGCAAAGAGATAAAAGCGAAACTGACTACAGAAGGAATTGTTTCTCTTTCTACATGTTGTATAAAAATAACTTGATAAAAGACATTCAAGCTGATAGAGTTAACATAGAAAAATTAAATAATTTTGGCTAGGCTTTACGCCCACGTGCTTTTAGACAACCCCAATTTAGTCGAGAACTCGAACGAAGCCTACGTTCATAACAAAATACAATTTTCCGTTGTACACCATTACATACGGATAATTTCACGACTCTCTTTTCACGCTCACACTGTACTAACACTTGTGTATTGGCATTCAGGGTTCGGCGCTGAGCGTGTTAAATTTTCTTTTTCAAAACCACTCATAAAAAAGAACGAAAACAGACCCATCCATACCTTTGCTACCAACATCAAAGTACTCGAAAAAGAAATTTTAATAAAACTAAATGCATTATCGTACAATACATTTTGTAATTTGTTTAGACGTCGGTTCTTGATAATATTTTGAAATTGAATGAGCTTATAAGTGTAGTTACTACTTTATGGAAAAGTGCTGTTTTCTTGAATACAGATATTTATCTGTATAATATATTTGTCTTTAAAAAAATTTTTTTTTAAATTTTAATAAATATTTATCTAGTCCAGAACCAGATGTCCTATCAATTACTACTACCTATGTTACTATGTTACTACCTTAGATTTAATTTTGTGGAATTAAATATATTTCACTATTAAATGGGTGATAATCAGGTTCTATATCGATCAGGTAGAACGCATAAGGGATGCTGCAACTGACCCAGTACTGTCTGTCGATACATTTACTATTGCCACTCCATACACTATTGCTAAGTATAAGCAAACAGATAAAAGGGAAACTGACTACCGACACATACTTTATCACTACGCGGATGGGTTTAACGAAAAGTATTGTTTTTTATACTATGACTAAACTAAATACAAGTTGATAGAGTAAACCCAGGAAAGTAATAAGTTTTTCAATTTGGTACTGTGCTTGCTTTTAGCCCATGTGCTAGTAGAATCTCGAATGAATCCCAATTTGGGCCAAAAACCAGTAAAGTACATAAGTTCATAACAAGATACCATTTTCCGATTTGTATATTTGATAAAAAAATTACATAATTGTATTGCATATATATATAGGTAATTAGTTATAATATAAATCATCTATCTCTATACAGACACCAGCTCTTGAAAGTCGAGAACAAATAAGATTATATGAGGATAAAAATAAATAGAAAAAGTGTAAGCTCAGGGCACTTCTCACAAAATTTTAACACATAATCCTTTCCTTGTGAAATTTGTACTTCATTGTATATACTTAATATATAATCAGACTTGTTTAGAAAATACTAATAATAATTGTAAAAAAGTAGGTATTTTTACAAAAAGCCATATCCCTAATACATCTTAACTAAGGACTAATCAAGATTTAGCCAAACTTAACCTATATTTAGTTCTGTACCATTAGCTGTTTATAAATTGTTTAACTTAATTCTCTACAGAATCCCTCCCTGTTACGTAATAAAACCAAAATAATAATATCATGAAAATTCTTCATTTCAAAGAAGAAATTATTCGAAACGTGAAATTGGACCGCATTGGCTAATATTCGGTTATTGAGTTTTCACCGGCAATAATTTAATTAGCAAAGGAGATTAAGTCCCAGAATAATGTTTTAAGCCTCTTGAGGCTCGACCTTATTTACGTTACTCAGTCCCGACCGCCACATTTTACCATTGACTTATAAAAGTCACGATTCCGTTTACACAGAAGCATAGTAATTAGTTTTTGTGCTGTCAGAGGTAACTATAATAATAATATGTTTGCGGTGGCCGCAAGTAAATATTATTCTTGACCTTTACTGTCAAATAACGAAGTCAAGTAAACCTTTTCAAATAATTTGTTACGGAAAGATGTACAACAAAACACACTTATTAAAACTTTATCGCACAAAATAAAAAAAATATGAATAAAAGGCGAACTTAATGCTACAAGGCATTCTCTACCAGTTACACTTTTTGTTAGCAGAAAAGTATGAGGCTGTACGAATAGGATAACATATAAACTTACATAAAATTCAATATGTATACAACTTAGAATACAATATAGATACAAAATACTATCAGATAGGGATAGTGGAAGTCTTAAAGTTCAGTCTTCTGACAGAACTCTGTCAGATACAGAGTTCAAAACTTCAAAGCAAGCGCTTTAGGGACTTGTCACACTTATTTAGCATATTTTCATAGGAAACAACGATATTGTATTAAACGTACGTATCAAATCTACGCACGTAGATTTTTTTTTTTCTATGGACAAACGCGGAATAGAGCTGATAGATCTATGAGTAATAATACCTTAAACTTACCACGAGGGGTTACAGGGACTAATTTTTTTAAATTTGTAAATGAAGGAAAAAAACGCTATATTATAGAGCGATTAAAAACTATCCCTAATTCGCTACGAAAACTCGAATATTGTGACCCAAGTAAAAATTTTTTACATATTTTTTTACCGATAGGGCGTTTCTAGTCAATAATAAAAAGCACTCTCACCTGTTTTTTGTGGAGTTTAGTTCTGAGCTTACAAGCAGGTAGAGGGTATCCCGACCACTTTATATTCGCCCATATATTATAATCAGTATGATAATAAATGCGGAATTGAGTTTGTATGTTTTTGTTAGTATTTTACTTTGTAATAGTAAAATTTGGTATGGAAATGGTGAAACCATAAAGGATAACCTACTTTTTATACACAAAGAATCTGTGCATCAATAGTTTTAATATCGATAATAATAAAGGCTATTTTCTCATAGCTATTTAAAATTTTACCATTCGTAAAAACTTTTTAGCACATGTATAACAATATATATAAAATTCCTAAACAGATGACGTTATATTTTATTGAATAGATAAGTCTAAGATCTGTAATATCTTAGAAAAAGTTTTTTTTAAATATGTCACTAACTGAATCGTTCCCTAACTAGCCAAAAAATATGTAACGAAGCTTTACCAAGAGTTCATCATCACAGCCCATTAACGTCCCACTACTGAGCACGAGCCTCCTCACACAAATCAAGGTGTGAGGGTATTGGGTCATACTCCACCACGCTGACCCAGTGCGGATTGGCGGAGGCAGGTGTATGGCGTTCTGCTGTTAGAATTTTTCAAGCCGCCCATGAGGCCTCTAACAAGGCTTAACGACTACCACATTTAGTGATAACCGGGACCAACGGCTTAACGTGCCTTCCGAAGCACGGAAGCGCTCGATATCAAATGCCACACAAACGGTCACCCATCCAAGGACTGACCTCTGTAAACGCTGCTGTACTTTGGTGATCGTTTCCAACCACCGAACACCGCAGAGCTACGAGCGCTTCAAGACCAAGAGTTAGTATTTAAAAAATATTTTGGCGGTTTGTACCAGTTCTTACGAGTATGTTAGAAGCGTCAATAGCTTTCGAGCAAAATACTTATGACATACAAACAGAGAGACCGAGTCATAAGAGACAATTTCTTATAAGACACTACGCGGATATTAAATGTTATCTTTCTTAAAATGTCTTTTGTCTGATCGAAAACTCTGGTTTAGACAAGCGACAAGACAAAGGTTTACTTGTAATATGTAGAAACAGGCTAATTGCAGCTAAGTTTATTCCATACTTTCTTGTTAAATTGGCTTTAGAAATACATAGTCAAAATCGCCAGATTCTAGTTATCGATTTCAGCTTTTCATTTAATTCTGTACACAAGCATATTAATATTTTTACTTTAATATTAACTTTAATATTAAATATTGAGCAGCAGCTATAGGATCCGTTACGAATAATTATGGCTATGGAATGTAAGTTTTAACTCAATGTCTAATACTTAACAAGTAAAAATACTCTTCATAAAATAAATAAAGAGTCCAATAATGTCCCATAGTAGAGAAAGAGATTAAACTGCATAGTAGGGAGAGAAATAAACGGCAAAGCCTTACTTATAATATAACAAATACAAGAGCCCGAGTACAATGACAATTGCTAGACGTTTTTACAGTTAGAACTTTCAGCCGACGACGAGACGTAGGGTAGATATTTTTATCCTTTAGTTAAAAATGTCGCCACCATACCAGATGACACTGATCAATAAGTATGAAATAGTTATATTTCCAGTTTCTGAATCTTTCAATCAATTTCTACAATCGGATAGTAACAGCATCGTCGAACGTTTAACTTCCAATTTTTTTTTTATGTTACACTCTGACTTAATGTGTTATAGCATGATTTATGAATAGCTTTCAATAGTAAAATTTTGCAACTGCAAGTTTTTTTAGTTAAGTAGTTTGAAAAAATTACTACATTTCTTGACAATGTAATTTTTTTTAATTTTAAGTCTTGCGTATAAGAATGGTCTATACCTATAGTATAGAATCATACTAAGGCCGGCTTGCACAACGCTTCACTAATTCTGTTAAGTGCAAAATCTATTTAAAACATCATTCTGGTCCTCTCAACTTCAAAGAAATGAAAGGGAGAGAGCCTTAGTTAAATATTTTATACTTGTACTATCTTTATCTGGACGTTTCGAATATTTTATAGCGATCGGGGTCATTGGGGGACTGAGACGACACGTGTGTCCATAGACAAAGTCATAAATTTACAAAACATCCTAATATCAATAGGAAAGACAGCCGGAATTTACCACCTGGGTACCTGTTTATATACATATTTAATGGCGTATATAGAAGAATACCAATTTATGTAATAATGTTTGTAGGATGTTCAAAATTTTGTCTTGGACTGGGTGTTTCATATAAATAGATATGTATTTACTTATTAACATAAAAAGATATCCATATATGTTTATAAAAAGTCACATAAGCTTTGCTTAGTTTGGAGCTTAGACGCTATGTGTAATTTTAGATTAGAGATTAGATTTAGCTCAGTTTAATTTTACCGTGACAGGTTATTGGGACCACACTTCACTTCTTCCGGACAGGCAATATGGTTTCAGGCGCGGAAGGTCCACTGAGGATGCGGTTTTGTTAGTTTCTGATATTATTTCTTCTGCTCTGGACAAAAGTAGATGCTGTATTGGGGTATTTTTGGATCTGGCAAAGGCCTTTGATACAGTGTCTGTGCCTATTCTCGCAGAAAAGTTAAATTATTTTGGAATTAGAGGTATAGCGCTGAAGTGGTTCCAAAGCTACTTGACAAATCGAAAGCAATGTGTTCGGGTGGGCACTGGTTTGAGTGATGAGCTATCGATACAATTTGGTGTACCACAGGGCAGTATCCTCGGTCCAACACTCTTCCTCATCTATATGAGCGACTTACTGGAATCTGGGATAACCAACGCGGATACTATTTGCTATGCGGACGATACAGTAATTGTTTTTCAGGGCTCTACTTGGGAAGAAACTTATAATGCGGCTGAAATTGGTTTAGTACGCGTAACTGAGTGGCTGAGAAGAAATCTGCTTACGCTAAATGTCGACAAGACTAAGTACCTGGCCTTCCATAAGACACGTGCTTCTCAGCCTCCGTCATCCGCTAATCTTCGTTTGCATGACTGTGAACTAAGAAAATATCCCAATCTGTCCTGCGACTGCCACACAATGGAGCGTGCTACAAATATAAAATACTTAGGAGTTATAATTGACCAAAATATGAATTACAAAAGTCATGTCACGAATCTTGCCGGTAGAATCCGAAAGACAGGTTATATAATTAAATCGCTAAGACACTCAGGGCCTTTGAGCACTCTTACTTTAGTATATAAAGCCATTTGTCAATCCCTTCTTATATACTGCATAAGGCTCTGGGGCGGTACAGCTAAAACAACCATGATAGGACTTGAGAGAGCCCAAAGGTCAGTTTTAAAGATTATGCTACGCAAGCCGTTCAGGTACTCAACCGACCAACTTTTCAGAGACAGCAAAGTCTTGCAAGTTAGACAATTGTTTATAGGGAGAGGAATAACTTATACGCATGACTTGGCTCTTTCTTCCCCGGACTATGAAAAGCGAGTCGCGCAACGAGTTTACAAAATTCCTGAACCACTGGCTCGCACCACCTTTGCTAGACGGCAACCTTTATATCTGTTACCACGTCTTTATAACACGATATGTCGCAAGATAGACCTTAAGGGGCTGAAGGCCAACAAGGTAGGTAAGGCGTTGGAATCTTGGCTAATGGGCCTGAATTACAATGAAATTGAAAACCTGCTGGGAAACTAACTCATGCTGCTTTTAAAACACGTGTTTATCCCCGCATAAAGAAACATAGACTCACGCTTACACAGGTGCACACCCTCACACATATACACACAAACTCACACTTACATACACACATACACATTTTTTATGTTCTTTTTTAGTTAGGTAATTCACAACATAATTTTTTTATTTTGTAATTTTCATTGTTTTAATTTCAAGTGTTTTTGTAATTATGTATATCAAAATTGTTATTTATTTTTGTTTGCTCGAGATTTATTTTTACAATTGGTAACTGTGGTCTGGTCTCTGCGATACAAGCTTAGCTTAGTGCAGAGCTCGCTAGATATAAGTTTTATGTATGTAAGCGTTATGGTAAATAAATGATTTATTATTATTATTATTATTTTATTACTTCCTAACTGGCGGTAAGAAGTCAATGCAATCCCATAAAATTCGAGCGCTTCATACCGTGGAACAAGCATTTTTAGTGAGGCGAGGATAAAAAGTAACACGTAACGTTGATCTTCGAACAATTAACCTGCATAAGCTTTGCTTAGTTTTGAGCTTAGATGCTGTGTGTAATATTTATCGATTTAGCTCAGTTTAATTTTACTGTGACATGTTATTGAGACCACTTCCTATCTGGCGGTAAGAAGTCAATGCAATCCTATAAAATTCGAGCGCTTCATACCGTGGAACAAGCATTTTTAGTGATGCGAGAAGAAAAAGTAACACGTAACGTTGATCTTCGAACAATTAACCTGCAGCAATGGGAATATTGCAGTAAACAATCGGTGCAACGGCATTCAGAGCCAGTGAATGCACCAGACCGCGTAGCGGATCACGTCATTACGCCGTACAATACGATACATACAAGTGTGTCCCTAGTCTCCACACGGGGTCCCGAACTGTCACACATAGACGATTCGGTGGTGTGTTTCAATTTAATGTTGTCTCTTTTACCCATTTTTTTTTCTCTTTTTGTTTTTTACTGTTGCACTTTTAATGTGTGCAACCTTTTTTTTGCGGATATTCAGCTTTTTCAACATGAGTAAATGATTGGGAGCTTCTTGTTTTCTATTTCAATTTATCAAAACATAATTATTATGTTTTGAACTTCTGTGAATAATAAAATGTGAAAATTTAAAATTGATTAAAATTTGTTTTGGTTTGATATTCATCGATGTATTTAATAATATAAGGATTTCCAATATATAGGTTTATTCTATTCCCATCTGATCTATTACTTAAACTATACTTGGGTAAGAATAACTTTTTTTTGTCAAGTAAACATCGCACATCAGCAATATTTTGAAAAAATAATGTTTTCAGTAATCATAATGTTACCCAACAACACAATAACACTATTACTTTTTGTATATTTTTTATTTCGGTTCCAAAAAAGGTAATTGTGCGGTAATTATGCTCTTAAGTGTATTTTATTCAAGTATCTTTAAATCTACGTCCCGCGTAGAAGAATCGGCGCTGTAGTGTTTCAATTTCATATAATCGCATTTTTATTTATTTTTTTCTTTGTGTTTTTACATTAGCACTTTAAATGATTGCGACATTGGTCAAAACTTAATAAGAATTTTCTTACGATCACACCAATTATTTAGTTCCAAGATAACCAAATAACGGATAAACATCCTTAAATATATATTTTTTTGTAAATGCATACTTAACATACATAGAAAACACACAAACCAGAACCAACTTTCATGTTCATGCACACAAAGAGTTATAAATCTCATGTGGGAATCGATCCCACGACCTCAAGAGCGGAGTGCAGGTATAACTGCTGACCTGCACATCGGTCGCCAATATATAATAGAGAAAAAAAAACATAAGACACTACGCAATTATTATTAGTTCGTTTCGAAGCCATTTTTGGTAATAAGGCTGAAAATTAAAATAGATTAACCATTTACTCGAGTTAGAAATTAAACAACACCTTTATTTTATTAATATCTTAACTTCTAAAACTCAATCTTGTCAAAAGGAAACAGAGATCCAAAATCTTATCAATTGTACGGATTTAATAATTTCATATTTAATTACGCAAGCGGAATTATGTTTCCTATCAAATTACGCTTTTCAAAAGTCTACAGGTGTCATAACATTGTTCATTACATTAATTGAGAAATGCTGTCAAGAAACTTTCCTTATTTCATGGTTATTGCTATTCTAATTTTATTTTGTCAATCATGCAAATATGTTTGTTTATGGTACTGAGGTTGTTTCTTTAAATGGAAACGTAGCGCGGAAAGTTCAACCGCAAGATGGACGCCTTGATAAATGTCACAGGATCACGCTGGATGTAGACCGTCTGCAATCGATCATATTAGAAGTTTTATGGAGGAGACGGACGTTTAGCATTGGACTTCCTTGGGCAGATGATGATTATGATGATATGCATTTAATTATTGTTACCTTATACTCGCTTGAGGGACTCTATTGCGCTATCTTGTGTGTTATTTCTTCACTGGTCCTGTTTATTCTAGGTGTGCTTAGAAGAAAATGCTGTCAGCTCCATTGTTCAATATATTTTCATGACTAACTTTAATTAATAAAACTGTATTTTTTATACTTAAACATAACATTTAATTCATTGATAATTTATTTTGTATTACAATAATTTGTCCTGCGAATATCTTGTGTAATACCTACATAAAACTTTTAGCCTGATTCTCGTTGTAGTATTTTGCCTCGCTCGACATGATTCGGGGTTTATTTAGTAGCATGGGACAATCTTGAGCATTGGTTTCTCACGCTTTGCCACTTGAAAGTAATGTAAGCAAGATAAGGATCCTAGCAGAAACCACATTGCATTGCGATGTACTGCGACATAAGCCAAAATTGATGTAATGACCAAGTAAGTCACATAGAATTTACCCTAGATAATGTTGTTAAAATAACCTTAAGCCAATTATCAACCTGTACTTGAAGGGATTCCTATACGCACGGAATACTTGATAACACGAGTATAATGTTCATTAAAAACGTTATTAAAATACAAATTTACATTGCAATTTTTTTTACAGACTTAAATTACTTAAAACCATCTTTAAATGCAAAACAGTAGAGACCGTTGACAGTCGTTTCAGCATTTGTCGTTCAGATGTTATCGTTCTAAGGTTTTCTAATATTCTTACTTAAACATGGCCCTGTGCTGTGTCATATTGAGTTGTTGGTACGATTTCGTCGGGAGACCAAAGTTGCGTGGGAATTGACACAATGTTATTTTAAGCTATCAATTGCTTAGAATTAGGCACTTAGATACACTTAAATTTTAATATTTTTTGATTTTTATTTGTTTCGTATATGTTTATGTAGTTTCGTGATTTCTGTACAATCATATTTCGACAGTTTTTTATATGTAATTTTAACGTTTTTAAGTACTATGTAATAGTTTATGGAATATAAAGATTTAAGTTTTTTTAGGAGTTTAAAATCCTTTGAATGAAAAATGTTTGGTTCTCCTAACTAAGTTTTACAATTGTTTTCTATACCTCCATAGTCGGTTTTGGACCAAAGCTATATATACTATGTTCTTACTAACATCTCAAGCAATATCCATGCCAAATTTCATCTAAATCAGCTTTGCGGTTTTAAATTTACAGAGAGAGTTACTTTCGCAAATTCGTATAATGTCAATTATACTTAATTATGAAATATAGAAAGGAATTTAGCTATACACCACATAGATAACAAAATTTTGAACTGTACTGAACTACTTACTCAGCACATTGTCGGGCAATAAATTACCCTTATCACTATATCTGAGATATAATTGTCATAAATAATGTGTAAACTTTGAAATTTAAGATATTGAATTGAATTTTTTTAAAGCCTTTTTGAATGCGACCCCAATCCTAAATTTATTTTTACTTTCTGTAACAAATTATTCGTCAATTTGTTTTCATTATCAGCGAATGAAGGCTCGTAACCAGGATTTAACGTCTTATTCCGAATTGGAAGAGGGACCGTGGCTCCCGATCTGAGAATTTTAGCTAAACATTCCGGGCCGAATACCTCGCAAAAGTTTGGCCTTACGTCACCGAAACACAATAGTGAATTTTTCTAGTACCTATAGATAGATAGATAGATAAACTCTTTATTGACCAAATAACTTAAAAACTAAAGATTACAATGAATATTGAAACACAATGGCCAATCTAGGCGGTCTTATCGCTAAAAGCGATCTCTTCCAGACAACCCGACGCAAAGGAGAGAACAGGAAAGCAGTAGGCAGAGCACAAAAACTTTATAACGAATAAACACTAAAACTATTTGTTAAATATAAATAAAATACACAAATATACATAAATATAAATATATATACACATCATACAATACAATACATAATATAAAATATATATATAATATAGAAAAAATAATTATGCAAACTAATCAGACATATTTAAAAAGTAAGACTTCACCCTGTCCTTAAAAGAGTTCATTGTCTGAGCCTGTCTAATGGAAACAGGTAAGGAATTCCAGAGACGAATAGCCTGAAGGGTAAAGGACTCATGATATTTTTTGGACACATGCGCGGGGACATCAAGGCACAGGTTATCAGAAGAACGCAGATTACAGGAATGAGTAGAGGATATATAAGTAAAACGAGATTTAAGGTAGGGAGGAGTGCACGGATGGAAAAGAACGGAGTATAACATGGAAAGGATATGAAGGTCTCTACGACGACGTACTGGTAACCATTTAAGCTTATTGCGATACTCAGACACATGATCGAACTTACGCAAGCCAAAAATAAAGCGAATCGCAAAGTTTTGTAAGCGATCAAGTTTGTCCAGCTGATCACTTCTGAGATCTGGGTAGCAGCAGTCAGCGTAATCCAAAATGGAAAGAAGGAGGGATTGAGCCAACATAATTTTAGTAGATGTAGGTAAAAAGTTTCTAATGCGTCTAAGAGATTTACCTGCAGCAAACATCTTCCGGCTTATCTCAGTCAGTTGATTATCCCACGATAAAGTCCTATCAAAAATAATTCCCAAGTTTCTAACTGTGTTACAAAAGGGGATATCCACGCCATCCAGTACCAGAGAAGGAGTATTACAGTACTTGATATTATGTACAGACTTATGGCCACCAATGATAATAGCTTGAGATTTGGAAGGGTTAATCTTGAGACCATATGACCTACTCCAGTCTGAAAGGACTAACAAGTCATTATTTACAACATTAATTACCTCCGGCAAACTGTTTATTTTTCCATGGCTATATATTTGTAAGTCGTCAGCATATATGTGGTAGGCTGAACTTAATTTATTGGATATGGAGCTAATAAAAAGTGAAAACAGAAGTGGTGAAAGCACACCACCCTGAGGAACACCAGACAAAATGTTGCGCCACAAAGAATAAGATTCATCCACATGGATACGCTGCCGACGATTATATAAGTAACTGTAAAACCATTCTAATACTGCAGGAGATATGTTAAGAGAGCCAAGCTGAGCAAGCAGGATGTCAAAGTCAACAGTATTAAAAGCATTACTAAAATCCAATAGCGTTAATACTGTAATCTAGCGGTCATCAATGGCAGAACGGATATCATCCGATATTTTAATAAGAGCAGAAGTCGTGCTATGACCGGAGCGGAAACCGGATTGGTAAGGATTCAGAAGATGGTTTATGGACAAAAACTCATTGAGCTGCCTATAGACAAGACGTTCAAGAACTTTGGAGAGAAAAGGGAGAATGGATATAGGGCGATAATCACAAATGGAAGGATTTTTTGTTTTTGGAAGGGGCACTATATGTGCTTCCTTCCAAATAGAGGGCACAGAAGAAGAAGAAAGGGAAAAATTTAAAATATGGGTAATAATAGGAGTCAGGATATCTAAAAGGGGAATGATCATCGCACGACTAACACCGTCAGACCCAACAGCACTAGACGCAATAGCAGTAATGGTTCTCTTAACATCACTATCAGTAAAAGAAGAAAACGAAAAAGAAGGAGACTGTGGGAGTGGCAAAGACGAAATATAATTTAATGTTGAATTTTTTATCTGGCTATCCATAGCAGGGAAAGAAGTAAAGAAGGTATTTAAGGAATTTAAATCAAGACTAGTGGGTATTGGATTAGTATTAGATTTGCCAACTCCCAATGATTTAAGAAATCGCCAAACGTTTGCCGGATTGCCGTCTTCAACAGCACTATGAATATGACGCCTCTGAGCATCCCGACAGACAGTATTACAATAGTTGCGGATGGCGTGGTATTTATCCCTATTTTTGTCATTTGATACCTTTTTGTACCGAGCTTTAGCCCTATTTTTCTTATTAATGATTGCCCTGATATCATCGTTCAACCAAGGAGCCGGAAGATGCTTCACCTTAACAGGCCTGATCGGAGCATGCGTATCATACAGCTGTGTTATCAGCTCATTAAAAATCTGTACTTTCCGATCTATATTATCGATGCTGTCAATCACAGACCAGTCAATCATACGAGCATCTTTTTGTAAATCGTCTATATTTATTCTACAAAAATTACGTTGGAGAAGGATACGAGGTTTATTTTTAGGAGGTCTTATTTTATAGGATAAGTAAACTAAGTCATGGTAAGAAAAGGAGTCTGCTGAAAACTGGCCATGCTTTGACACATGGGGCAAGGAAGAAACGATCACAAGGTCAAGGAGAGAAGGAGTACAATTAGGAAAGTAATGTGTTGCATTGGAAGGAAGAATGTGCATGTTATTAGCTTTAATAATAGATTTTAGCTGTTCCGCTCGAAAATCACATTTAAGAAGACATGTATTAAAGTCACCCATGATAATGACATGCTGAAATGACGGAGCAAAGTCTTCTACAAGTTTTTCAAAAGAGGAAAAGTAATTGACGCGCAAAGAAGGACTATAGAATACCCCTAAGAGGATTTTGGTGTGACTAAGAGAAACTAAGAGAAACTTCAAGAAAGAGATTGTTGTAAGACCTATTTTAGTGAGTTGTGAAATATAGACAATTTTATTTTTAACTAACGGCTGCTCACGTCTTTGTCTGTATCAGCTACATGAACTTTTATTATGTTGTGCTAAAAGTAGCTTAAGTGGGGTCTTATAACATTATCTGCAAGTAATAACAAAAGAAAGCTCCTATTATGTCATCAATAAGAGTTTTTTATTAAATGCTTATGACAGTAATACGGTACTAGTAACAAAATTCTATTATCTAAGTTTCTGTATCTGTTTTGTTGTCGCTAATTTCCAGAACAGTTTGATCGATTTTGACGAGGCTGTGATGGCAGCTGATATTATCAGGCCCCACTTAAGTAGCTTATAGCACAAAATACAACAAAGTACATGTAGCTGATACAGACAAAGTCGTGAGCGGCCGTTAGTGCAACATAAATCAGATACTTGAATTATATTTCTTTACAGGTCAATTATATTGTAAACTACAAGAAGCTGTGGGTAAATATAATAAACTTTTAAAACCCGATTACCTTCATAATCTTCAACACGTTAATCACGTTCCTGTGAATGACGTGTGCGCAGCGGGCTTAATTCAGCTAACTCACATAGTGGTTACATCTTTCTGGTCGTTAAACATTATGTATGCGAGTTTAAGACAGTCAAATATAAGTTGATGATCGAAGAATGCAAAATTCCATAAGCTATTAAGTAGTACTTGAAAACGTCTTAATTAAATATCAAAAACAATCGAAATATGATTATACTGAAATCACATTAGATTGACTTACATGCAACAAAACAATTAAAAAACAACAAATATTTAAATGTAAGTGAATCTAATTGCCAGTTCCGAGCCACCGCTCTGTAAGAAGAACTAGCAAGAAACGCACAGGCAATGCTCTTTTAAATTATCAATTGGTTAGTTACAATCTTCATTTGTCTGTGAAACAATACAATGCAATTCAACATAACATTAATTGTTAATGTTATATTGACTTGCATTAAAGTTCTACGTCATTCATATTAGAAAAGCCTGTATGAAACGGCAGTTTAATTCCAAGCATTTTTAGTATTTGATAAAATAGTATCCATTCGAAGATAGCTTTCGTGTAATTGTTAATTTAAATTTAATTAAACTTAGCAAAGTCTGAAACGATTGCAATAAGTCCACTTTCATTCTAAAATCGATATAGTAGCTCAATTAAAAATACTATTTATCAAGTCGACGGTTTATGTTGGAAGTGTTATTAAACGTTAATTACTATATTAAAGTTAATCAATTTTAGCAGAATTGAGTACACGTCATATGACATCATCTTATGTTTGATATTGTAATTGTATGATGCAGAAAATGTATTTACTTCTCCATTACTAGATATAATTATATGAAACATACATAAAATTACGCCTGTTTTCCCGAAAGGATAAGCAGGCATATAAGGCATATTGAGCGCCCACATTTCGCCAATTATAAAGCTGGTACCACGTAATAGGTGGCGAGCATATTGCCTCTTACTGGGGACTTTTATGTTCGCCAAATCCTCGTCCGTTGATCGGCAGGTGCACCGCTTGCAGGTGAGATTGACTTAGGCTCCTTAGATGTTGATAGGATCCCTATACTTCCATTTAATTATATTATTGCCAGTTATTTGGTTCTTTAACAGATTTACAGCTTTTTAAAGCTTGAAAATGTGTTTAGTCTTTACACTATAAAGGATGTAAGAAAGAAGAACTATCTTATGTGGAAGAAAATTTGCAGAAAGTTTCCCAGCTGGAAGCTTGAAATAATACTTTCAAATCCCTTCAAAATGGCACAAGAAACAGATACGATTCTCTAAGAGGAAACTATGAAACTAAATCTAAAAGTTGACAGGTTTTTAAATCCATGTTAGTTTTAAATATCAATTGAAGGTATATTAATACAAAATGTAAGCAAATAACGATGAATTTCTTCGAGAGCGCCTCGTCTGAATGTAGCACAGTAATGCCTATGATTGTTACAACCCCTGAGGATTTTCTTCAGTCGTTGCCTGCTATTATTGAAAAAAGAAAAGAAATTAAAGAAGGGAAATGTAATCGTAGACGCTTTGGGACGGGAAACAGAATGCCTTGTTTACAGAAAGGTTTCATTTATTTGATTGCACTTTATGAACGACTGTTTAGATTGAACCAGGTTGATTGATTTGAATAGTGTCTACTAATGTTATATGTTTATAGCAGTAGTAATATTCTTCATAATTTGTCATACTTCTTTTTGCTTTTGATCTTACATTTTTGTATCAAATGGAAGGAGCTAAGGAGTTGTAAGGAGACCCCTAGTGTTGCAAGCGTCCTTAGGATGCGGTGATCACTGTCTATAAGGTAGGCTGCTTGCTTTAATGGCACCTTGTGGTACATAGTAAAAACATTTCTTATTAGAGCATATAATCCTATCAAGTTCTGAGGAGCTCAAGTCAACCTCACCTGCAAGTGGTGCACCTGCCGAACAACGGACAAGGCTCTGGCGAACACAAAAGTTCCCGAAAAGCGGCAATAGGCTCGCTAGGCTATTATCTGGAACAATATCATTGGCGAAATATGGGCATACAACATGCCTGCGGGGAAACAGGCGTAATATTATGTATGTATGCATAATTATAATATCAAGTCAACATATAGTTCCTTAGTCTTTTAGAAAATAGATTGGAAATAGAACCACACCAGAGCACACAAATATAACGAAACTCAATAAATTATATTCAAGTGGATTCTATCATAATGTTGTTATCGTCAAACTGATAAAATTACCATGACATATTCAGTATCATTGACATTTTGACAGCTGCCATTCAGGTGATAGGTAATAAATTCACAAACACGGGCCGTGCTAAATTTGATAAAGTGGAAAAAGGAACTTAGTCTTTATTGCCGTAACTTTAAAACTGCAGTAGTTTTTAGTCATGGACTCACTCGATAAGAGTATTTGCCAGTTTCAAGTAATTTGATAAATCAAGTTATTTGCACATGAATTAAACATTTAAGGTCTTATTACAAAACGATGTCTAAAGTTAATCAGATCTTACTTTCTTTTATAATAAGCTCCTTAAGGTTTTATTACAAAACGATTTTGAAAGTTAGTGCTGTCACTGTCATTTGATAAGATGAAGGCAGTGACAGCACTAGTTTTAAAAATGGTCAAACTTTAGATCTTGTTTTATAATAAGCCCTAAGTAGCGTTTTTGTCATGTAGTCTTGTAAGTCTTTTGTGACTTGAGTGTGAGTACAGACTCACACTAAAGTCAGAAAAAGTCCATCATAGCCAAGTAAATTACTTAGGTATCCCAGTAAAGTAGCAGAGACTAGAGTTTAGGACTCAACACGTAAATTCAAAATTTACGGTAATCCCTAAATCTTACACTTGTGAATGATGTGTAAGATGTTTTGTTTTAAAAATCATTTTTAGAAAAAAAACTTGAATTTACGCCAGTTTTAGAAAATGAAACATTGCTTTATCGCTTTGGCGCTAAAACTAAAAATCTACGGTTACACACAATTAGTAAGTAATCTAAATAATTGTCCATGTCATTCCTTTAGTTTTGAAACAATCAAACATGCTATTAACAAATATATTTTAAAACGAGAAAAAGCCAAATATACACATTGTTTAAAACCATCCTTTGTAAATATAATATATGACCATTTCCTGTTAACGATGGAGTAAATCTAATCGATTGTTGGAAGATATCCAATTTTTTTTTCGCTTGCGGCTGGCACAAGTTATCAACGTGTGATATTTGATTCCCCAACTAAAATTAAATCTATTTTTACGATGTAACATTCCGTTTTTATAGGCGACATCTTGGTTCATTGAAACGAGCCATTTTATTCAACGGGGAACTGATTTGGGTCACAATGAATAGATTTTTTCTTTTGTTACTCCTTAGCGGTTACTTGCAGAAGAATGTGAATGGGTGAGTAATATTTATGCTTTAATAATAACAAATTAATAAAGTTTGTGCCTGAAAAGTCCTTTTGGATTCAATATAACTTTTATACAATTTTTGATATTAATTACATATATAAAAAAAAAATTTTTCATAGGCATCTCACAGCGCTTCTAGCTTCCAACTTTGCATAGCTTATACCATGGACAACGGATAAACATACAGTCATATACTTCTTCATTTGCACAGATTAAGACAAATATTTGTGTGCATACTTGGAAATCTTAGAAGCGTATAACAGATATACAAATAATCAGGTTGGTCGTCATAAGTCGAATAGTAAGCTTAGCAGAAAAAATGGAGAGCAAACAAATAGACTATATGTATATTACGGTCAACATTTTTCCTCACAAAGAGATACCAATTTTGGGACATTAACCGTCACGCTTTATAGTTCTATCTAGTATTCCTCCGTTCTTGTCCAATATATGTCATATACATAGTTGGTCTGCTAACTGTTATATTGCCGTATTTCTCTTATATTTTTGAATAAATATTTATTATGTAATTAATTATTTATAGAATCGTCTCTGAGGAAACTTTCGTCTCTGAGGAAGTTCGACATAAACTATGTTTGATTGAGCTTAAAATTAAATTGGAACTTTCCATATTTGCTGCATAAGTTGTGATATCTTAAATGATTGATCCAGCGAATCAAATATACTGTTAAGTACCGACTAACTAGACGTGAGCCGTCGAAGTATCAGTTTAGTAGTTTCTAACTAATTTACGTCAGCCCCGACAGAGGGCGAGACGGGCGTGAACCCATGATCGCTACTTATTCCCCCAATTATAACTTTGGCCGCATTAAATTTACACCTTATTAACGGGACCTCCGAAGATCCTGGCGTTCCCAAGTCTGCAGTGTGTTGGTATAATAATTTGATTAGTTATGTGATTACATTTAAATCAATTTATCTGAGTTCTGAAATGTTAAAGCGAATAATTCAGACTGAATTATCTGTACAACTTCTGGAGTAAAAATAATATAATGCCAAATCATGAATATATTCTACTTTATATTAACTTACTTATACCGTACTTAGTAGGATTATGTGTGAAAGCTTGTTAATAGAGATAACCTCATTTGATCCCCAGATCCTATCTAAACAATCTGAAACTTAAGACACTGCGCACCCATTCAGCAAAACTTGAATATTCTCAATGCTCATGCACGTACCACATATTATTGAACAAACTCCATTCTATGAAGATATATTGAAAATATTAAAAAATATCTCTTGTGGTATTATGCGAAACACTCGAACCCGGCAGATAATTTAGGTCAATAAAATAGTCAACGTTCCATATTTTATTTAATAGACGATATTTTCTAAGTTGTTAGTTCGCTTAAATAGGACCCCGAGCACTTTTCTCTCAATGGTGCGTTGCTCCATTCTAAAGCGAACGGGGATTTATGGGCAGGACACACTCCATAATATCAATGCGGGCTTAAGAGCCCCGCATAGTATTCGATTAAAACGTGCTGCTATTGAAATTGAAAAGAAGGGATTTCAATGATTATTTCCCGTATAAATGCCGCTAGTTCGAATATTCTTGATGATTGTATAGATAGCGTTGAGTGTTAGAGAACTCAATGGGAATGTATAAAATTAATAACGTCAACAAAGAGTTTTATATTTGGAACATTAAAAATAAAGACCTAAACTTCTTTATGGATGTATATTCATCATTGATTCAGATCTATTTTCCGAGGTATCCATGTAATCCAGGTAGATACTATCTCAGTAACAAACCTTGTTTCAATGCCTATGCTTGGTGAATAAATGCGATCAGAATATATTATCTGGCGCATTACGTACGATTCGCTTGAGGCGCGTATCTTCCCGAAGCTGCAGTATTCAGTTGCACACTTTTCCAACTTCATCTTCGCCTGGCACAAAGACTTCAGCTATACATTTGCATCTGGCGCGTTCGCCAAGATATTGTAATGCGAGCGCTTCGGCGGATAAGAAATTTGCCAAAACTTTTACTGATTTGGCACCAAATTAAATACTAATCCTTCCAACACCTCTCAGAGGTTATTAGAACTAATAAAGCTAAAGGGGATTATCTTAGCATGGCAAAATGCTCCTAAACAACTATGCCTTGCTAACTTGAATCATGTTGTACGATAGGGTGAGGGCGAGCCATAATTAATTACCGCTGTCGCTGACAAGCGGAGGCTACTATGAACACGTCTCTTCATAAATAATCTACTAGACTCTAGACATAGAAGCGTAATCGAAAAATTATCGGTTCCGTTAAGAACCCGGCATGCGAAAATTACATTCCACCTACAAAATAATATATGATACATTGTACGAACACAATGTATTAAGTCTTCATAACAAAACAAAGTTTTTTTCTGAGACAAAGGCTAAGCATTTAAATTTATAATGCAAATATATACAACTTTTCAATATAAATATTTTATTATACATACACAGCAAAGTGAATACTAAAAACATGATCACAAGCCATTAAAAAAGCTTTTAAGTAATTTAATTAATCAAGCGATATAAAATGCTATAATTGTATAAAATGCTAGAGTGCCTACCTTCCTAACAAATGTGCATAAGTATGTTACATGTAAATAAACGTATAAATCGTCCCAGACTAGTTCTATATAATAATGTAACTGAAAACTATATGTAGTAAATTGTTTAAGAATCCATTATAACAAAATAAAACGATACCCATCAACTATAATCATTTAAAACGAGTCAGCTTGTGTCGGTACGCAAGAAACAGATAACCTTGAACACAGGACACCGTCTACGTCTCTAATTTGTGTAAAGTAGTCCTTAGCAGACAATACACTATTCACTAAAGGAATCTAAAATTCAACAGCCGTGGGTCAAGGCAAACAGATACAAATAACTTAAACATAATACGGCTTGTAAATAAATTCTGACCAACCAACCGCAATCCCTAACCCACTCCCCTAAAATGTTTTTATCTCTCAAATTCTATTTTAAAACGTGTTCGGAATACATCCTGTGCTACATTAGACTTTATAAAAGGAGAACTAATACGTTCTAAAAAAAAAATTTTTAGAAGTATAAATACTTTTTACAATAGAATCCTATGAAGACCTTGGAAGTAGTTGCGCTACCGTATTATTACGTCGCATAATGACTGCCGACCGAAAACGCAAGGTAATCTATTGTTCATTGCCCTACTGCGTAATAATAATGTACGAAACTATAATTAATGTTATTAGAACCAATCAACTGATGGTAAGAGAGGTTGCTTTTACCTGCTGCACGCGCCGAAAAGACGGGTTCGTCCCAAGTCGTTCACAAAAAGTTAACATTTTTTGTACAAACAAGTCAAACGTTAGCAACAAGTTTTTTTCTATCGTATTCAAATTTTAACTCCGCCTCTCGTCGCGTAATACTATTCTTTTATTCTAACTTATTCTTCTAATAGTATATTAGTCACTGCAACTTGTAATATAAGAAAAATTATTGAATAACGCTTTATTTTATGAAAAGAGATCTATCATATTATACAGAAGAATGGTATTTCTTTTTTTAAAACACATCCTTTTTTAAATCAGGTTAATAAGAATAGACAGGTTGTATTATGATCTAAGTCACTTTAGTTATAACTATTTTAAATTTATTTTTATGACAAGTCATAATGACTAGGTCCTACCTGATGGTAAGTATTCGGTGCAGACCAAAATAATTTCATATTCATACCCTGAAATAAGCACGGTACAAAGGGCACCCACTCATGACGGTCTGCTAAAATGCCGTTTCACGCCCTGCTTGAAATATTAGGAATTATAGGAACAAGGAAACATTTTAACCACACATAAAATTGTTTTATTGTTTGTTGTCCCAATACAAATCTTATAACTTGCCCGTCCCAGCTAAAAAAAATTCTAAATGGTACATACATCTAGCTTAGTTTTCAAATTTTTGTTGCTGTACAAATATATAACTCACGAATTATACTAAATTTAAATAGGATAAATAATATAATGCTCTTGATTTTTTTCATTGTAACTATGTCAAATTGTTTGCATCGAACTCTTCAATTTTCTACAATAGTTCATATAATGAGTAGTAAAAACGTCGACGATATGTACAGACATAAAATCACGCCTGTTTCCCCGAAGGAGTAGGCAGAGGCATATAATATTTACAAAGAGAACTTTTGTATTAAAGAAACTTTATTTATCGGCTGTGACTGATGTTTTAGGGTAAAAACGCACTACAGTACCAGAGTTCTTTATAAACAACACTGTTCTGATTACAGATTAGTGAATTATTAAGTATTACTTCTTATTCGGGTGTATAGGGATTCTACCAAGATCTGAGGAGCCCAAGCCAACCTCACCTGCAAGTAGTGCACCTGCCGAACAACGGACGAGGCTCTGGCGAACACAAAAGTGCCCGAAAGGCGGCAATAGGCTCGCCACCTATAACGTGGGTTCAACAATATAATTGGCGAGGTGTTGGCATACAATATGCCTCTGCCTACCCCTTCGGGGAAACAGGCGTGATATTATGTATGTATATATGTACTTCTAATTCTTTTCATCATTCCATGATATTTTAAACAACGATATTCTTTTGTTTCCTATCCTTGCTAATTGTCCACAACTTGTGAGATAAAAGCCTAATGTAAAATAGGGTATTAGAAATAGGTAATAGAGTCAATTCAAGCATAATAAAATTACATACAAAAGGTCTATATCAAAATCCATTGAATACAAAGTATTCCGTTATAGAATTTAATTAAATAGATGACATCACGAAATAAATCCGTTGGTCTGTCTGTATCTCGTTCCGTGACGCGCCCGGATCCGGTTGTAAAGCCAATAGAAACTTCTATTTTTGTTTTATTACATGATGTTAGCATAGAGCTATTTAATCTTTGAGCTTACGTTCCCATTTTGTATTTGTTGGTGACGTTGTTGGGTAACAAACTTCTATGAAGAATATGGGAGTGGTTTTGTATAATTGTATATGTAAAAAAAATATCTTTGTCATTCCCTAGTCTTTTTCCTTTTCTAGCCATCTTCGTATCAGAATTTATGTTAATCGACGTAAGACCGTATTTTACAAACAGATAGACACAGTTACATAAGTTTTTTAGGATAATAGTATGGATGTTGTCTGAATCTAGTCATGAACATTAAAGGTATAAAATGTACGCTTTAAAACAGTGAAACTGGCAATAAATTGTCACAGAAGCGTCAAATTATTTGTCACCATAATGTTTTGCCAGTTCAAACATTATCTTGTATTAACTTGCATCTAAAAACTATACCAATTATAGTGCCATTTTTCTATTAATAATTAAGCAAAACATTGAAAAAGGTTAGAGCCAAATGATTCGCTTTTGAGATTCAGGTACACTAGGTTTGTTCTAATATTATATCTCTTTAAACCTTTTGTTTCTTTATGTTTTCCTAATATCTCGTGCTGTATGTATATAAACTAAAACAATAGTAAAAACATTTTTACCAAGATAAGTACATTAAAACTTAGACAGTTTAGAATTGGACGTTATCTTAAGCAAGTACTTTGGCAAGCGAACAGAGCTCAACATAGAATCGAGATACTTAAACTATACACATTTGTTTGCGATGTGCAGTTTCTAAAGTGCAAAGTTTTCTCAGATGAACGAAATGTTGCTATGACATTCGACCTCGCTTGTGAACGGAACTCGACGTTGTTGTTAATAGCGATGATGCAAAATTTAATGGCATAGCAAGAGATTGATGCAATCATTTTAAGTAAATAATAATAGGATATAAAAGGAAACATCAAACAAACTTAATATCGAAAATTGATAGACCAAAGCTACGGTAAACATTAAGAAAATTGTGACTGAATAAATATCGCCTATTGGACAATCGGAATCCACATCTACTTTACATAAATAGATATAGATAGATAAATAAGAAATAAACCTTGCCTTTCAAACTCAAAAAACAATGTCAACGCAGTTTTACAATAAATAAATAGTTGTGTAACAGAAAAAATAAAAAGTCACCACAGTATAAGATTAATAGCTAAAGCATATTCAATGATTACAAAATAGATGTTTTTATCGAGAAAGCTGAAAACGATGTTATAACTACTAGAAATAAAGTTGTCAACGTGGAACATCCAACCGGTTGTAGTGCGCTGTGGGTAAGGTTCCTGACGAAAGTCGAAGGTCAGAAGTTGGCGAAACTGTCGTTAATAATGGTGACAGAAATTGAATTATTAAATAAATAAATATTAAAGGATTTTCTGTGCCTTTTTGTTTTGAATAAAAAGTAACAAAAAGTTAAAAAAACAACAACTAAACACCTCAAGCCGTCTCTTCACTCGCTGCGAAAAATTATCATAACTAAATGTGGATGATCTTAAAATAACAATACTATTATACGACATCATAGAACGATCTCTCTCACATAAAACTAAATTCCACACATCATGGCATTTATACATAATCAGAAACACAAAAATTATGAGTTAGCGTTTGCAAACAATCTATATTGATCCATGTGTTTCGAACAGTACAGTGCCGACAAATATCTCAACGTATTTATATAGTTCTCTCGAAATTAGTAGGGTGAATACAGAATCAGTCTCAAGCATTCCTTTTGAAGCACGAATAAACTAGCAATTTCTGAGTGTACTCGAAGACTTCTTTCTGTTCTAATTATTATAAAAGTTGTAATACTCCAACTATTCTAATGAATTTACAGCTATATCCCCCCATCAGCTCTGTCACCCTAGCTCGTGGTTATCGAACGAGAAATGTTTTTTATAAATTTATAAACGTGATATTTTAAATTCTATTCCGAGAGACAAGCAGTGGTGTCATTTAAGGAAAGCCCCGAAGTCTCAACTCTTTGTTTGTCACCAAAATTATTTGTTAATAAGCTTCATATTCCGAGTAATTTGAAGCAAACATCAAATACATTATCGTGAAAATCACTTCTATTTCGCAGCAAAATATCTAGTTCTGTCTGTGCTAACGATGCAACTTCTGACACATAAAGAAATATTGTCTGGTGGCTTTATTTTTCAACAAAAGATTACAGAAGCAAAGCCTAAACCTAAATTTATAATACAGACGGCCCTATTGTAGATTAATAATTAAGACACAGAATAATAAGATAATACAACAATGACCGTAGTATTTGCTCAGGCTAATCATTTAGTTAAATACTGAGGCCGTTGGTAAATTATATTCAAACTGAACAAACAGTGTCACTTTGTGTACCTGTATTGTAACTATACTATCTATGCATAGATGATATGATTGTACTGCAATATTTGATGTATTGTAGTAAATGTAAACTGTATTGGGTAAACAATATAAATATATAATCTGAAGATGTGTATTCAAGTAGATGTAAAATTTATTTAATTTACAACTAGCGGTCGTTTTTACGTTTGCTCACAAAGTCAAAATATACGATTTATCTTATAGTAAACAGTGGCGATGAAACAAATTAACTGAAGGTGGAATTAGGTGGTTAAAATTGTTTTAGTATCTCAATCGAATTTCGCGTATTTCGAGTTTGTTAAAAAATCAATTTTTGTCCTCTTTTTTGCCTTTATTCTTTACAGTTTAACTTTTTTAATTACGTTATTGAATTCAACTTATGGTCAAAATTATTCCTTTATGCTCTTAACATTGCTAAGGTTCGAACATATGGTATTGTCATATGTCATGGAAAAAGAAGCTGGTCCATCGTTAAGGTCATAAGAAAGAAATATACACAGTAAAGGTGTCTTTTTCATAAAATTTCATATAGTGCCTTTATCTGGGGTTATCCTTTTTTAAAACTTATCACATCTATGAAATCTTTCATTATTCACTAAAACACTAATTTAAAGAGCAAGATCTGTTTGGTTTGGTAACATATGCATGATTCATATTCGACGACTTCTTCTACAATAAGAGATAAAAATAAATGCTGAATAAATCTTTAGTGCTATAAAAAAATGAAATATAACATGCTCGATATTCATCTCAATAGGCGCGGCCATAATATAATTCACGTCCGTCTATTCTGATCTGAGTGAAGCCAATTCTGAGGGACTGAATATCAAAATAACGCTATGCATAACCCCATGATTGCGAGCAATCAAATACATTGCGAATTTCTATCCTTTGCTAAAAATTATGATTAGCGTTGTTATTCGATTAAAAATCGAAATGGCATTTTATTTGTATTGTTATGGTTTGATACGTGCAATACTCACCTGTCGGAAATTATTAGCGAATTCTTTATTGTTTCAAAAAGTCCTTGGTCAGGTGACAGATAATACTGCAGTAGTCGTTAAGCGAAGTTTTAGGCTTTATTAGATGATAAAGCGGGGCGAGACCTGGATTCATACATTCACATTATGTCCTCATGGGCTAGGTAAACTTGAGACCCCAGCAATTTACTCAGCAGCGTCAATATTGGGCTAAGATGATATCCTACACAATTTACCCTGAAACTTTAGTGGCACCAATCGACTAACCAATGCCATCTGGCAATCATTCAAAAGGATATACTCGGAACGTTAAAATAAAATTAAGTTTACGTGTCCAATATTTCGATCCCACACTGGTTTCAGTAATATTATTATTGTTCTAATTGGAATAGAATACACTCATCATATCCTAGGATATGCCGATATAATGCTATAATTTTACATGCAGCATATTATCTGAAGCGACTGCTGTCTGACCTCCGCAGACCAGACGGAAACATCATTCTATGTCTAAATCAGCTGTAAGGAGGTTAGAAGGCACTGACTTCCCAATAACGGCTGCCATAGATGTTCATGACAGTCGGGAAAAACGGCTTAACGTGATTTCGGGGGCACGGAGCGATAATTATGCACATAACTTCGAAAAGCCATCAGGTTTTAAGCCCGAGACCCTCTGAATTTGAAGGCTATGGGTATCGCCACTGTGAGATTTGTAGCTGAATTATTACTATCCATCCATCAGGTTCCAATTAAAAAGATTTTTGCCTAGGATGCTTATAATTCTACTGTACCCTTAATGTATAAAACTGTTTTTTTAAAGCTATATTTATCCTTTTTAGCATTGGCTACATCATTATTTCATGTTGTTTATTTCAAAAACAATTTATGTGTAAAATTTAATATGAATTTATTTAAACAGTTTTTTTTGTCAATTGAAACAAAACAATCACGTACACACTTCGTATCAGATTAACGATTTTACCTAGTGATGTTGTCATAATTACTGAACAACAATTATATTTGGAAATATTTTTTACTACTGATGATGCAGTAGTAATTATTCCAACATTATCATACACTAAAAAGGTATGTTCATCATTCTTATTCGAAAACGGAACCGAACATAAGTTATCATTCTTATTTAAAACGAAAACCAGTTGAAAACCCAACTCTTGCTTTAATGTCCTATTCACTGCTAAGCTTAGAAACGTCTTTTAGTTTCTTTGACTTGGGTTTCTTCTTGTAAGTCGAGACATGCTAAGTAATTGATAAACCTTACCGTTAGTAAAAGTACGAAAAAAGTCTCGCTGTATTTAAAAGAAATGCTGCACGGAATACTTATAAATTAAAATTGATCAAACAAACTCTATAAAATAAATACGCATTTATTGTAATTTCAAATATACTCATATTGTTTTTTTTTTCAAACAAGAACTTTTTACATTTTCATTATTTTTTAGATTTACTGTCGTAATCTTCTTAATGTTGAAAATGAATTTAGGATAAACTTGGAATTAGTAACGTAACCAAAAGACATAAATGCAGTAATGCAAAATTTTTTATGCACTAAAAATATTAGAACTAGGCAAAATTTGTACGGCATGACTAATTCTGACCTAACAATACTTTTATCTTATCTTACCTTGAAACAGAATCGTGGACTTATCCACAACAAACACCGTCTCTTGATTAGGGTTTTTGTTTACTTTTTTATCCTCTATCACTTCTGTATTGCCAGCTCTATATTCTAATACTATTTGTAAATGTTGATTTTCATTTGTCTCTTTTACAAGTATGTCTACCGATTACGATTTTATTTTCAAAGATGCGGTATTATTTGTACTTATATGAATATCACACAAAATACATAAGTTGTTTCCGACACAGTTTAAGTAATACAGAATTGAATAAGCTCTCAGATCTCGAAGCCACACGCGAAAATATTAATATAGTTTTTTATAAAATTAACTAAAATATCTTAACTACAATACAAACAAATGGAAACTGCAGGATACCCGCACTGATCTGTCTTTTAATCTCGGTATTCGTTTTAATAATACACAAAAACAGTTACAAATTAGTAATTATTCAAAAACACATCACTTTCATACGGTATTTATACATGGTACGGTACGCACTTACGGAGTGCACGAACGAGCAAAAATAACATTTCAATTTTATGCATTGTGATTGGCTTGATCAAAGTCGTATCGAATTTTTCATGAGTTATCATATCCAATTATGAAATACTAGTTTCTACCCGCAGTGACAGGCGCGTGGAATTCAGATATATCATGTACGTCCAGTACTGATAAAGTATTTTTCCACTTTTATAAATATCATGTATCCTGTTGATGATGAAATGTTCAAGAAAGGATTATAATGGTTCATCAAAATTACTTATATGTCAGTGGGTCAAAACTCAAAGAATTCTGAATCTGTTGAAAATAAATGTAACCTTCTCATTTTAGTATATTAATAAATTATTGTGATAGGATTATTTATTCTCTGTTTTAGCTCACAATAAATGATTAGCCTGTAGAAACACCAAACAGAATTCTGCAAGTAAACGACAAGGTAGGTATTATATCAATGTTTGTGAGAAATAATTTTATATGCGAATTGGAATTTCTTTCAAAATAACCAACAATAATTAGTATAGAATTGATGTAGATTGCTCAGCTACTATAAAGATCCTCTTAATCCATGGGAAAGCTACAGTTGGCAAAGTAGCTAGGTAATTTAATGTCAACAAAGTTTAGGAATAGAAACCTATCAGAACTGAAAAATGTAAATACAGTATCGGAGAAATTGACATATATTTTATTGTTTCATATTCTGATGATATTATTATTTCTAACCCGTATCCGGACAAAAATACATTATTAAGTGTACCTTAATGTCAGTCACAAAGAATCAATTTCTTATGGTAAGCTTTAACTGATAGGGTCTTATTACAAAACAAGTAGGTTGGTGTTGGTGGGTAACAATATAAAGTTACCTACACTTTTATTTGATAATATGAAAACACAAGAGATTGTACCTGTCTCTTTCACTCTCTGGTTATATCAGTATCGAGTGTAAGGGATGGGTATAACGAAGTTTCGTTTTCGTTGAATTAGAGTAGGCCCTCAGGTTAACTTTAGACCTGTTTTGTAATAAGCCCCATAGTTTTAAAGTGTCATAATGTTTGTAGTATATCAGCAAGGTTTCAACTGGCTTTGATAAAACTGATGTTTCAAAGACTTCAACATCAACTGTATACAGCTAAATTACTCAAGCAATAACGATTCATAAGATGAATGATAATAGGAAATATCACTAACATGACACGATATTGATAAGCTCGGGAGTAATCTATCGGCGGCTGATTCCTAATCTTGTTTACTGTTATCACTGCAGTATGAGCTTACAATTGAGACGTTTCATCTATTGTACAGAGAGATTCGTACAGAGTAAATTATATGGGTTAGCAAGATGGGATCAATATCAAAGAAAATAGCATAAAAATTATCTACAGCATTATAATAAGTTGCAAGGGATGATGGATGCATAAAAATAGTGACAATTACTTTTGGAGGAAACAGTAGGGGCCATTAATTATATGTTATCAACGGGCAGGACATGTTAAAAAAATTCATTGGTTTTCTATCTTAGCTCAACCCTATATGGCTCAATTTATGGTGGAAAATTGTTTACCACTTCTTTGCAAAGTGTTAAACTAGATTGATAAAACTGATCACCGATAATATGAGTTATGAAATAAAGAGACTTTATGATATCAATAGTAATACAATATATCCCTAAGTAATAGATATCTAAACACGATTGAAATTATATTATTTCCTGACTTGCAGCAGTCGTTTGCCATCACATAAACTAATTGCACAAATTAAAAAATCGATAATTAGATTGCTAGAGGCAATTATGGTATAACTTTTAATTGGTATAATAGATTCCTATAACAACAATACTTTAAGCAAATATTAATAAAAACGGATTTTTTTCTTTTCTTTTCTTCTTTTTTGATTTTATTATGAGCTTGAATATATTTATTACTTACAAAAAACTGCACAGACGTCACCGCATTTTAGACGGTTGCTATGGAGACATCGTGTAATAATGTTAATGTTAACTTAAACGTGACGTCATAATTGGCCTCATCTGTTGCGATCGTTTTGTATAATTTATTAAACTTCGACCTAAAAATGGATGTTGAAAGTTTTAGGCAGTAATTTCAGAATGTTTTTACATAAATGTTTTCATATGAAGAAAACAATTAAAGTTAAAAATATATTTTCTTCTCAAATTCATAGTAAACCAGTAATGACTACAGCGGTAATTGAGACGGTGTTGTATTATATTAGTTAATAATGAATCACATATCCGGCGATATCCCAAGAATGTAACGACAGCTGTCTCCTGTAGGTAATTTCTCAGCACAAAGTTCAAAGTCTGAGTTTATTAATGACATAATACTTAATAAAGTCTATTGATTCAGTAATACTAACGCTTATTATAAGTATCATCAGTGTTTCATTGAAAAGTGATGTATATTTTCCGACAATAAATAGCATTACTAAAACGTACTGAATTTATAACTCTATATCATAGTTATTTAATACATAGACAACATAGCACATGTAAACGAAATATTACTGCACTGAAATCACGAAGCTTAGATTCACTTACATGCAAAAAATTAAGTGTAAGTGAATCTAAGTGCCAATTCCGGGCCACCGCTCTGTGCGAAGAACTGACAAGAAACTCATAGGCTATGCTCTTTTAAACTATTAAAGAAATATAGTGAATATTTGAATATATGGAAAGGGTCCCCAGAAGCCATAACCAATAAAGTACATATTAAGGCTGCACCTAATAAAAAATAATTTATATTACTAAGTTAAACAATATAGAAAAAATATGATAGCCCTAGGACACGGCTTATACAACCGACTAAGGATCTACTGTGTGCATACAAAATTAATCTGAAACAATCTACGTTAAGGCCTTATATTTGGGATCTTCCTGGAAGATTAGATTGATCATTGAAATAGCCCCATACATCAAGTAGTATTGGGCATAAAAACAAATGAGCTCTACCTTTTGCTCCGATGAGCCTTAAGTTCATTAATCCCGACTTCTCGTTAATTAGATGAATCAAATACATAGACGTTAGTATTTAAATTAACTGAAGTGTGGAACAATGAGAAATATCTACAAAACTTGGTAAACAAATTAAGTGTTGACTTGATATTTTTTCTTCCAACTTCATCTGTACATATGAGCGGGACAAATATAGATATGACGTCATCTAATAGACTGCTGAAGCAAGTGGTTGAGTAAAAAACGGTCTGCGATACAACTCACGGAACGCAGGCAGCGGTGCATTTTATTGAGAAAAAAATTTAATGCACCTGCGCGCGGGTCGCATTCGACTAGGTGTAGTACGAAATTGGTCCTTCCTTTCACAATTGCAAAACGCTAAGACACCGGATTACTTAATTGAGAAGGTTAAGTTCTTCATATATTCTAAAGACCTTTCCTATATGAATGTTTATTAAAATATAATACTATCATGGGTGGTATCTCAAGTTTACTTACAAGAGCTTAAGTATAAAAAGCTACTAATAAAATTTAAAATTATGCAAATGTGAACCTATCTTCACTCTTCTCTTTACAAACTCACCTTGTAAAGAAGTTCCGTGCGCGCGCAGGTAAAACAACGAAATTCCACAGGTGAACGTTATCCTCGATTCGAAATCCAGCAATGTTAAAGTGAATCCTCGTCAACTGACGCGACACCGGCAAACACTCGTGCGTTCCTTAGTACCCACGCAACACAACGAAACCACCACACCGGTCACGGTTTGTTTATACAATTTTTGAACCACTTATTAATAATTTGTAAGGTCCCAACTGCGCATGCCCGTACAGCACGCGCCGAGTTTAAAATAGGTTATGTTTTTAAGTTGTAAACACGTCAAGACTTCACTTTCAGACACACGCACTTCTCACTATTCGCCGGTAGAGTCCGATTAGAACAGGACCGAGCAAACTTTTCTCACTCGAAGCACCAAACTTTATCAGTTGTTCACACGAGAATATTTTACTTATTTAGCACATATAAACTGACACTATCTCACCTCTAGACCATAAGACGACTACCTGCGGCAGACGAAGGCCTCATATGTATTATAAACACTTGAAAACTCCGGAACCGGTAATAATTTGATTCCGCACGTGATATTGGCGCTGTCAAAATAAAAATTTGCTCGTAATATTTAACGCATATACTCACTCACGGTCGACACATATCATGTTTAAACGCCGTGAGGTCCGAGCGGCAAATTAAATGAATAGAAAAGAAAATAAACGAAGAATACTAAGGTCGTCGACTGCGTAGTCGAGCGTCCGACACTCGCTGAGCGCTGTACTAACGCGAGACGAGAGGCCGCGCGACCTGCCGCGCCCCGCGACCCGCGTCGCCCCCGCGCCCTGCGCCTACACTACAGCCGTATGAGAAAAGTATCTACGGAAAAAATCCACAGTGCATTCAACAGATTAGCGCACGACCACGCTGAAGATTAATCACTTCATAGAGATTGGTGTACCCACCAGTCCTGGTACTCGTTTCGCTGTTTTGTACATTATTTCGTAGTATTTTGCGGTGGAGATGCGGGAGGCGTTCCATTATTTAAGCCTAGCGACTCGCCACGTGGGTGATGCACCCTCCGTACTCAGATTCATTCACACGGATCTACTGACTTCGCTGCGTTTAGATTAGTTGCGTATTATTTATTTAACTTATTGCTTTTGTATGTATATTTATAGAGCCGTGTGTATATTTGTAGAACAGTCGGAATATCATGAAGAAACTTTGAAAACCAAAACTTCGAATTCACAATCATCGAAAAAATACTTTACTGCTTTGGGTTACTCTTTTTCTATGTAGAGCAGTAATCAAGAGTCGCACAATGTTAAGGAAGTTTTAAACCAAAATAACTAATTTCTAATACTGAATCATAAATTTGATAGGTTGTATGTCTTTGTAAACATATATCTTTACTAGATATCACCCGTGGCTTTAGCTGCGTGAGTTACCTATAAAACGGCTTAGTAAAAAAAAACGTAAATGAAAATAAACAAAAGCTTCTGTGAAAGGTAAAATGTAGAAACAAGCCTTATTTCTGCATGCACCTTTCATTTGTGAATGTAAACATAATCTCATCTTTATCATGGCTTTTGACCTCACTTAATATTTTTGGCTCCGACTTTCTTATTTACAAACTATGAATTTAACTTAAAACAACAATAAAGATTTACACAAAATTAATGACTCCTCATAATTTTTCACTAGTTCCACTTTTATTTTATACAAATAATTAAGAAAAAAGAAGAAAATAAAAGACGTGAAAGCGTTACTAAAGAAATAAAAATAATGCTTAGTTATCTGCTACACGATTTAAAAAATATGTAGAGACGAAAAAGTTAGAATTTTCGTGTTTATAAGGTTGCCTCGAATGATGTGACCGAGTTTTTGCCAAATGTGATAAAAATCCAAACGTAGTGAAGAGAGGATTATCTGCAACATACATTGATAATACTTACTGATAACTCTAAAACGCCTTATCTGATCCAGTTGTCAAGTAGAGATCAACATATTATACTCGTCCACACTTGTCTGGGACATACTAAAGGTTGATTTTATTTTATTGTCAATATTATGCATATATGCAATTTAATGATACTAAGTAAAACCCGTTTTTACAAACTTCGATCGTTATACCTATTATACCATTTTATTCTCACATTTTATTAATTTACAATAATATTTGGTTTACATAACCATATTCCATATTCTGTCTCACATTATCTGATATTATTTATCATTAATTATCATGATCTCACATTATTTACTGTTATCCAAATACAAATTAATAAAAATACATAATTATGTCAGGTCATAATAATGTCACAATTTACAACAAACAATTATAATAGGTTGGGGAAAAAGTCTTTTCGTATTTTTGTATGAAAAGTCAAGACATTTTTTTCAAAGTTTATTTACATTTATTTACAATATATATGTACCGTTTTGTTGAATAACTTTCTGCCATTTTGTGGGCAGAGACATTATCCCGTTACTGTAGAAACTTTGGGACTTCTGATCAAAAAAACGGGACAAATAGTTTTGGCAGTCCTCTCTTGAGGTCAACCTTACAGAACCTAAAGAATTCTGCAAAAACCGAAACAGGTGAAAATCTGAAGGCGCAAGGTCTAGGCTATATGGTGGATGCACTAGGACCTCCCAGTCAAACTCTCTTAATTTTTGCTGAGTGGCTAAAGATGTGTGTGGTCTAGCGTTATCGTGATGAAAGACCACACCCTTCCTGTTGATCAATTCCGGCCGTTTTCTCTCGACTGCTTCCTTTAATCTCATCAGTTGCTGGCAGTAAAGATCAGAATCGATGGTTTTGCCGGGCGGTAAAAGCTCATAATAAACAATGCCCTTCCAATCCCACCATACACACAGCATCACCTTATTTCGTGTTAGGCCAGGTTTGGCCACAGTCTGTGAAGCCTGGCCAACTTTCGGCCACGACCTTTTTCGCACGTTCTTGTCGTACGTGATCCACTTTTCATCGCCAGTTATCAATCTCTTCAAAAACGGCTCGGTTTCATTACGTCTCAATAATGAATCGCAAATGAGTACACGGTTCATTAAATTTCTTTGAGTGAGCTCGTGTGGCACCCAAATATCAAGCTTTTTTGTATAACCAGCTTTCTTCAAATGGGTCAAAACTGTTTTGTGGTCAATTCCCAGTTCTTCAGCTACATCGTAACTACTAATATGCCGATCTTGCTCCACTCTTTCAAAAATGGCGTCCATTTTATTCGTAACAGGGCGACCAGAGCGAGGTGCATCTTTAACATCAAAATTTCCGGACTGAAAACGTTTGAACCAAATTTGTGCTACTCTTACTGACACTGCATCAGGTCCATAAACATCACAAATTTTTTTCACTGCTTGAGTTGCATTTTTGCCTTTTTTATAATAAAATTTTAAAATGTATCGAATTTCTTCATTAGATTCACTCATTTTTACGGAGAGAAAAACAAATGAAAAATAGCGGGAAACAACTTTTTTTTATTTTTTTCTTTTCTTTATAATGGAATCTTTTTAATGTTACCAAAACCAGCCCGACACAAATAGTACAGTCAAAAAAATTTTATAATAAGTTTATACCTACGTTATGCGAAAAGACTTTTTCCCCGACCTAATATAATTAGTTATATACAACTAAGCACAATAAAAAATAAACTGTATTGTATTCTTTGTAGTTCAAACTTGTGTTTATACCAACAAAACAGGACGTGTTTTGATAAATCGCAAATTAGTTTTGAAGACAAAATATTACGCATGAATTAATCTACTTCATAGCTTTTTAGTATAGTTTTATTTTAGACCGTAACTTTATAGGTACACACGTTTCGTTACTCAAGGCATTAGTGACACGACATAGTAATCGTATCCAGATAAATGTAGAGCGTAAAATCGATTGTCTTTACTCTATTTTGTGTACACAGACTAAGTGGACGTTTTCCTATTTAATCTTTTACGTTAATAATGTATACTGGTTAACTGTTAACGGAAAGGTTCGTGTCATGCATGTTTTTGAACCTTTTAGGTTCCTTAAACAACCGAATAAATTTTATATTCGATGTAGGAGGATGACTCAAAAAATAAACTGTTTGTGGGTCCACAGTCTTTCTTTGGAATTTAATGGAGGTGGTTGAAATGCACTCACGTCATTGTAATAGAATTTTGCTAACATGTAAGTTCGTTCAATCAATAACCATTATATTTCGTAGGTTTCATTTTTAATATGTTTTTTAACTTCTACTGTTTAGAAATAATAAAATAATGCCATTATTTCATAAGAATTATTAATTTAACCTTAATAGATACATACATATAATCACGCCTGTTTCCCCGTAGGGTTAGACAAAGGAATATTATAAGCTCACATTTCGCCAATGATAAAGTTAGCCCCCCGTAGTAAGTGGCGAGCCTATTGCCGCTTACCAGGAACTATATTTGCTAGAACCCCGTCCGTTGATCGGCAGGTTCGGCTGGCTTGGGCTCCTAAGGTCTTGGTAGGAGCTCTATATATTCTTGATATATAATTTATGACCACCATAAAACAAACCTTTAACAGTTAAAATTAAGTAAAATACAATATTAAATGTTAACCAGCGGTTTTCCGTTTAAGGAAAAATATTGCCGTAAGATAAAAGCAATAAAAAAAAAATATATATAGGTATATTGACTTTAATTCGCTTTCTAATTAATACAGCATTTTTCTCACTTGACTGTTGTAGATTTTAGCAAACGCCACTGAGCTGTTGATCTTTGCTACTGATGACGTCAATCGACACGTTTGTGGATGTAGCTTATCGACACCTAACACCTGTTCAATCTTCAGAATAATATGAATCTTAATAATATTGTCTTATTATTTAAATTTATATGTTTAGGATAATATTTTAGGATTGTTTCTATGGCAGTCTTGTATGGGCAATCCAAACCGACCTCTCTCTGGGCTCTACCAGCACCTGCTTAGTCTTTTGAATAAAATAAAATAAAATAAGTAATCCCACTGACTGATTGTTCGTGAGGTGGCGGCTATATTTCAACGTGAATATGAAATTATCGAAAAAGTTTATTTTAAGTCTGTGTATGTGGATCCCACTTCAGTTCCAACTAAGGTCCTATTGGGATCCTAATAAAACAGCAGTAGCTCAAATGCCAGTTGCCAAAACATAATTCACAAGACGCGAACATAGTAAGCAATCAGCTCTGGCATATAACTTCTTCAACAAACATTTAAACATCTACTCTAAAACGTGTCGGGAGTGTTAAGTGCTATTGGTAAATTGGCCAAAGTGAAGACATATGAGGAACCAGATATATAATTACCAGATGCTAGGAAAACTGTAATTTTAAAAATATACCCACATGGTATTATATTAAATTATATAACTTCTTTATTTAGAACTACACTGCAACGTAGATAAATAATACTCACTCAGGCGCATACACTTATGCATACACGCACGCGCACACGGACACATGCTCACAAACACACATTATATTTCATAATTTAAGAACATGTATCATAAAAAAAACAAAATTTTACACACAAATGTCCAGGAAGAGCAGTATATGTTTACTTACAAGGGGTCCCCAAGCTCTGTTAGTCTAAATGAAATATTCTCACTAAATATAAATTTTTATTATTATTATGACCTTAGAACCCTCTTTTTTTTGTTTTATGTTGGTATCATAATGCGTTAACGCACTGCCTTCCGGCCAAAGGAGGACCAAAAGGGGATATGGGACTTACCACCGGCAGACGCGACTGCCAGCAGGAATACCCACTAAAAATCTTTCGATGACGCCCGCCACTTGTTAAAAAAAGGGGGGGCTGTCCCCACTACCTAAGACCCTCCTGGCTTGCTTGACGGGCCCTCCTGGCCCGCCCGCTGCGCCCTCGACAGGTCCCTCATAGTTTCCCCCGGTAGTCAGTACTAAGGGCACCCAGAGTCGCCAATCTCTGGGTGTTACCTTTTCCCTAGCGCCCTCTGCGCCCTGCTGGGACTACCCAAGCCAACTTCACCTGCAAGTGCTGCCTGCCGATCAACTGACGAGGCTCTGGCGTAAATTAAAGCCTTTTACTTTTACCTTTTACGTGGGACCAAGGATTTTACTGGCGAAGCTTGGGTATATAACATGCCTCTGCTTACCTCTTCGGAGAAAGAGGCGTGATTATAAGTATGTGGTTAAAAATCTACTTAAATTGAACAACAATTCAATAAAGGAGTTCGGAATGAAATGGATTTTAGGCACCGCATATTATCAGGAAGGCCTCGTGTTTATCTGCCTACTTATATGAGATAAATAAACCAGGTAAGCACGAGTAGGACCCGCATTTCAAGGCTTCTGTATCAATCTCGGAGCTTATAAAAACTTATCGTGTTACATATCCTATCTAAGCAAAGTCGAAATGAAAAACGGGATGAGTGGGTAGAATTATAAAGTAGGCTTACTGATTTTAAATAAATTTGTTATGCGAGATAGGCTCTATTTTATTATGAGACATATTTTCTTTTATTCATTATTATTTTTTTAAAAGTTGGAATTCCAAAAGTACGAAACTATTTTTGTAATAACTTTAGTAAAGCTTGATAAAAAACAGCGAATTCCACTCTTTAATTACTTATTCTTAAAGACGGCACTGTCAATACAAGTTTGAAAGCATGCATTGCATACATTATAACATTTACATTACAGGTTTACCATCGAACTTTATTTTTAAACTCCATTGTTCTTTCTGGTCTGAATATGACGAAAGTTTTATTTTTTCAAATATTACCTTTTTTTATTATGTGATGATAGTAATTTATTAATTAATTTATCTGAATATCTTGTTGGTTTGAGTTTATACGATTCAAAAGATTTATTTTATTTCATAACAAAAATAAAAGTGCCTTTGGTAAAATTATTTAATTACATTGTGCCATCAAAATAATAATATTGCTGAATAGATACTGGGGTCCCAGTTTAGCAAAATCTAATGCACCTACACACCCACCCACACATCAAACACACACAACATTAATTTCATACTTTTATAACTCATAAAAAGAAATTAACGAAACAAGATCAGAATCTTCTTTATATGAGTTTGAAGACCACTAAGGTCTGGAATTTGCTGCCGGCTCATGTGTTTCCTATTTCCTATGATCCCGGTACTTTAAAGCGGGGCGTGAAACGGCATTTTAGGAGGCCGTCATAAGTAGAAGCGCTTTGTACCGTGCTTACTTCACGATTTGAAGCGCTTTCATTTTTGATTGGACTGCATCGACTGCTTAGCATCAGGCAGGATGTAGTCATTATGACGTGTCACATTAAAAAACACATCATTTTCTTTCTTTATTAATTAATTTAGTTCACATTTACACAATTTTACCGCCAAAATGTTAACAACGCACATTATATAATTATTGTAGAAAGGAAAATAAAATAGGATTACCTAGTTTAGACGCTATAGGTCATTTTAGAAATTATGGTAATAAATGTTTTGTATTTTTTTATGTTTTCTAATTACTAGCTCTACTCTTGTTTATTCTATATTCGGTGATTTACCGCAATCCGATTCTAGTAATTTTTTTTAAAAATCCGTCATTGTGGAATACGCTACACCGCCTTGCGTTTTGTCACTTCTTATCTTCTTATCTATAGTGGTTATTAATAGTAAGCAGTTACCCGGTTCTGCAGTGACGATGGGGGTGCCGCAGGGTTCAATCCTAGGCCCATTTCTATTTCTAGTATATATTAATGATCTCCCCCACCTCATAAAAGACGATCACGAGATTATTTTATGTGGTCAACGTGAACTTGACGACGTAAATAATGCGCTCTCTAGGATAATCCACTGGGTTAGTGTTAATAATTTATTATTAAATCAAAATAAAACTAAATGTGTCAGGTTCACCTTACCTAATGTGCGGCTTGCTCAAACCAGTGTTAGGGTTAGAGATGATGAAATAGAATGAGTAAATGAGACGGTTCTTCTGGGTATAACACTAGACTCTACGTTGCAATAGGGGTTCACATCGGGAAAGTTTCGGGCAGACTGAGGTCTGCATCCTATACCGTAAAGAAGATCCGACAACTAACGGACATTAAAACAGCTGGTCTAGTCTACTTTAGCTACTTCCACAGTGTTATGACATATGGCATACTGCTATGACGTATCTGCAGATATTGAGTGTATCTTTGTGCTGCAGAAAAGGGCTGTCCGTGCTATCTATGGTATGAGATATCGCGACTCATTGAGGGATAAGTTTAAGGAGATTGGCATAATGACTGAAAAATAAAAGTAACTTGAGTAAAAATAGTGATAGACATAATTTTAACTTAAGAAATAAGAATAAACTGGCTATGCTAAGTATAGGCTCCATAAAGTTATAAATTCTTTTGCGGGGAACAGTATTCGCATGTACAATACGCTGCCAGATGATGCAGCAAATTTATCTATAACTAAATTTAAAAATTACTTATAGAGTAAATTGTGCCAGAAGGCTTATTATAGTGTGAAAGATTTTATGAACGACAAGTCTGCCTGGAAGTGACGTGAATTGCTCCATTCTTTCTTAAGATAAGATAAGATGAGATATGTATGATCTTTAGATATTAGATTTTGTTAGTTTGAAGAACAGCCGTAATCTTAATAATTTATTTCTTCAATTGTATTAGATCTTAAGACATAATTTGAAAACAGCCGAGATTCTTGAGGCATTCTTCTCAATCTCGGTGCCTTTTGGAAGCCTCATTAGAGTCACCGACAGACTGACTGACTGACGGACAATCCCCTCCCTCCTTTAAAATCACGACAGGCTGGCTGGCAGATCTCCCCGATAAGAGTCACCGACAGACTGACAAATCTTGAGAAAAAACAAAACAGACAGATAAACTGACACACCTTGGCAAATTCTGACAAAGAACCCATTTGCTGTTATTTTTATATTATGGTAATATCTCTTTCATTGTTGTTAGAAAATATATCGAATTTCAATTTTGTGTGTGAATGTTTGACGAATCTAAATGATCATGTTGATCTTGAGGACAATAAAGTATATTTTATTTTGTTTTCCATAATTAAAGAATGCTCTTTGAAAAATGTGAAACGTCATCAAATCAAAAACATTATCAAAAAAATAAAAGATATTTATAATTGATTAATCAGCCAAGTGTTTTGCCCAAATATACATAAAAAGTATACAACTGAATTGACAACCCCTCCTTCCTTTAAAAATGAAAAAATAAAATCTATTACATATAATTTTTGAAATTTATATAAAAAAACAGTCATAAGCGAGTCAAAGCACGTGTGTCTGTACAGTTTCAGCTACTTCTATTATAATTTGATTAATATTTTGTTAAATTATCTTCTCATTTGATGTCTTTTAAAATAAATATAATAGACACCAAAAAGAGTATTGAGAATCAATTGCTTTACAAATTTATTTCACACTTTATTCTACTTCAAAGAATTATAATAGGTTGGAGAAAAAGTCTTTTCGTATTTTTGTATGAAAAGTCAAGACATTTTTTTCAAAGTTTATTTACATTTATTTACAATATATATGTACCGTTTTGTTGAATAACTTTCTGCCATTTTGTGGGCAGAGACATTATCCCGTTACTGTAGAAACTTTAGGACTTCTGATCAAAAAAACGGGACAAATAGTTTTGGCAGTCCTCTCTTGAGGTCAACCTTACAGAACCTAAAGAATTCTGCAGAGACCGAAACAGGTGAAAATCTGAAGGCGCAAGGTCAGGGCTATATGGTGGATGCACTAGAACCTCCCAGTCGAACTCTCTTAATTTTTGCTGAGTGGCTAAAGATGTGTGTGATCTAGCGTTATCGTGATGAAAGACCACACCCTTCCTGTTGATCAATTCCGGCCGTTTTCTCTCGACTGCTTCCTTTAATCTCATCAGTTGCTGGCAGTAAAGATCAGAATCGATGGTTTTGTCGGGCGGTAAAAGCTCATAATAAACAATGCCCTTCCAATCCCACCATACACACAGCATCACCTTATTTCGTGTTAGGCCAGGTTTGGCCACAGTCTGTGAAGCCTGGCCAACTTTCGACCACGACCTTTTTCGCACGTTCTTGTCGTACGTGATCCACTTTTCATCGCCAGTTATCAATCTCTTCAAAAACGGCTCGGTTTCATTACGTCTAAATAATGAATCGCAAATGAGTACACGGTTCATTAAGTTTCTTTGAGTGAGCTCGTGTGGCACCCAAATATCGAGCTTTTTTGTATAACCAGTCAATTCCCAGTTCTTCAGCTACATCGTAACTACTAATATGCCGATCTTGCTCCACTCTTTCAAAAATGGCGTCCATTCTATTCGTAACAGGGCGACCAGAGCGAGGTGCATCTTTAACATCAAAATTTCCGGACTGAAAACGTTTGAACCAAATTTGTGCTACTCTTACTGACACTGCATCAGGTCCATAAACATCACAAATTTTTTTCACTGCTTGAGTTGCATTTTTGCCTTTTCTATAATAAAATTTTAAAATGTATCGAATTTCTTCATTAGATTCACTCATTTTTACGGAGAGAAAAACAAATGAAAAATAGCGGGAAACAACGTTTTTTTATTTTTTTCTTTTCTTTATAATGGAACCTTTTTAATGTTACCAAAACCAGCCAGACACAAATAGTACAGTCAAAAAAATTTTATAATAAGTTTATACCTACGTTATGCGAAAAGACTTTTTCCCCGACCTAATATATCGTAAATGACTTCCGTACTCAAAAATTCTATGAGTACCATTTTCTTCGTATCAGGTCTTCACAAGGTTAAAAGAAAAATCTATGCCCTTTTGGTAAGGTATAGTTATAAAATCCGAGCTATTCGTAAGTGTTGTGTTCTGATTTTTCACCGCTTAAAACCTTTCCTCAACGAACTCAACCAATATCCAATTCTTAAGTGAACTCAAGTGTACAAAGTGCACAGTGTTGATACCGCACCCAACTTTCACCCTTATTTTTGTTTCAATCCATCAAGAAAACGTGTTGCACATTATTACTGTACCTTGTAACACACGTGCCACTTTAGTCGAATAAATCTCACCAATTTTTCAGTTGAACTTTGTCAAGAGGGAATATTCCAGTGTCAAAATCAGAATTTCTATGAACACAATTTTTGTTTCTTTTAAATAATGGCTTCGTGCGTTTGGCACATTAAGCCAGTGTCAAGTAAGAGATATATTAATAATATATATATCATGGTAAATGAGAACGAGTGGTCATAATGATGATAAATGGTAAATGAGATGCCCTCCCTTAAACTCCTTGAGTCCTCAGTAAAGATGTAGGGCTATACTGAGATTTCACATGGACTTCTTGAGAGAACTTGAAAAGTGATGTTGCACTATTTTGTTTCATTTACCAACACTTGTCTAGTTCACAAACTAATGGAATAGAAAACACTTGAAAAACTTCGTATACCCCAGTTGTATACACTATTACAATTTATAAACAAACAAAGATATTTTTAATCCATCACTTGCTTATATTATTAACTTTAATAGACACAAATTATCGTACACATTTTTATATTAGCTTAAAGTTTTAACTTGATATTGGATTAGGTAGTTAGTTATATATAATTAGTAGGTACATTGTTCAGCCAAAAGCCATTGAACTTATTGTGTAGGCTGAAGAACACTAATTAGATCAATGCTTGGGGTTTAGGTTGTTTAATTTCGGACGAGCTCTCAGTGCGTTACGTCAGTCCTTAGTAGGTAGGTAACTTGAAATATTGGAAGTCATTTGTCAGTCTTCACGCCTACAAGTATTGGGCAGTCTATAGACTCCTCTGTACTTTGGTGTTAGGGAAATTGAAAAGAGATCGCATTTGAATTTTACTTTGTAAATTTCAAATTCCGAAAAAAGAAAAAGTAACGAACTCTGTCGCTCGCTTTTCTTTAATAACGAAATTTGGCACATAACATTGAGTGGAATGTTGTCATATATTTTGATATAAGTATATGAATATTATGCTCTTTGAATACGTGTAAGATATAACATTGAGAGCTTCCTTCTTAGGAAGGTATTTAATATTTTATTCCCTTTAGAGCAAAGACATTTTTATCTTTTAAGCATCAAGTACTATTCATTTATACTACATAATGCATACTATTTAAAAAGAACACTGTGACTATATTGCTTCCTCTTTAAAAAAAAATCGACAACTCCGAAAGAGTTGGACCGAATAAGATTTCATATGATTTTAGGTTTGTGGTTCGTAGGCGATGGTTCTTAGTTCCTGTAGAGTGGAGGAGCTAATTCCACGCATTCTACTGGCTGCAACTATTGCTTACAGTAGGCAAGAAGTGGTCGAAATGACAGGTCACATTAAAAAAAAATATACGGGTCGTAAAACCGTTTTGACACATCTTTCTCAAGACGTCATGAGCCATTCGGATGCGTGTTATAGATCTCTTGATGGGATCGGCAAATAGTAGCACTCAATAAAACGCGCGCAACAGACCGCGTTGCTGTGTATGTATGGCCCACGCGCGCTGACGCGATTAAAAAAACAAAAACTGAAAAAATAATGCTTAATGTTTGTGTTCAATAAAAACGCGACTTTCAATCACTTTAAGGCTATTAATTTCCCAGGTAGGTAGGTACAAAGAAAATAAATCGAATGCCCGGAAGAATACGTGTCTCTCGGTTTTGATTTTAGTATTTTTACACCCGGTATATCCTCAGGAACGTTGACAATGTATTTATTTGTTACTATGCTTTAATATGCTTTTTAAGCTTATAATTATCTCTCATCATAATTTGTTTCTGTGATATAAATCCATCATTTAATATAGTAATCATATTAGGAGTAGTTTATAGTTACCCATTTCATTACATTTATGTGATATACCTATCTCTGCTTAAATTACGGAAAAAACATATGCATATTTAAAGGTCCCGTACGGTAATTGGTTTCATTTAGTTTAAATTGCACTGACGCAGCAGTGTGATTTTGCGCGGTAAAGTTCATGAGGCGTAATTTTGTATTTTAAGTTTAAAACGTTGCTTCGTTCCGATTGTCAAAATGTAATAATTAATTAATAAGTAGGTATGTATCGTAATCATTGTGAAACTATCGGCTCCAAACTATTTGGCGCCAATTGTAATTGTACCTATAAGAGAGTTTAAACAGTAATTACTATTTGTGGAGCGGTATAACACAACGTAAAATATAGGCGACCAAATTTATTATTTTTTTATTTTACTCGCCATAATGACCACCTCTTGCCTGATGGCCCATTCACTCCTAATAGTGCACTCAATACCGTGAAAAAAGCACGGTAACGACCACACCCAGTCTTTCTAAAGCCGATATTCTTACAAAGTGAGAACTTACCAAACTTTTTGGTTCAAGTTCTGATAGCCGGCATAGATAGACATACATACATTCACGCCTGTTTCGTCGAAGGGGTAGGCAGAGGCACATTAAACGCCCACACTTCGCCAATTATAATGTTAGTCCCACGTAATAGATGGCGAGCCTATTGCACAGCATAATGGTGGTTTTTACATGTAATTTTTATAGTGTTTATACCCTATCTAATGTTAATCAGATGATGCAAAGTAAAGGAACTTTTACACCCTTTGCGTTTTGTATAAATGTTGCTCTATTCATTTCAATCGGACTTCATTAATCAACTAGCTTTCTCTTTGTCCCTTTTTCACCCCTTTTGGAACGTTAAAATACAGTCATGCAGAAATATGACATTGTTACAGAAATGAAAACAACAATTAATCCAAATGAAATATAGTAAGACATAACCTTATTCGATTTTTAATATTTTTTTATCGAAAGATGATAAATATAATTTCTCTAAAGGCTAATAGTTAATCTGATTAATTGCTTGACCCTTTTATATTTTGTGCTAGAGAATATCTTAAGTAGGTAGGTAACTCATAATTTTTTTTTTATTAATTATAGATTTTGTATGTCATTAATAAAGTGCATTAGTTATAAGACGAAATTTACTAGAATAAATCAACTCCTATCTCCTGAGTAGGAATTGGTTTTGAGGATAACCGGTCCATTGTCTTATCACTGAGCTGCCGGGGAATCCAACAATGCGCTATATAGTTCTTGGTGTTTTGAAATTGACTATCACAAGAGCCTTAACTGAATAAACCTCTTTTCATTTTAATTAAAAGGGATCTATATAGTTGTAAAGTTCACTTTTAGCACAGAAATCTCTTGATAAAACGTGTCCAATGGTAAAAGGTGGTGGCCACTGCTCACATTGATATTAAATGAGATCCAATTTTCCTAGAATCCAAATGTAACTAGCTATTTGTAATATGGAGGTATTTTATTAGGGCGAGCATACGTACATACATAATATCACGCCTGTTTCCCCGAAGGGATAGGCAGAGGCATACTATACGCCCACACTTCGCCATTTATATTGTTGGTCCCACGTAATAGGTGGCGAGCCTACTGCCGCTTTCCGGGCACGTTTATGTTCGCCAGAGCCTCGTCCGTGGATCGGCAGGTCCACCACTTGCAGGTGAGGTTGGCTTGGGCTCTTCAGATCTTGATAGGAGCCCTATAAATACATACATACATACATGCAAGCATCCAGTATAACCTAAATCCCTGTCACATTAATTCGTGTAAGGTTGCTCGTTTGACCGTGCGCCGTAGTGGGATGTTCGTGTGTTGATATCATATACCCCTATAAAAAGTTTTTAGTCTTTATCTATGAAGTAATTAAAAACAAATGATTTATAAAACCTCGTTCTATTTTACCTGGCTTTACTGGTTATTTATTCGAATTTTGAATCAAATTGCGACATGTCGACGATAAATTCAATTGGGTGGTTTCGATCGCCCAAACTGCGCAACTAACCAGAAATAACTGGTAACAATTTTTCATATTCTTCTTCGTATAAGCATATCGAGAATAAAAAATAGACTTTTTTCTGATCTGACTTGTTCCTAAATTACTTCATCATTATTAGACAACTGTTATTATTCTAATAATGATTATTGAAATGTCAAATTTGGTAAAATGTAATGCTACATCACGTAATTGACATCTTTTAATACCTGCATCAAAGCAAGTTAATTATTGAATTTGAGACGTAGGTACTCAAACACTTTCTTGCACAATCATGCATACAATGCAAACATAGAAAAATGCAAACGTCCCTTACAGAAGTAACATTTTATACTACGAATTAGATTGTAAGATTTGTTTAAGACTTCATATTTTTTTTACAAATTTGGAATGGTGACTCCTGATACATGAATAATTATGCTTAAAAGATGACTCAGATAAAACAGCTGATATATGAAAGCAAAATAATAAACAAGCTGAAAACTGTTGACCAGCCTCTGAACCGTTACTGTGTACAGTGCACATAAAAAGTAGGTTACGTCCCAAAAACACGTTAATTGGAAAACGAAGTTAATTAAAGAGCCACCACTAAAACACTTTAGGGCAATCTGCTTGCAGTGCTGCGGTTTTGTAATTCTACTAAGTATTTATATTGTGTCATCGACCGGTATTGCTTTTAGCTGCAGAATAAATGTAAATAGGATCTAAAAGGCAGTAGAATAGCAGTTTTTCTATAAAAAGGAAAAAATCTAAACAAAAAAAATCTTTTGGGGTCTTCAAATACGAATGCACTTCTTTAAAAGTAAACTAATAAAAGCAAAGTATTGTAGATTGGGACATCAAATATTATACTAGCATATAGTACTAGATCTAGTCTCACTGTTATACTCTTAACACAAATTCGTTATCTGCTAAGTAATAGCATCTGAACAAAGCATCGAGATTTTTTTAAATGCTTTCAATAAGTTGGGTAGGTATAATCAATAAAGACATGTAAAAGAGTAAAGACGCAGACAAGTCTATACATGTTGATTTTTAACTTGATAAATAAAAGTTACAAATTCTTATTGTAACTTTTAATTATTCATTCCTCTAGCAAACCAAGTTGAGAAGGTTTCAGGACATACTTTACAACCCGGACTAAGTCAATGCTTTATATGGCATAAAGAGACCTACCACGTAACAAACAATGACCAACGCAAGATGCTAGTGTCTATAAAATATCAGCAAGAAGACACCCGTTCTAGCAGGTATATCTAAAGCTCTACGCTAGATACTGAAACCAGTAAATAAATAAGTAAATATTTTCTGACAATTACACCTATTCTTTAGTTCCAAGATAAATATCATTAACACTAGTTAGTGTTATAGATATTAAATAACGAATAAACATACTTAATTGTAAACACATACTTAATATACATAGGAAAACACCCAGACCAGAACAAATATTCATATTTATACACACAAATATTTGTCTTGTGTGCGAATCGAACCCACGACCTCAGGAGCCACCACGCCATATCGGTCGTCAAAGAGGAGTCACCGTATGTATTCGCAAACGTATAAATAAATATATCTAGTTTTATAACTTTAGGTATAATAAATATTATTTGAGGCTTTTATCGTCCAAAAATTGTAAGGAGTAGTATTTAAAAAAAATGTCTAAGTGTTTTACAAAAGTTTTTTCTATTGTTAAAGCTTTTAATGGGTCGTGCAATTTATTTTATATTTTAATGGAACTTACTAGGCTAAAACAGTACTTTAATATTTGGGACAGCGATTCCAAAAGCTTTTCCATAAAAATCTGCTATTTAATAAAAGTCAACTCGTTAAAAAATGATGAATCCGCATCAAATTATACATAGGAGAAGCGCGCCGAGTAATGACACCAAGAGACTAAATTGGCACTTTTCAAAGCTATAAACTGTCATGTGAGATCGCACTTTTTATTTACGGCCGGCCGCTGGGAAACGAAAATGTATTTCTGGACTGATGTTAGCCTCGTTACTTTTGGTAGGTAACGAAGTTAAACGATATAAGGGTTTTTTAAATAGAAACGTCATATGTATGTTTATTTTGACGATGCAATTTTTGTGTAAATAGTTTGTGAAATCAAAAATAAATTATATTTGATATTTTTTTTTATATTACAGTGGCCGTTAACTTTTTTTTTTATTTAAATAATGGCTTTGTGTGTTTAGCACATTGAGCCAGTGTCAAGTAAAGAGATATATTAATAAAATATAAATCAAAGTAAATGAGCATGAGTGGTGATAAAGATGATACATAGATGCCCGTCCCCTAAACCCCTTGAGTCCTCAGTAAAGATGTTGTACTATACTGAGATCTCACATGGACTTCTTGAGAGAATTTGAAAAGTGATGTTGCACTGTTTTGTTTCATTCATCAACACGCATGTACGTACACAAACCCTACACGGTTAATAAACCACCGTTATTACACATTAATGTTCGAAATATCACAAATTTTTGAAAATTAGACAAATCTGCAGACATTACGCTTCACTTTCCCGCTTAGAAGTTTTCTGATTTATGTTTTAACAATAAAATACTTTTTTTATAATTAAAATAATATAATAATTTATTTCGAATGTGTGCACAACATAAATAGGAAATTCTTTAAGAAAGGTGTACTGCCAGTATTTTCACAGAAACAATTAAAAAGCACCCTATGCCCTAGGGAAAGCGAGTTAAATATCAAAGGCCGTCGTCCTCTACTTCCAAAAGAGCCCAAAAATAAGATAACCATCTCTTAATAATGTGTTTGATTCAGTATACAGGAATCTTACCATTCTCTTTGGAGCCCAAACCAACATCTGCCGATGAACGGACGAAGCTCTGGCAAACATAGAAGTTTCCGGTAACCAACACCATTGGCAAAGTATGGGCCTATAATATGCCTCTGCCTACCCCTTCGGATAAACAGGCATTATTGTATGTAATCACAGAAATAGAAAAATCTATAAGTATACTTGTTTCAATATAAAAGATAGTGCGAAGTACACTGATACACGGACACTCCTGAGACCGGATAAAAATATCTGTTTATTTTATACCTCATGAAATAAAATGTTAATGTTATTAATTATAACCCGGCAAAATTATATCAGCAGCTCGCAGCTTCAGCACAGATTCATTTACGTTGTTTTTAATTTTTTATCCGCAGGACTGGACGTCCATGCTCACGGTGATACATCAACTGATTTTTTAAATTTAACAATTAATATGGAAAAGAGATTTTTCAGCATTTACTTCAGCTTCTATTAGATGAATCGCTCGTAGCTCCACTGATCGGAAACGTTCACTGGGTTAAGCAGAGTATGCAAAGGTCATTCCTTGGATGGGTGACCGTTTGTATGGCTTTTAATATCAAATGCTTCAGGAGGCACGTTAAGATATTCTGAGACCGCTAATACCAGATGACATTGGTCTGTCGGTTTGAGTCTATATAGCACGAAGAGTATTAATGATCTTAGAAACCTAAGGTTAAGCTATACTTTAATTACAGCCAAGTGAAAGAAGCGGGGCAAAGTACCCGAACTTGGTAAATACTGAGAGGTTAGAAACGAACTCGAATATTTGTTCTGGTCTGGTTGTTTTTTTATGTATGTTAAGTATGTATTTACAAAAAAAAAGTATGTAAGTATGTTTATCCGTTATTTAGTATACATAACAGAAGTTTTTAATGATACTTGTCTTGAAACTAAATAATTGGTGTAGTTGTCAGATAATATTTTTTTATTTATTTATCTTATTTTATTTTGTGAAATGAGGCTCGTGTTCACTAGTGTCATATTGATGACACGGGCCACTTAAAGTATAAGTCTTATACATACATACATTCACGCCTGTTTCCCCGAAAGGGTAGGCAGAGGCATATTATACGCCCACACTTCGCCAATTATATAGTCGGTCCCACTTAATAGGTGGCGAGCCTATTGCCGCTTATCGGGCACTCTTATGTTCGCCAGAGCCTCGTCCGTTGATCGGCAGATGCACCACTTACAGGTGAGGTTGGCTTGGGCTCCTTAGGTCTTGGTAGGATCCCTGTACACATGAGTCTTATAGGGTGATGCAAATGTCACGCTTTACCAGAGGTCATATTTATTATGTTTTTTACTATGAGCTTCTTTATCTTAACTTGTAAATATTAGAGTTTAACTGTGGCTTTAAAGACAATGATCCACGCTGTTACAGCATAAAACCCAACGCTATAAAAAAGTCCGTGGGCGCGTGACTTAGCTATGACATTCATCAGCATTGTTCAAGTCAGTTAAGTGATTAAAAAAGTATTTACTCTCTACTCATTTAATAGGCCACACTGCGATGCTGGCAGGGTCGGCAAGAGCGTTTTCTTTCTTCTAGTTTGTAAAGTAGTGAATCAAAGTCTCAGGTAAATGTATTGTCGACAACCGCCGCTCCACCATCGCAACTCGCCAATAGAACTCACAAAGCTGACAATAAACTTGCGACGAAACGCGGGGAGATTAAAAATCGAGCGACTCGCAGACACAATGAAAATGTTTTTTTCGCAGCCCCTTTCAGCACGCGCTTTGTTTGTGAAACGAAGTTCCACGTTTCTCTCTCTATACGGCTCATCGCGATTTTCTCTTAGGGGAAAATATTGCGTAATGAATACCGTGCCGTGATGGATCAGTGAGCGAACTAAAAAAATGTAACCGTGCCGGGAGCTGTATACATCCACCTGTACGTTCGTAGCTTTCAGTTAGCAAACAGTGCAGACAAAGCGATGTACTACGCAGTTACTTTTTGATCGATATAGTGGGTTATTAATACCAGTTAAAGCTCAAATCAGAGCGCATCACAAACGCAAGCTCAGTTCATTTCAAGCGCAGATTTTTTATTGTAGCGCATTCATTCCGAAACTATTTCACTGCGTTTCAATTAAATGCCGGTGTATCGACAAACATTGAAACAGCGTGAAATTACAGGAAGTTATTTTTTTTTATATTTTACATTAATACTTTTGTACACGTTACTCAAACTCCATAAAATTAATTCAGACTTTAAATTCAAAGCAAAATATAATATATATCTTATAATTTCCGACCGATATGGCGTAAAGGTAGTAGCAGTATACCTGCACTTCACTCCAGAGGTCGTGGGTTCGATTCCCACGCAGGACAAATCTTTATGTGCATGAATATGAATATTTGTTCTGGTCTGGGTGTTTCCTATGTATATTAAGTATATGTTTACAAAAAAAAATAAGTATTTATGTATGTTTATCCGTTATTTAGCATCCATAACCCAAGTTCTTAATGATACTTACCTTGGAACTGAATATTTGGTGTAAGTGTCAGAAATATTTATTTATTTATTTATATTTATTTGTAGTACAACATAGCGCCAACCCCACTCATTTCACGAAGAGAAATCCCACCGGATGATGGGCAGCAGCGTCATCGTGCGTACTGGCTTAAACTGCAATCATCTACACGCCTGCCCAGCGTGGTGATTATGGGCAGATACCCCCAATGGACTGTAGTCTATTGCGGAGGCTAATGTTCAGCAGTGTACTTTATAAAGCTGATATGGTGATGATGTGAAAATATACATCAGTTTGTAAATGAAATATATTTTAAATGACTGAAATCTGTGAAGTTTTCTTTACTTTGGTGATCGTTACCAACCACCAGGTTCCTGCCTGCATGGGACTGTTTGTAAGGATAACCGCAGCCCTGGAACATAGCAGGCTCAAGAAGGAACATGGATGGTTTTTTTTCAGCAAAAGTCTGACACACCCTGCTACACTCACAGCGGGAGACGGTCATGGGATGATTTGTCTTCCGAAAATAATTATAAAAAAATAACAAGCTATTTTATAGTTTTTTGCAAATCAGTAAGGATTGAAAATACATATTCAGAAGCAAATATTTGAATAAGGTGACGTTGGACTTTACAGTCTGTTTAGTATGTAGCTTCTACTGATAAACGTCACCGTGCGCCGTCAGCGCACTGGTGATGCGCCCGGAGGAATATGAACTTCATTCCAAACATCTTTGTTGTGGGAGGAGGCCCGTGGGCAGTACTGGCCATTAGTGGGCTGAGTTGATAATTGTATTTCATTATAGATAAACAATTCCACAATTTTTCAAAAGTCCTCTTTAGACGGTAAATGTCGCAGCTAGTCGCTAATATTGTTAGAATAAAATAATTATGTATTTATACAAACCGTCGAACAAAACAAAAGCTTCGATCCCACTCACCCGTCCCAAGTGATCTTTCAACAAAATTAAAACGCATAAACGTTTCATGAAATGACTTTCCCTCGGTGGCAGCCTCTCAAGTCTACGATCTATGAATAATACATAGATCTGTTCTTACGCCGGACCATCTGTCTTTCTATGTAAGTGTGTTCTTCACTTTGTATGTTAAAGCTGTGGTTTGTATTATCTTGTTTGGTAATAATATTAATGTCCACTAAAATATATATCTTGACAAATTCTGACAAAGAATCCATTTGCTTTTATTTCTTTATTATGGTACCGCTTATATCTCTTTCATTGTTGTTAATAAAATATATAGAATTTCCATTTTGTGTGTGAATGTTTGACGAGTCTAAATGATCATGTTGATCTTAAATACAATAAAGTATATTTTATTTTATTTTATCCCCGAAGTATGCAGAAACTTTACTATATACTAAACGACGCATACGTACTTAAACACTTTGTTTCAAAAAAGGCATACTTTAATAACAGTAAACACGCAGACATATTTATTTACTTAACAAAGTAAGTGGCACAAATTTAAGAAGTGCACATGTTTCACCTGTAATAAAATCCCACCAAAAACATTAAATGTAAAAAAATGCCAAGTCTCTCGATGCAGTATTTCCATCGTAAAAAGTTTTGAGATCTCATAGAAGCAAAGTCCTATTCAAATTTTTTTGTAGTTATAAATCAACTTTTAGTAATTGTATCAATACTTTTCTTTTTTATTATAATTATAGTGCATACATGACGCTTTACTTTTCCGCCAAGAAGTTCTACAATCTTGTTTTTAGACCATCAGTAAATATTTTTCTTTCTTTATAACATGATACCCAAAAGTTTGGTGACATTATGTTTATTATTTATTCCTGACCACAACTTGTCAAAATACCCATTCTGATATTCGATTTGTACATGATGTCATATGTTATCTGCGGGGGCGCTTTGAAGCTTTTTTTTTAGCTTTTAAGATGTTTGATAAATAAATAAATATACATTTAATTACTTAACTGTCTCCTTACATTTAAAGAAAGAGTTCTGTTTATTCCCCCTTTTTATGTTCTCTGAGTATTGATTGATATTTATTGGACCCAGGGAAGGTGATTCGTTCCGGACAAGGTAATTTACGGTGCGGGGCAGCCGACAATGCTTTATTTACGGTTAAATAAAACACGATCATTGGACCGCTCATGAAAAACCTCCCCAATATCGGAAAAATATAAAAATTCCTAATCTTACCGTGCTTCATATTTTTAGGTTAGTGTTACGTATTAACGTGTTGGTTCTTATTACATTCGAAAGGTAATAAGGATAACTTATTTTCTTCTTGTAACTTTTTCAACGGGCGGAATCAACTATGATTCCAACTGCTTTAACAAACCTTTTAAGCTTATGGAATTAGGACTATTTAGTCAAACGTTGGTTAATATTTTAAGATAATTAATATTTTTATTAAGCGTTAAAGAAGTCCGAAAAGTCCAAATAAGGGTCAATACTTAATTAGTAGTAACTGTTCATTGCTTTATGTAGAAAAACACGGATTTTAAAGTTCAATTTGAACAGATATTAGCTATGCAAGGTATAATTTTCCAAGTAATTTCGTAACCATTAGCTTTTTTAAAACGCAAAGCTTCACTATCTTAGAACAAAGAAGAAGCTATGAGTACAATTATCATAAGATTATGTTCTGTAAATTTCTATCCATACGTTATTTCAATACGAAACACAATATTGCGTAAAACATAACTATTTGGGTCTAAAACGGAACTCTTTGGGTTTAAAACGTAACTATTTGGGTTTAAAACGTAACTATTTGGGTTTAAAACGTAACTATTTGGGTTTGAAAAGAAACTATTTGGGTTTAAAATATCTAGCATTGAAAGTTATCACGCTATCATTATCACTCCTAGGCTGATGATAAACACTCTAAGCATACTCTGTCACTAAGAAAATATTACCTGGTGAAAATGTGTAAAAACATAAAAAGATTTTTTGTCTGTAAGAAAGATTCTGCTGTATATGATTATAAAACTTTTTTTACTACCATGGGCAATTGGTAGCTAAATATTAGGCAAGTACTATATTAGTACTACATTATGTATGAACTAGGCAATATCTCTATAATTAATTAAATTCTGTCTGCAGACTACTTCACTTAGTATAGGTTGGTAAATTTGTATGTCAACTGTGTAAATTGATTATTAATCTTAATTGAATGAATGAATATTTTATTTCTCTCTTCACAAAGGATTACAAAAAATTAAAATGTACATTTCTGGTTAAGGTTAGCCAATTGTTATATGTGGAGGCTTGTTATTGGCTTTTAGAATATATGTTTTATAATTATAGTGTTAGCTGTAAGCCCCCCAAATAAAATAAAATAAAAATTATAGGGAAACTTTCAATAGTACGTAATAGTAACTTGTAAATACGTGACGACAAAAGTTTTAAGTTGACACCAAAACAAATCCCTAAGATGTTTGTTTATTTATTGGTTCACATTATGCGGGCCTACAAAATTCAATCCAAATCTGCCGTACTTAAAAAAGGTCAAATAACTTAACTATTCCTCACAATTGTTTTTCCAACGACTGTCCCCTTCCTGCTTAACCCTTTTTACCCTTCAGGCCGAAAACACCTTTCTTCGCATGATCAATTTGTCATTTACAACAAAAATCACTTCATTGAAAAGGGAAGAGCGAGCGCAAGAAAATAAAACGGTTTTTCTTTTGAGAATATTTTTTATAGTTTAGACATGATTTTGTGCTTAAGAAAGTTTTATTTTTTCTATAAGAAGAATTTAATTTTGAAATATTGAGGAAGTATAAAAAACGACATGTCGCCCCCGTGCTTTACAAGGGACTACAAGCTGATATACGTTGTTGCAAGGAAATTTTGAGCAAAGTCTTTCAACAGATTGTTGTACAACTTCCTTTGACAATACGCAGGGAAGGGCGCTGAGGCCAGCGTGGTTAATTACTGAAATTACACATACCTTGACTAAAGAGAGAAATCCCGAACTCAGCCATCATCTCAGCCCATTGACATCTCACTAATGAGCACGGGCGCTCCCTCAAGAGTACAAGGGATTCTTTCTCACTCCACTCCACTCACTCCACTCGCTCCACTCGCTCCACTCAGTCCACTCGCTCCACTCGCTCCACTCGCTCCACTCGCTCCACTCACTCCACTCACTCCACCACGCGGGATTAATATTATATATACGCTATTAATATTATATTAAATACGTACTAATATGGACTGTTAAACCATTACGCATACTGGCTGCGTTAAATCATCATCTGATGATGATGACGTGCTAGGATATGATTATCCTAGCATTATCCCGGTTGCCCAGGCTTAAGCTTAGCGCCCAGGGCCTGCTTACTACTGCTTACTGAATTTTGGTTTTTGCATGAATCCACTGCCGTCTTCCGCAACCCAGAGTGAAACATCATTCTAAGGTTGAACCAGTTCTTAGGACGCCCCCCCCCCCCGACTGGTCTCCACCTTGTCGTGGTGGGGGGGCTGAGTACCTCCCGGAGGCCGGGAAAAGGTAACACCCAGAGACCGACGACTCTGGGTGCTCTTAGAACTGACTACCGGGGGAGAAACTAAGAGGGACCTGTGGAGGGTGCAGCGGGCGGGCCAGGAGGGCCCGTCAAGCAGCGCCAGGAGGGTCTTAGGCAGTGGGGGCAGGGGGCCCCTACTGTCTAACTATAGACCCTCCGGTGTCAGACGCTGCAACCCAGGTACTGGCCCCCGCCTTTTTCTTCAACAAGCGGCGGGCGTCGTCGGAAGATTTATAGTGGGTATTACTGCTGGCAGTCGCGTCTGCCGGTGGTGAGTCCCACACCCCCTTTCGGTCCCCCTTTGGCCGGAAGGTAGTGCGTAAACGCATTTTGTTACCGACGTAAAACAAAAAAAAAAAAAGTTGTTAGGAGCCACTGGCTTTGTAATAACGACTGCCATAGATGTTCCTGACAGGCCGGACCAACGGCTAAACGTGCTTTTCGATGCACGGAGCAAGCGATAATTACGCAAATAACTTCTAAAATTCATAGGTTTTGACCAATGTTTGAACCCGAGACCCTCTAAATTTGAAGGCTGTGGGTCTCGCCACAGGGCTATCTGCGCTCTAGGGACTGCGTAAAATTTTGCGTAAAAAGTAAGTAAAGTTTGAAAGAACAACTACGCGAGCTGCTCCTTTTCACGAACAGCGAACTCACGAACCGCAATTGGTCGGTTTTTTATTTTCTCATAGTAGGTATTGATTGGTATTTATTGTATCCAAGAAAGGTAATTCGCTTGGGACAAGGTAATTTACGATGCGGGTCTAGCCGACAATGCCTTATTTACGATTATATAAAATACGATCATGGGACCGCTCATGATGACCCTCACCTTGCCAAAAATATCTAATATTTATAGCGCTTTGAAATTGAAGTTATTGGCGGAAAAAAGGTGAATTCTCACAGCAAAGTATGTGCAAAGAAATAAATTTACCTCCTTTTTGAATGTAATAACATTAACTATTACTTAATTAATCTTTTTTTTAGATGTAAAATTGGAAATCGTTAATTTACATCCCAAACATGTGTCTTTATTTAAAGGCTGCGATACACTTTGTTCTGCAATGTAGAAATGATTGGGACTACATGTACTAGGTTTTGCTCTGGTTGTTTGTTGACGCTGAAATTTATATTCAAATTTAAGATTTCAATTCAGCTTACAATATTTGATACAGAAAATTAGGGCAAACAAAACCAACTAAAACCACCGGCTTATAAAAACCAACATTATCACTGTAGCCACGCAAAATATTTTCGACCAACTCCGACTTACATGGGATGAACGGGTAATACATAATCCTAATGGATCCATGGCGGGTATTAACAAACTGCAGGTTTGGTATGCCGCGAACAAATAGGCTAAAGTGGTTTGTGGGCTAATGGAAAAACGCACCTAGCGCGGCCGGACGAAAACCGGACACGGGCCCGCCGCCGCTGAACTGTGCATCGGACGTTTATTATTGAACTAGCTTGATAGGGAACTACTGTTTACCGTGCAAGCGTTTGTTGTGCTTGCTCTTCTCTATGTTTTTAACTTCCAACTGGACTGGAGCTGTTCTGCTTTTCGGTTTTCCCGCTTTCGTGCTTTAACTTTGCTCTTTATTGGGGATATTCTTAATGAAAACATTGCTGGAAAAACATTAAGGATTACCTTAACAGAGACTAAAAATGTTTTCATTCAACATCAGCCAAAGTAACGGCAAATGTAATTACTCTCCAACTTTAAAGTAAATTAAACTTTATCACTTAAACAATAAAACTATTAGGATAAAAAAGAAAACATATTTTGTGCTTGCATAGTCCGCCACAAGTGACTATCATCTCGCGGTCACTCTTTCGTGTCTTATTATTGAAACGACCTGCTAATCTTGTCATTAGGCCAAATTACAAGTCTACATTAATGTGGTAATAGAATAAAAAATGCAAATAGGTTAAAATATAAAACAATTTTCTCCACAAATGTTTTTCAAACTGTCACGGGCCACTTTTTCAACATTTTTCACTGCAAAACCTATTCCCGTATGATCAATGTGTAATTTGCATTGAAAATCACTTCTTTGTAAAAGAGGAAACAGAGGGGTAACGAAAACACATGAAGTACCCCTTATGTCTAGCCAAATTTTTATGTAGTAATCTTTATATGAATATTCTCTTGTTTATTCCACAAGCACAATTATTTTGTCACCTACTTATTTTTAAATAGTTAGTGTAATTACATTAGCTTTAAATTAATGTTTAAAAGGGTTTAAATGATTTATTTATTTATTATTACACATTTATTATTCAGCTTAGAAGTTACAAGCGCTTAAACTTGTAGGCCAGAGATTTTACCAAATATTAGGTAAAAAAAAGTAATTTATTTATCACTCACGCACTAAATCATACATACATAATAGGTTGGGGAAAAAGTCTTTTCGTATTTTTGTATGAAAAGTCAAGACATTTTTTTCAAAGTTTATTTACATTTATTTACAATATATATGTACCGTTTTGTTGAATAACTTTCTGCCATTTTGTGGGCAGAGACATTATCCCGTTACTGTAGAAACTTTGGGACTTCTGATCAAAAAAACGGGACAAATAGTTTTGGCAGTCCTCTCTTGAGGTCAACCTTACAGAACCTAAAGAATTCTGCAGAGACCGAAACAGGTGAAAATCTGAAGGCGCAAGGTCAGGGCTATATGGTGGATGCACTAGGACCTCCCAGTCGAACTCTCTTAATTTTTGCTGAGTGGCTAAAGATGTGTGTGGTCTAGCGTTATCGTGATGAAAGACCACACCCTTCCTGTTGATCAATTCCGGCCGTTTTCTCTCGACTGCTTCCTTTAATCTCATCAGTTGCTGGCAGTAAAGATCAGAATCGATGGTTTTGCCGGGCGGTAAAAGCTCATAATAAACAATGCCCTTCCAATCCCACCATACACACAGCATCACCTTATTTCGTGTTAGGCCAGGTTTGGCCACAGTCTGTGAAGCCTGGCCAACTTTCGACCACGACCTTTTTCGCACGTTCTTGTCGTACGTGATCCACTTTTCATCGCCAGTTATCAATCTCTTCAAAAACGGCTCGGTTTCATTACGTCTCAATAATGAATCGCAAATGAGTACACGGTTCATTAAGTTTCTTTGAGTGAGCTCGTGTGGCACCCAAATATCGAGCTTTTTTGTATAACCAGCTTTCTTCAAATGGGTCAAAACTGTTTTGTGGTCAATTCCCAGTTCTTCAGCTACATCGTAACTACTAATATGCCGATCTTGCTCCACTCTTTCAAAAATGGCGTCCATTTTATTCGTAACAGGGCGACCAGAGCGAGGTGCATCTTTAACATCAAAATTTCCGGACTGAAAACGTTTGAACCAAATTTGTGCTACTCTTACTGACACTGCATCAGGTCCATAAACATCACAAATTTTTTTCACTGCTTGAGTTGCATTTTGCCTTTTTTATAATAAAATTTTAAAATGTATCGAATTTCTTCATTAGATTCACTCATTTTAACGGAGAGAAAAACAAATGAAAAATAGCGGGAAACAACTTTTTTTTATTTTTTTCTTTTCTTTATAATGGAACCTTTTTAATGTTACCAAAACCAGCCAGACACAAATAGTACAGTCAAAAAAAAATTATAATAAGTTTATACCTACGTTATGCGAAAAGACTTTTTCCCCGACCTAATAATATCACACCTGTTTCCCCAAAGGGGTAGGCAGAGGCAGATTAGACGCCCGCATTTTGCCAATTATATTGTTGGTCCACATAATACGGTGGCGACCCTATTGCCGCTTACAGAAAACTTTTATGTTCGCCAGAGCCTCATTCTATATTAAGGAGATGCATGCACCACTTGCAGGTGAGGTTGACTTGGGCTCTTCAAATCTTAGAAAGATCCCTATACACCCCAATGCATAATTTAATTAGTTTTACGTATTGCATAATTTTGTGTGTTTATTTTTATTGTCTTTGTACATTATGATTACAATTTCAAACAAAAGTGTACAAGAATACTTTTATGATTGAGAATAACATCAATCAATCTCAAAGCTCTTTACTGTGCCTTTCTTCCTTATTATGATTATTTATTTTTGTTCCGGAACCATACCCAGCAATTGTTTAATTTTCTGTTTACATCAATCCTATCTGCCGTTTTTATTGCTTTCCGGCTTTGGGGGAAATCCAGTATTTTCAATTAATTTACTTAGTCAATTCAAAGGTAATCAAACAAAGTTATACGGGGTCAAACCTCACCAATAATTTGCAGAACTGAAAGCGACCTTACGAATGTTGGGGACATTATTTTTAAACTATCCATATTAACATCAAAATTTGCGCTCAATGAGTCGAAATATCTCTACCTACTACGTTCACTAATTATAAGACACTCTTTCTGAAAAGGTAAATCTCGACACATCACAAAGAGCAACTTTCTGTAAATTATTACTCTGACAGATTTTCTAGAAGAGACGGTTAGCTCAAAAGTAATACAGGCTTATAATTTCATTTGTTCAACAGAATCTTGTGCCATGTGCCCCGGGCGCGTAACTCAGACGCAACCTGAATACAAGCGTGTTTTGTTGCCTTTCCTTCAAGACAAAGCTTAATGATTCTTTGTCTGTGATTTAGTTAAGCAAAACCTTATTTAGTAGAAGTGTTATGAGAGAAATGATGACAATTTGTGGTCGCTTCTGCGTCTTGAACTTCAATGTGGACGAAGCGAGAAGGCGAGAGCTAGCCTTTTCTTACTATTTGGCACGTTTCGAAATGTATTATGTAAGTATATAAGAAATCGAATATTATACGGTCTTTAACTACTACTTGTAACATCAATATATCATAAATAACCACATTGAGTTTTAGTGCAAGCGTAAAAAAACATTAGATAATACTAATAGTAGTAGTAGGGTGCACAGGTAATTGTCATCTTTGGAGCCCAAGCCAACCTCACCTGCAAATGGTACACCTGCCGATCAACGGAAGAGTCTCTGGCAAACGATGAAATTCCCGGTAAGCAGCAATGGGCTCGCCACCTATTACGTGGTATCAATAACACAGCTGGCGAAGTGTGGGCGTATATCATGCCTCTGCCTACCCTAATATTAATTATTTATTTATAGTAAAGCGCACAACACCCTTTTTTCTCAGATAAAGCATTGGCTATTTTAAAAACAATTCTCCTTTGCCCTGCGAAATGCATGGAAGATAAATGCTGGACATTTGTAATTCCAAAGGTTTTTCCTTTGGGTCTTGACCTGATAAACATGTGAATACTTAAGCTGTGCGTCCTTACGTTGAGATGAAGGTATTACATACATTAAAGGTGCTTTATAATAAAATCATTCGAATGTACAAGCAATTTACGAATAATGTATTCCCTCGTGGGAAAAAATAGAACGCTTGAAAGGAGTACTTACTGGTTAAGTGGCACAATTCCCTGAGTTTATTTACTATTTTCTTTGTTCAACACCGCCCCAACAGTTAAAGGCATTCTTTATTCCAAGAAGTTTTATTTAGCTTTCAGACAAAACCCCTAATTTTTTTATGAAATTTAAATAAAATATCAATCATGTTGTACCTTAAGAAATTGGTAAATAAATATTACTAAACATTTCATCACGATTTTAGTCTGTTAATATCCCATTATTGTACAAATCCAAATTCAGGTCATTTCAACCACATGGACCCAGTTAATATTTGGTTGTTTAAAATCTTCTGTCTTCGTTCGTCTACGTTCTAGACAGCCTGTTACTTCAGTCGGTATTACCCTTTCCAAACTTCATGCTAAATAATTTTTTTCTCACCTTCTTTAGGATGATCTTTTTACCTTCGTCACGGGGAGACTGAGATGACAGGTGTACATCACTTAAACGCTAATGATTGTACACAAAAAATGAGCTTTCTACGTTCAACGTGCGATTTAGGTCGAAGGTTGGTCTAGCTTTAGAATTCACTAAAGTTCACACACTACGAGTCCAAGCTTGTAATAAATTTCAACCATATGTTTTAATTGAAATAATAATGTTAGTTGTTTTATTTCAATTGCTTTAGGTATACTTTTCTTTTCCTCTTTTCATCTTCTTTTTTTAATTTATTTATAATATATATATATAACCAATTTATAATTGAAAAGAGCTGTGAGTTTTTTGTAATTTCTTCTTACAAAGCGGTGGCTCGGAACTGGCACGAAGTTCACTTACACTTAAATCTTTTTTGTTTTTAATTGTTGTTGCATGTAAGTGAATAAAAGCTTCGTGATTTCAGTGTCATCATATTTCGATTGATTTTAATATTTAATTTTGATATTTTCATGTACTATGTAACAGTTTATGAGATAGAACTATTTTTAAGGTTTTAATAAATAACTGTCCTAAGTCGCTTACATTGTACCCTTTAGGTATTCATGTTCTTAGATATTGTTTAGGTATAAACTCAATAGTGCTATATATTATTATGTATACTGTATTAAACATAAGGCTAATGGTAAGTTTTTATTAGGTATAACCACCTCGTGAGTCGCGTGTTATGTGGAGGCGTATTCAAGCGCGGAGGAGGGTATCAGAATAAGCTCGTGATTTCTCTAGAGATCCTCTCTGAATGGCGGTCGGTAGGTCTACTGCGCCGAATGCGGATAATAATGCGTGGAGACAGACTTTTTTTTATTTAAACAAGTTTAGCCAAAAAATGCCAATATTGGTCGAAACTCTGATTAGTTTAAAGCATAATTATAAGTAGCAGCACACAGCGGTGTCTCTCGCGTGGACTCTGTTTCCGTGAGAATATCGGCGTTGTAAATATCCCTTGTGTTATATCTATATTAAAATCGGTCTAGTAGTTTTTTCTTGACTGGTATAAAACATATATCCATACTCACGAACTTTCGCATTTATAATATTTGTAAGATTTTTTAAATTTACTATGCCGCCGTTACTAACTCTCTTTAGAAAATAAGCACTAAGAAAGTACTGAATTATATCCAGATTCTCAAGCATGTTGCCATAGTCTAATTTCGTACAGTTTATAATAATATGAAGACGTAATAATACTAAACTTCTATTCTGCATTGTAGCCTGACAGACATTTGCCTAAAACCTTCTTTAGGTTGCTATTAAAAATATTTTATGTGATGTACTAATTATGTCATCTGAAGAAGATCGCATTATGGACATCTGCAAATAAATACCTATAATTTAGAAATGGATGGAAACATAGATAACTTACATATTTTCTTTTTAGTTATTCAGTATAAAGTTCTTTTTGCGTAATGACCATATATTACGCAAATAAAACTTGGTCTGCCAAAACATGAAAAAAATGCTTTCATGTCTTCTTAGTGAAAACATTACAGTTTAATTAAATATAATACCATGCCTTGGCGTTCAATCACAGTTGTCTAATGGACTCGTTTGTCATTTTCGGTTTTTTGGAGTTGGTGATGTAGAATAAAGTAGAATAGAATATTTTTTATTGACTAAGCAACACACACAATATCATACAATGGTAACAAAATACAATATAACAACACAAATAACATTAAACAAATAGTAAAATATTAAATATGTGTGCAACCTGTCAAAAGGGCGATACATCAGCGTAATGCTGCTGCATCTGCTGATACAGCAGCGCTGGTGTTCCTGTAGCGCGTATATGTCACACACTCACAAATAGTAATTGAATGTTGGCAACAGGCTATTAGATATTTTAATATTTGCAAATAATAGCCACGTATCTAAATGATTAGGTCCTGCAAAAACAAGACCCATACATACATACATACATTCACACTTGTTTCCCCATACGGATAGGCAGAGGAAAATTAAACGCCCACACTTTGCCAATTATATAGTTGGTCCCACGTAATAGGTGGCGAGCCTATTGCCGCTTACCGGGTACGGTTAGCCTAGTCTGTTGATCGGCAGGTGCACCATTACAGGTAAGGTTTTCTTAGGCTCCTTAGGTCTTGGAAGGATCTCAAAAACAAGACCCGCTTTTTCTTAGTGCAGTTACTAAAATTTATTTTAACTGCTAGTGCCATGTCAAACAAAACTAAACTTTATTTTATATAAAAATATTGAAGAGTATGTATCTGTTATTTAAAAGCCGACTCTCCTCTATACAACCATACTCGATACGAAGATTCCGATTTCTTTGTAAAAGTCGGCGCATTAGAAAGCTCTATCAGGATGTTAATTTGGCAAATTTCACGAAAATTTCATTACGTTAATGAAATGAGACGCTTTTTCCCAAATTGGGACCTAATAGGCCAACAGGAACCGGAGTAATTTTCGTAATACGCAATTTTCTAAAAATAATTTCTTAAACTTTGATTATACAATAAAGTCCGATTTGTTACTTATAATATAATTAATCAATAATTTCTAAAAATTACGCCAATCATTTAGTCCCAACATAAGTATCATTAAGATACCTATGTTAAAGATATTAAATAGCGGATAATATTATTTAAACACTTTTTTAAAATGTAAATATATACCTAATATACATAAAAAACACCGAGACCAGAACAAATATTCATGTTCATGCATTGTCCAGTGTGGTAATCGAACCCACGACCTCAGGAGCGGAGTGCTGATATACTGACCTCATCGCCATGTTAGTCGTCAAAAAATTATTGCCTAAATAATAATTCATTATGATCTCGGTTCATTCACGTTCCACAACTGAGCAAGAGTCTTCTTTCATAAACTAATGTGAGAGGGATTCGAGTTCTTCGATTGGCATAGACAGGTGCGTGGCGATCTGCTATAAGAATTTTCTAAACAGCCCAATTGAGTCAACGACGACCAGGCTACATATAGTGGTAAACGGACCTAACATCTTACCGTGCCAACCGAAGCACTAGTCATGAGCAAGCGTAGGACGGTAGTGTTACCACCTTTTTCTTACTAGACCATACAGAATAAAGTAAGAGTGTACTCGCGTTCTGTCAGAAATTTACATTCTACTTCTACTTAATAGTGGTCCTAGCTTGACATACATTTAATATTATAAAAAACTAGCTGTTACCCGCGACTTCGTCCGCGTGGAATAGTATTTTTGGGTAGCATTTTTATTATTTAATAAGAATCATTAGTAGGTATAGTAGATATCAGCGGCGGCGATGCAGAGAATTCGTTAAAAGGAACTTTAACTTCAAAAGCCAAAATATTTTTTTAACTTGATACACCCAACATTTTTAAATATCATGTTCCTAGAATAGTTTGGCGTCGTACTTCCCGTGCCGAATCCGTTCCGTTCCGCTCGAATTTCGAAAATTCCGTTTGTAGAAAATCTCTGCACATCCTAAGAGACCTACGTAGCAAGTTTCATGGTTTTATCTTCAAAAATGAAGAACACCCATAAAAACATTCAACCCCTATTTCACCCCCATATTGGTAAAAATTTCAAAATGCTAGAACAAACGATTTTTTGTTTATTATTTAGTGCCTAAATACAAAATGTTATATTTTTATTTTCAAAAATTTCGAACTTCATACAAACTTGAGGGGTTGAAACCCCTATTTTATCTCTCACAGGACGAAATTTCAAAAACGCTAGAACAAATGTTTATTTATTTCCTATCAAGTGCTTAAATATTAAGTTTCATGGTTTTATCTTTTAAAATTAAGAAATCCCATACAACTTTTCACTCCCTCCCCTTTTTAACCCTTTACAACCCCCTTTTTGAAATAAAAAGTAGCCTATGTTCTTTCTCAGGGTCTAGACCATCTGTATGCCAAATTTCATTCAAATCCGTTCAGTAGTTTTGGCGTGAAAGAGTAACAGACAGACAGACAGACAGACAGACAGACAGACAGACAGACAGACAGACAGACAGAGTTACTTTCGCATTTATAATATTAGTAAGGAGTAAGGATGCCGACCAACCATTTAGTTAAGTCTTACAACGCCAAGTGACCGACAAACAATAGATTTTCAGTTGTGTCTGGGACCCCTATCGGTACGAAATGTTAAAGACCTATAGGAATACACTACGGACATCGTTTTTAACCATCAAGGGTCGCGGCGTCAATCATTATTATATTTTTTTAAACATATCAAGAAATCAGCTAAATTCCGTTCACTGCTGAACATATGACTTACTTGACTTATGATCCAATATCTCCTCGATCCTTGATGGAACAGATGGCGTCCACAGTGAGTCTCCATCTCGATTGGTCTTGAGCCTCGTACTTGATCTCGCTCCACGTCGTCATTCTTTGAAGAGAAGGCCATTCTTGCCACCTAGACATATGCCTCTCCCAAAAAGCGCTAACCATTAATATTATTTAAAGTTCTGCGCTGGAATGTGTGGATGAAGCAAAATGAAATGAAACCAATTGAGGTAACTGCTTAAATACTAACTATATTTTAGAAAAAAAACCTTTTTATTATACAAATAGTTAATAATGTATCTGGTTACAGAGTAAAATGGCGTTTGGCATAAAGATAAATAATATTATAAGTACCCTGTACAGTCAGCGTCATAGTTGGTAACATCCAATTTTTTTCCACGTTTTTATAAACATTGACACACGTCTCTATTGTCAAGAGCGTTAGGGCATGTTCTAATAAATATAGCGCTTTGGGTGTTACTAATTATTTAAAGGTGACTGTACCTACACTACAACGACAACCAACCTAATCCTCTGCAAATAGCATGCTTTCGTTTCCATCACCTCTCTCAATTTACTTAAATCATTTTGATAAAACTTAAATTTCCAATAATTTATAAAATATTTTCATATTTCTAATATTAGTTAAATACTCGAGCAATTCGTTTGCTCGCTGAAGGTTCACTTATACTAGAATTCAGTTTCCTACAGCTTAGCCGGATCATAGACCTGCTCTGTGGCAGACGTGCTTTGAGCAGAAACTAATTGCAAGAGAACCATATTACGAGGATATATAAAAATTACTGGATACACTGTCATTTTATAGGCCGAACAGCCTTGAAAAATATTCTATGTTTAATTGATTGTTTATTTATTGCTTTCCAATGTAGGCAAAATACAGATACTATATGAGCACAGCCCATTTAGGAGTGTCTGTCAGTCTTGTCTGCCTTACCCTATAGTGAAAGTCTAACTCAGGACATATAGGGGTGAGCCGTCTTCTTGCTGAAAAGCTGTTTTAAAATCAAAATCGAGAAAACTGTATATTCGGCATTGGGTTTTTCCAATTTCTCAGACGTTGGCTTCGCCATTTCGCCCTGGTTCCGCATGATGGAGGTGTCCAAATCCCTCTTCCCTTGGTATGTGGGAAGAAGCTCGTGCTCAAGCTTTTACTAACACTATGAGTCACCGTTACTTGATGAATAAATGATATGATATGATGAATACTGAGACGTTCGTGGCTTAGATGATGATGATTGGTTCTTTAGATACACGCATTGGCATTCAATATCTTCTTGGCATGCTAGTCGATTTATTGAGTTCATACACTATGCGTTTTCGTATTTATAACTAATGCTGTATTTATTAACCATAGCTGAGTATTGATATTTTGATAGTATTGACGTTTTTAAAATAATATAACCTCTTTAGTAGGTCATGTTATTTAGATAAGTAGGTACCGTTTTCTCAATTTACATCGAACGCCAGTCTTGTTTTTTAATTTACAAAATGTTTTTTATATTTTTCTTATATATTATTCATATATTTACGTGCCAAGTATTAAATCAAAGGTTGACACTTGCTTACGCAAAATGATTTATTTAATAACTATCTATCTTCTTGGATACCTGGGGATTAAAATTCACTTATTAATCCTCAAAATTCAATTATGTTGATTTCTGTCTCCTGACAGTAATCCTTTTGAAAGCTGGCGCTTTCAAATTATAGAAACTTAAAATCCATTCTTAGAACTTTAAACAATGTGACATAATTATTTGCATTTATATAGAATCCGTAGACTGATTATTTATTTTTAAAGTACGTACATAAGTTAAAACATTGTCCCACAAAGTAGTACAGTTTGACTATTTATTTGATACTTTGGCCATTCATTTGACGATCGATATGACGAGGAGGTCAGTTTACCTGCACTCTGCTCCTGAGATCGTGAGTTCCATTCCCGAACAGGACAAATCTCTGTGTGCATGTATATTTGTTATGGTCTGGGTGTTTCCTACGTATTTTATTAAAGTATATATATATTTTTTTTTAATGTGTAATGAAGTATTTCTAGCACTAGTTCTTGTTGATATTAGAATATGATTGGTGCGATTGTAAGATTATAGTTGTAAATTATTAGCATATTTTGCAAGCCACATCCAGTCAAAGCAGGCTCGATGTCTTAGACCCCTGGATTAAAGCCAACGAAGACGTTTGGTGTACTAGTGAATAACTAGACGTAGCGGTTGTATTCCGTTTGCAATAATACCCGAAATACGTGGACCAGCGTGTTGTATGGCCGGTGTGATTACAGTTCGCTTTGAGTCGTCTTCGAGGCGGGGCAGGTGACTGAGCCACTCCAAAGATGCAGACGAAATAAGCTAGGAATCTTCTCTATGTACTGGGTTCTGTGAGGGAGTGTAAAGGTTTGCAGAATTATTTCCTTATGTTGATTCTGTCACCATGGTTCGTGAAGGCCCGTGCTCATTAATGAAAACTTAATGGGCTGATATGATGATACTTATTTATTGAGATTAATCGATTTTATTCTCAATCATAAAATTATTATTGTATAGCTTTGTTTAAAATTGTAATCATACTGCCCAAAGACAATAAAAATAAACAAACAAAGTTATTCAACAAATTCATTATTTAAAATTAATTAGATTTGAGGTGTATATGGATCCTACTAAGGTCTGAGCTGCCCAAGCCAACATCACCTGCAAGTGGTGCACCTGCTGAATAACGAACGAGGCTCTGGCGAACATAAAAGTTCCCGGTAAGCAGCAATAGGCTCTGCAAACCTGGCAAAATGTGGGCGTAAAATATGCCCCTTCTTGATAAACAGACGTGATATTATGTATGTATATAATAATTCTCTTACCCTGGTTCATGGTAGGAGGCACGTAGTCAGTATTGGGATGTTCATAAGCTGTGATGATGATACTTATTTCTCACGTCTCATTTCCTTAACGTCCTACTGACTACGGGCTTACTCCCACGTCCCAGGGTAAGAGGGATTAAATTTATACTCCACCGTGCTGACCCAGTGCCGATTGGAAGAGGCAGGCGTCCTGCTGTTACAAGTTTTAGAGTTGCCCAATAAGACATTAAACATGTCAGAAAAACTACCACAAAAATAACCAGGACCAGTACCTTGCCTACCAAAGCAAGGAAGCGCTCGACATTGAATGGCGCTCAAACGGTTACCTGTCCAAGGTCTCACCCCTGTAAATTCAACCTTACTTCAAAGATCGCTTTCGCCTGCCGCAGTAGGGTTCAAATTATATGCATCAGATCAATTTAAAAAATATGATGCACTAGTGTCGCCATGAGACACCTTAACTAATAATTTAAATGCGAACTTATGTTTGTCTGTCACACAACTATGTGCATATTTATATTGTGTGTGCCGTTATTTTTAACTATATTTTGTGTTTTTGTCGATAAATATATTCCTTCTTCATTCTTTCTTTCTATACGCAGTCATGAGCGGGGATTTATTGCCGTGATAGTTCCACACTGGCGTATGGAGCACATTATTTTTTGCTTACCTTCGGTTCGGTTGTGGTCATCAAAACGTATCCAATAGCATAAATTAATTTTAAAAAACCTTTTTAAAAGTGTGCAGATCGCACGTGAGAATTCTTGATTCTTTACTACGGTAAGAAGAAGCAGGATTTAGGTCAATATGCTGTTTCAAAACGATTCTTTTATTATGTTTTTTTATATTCAGGCTTTAGTTCATTCTTTAATATTCTTTGTTCGACATCCTCAAAGGCGCTGTTAACATGATTCTTGAAGCTACTAAGACTGCGGGCTCTGTTAGTGTTGAACAAAGCTCACAAGGGCAGTAATTACCAGCTAATCCGCGTACGTCGACTCTAACAAATGCGTGCTATACTAGCAGTATATATATTATCGCTATTCCATATTTAGCCTCATAGTACGCAAATATAAAATAAACAATGGTCATGCTTTATAGTAATTGATTTGGAGTGGAAGGCAAGGGGGCACAAAAGATCCGACATAAGGGTCAAAGTGCGCCACGGTCAGTCTGTAGCCCCCGTGATATGATAAGATAAGATTAAGATTATAACTTAATTTTATTACATTACATTATTATTTATTAATAATTACATTACATTACACTGACATTTCAATATTATAACATTTTATTATATTTGTTAGTCATAAAATCAGCTAGTTATAAATGACACATTTTTATCAATAAAAATATCCTTAATATTGTAATAAGCCTTTTTGAGTAATAATCCATAATAATAATAATATGGTAAAGTTGTTATTATTTATATGTAAAATTTCTAATGGTACTTTATTATATATTTGTGGGGCCACACAAAGTACACTTTTATTCATTAGCCACGTCTCGTTTTGTGGTATACACAGTATATAGCGTACTAAGCTAAGCAATATATGTTTTCAGTAAATATATCCCGGGACCAGCAATGCTCGCGGAGGCTCAAGACAAAATCAAAATAGGAGTAGGTTCAAAGAATTTAAAAATATTTGAATTGGAAACAAGTGTATTGCATTAGAAACTAATAATTAATTAATAAATCAGTCTTTAGTTAGGTAAAATCATGTGTTTACTTTAAAGTTAGTGTTTTCATATTTTGAAATTATCGCATTAACAATACTTTGTTTATATAGTAAGAAGATAATATATCGATAGATAGAAGATAAAAAGATATTTTTTTATTCTTCACCGCGAACGGGTTAATTTTTTTTTCTAGTAAAAAATAAATTTTAGATACTGTTTTTTTATGCACTAATATATAACTTATAAAAGCTTCTTATAACAGTTTGCGTATAGATTTTATTCACTACGTATTTATGTTTTAAGTAGGTGACGTCGGATTTTTTTAATACATAAATAACTATTTACTTTCAAAACACGATATGAGTGATTCAGGCGACAGAGCTACACATCAACCAAACGTAGGAACTTATTTAAATTTTAACTCTTAAAACTATCATACATACATATAGAAATTATGTTTGCATGCAAGCAAAACCGTCACACTTTTTTTGTTTTAAATAATGGCTTCGTGCGTATAGCACATATAGCCAGTGTCAAGTAAGAGATATATTAATAATATATAAATCACAGTTCATAGAGAACGAGTGGTGATAATGATGATAAATGAGAAAAACCCTTTGAGTCCTCAGTAAAGATGTGGGGCAACACTGAGATCTCACATGGACTTCTTGAGAGAATTTGAAAAGTCTGACTATATACGTCACTTATATAAGTAAAGTACTTATATAACCAACACTTATATAAGTTAATAATCCACAGTTCTAAACATCACAAATTTTACAAAAGAAAACAAAACTGTAGACATGACGCTTCACTTTCCCGCCAAGAAGTCAAGTGTCACACTTATAATACCTTTTTAAGTATACAAGATATTTTTCCGAAATAAAAAAGGATTTACACAAGAGTTTAAATGGAAAACAAATATTAATACTACTTATATTTATAGTTACTATTATTAAATATTTATTTGAAATTTTAAACTTCGATAGTTTGAAAAAATCATTTTAATTATATTTTAGTTGTATGAAATGAAATGAACACATGAAATAAAAATTGCAGGTGAATTATAGGACAATATATTTTCAACTAAATACAACTAAGTTGGTAACAATGTTGATTCAGACTGCCAAAAACATAATAGATAATATTGTTCGGATACACTATTTACTCAAGTTCGACTTCGCACTTATTCACTAGTTACATATTGAAAAATAAGTAATAAAATATTTATTGAAAAAATACTTTATGTGAAGTCTCTGTAAATTGTAACGACTTTATACTAAGTGTACGTAAATTTGTAAAGACTTTATATTAAGTTATTAACGACTTTATATCAAGTCTATGTAAATTTGAAACCGAGGATTTGTACTTGATACGACACTAGGCTAATTCTGTTTTGAGGATGTTTTTTAAACGAGATTTTCGTATAATAATTTGCTAGTACCTAATATTAATATTGACTAATGGTTTGCTTAAAATATTTCATGTACAGTTAGTTAGTTCTATTTATAATAAATAATATAATAAAATTACTATATAATATTGATATAACAAATTTTGAGTTAAATATTTTTACTATTTTAGTTTTCTTGTTACTCAATAAATACCGCTACGAGTCTTATCTATTTTTACATTTATTGAGGCAATTCTTATATCAAAAGCTATGTAAATATTTAGTCATAGTTATAACATAGACTAGCATAATATATGGTAGAGGAGGGAGAGAGGTTACAGGTTTAAAACAATTCGTCAATGTGAATCAAAAGATGGCGCTTAATTATATTTAATTCTAAAAGGCGCTATGAAAATTGATTGTCAAATAATGAGGTTACCTTTCAAAACCTAAACTCACTCTAACACTGCCGTTTGAGACTGTCCGAGTTTTCAGACAGTAGTATGACAAAATACGTACTCGCAAGAGGAATCCGTCACACAACAATCTATACAGAATGTACCCTATTATAGATTAGACAGACCTAGCAGCTGATCATAATAGTATACGAACCTATAAAGTGCATGTCAGGTAAGAGGAGTTATTTTTATGCGGAAAAGTTACATTTCAATATTATAATAGGTTGGGGAAAAAGTCTTTTCGTATTTTTGTATGAAAAGTCAAGACATTTTTTTCAAAGTTTATTTACATTTATTTACAATATATATGTACCGTTTTGTTGAATAACTTTCTGCCATTTTGTGGGCAGAGACATTATCCCGTTACTGTAGAAACTTTGGGACTTCTGATCAAAAAAACGGGACAAATAGTTTTGGCAGTCCTCTCTTGAGGTCAAACTTACAGAACCTAAAGAATTCTGCAGAGACCGAAACAGGTGAAAATCTGAAGGCGCAAGGTCAGGGCTATATGGTGGATGCACTAGGACCTCCCAGTCGAACTCTCTTAATTTTTGCTGAGTGGCTAAAGATGTGTGTGGTCTAGCGTTATCGTGATGAAAGACCACACCCTTCCTGTTGATCAATTCCGGCCGTTTTCTCTCGACTGCTTCCTTTAATCTCATCAGTTGCTGGCAGTAAAGATCAGAATCGATGGTTTTGCCGGGCGGTAAAAGCTCATAATAAACAATGCCCTTCCAATCCCACCATACACACAGCATCACCTTATGTCGTGTTAGGCCAGGTTTGGCCACAGTCTGTGAAGCCTGGCTAACTTTCGACCACGACCTTTCTCGCACGTTCTTGTCGTACGTGATCCACTTTTCATCGCCAGTTATCAATCTCTTCAAAAACGGCTCGGTTTCATTACGTCTCAATAATGAATCGCAAATGAGTACACGGTTCATTAAGTTTCTTTGAGTGAGCTCGTGTGGCACCCAAATATCGAGCTTTTTTGTATAACCAGCTTTCTTCAAATGGGTCAAAACTGTTTTGTGGTCAATTCCCAGTTCTTCAGCTACATCGTAACTACTAATATGCCGATCTTGCTCCACTCTTTCAAAAATGGCGTCCATTTTATTCGTAACAGGGCGACCAGAGCGAGGTGCATCTTTAACATCAAAATTTCCGGACTGAAAACGTTTGAACCAAATTTGTGCTACTCTTACTGACACTGCATCAGGTCCATAAACATCACAAATTTTTTTCACTGCTTGAGTTGCATTTTTGCCTTTTTTATAATAAAATTTTAAAATGTATCGAATTTCTTCATTAGATTCACTCATTTTTACGGAGAGAAAAACAAATGAAAAATAGCGGGAAACAACTTTTTTTTATTTTTTTCTTTTCTTTATAATGGAACCTTTTTAATGTTACCAAAACCAGCCAGACACAAATAGTACAGTCAAAAAAATTTTATAATAAGTTTATACCTACGTTATGCGAAAAGACTTTTTCCCCGACCTAATATAACAGTATACTAGCATAGCTAGTACAATAATAAAATTTTACTTGATTGGTGTTTGCAAGTGTGTCACTAAAACATGAAATGATAAACTAATGACAAATAAATGATTTAAACCAGTCATTTAATTTTCGGTCTCTGAAATAGTCATTGAGAGTCGTCGTTTTTGTTCAAGAAGTAATTAAAAGTTTTTGATCTGTTTCGAAATAACTTGAGGCTCGTCACTTCGATCTAAAGTTATTTATCTGACGTTAACTTTTCAATAATAATTACTTTTAAATATGCCGAAATACAGTAGTGAATTAACGTAACATACATAATAAATGTATTTTTTATGATTCGTAATTTTTTGATGTAAAAAATAAAATAAAATATTCTTAATTGTCTTTAAGATCATTTAGATTAGTCGACTATTAACATGCAAAATGGATTTTCCAATAAAAAAGTAAACAACAATGCAAGAGATACCATAATTAAGAAAGAGAGAGAAATAAAAGCGAAATGAATTGTTTGTCAGAATTTGTCAAGATTGGTCAGTCAATCAGTCTGTTGTGGTTTCTTCTCAAAATGTGTGTCTGTAGGTGATTCTAACGGGGGGTATTTGTCAGTCAGCCTGTCGTGGTTTTAATAAGAGAAGAGGATTGCCGATCAGGAAGTCTATCGGTGACTCTAACAAGGCTATATATAATGGTATATTTTGTTATAAAATTAGTAGATTTTTTCTAGTAAAATTTAATAAATATAATGAAAAGTTATAGATTGGCTGGGCACTCGTCAGAGTCATTAAAATTACTTTTTACTAAGAAAGATCTTCCCTATTTAAGTTGCTGTGCCAGAAAGGTCTATCAAATGATCCTTACCTAAACTACCTCCAATTGGCGCCAAAAATATTTTATTTTTATTTTATCAAACAATATAAATGTGAATATTTTATATTTCTTACTTTACATTTTATTTATTTCCTATATAGTCATTTTCGGAGTCTTAAATTCTGTCCATACCAAATTTTAATTTAAACTATTCAAGGTGTCTGTTTAAAGAGGTTATTCTTGCATTCATAACTACTATAATATGACTATAATACTAAACAATAATTTATATAAAGGAAGGAAGATGCTCAAGGATCCTACCAACATCTTAGGAGCCAAAGCCAACCTCACCTGCAAGTAGTGCACCTGCCGATTAACAGACGAGGCTCTGGCGAACATTAAATTTCCTGGCAAGCGGCAATAATCTCGCCACCTATTACGTGGGACCATGAACCATTGGCGAAATGTGGGCATGTAATATGCCTTTGCCTACTCTTCGGGGAAACAAGCGTGACTGTATGTATAAATTCTATATTTATTGTAATAAGTTATAACTTAAGACAGAAAGTTGCTATTTCTGAGTTGAGTTGTTAAGAATCGTAATATGGGAATAAAATATAGCGTGTGATAAATTCTGCTACTTGTGTTCTCACTTTTATTACTTTTCATATGCGTAAATGGCACATAATAAGTGATAAAATCTCAATACTTATGAGAAATTTTGTTACCAGGTGGGTGTAAACCATTACTAACGTGGAGTAGATTTTACAGAGGTCATTTCTCAGATAGATGGCCGTTTATATGGCAGTTTAAAATAATGCGCTTCAGTGCCTTTCGGAAGGCCAGTTCAGCAAGCTATTGGTCCAAATCATAGAAATATGTATATTACGTAGAATGCTATAGTACCAGTACAATGTGCTTGCAAAAACCTAACAGCGCGACGCCACAATACTGCCTTCGCAAACCTGCAAAGGGTCAGCGTATGCCGTGACTCCCTGACAACTTGGGTTATTACCTATGTATTCTCTAATACTCATTACGTATAAACAAATAAGCTAAGTCTAGTTACGTTCTCATATGTACCACAGCAAAGAGGTTAGGTACTCTTTTTACACAAGTTTTATGAAACTTAAAAAATGTAGTACCAACCCATACATACTAACCCTTGAAGGACAATAAAGATTTGTTATTATTATGTTATTATTATTATTATTATTATTATAACCGCGTCAATCGACATATAATCTATCTCTGACAATTTCAAACGTACGTTACATTGAACCATTTTTCTAAACATTTTCATGTTGTCGGTCATAATTAAAAACATTATTATGTATATTGCCGAGGATTCTCGACGCTGGACGACGTCAGCGTAATTTGGGCCACACTAATGTTCTTTTTACGACGGCTGTGTAAAATGGGAGCTTTGATGTTCGACCAGCTGCACCAATGCTGCGGGGTGGTGTTTCTGGTGCGGACTTTGTGGAATCCACCTTTTTTTGAAGCCAATTAAAACCGTTAATACATATCTTTTTTGTTTATTTTTTTTGTTTATAGTTCAGTTTTAAAATGACATTTTTATAACAATGATGTTTACGTAATGCAGCTTTTACAATTAGGCACGCATTATTACAGTATCACCATTGCTAAATATTGTAAACTGCTGAGACAAAAATGTACGATAATATTGCATAGCGTCCTAAAATCGATGGATGGGATCAGGCCATTTTAATGTTTTTTTTTACGAATGAAGTGTATAATGCCGTGGGGTGTTGTTGAAGACATTCAAATTTCAATGTAACCATTTATTCTAAGCAATAGACATTGTGTGGAACATTCCTATAAAACAAATTACATGCGAATACAAATGTCAAACCATTAAAGTTGTCCAATAAAAAAATAATAATGATTGTTCTAATTAATTAACAATAATTAAATATTCTCTTACAATTACACCAATTATTTTAGCTCCAAGATAAGTATCATTAAGAACTTGTGTTATGGATACTAAATAACGGATAAACATACATAATTCACAATCAAAATGTAAATACAATAAAAACTAAAATACATTATATGTAACATTAAACCCACATTACCATTATCAATAAATTCATTCATGTCATAAAAACCTTTTTCAAAAAGAAAACTTTTTATTCTTTAGTTCATGATTATAAATGATGTACACATTCAGGTGTACATCGTGTATATAATTACGAATTGCGAATTGCCAGAAGTAGGCGTAAGCTAAGATTTCCTAGGAGGTGGCACCACTAACTTTAAGAGTAACATTAAAATCAAGTCATATAATATTGTAATATAGATAAATATGTCCAACGGCTAAGCGTGGCATTCGAGATACGTCAGTTAAACGGTCACGCATTTCTGTACTAATTCTTGCAATATGCTTCCATTGAACGATACAAACATCCTGTTAATATTATTTAACTTCGAATTAAAATCTCTTGTCGGAAATATATCTAGTTTTGAAATTGGTGATTATTGCCTCTAAACAGCCAGCTGAACTAAGATAAAAACAACCGTAAGCTAACTGCACATGGAACAGTTAGACTACAAACGCTGAAAATTTCCAATCAAAAAAACGAATAATGTCAAAAGTGACTAAGAAAGGAACGCATTATGAAAAATAATTTATAGGCACTTTCCACGTTTCACAGTAGCCCGTTTAATGTTTGATTGAAATTATAACTGGATGTAAGCGTGGTCCGCAGCGTCCACGAGATGAGAGGCCGTAATATGTTATGGTGGTCGTAATTTTTTTATACTGGTGCTTTTGGCCTGTTTCCGTAAACAAAGCTGCGGCGGACGGTTTTTACGACGAGTTTCGTATAACGAAAGACAAATTTAGACTGACTGACAAAACATAGGTTATATTGACTCGAAAGTTCCATTGTAAAACTATTTATCGAGAAATGATTTTGCTTGGAGGTCAGAATGCCTGCACATTGCTCCTGAGGTCTGGGTTCGAAACACATTTGTGTTCTTGAGTGCAAATATATTTCTTGGTTTGGGTGTTTCTAGTATGTATGCTTAACATGTATTTACAAAGGTGTCTAAGGATCCTAGCAAAATCTTATCCCAATCTAACCTCAACTGCAATTTTTGCACCTGCCGATTAACAAACGAGTCTCTGGCAATCATAAAAGTTCCCGATGGGCGGTTGGGATCAACTTTATAACTAGCGAAATGTAGGTAAAATATGCCCCCTTCAGGGAAACAGGCGTGATTTTATAAATATATTTGTACATGAAATGAAATAAAAAATTACAAAATGAAAAATTATTTATTTCAACATCACACTACTAAATAAGGAAATAAAACAATATATAGGACACGTACAGGTTGCATGATATCTCAAATTACAAAAAACTAAGCAGCGCTGTTTGAGATGTTCAGCAATTATTTATTTATTCTTTATGTTACCGCTGTCTTTATGTAAACACTTTATTAATCGCCTTTTCAGGTTCTAAAAGCAGGACGTCGCACTGATGCCCCCGCCAACACAATGCCCTAAATAATACTAGAGTATATAATTACTTTTCAATTTTGTCGTAAAGGATACCAGACTATTTTCTCAGGGTTTATTTCAATTATAACTATATATCATATTTTCTTTAATTAAAACTGAGCCATATATTAAATCTAACGTCTCATAAAGCAATGTTTCCCTAAATTTTATCGAGCAAAGTATTAAATTCCTAAAACAAAATGTATAAAACTTTTATAATAAATTCCTTTACAAATCCACTTCTAAGTATAAGGTACAGAAGGTAGGTAATTATTATAATCTTTAATATCTTGGGCACAATGCTTATTGTCTGTCTTGTCTCAAACTTTTAATAAGCAACAAACCTTAAGAACAGTTTAATAGGTCTGAGTAATTGTTATAGGGGATGTTTCTTGGAAATAAGTAGGTAAATGGGAGTGATCTGGACCAGTTTCACAAAATTTCGTATTGTCATTGATAAATCTATCAACTTTACCTTAAATTTAATAACTTTTTCGAAAGAATCGTGCAAGATCGATTGACAGACGTGCAACAAGGACTTACATTTACTAAATTTAAAATTGTCAAGTCGCTCAGAGTTATGTTCGAAGTTTCTCCAAATGATCGAATTAGTGATGGTGTCATACGATAGAAATCCAAAATCAACCGATTAGCAAACTGAAGTAGCAGACAGCTGGCCATTTAGCGACTGAACCGTAAATAGTTTCAGCAAAGAAGTTTTTGAATAAAGACCGTGGATCACAAAATATACATAGGGAGCAGACATGCTTTGTATAGCGACGATGCACGAGGATGAGAGTGTCTATGCAAATCGTGACCAATGACTTGCAAGTATGAGGCATATGTCAAAGTTCGAGGCAAAGTGACAGTGACAGTTTCAACGCAAAGTTCAAATAGAATCAAGATAAAACATTACTTAATCAATTTAATGTTCAGCAACTTTAAAAGCCAATAAGTTTTTCATGGATTAAAATAGCTAAATGCAAAATCAAATAGCTTGAGGGTATATTAAATTAGGACAAAGGATAGCGAGAAGTTAACGGTCTGTTTTGGTTGGTAGACTTGAGAAGCTCACTCATACAGACTCGTGAAGGCTTTAAAACTGTTGCGGGTAAATATGCAAACAGAGATGGCAATGGAGACGCATTTTTCCGATCATTCATTTTTTAATTGTAGGATCTGACAATTTGCAATTATTTATTACACATCACCGTGATTGTGAGAGCAATGGCTATGAAAGTATAACTTAGTCAGTAACACTCACACATACAAAGTATACAACTACTTTAAACGTATACAATGAATACATTTTACTATCTCTTTATACTTTTTACAAAATATATTATTTATTTTATTTCTATGGCTCTGCCTATTCCTTCGGGGAAACAGGCGTGATATAATGTATGTATGTATTATCTATTTGTTGCATAATTATTGGTTATTTTATTAGAATAAGAAACATGAATTACAATAGCATTGCTTCCAAAGTGAAATCGCATAATAATATGTGGATGGGTTTTGAGCTTATTAATTACAGGATGTAAGGTATTAGCAATGATGAAATAATTTTATTAATACAGGGAATGATCTATCAACACTCAGCTATACGTGGTTCATCGTAGCCACGACCGTAAAATTTTATTTCATAAATTCACAAAACAAGGGGTTAATATTTGTATCTCACACATCAATAAAAATCAAACGCCGTTCAAAATATTTTATCTTTGTTGGTATATTAGTATATACCCGTATATAAGTTAAGACATACTTTTAAATATTAGACAAATAAAGACATAGTAATAACAGCTCTCTCTAGACTCCATTCCACTTCTGTTAGCAGCTCAGCGGTACTCGGCGCAACTCGTGCGTGCATTTATAAGCGCAGCAAAGTTCCACACTCTCGGGGAAGTGTTGTCCCAGTCTGCCTATTGCAATTTGTTAGACTGTGTCAATTTTAATATCTGAGACACGGCACCGGGTAAGAAAATTTTCTATTTTATTATTATTAGCATTAGATTCCCATAAGACATTATGCCTACAGAACAATAATTAGAACGGCTTAAGTTATTTAAGAAGGAAGTGCTTTATTCAGAAGTGTCTGTTTTTTCTTTATTTGTTCTTAAAAACATAGGAAAACAACTTTTTTTTTTTAAATTTTATTTTAATTGAAAGCAGAGTGTAATATATTATATGATATTTAATTGGTTTTATTTTTTTTAAAGTTCACCTCTGGTGATTGTAATCATAAAAATATAAAGGGAACCATTGCATTTAGAAGCGCAGCGTAGTTCCTCACTCGCGGGGAAATGTTGTCCCAGTCCACCTATTGCAATTTGTTAGACTGTGTCAATTTTAATGTCTGCGACACGGCCCTGAGTAAGAAAGTCTCATATGTTTTATTTCCTTTAAGAAACTCTATCAATTCGAGTATTTGCCAGTGTCAAGTAATTTGATATTTCAATACGTCACAGTCAAGTCAAAATTCTTTCCTTCTAATTCTTTTAAATAATGATTTCGTGCGTCTAGCACATCTAGCCAGTGTCAAGTAAGTAATACATTAAAAATATATAATTCAAGGTAAATGAGAATGTGATGATAAAGATGATAAATGGTAAATGAGGTACCCTCCCCTAAACCCCTTGAGTCCTCAGTAAAGATGTGGGACTATACTGAGATCTCACATGGACTCCTTGAGAGAAAATATGAAAAGTGATGTTGCACTGTTTTGTTTCATTTACCAACACTCATGTATGTTCACAAACACTTAACGGTTAATAATCCACCGTTACTACACATTAATGTTCGAAATATCACAAATTTTAGAAAATAAAACAAAACTGCAGACATAACACTTGACATTCCCGCCAAGAAGTCAAATCCTTTCCTACTAAAGTAGTAATATGTTTTTTTTTTATGTGACACGTCATAATTACTACATCCTGCCTGATGATAAGCAGTCGATGCAGTCCAATAAAAAATGAAAGCGCTTCATACAGTGAAATAAGCACGGTACAAAGCGCATCCACTCATGACGGCCTGCTCAAATGCCGTTTCACGCCCCGCTTAAAAGGCCCGCGATCATAGGAAATAGGAAACACATGAGCCGGCAGCGACGTGGAGACTTTACTAAAAGTTTCTCTGGATTATTGAAATCAACACGGATAAACACAATTCACTGCATTATACTACTTTCCTACTACGTTGTTGAAGAAGGTATGTTTAAAATTCAACAATATTTACACATATAAACTCAATTTACCCCAATTTTCTATGTTATTTTTCTTTTATATAATGACTTCGTGCGTTTAGCACATTTAGCCGGTGTCAAGTCAAAGATATATTAAATATATGTAATTTATAGTAAATGAGAATGGATGGAGATAAAGATGGAAAATGGTTATCGAGATGCCCTCCCCCTCAAACCCCCTCAGTCCTCAGTTAACATGTGGGACTATACTGAATTTTTACATGGACTTCTTGAGAAAATTTTAAAAGTGATGTTGCACTGTTTTGTTCATTTACCAACAGCAAAAGCACTTAACGGTTAATAATCATATTATTACTCATTAATGTTTGAAATATTATAAAGTTTAGAAAATAAAACAAAACTGCATCAGGACGTTCACTTTCCCGCTAAGCTTATTGAACACTATAATACAGCCTTATAATAAGCACTACTGAAATTATTTACGAAGGAGGTGTTGCTATCAGAAGTGTGGTTAGTATTTAAAAATTCGATAGAATCATGTTTTATTTTTATTTGAAAGTAGTAGAGTAGTACGAAATTCGATAAATTATAAAAAAATGTATTAGGATAATGTGAACTTCTTGCAATTGAAGCAAACATTTATAACTATTTACGTCAGTGCCTTTTTAAAGCTTTGTAAAGCAAATACTTAAAAATTATAAAAAACGTCTTCGCAGGCACACTGCCTAACTTCTGTAATATTTCATATCTTATATATCTTTTTCATTTAACTAAATTTTTATACATACTAAACAACATGGATAACACTATTATTGTCAATAGTAAAATATTCTCATAAGTGAATTGGGTTACTACTAGCGTCATCTATTGTGTAAGCATAGAAAACATGTAAAAGCACTGCTCACTGCCCCAATATTCTTGGTTCACACTTATTACACTAGATGACACTAGTCTGACTAAAAATAATACTTAAAACAATTCCATTTTTATGGGAGTCTTATATTTATTCTTAGATATTCATTCATTTCATTTTGTCAGGGACTTGGTTTCTCCCGACATCGTTTACGACCATTGTAATTATTTCACGAAATATTCTAATGTCGAAAATATATTAAAATACATATTTCGTACTCTTTGAGTTAATTGCGTGCGACAGACGCGGTGTAGGGATTTGTTTTCTAAAAAGTCTGTATGTAAGTAATTGAGAGCTTGCATTTGCTTCCATAATTAATGTCTGCTAGTAAAATAATCAGCTCTAATTACCGATACAGTCTTGAGTAAGTATTATGACTAGAGCTTTAAAGTTTTTTCAGTTTGTGTCGATCTAAAAGACTTAATAATAGAGTTTCCTACTTTTTTCTATATGGTTACGCGAAGTGTGTTCAGAAAATAACGGGAATTTTTAATTTTCGCGAGTGTGGAAAGTCCATTTACTTTTTTGAAGACTTTTTTTATTATGTTGGTATACATGCCCTGGAAATATTATAAAATTTTCAGTTGTATTCATTGCTTACTTTGTCTGTGGCAGCCGCTAAGGTTAGACGTGTTTTCCAAATACTGTGCAGACTATCAGAAATTTTAATAAGAAATTGGGGTATGTTGTTTCTGAGTAAGACCACTAAGCTCTGGAATTCGCTGCCGACTCATGTGTTTCCTATTACATAATTATAATCCCGGGACGTGAAACGACATTTTAGCAGGTCGTCATGTGTGGGTGCGCATTGTACAGTGCTTATTAAGCGCCTTGATTTTTTTGGACTGCATCGACTGCTTACCGTCAGGCAAGATGTGGACCTATGAAGTGTCACATAAAAAAACATGACATATAGTTAGTTAAATGGTACCCTTAAAAATCTACAATCAAATTGTTTTAAATCATTTGCTATTGACATAATTCTGTATTGCTCATCTAAGTAAGCACTCAAGTAATTTTGATGTCTTTCTTTGTGGTCAACTATCATGAGAGGAGTATATGTATCAGTTTTTGAATATACTATCTGTGCCGTACAGCGTAGACCACTAGCTATTCTAAGGCTTACATAAAACCTGTAGGTATAATACTTTGAGCATTAATGCAATCGATTCGCTTCAACGCATAACAAATGTTGATATGAGGAGGTGCTAATTATATTTATCAGTTTTGAGCTCAATTACTGGTTACTGAAAAGTACCAAATATATGCATTAATAAGAGAAGTGATACATCTCTCATACAGTCAACATAATAGATGTAAAAATTTTCACAGGATGCATTAAATTAGTTTTTGAATATACTTTCTAGGCCCACATTTTATTAGGTGAGTACAGAACTGAAAACGCACCGGCCTAGTTACGCCAAAAAATTGATATCTAACCAAATGCTCTGAGCACATAGACCCGTATAGTCAGATCTATTCCGCTTGTCTTGCAATAATTGCCAGTTATATCGCTAATCATACTCACATATACAACAAACAAACAAGTAGAGCTCTGAAAACCTCCTCCTTTCTTTGAGGTCGATTTAAAGCATATCAGAAAAAAACCGAATGAAATAAAATAAAAAAAAAACCTGGCAATTACACCATTTACTTAGTTTCAAGATATTATTACTGTATCTTAATGATACAGATATTGTGTTCTGGATACTAATTAACCGAAAAACATTCATTTTTGTAAATACATAATTAATATACGTAGAAACGTACCCAGACCACAACAAACATTCATGTTCATGCATACAAAGATTTCTCCCCTGTGTTAATCGAATCCACGACCTTAGGAGCGGAGTGCGGGTATTCTCGCTACCACGCCATATCGGACGTTAAATTTAGAACCACCTTCTTTATTGAAATCGTTTAAAAATAGAGCTAACCGAAAATCCAGGTATAATACCCCCAGCATTACGCCAATCAATCTGCAGCAGCAACAAAAGCGGTGGCCGAGCTAATATTTTATATTACACCCCTCGAAAGCTGCAGTTTCCACTTTATTCCCCACTTATTCCTGTAACAATGTGCTTCTCGACGTTGAGTGATCGCGCTCCACCTACTAGGTTTCGGTTAGTCGGTTTTATTTTACGGAGGGTAATCTAATGTAGGTTGGTGCATATAAGTATTCGCCCTAGTCAATTTAATTTGTCTTCGAAAAACAAATATTAAAGAAAGTAAAACATTTATTCGGGATAGCTAAATGGTAATTAATCAATGTGAAAAAAATCATATGATAGTTATCTCGGCTCTTTGGGGCCCCACTAGATACGGAACTCTTTTCAGGATTGAGTTGTAAACGGATATTTTGCATTTGTCTATTAGAATTTTTCAAGTCATGCCGCTAGAGTTATTTTACCGAATTCTTCGCATTTTTTTCAAGTTACCTTCTCAGCCCATTGACTTCTCATAACAAAGCACGCGCCCTCTGAAGAACAAAGGTGAGATGGATTTGGGTCATCACCACGCGGTCCTGGTTCTGATTGGTGTGACGCTCTACTGATATCATATTTTTAACAGACATTTCTCAAAAGAACTGCGGTACCCCAAAAAGGCACAAATATAAATATAAATCGCGTCCAACTTATAAAACCTCTCATTGACGGTGGAAAAGTTACCTTTACAGAGCCATGTCATAAAATCCTTTTTTACCCATTAAAAACTAATGTAGAATAGATGACAAGAAATAAAGCACAAAACATGTCTGAATCAATTTCGCTTGTCTAATATAAACTTCAATTTTGCAGATTTTCATACAACCAACTTTAGCGCGAGCTAATATTTCATGAAGTTTGTGAGGCGGCGGCGCGTGCAACAATTTGCACTTTATTACAATGGCGTTACAATGAGATTTAGACGTTGACTGATCGCGGCGCTGACCGGTCTACCTCGCGCGCTTTTACTTTGAAGTATTACAGTAAAACTGGCCAGGGAAGGAAAACCTTTTTAGTAGTTTAAAAATTCGTAGGTACTATTTTTTTAACTTTTAATATGAATGTGAGAATTTTTTTTCTTTCTTTGCGATACTGGGTGGTCGGAAACGATTACCGAAATAAAGCAGCTTGTTTCATCAAGTTTAAAACAATAAGCTACTAATAAAATATTGTTCTCGCTAGTATAAACATTTTAAAATGACAATTTCTCCAGAGTATAATATAAAATAAAACTTAGTACTTTTCGAAGACTTCGGTCATGATAAGATGGGTAGTAGTAAAATAAAAAGTCATGATACATAGTGAAAACGAGAAAATAATATCAGTTAACAGTGCACTTGATTCAGAATGAAATCTAAGGCAGTATCGGAGTTTTATTAGTTTGTAAGAAGTAGGTCTGTATCGTTCGCAGGCCAGTACTTAAGCCAGATGGCTCAGTCTGCTCCATCGACGACTGCAGATAAACTGGAGCAATCGGACCCGACAAATAGCGTTTTTGTGTAGCCCCCGACTGGCGGTTACACGCTAAACGGTTGACTCGATTGCTGCCAACCGGCCTGCTGGCGAACCCTTGGACCCCTACCATTGTTTTGAGATGGCTGAAGTTTCTTTCGAGATAAGTGATCAAAAGTTATATAATATGTCCCCGAAAGTAAAATGTTACTAGACAAACTTTAAAGAACAACGTTGATCAATGAAAAAAATTAAGAGAGCTATATGCATACCACATACATACTCGTAGCGCTCAATGAGGCTGTCCTCTGCAGTTCTGCATGTTCTGCAGTACAGCAGTATTCTGTGTGGCCTTATAGAAACAATGCCGTGGCCCCGGTGAGTTGTACCACTTTGCCTTGTTGAGTACTTCCGAGCTTTTTGGATGTCAGGCTGACCTTGTTTTCTACGATCAGGATTCTAGCGCTTACATCACCTACTACATTAATTGAAGGTTTTTTCTTTGCACAGGGTGCACAGGAACAACTACTGATGCATCCATAGTCTAAGTCCAGTCGACATTGAAATTTTACAATTACGGACGCCTGCAAAACTAAGCCCTACACTTTTTTTTTCTTAACCATAGAAGTTATAGATTTTATTAAACCAAAATTAGTCGAGGAGTGCCCGATTCATCTCCACTGGAAAATCTTCCGGTATGGCCGCGTTAGTTTTCAAGTTAATTATATTAGTGCCTCATTGGAGGCAAAATTTATTAAGAATTTTTTATTTTCATTTTACACAAATGAAACAACAATCTAACAAGTTTTAAAGTATGATAATATCACAGTTCCGCAGGCCAGTGTAGTTTCGATCGAGAACAAACAGTAGGGAGCAATAGTTCCCCCACTGGAATCTTCAATCGCACGATAAGAGGCTTGCGGGGACGTCTCCCGATATTTATTTACCGCAGCGAAGGAAACTTACTCGCTTCGTCGCCGGCTGAATTTGTTGATTATTCAATTGTTTCCATCGTCCGCACAGTTTTGAATAACTGGGAATCGCTTAGTGGTCTCTGCGGTGCGCGGGTCCGCTTTTTAATACTCCTTTGTTTGATTCTTATTTATTTATTTTTAAATTAATGTAAGTAGGGTGTTCTTCAATGTCTTTTGTTTCATGACATTTGTTTCATTTATTCCAAACTGCTTATTTTTTTGTTCTATTTTATCGGTTTCATTCGTTTTTGCTTCTTAGAAGCCTCAATGCTTTGTTTCAGTGTTTTTCTCGTCGACAAGTAAGGTTTTTACAATCTTAGAACTTATAAATATTAACAACTATTTATATATGGTATGCAAAAATGCATACGGCATTGGGGCAGCATTATCTAATGCATACCTTAAATTAAGTTTAAGTCTGGTCTAAAGAATGAAATAAGTGATATTCTTCCTTAATATAATAAGGCATAACACAAATGTAACTTAAAATTATTTTGTTATAATAAAACATTGATTTTATATCAATTTCTATATTATTATATTTTACTATTTATATTAGCACAAAAGCTTTTAAATATCAAATGTCAGACTAACGGCCATTGACTTAATGATTTTGCTTAACCTCTGAGACTACACAGACCCATAGTGATACGAGCGCTTTAATAAGAATTCCAACACTCATTCACACAGACCAAAATTCATATCACCTCGATATGTAAGTAGAGCAAGCTTGTACAGTCATCGTCACATAACTGGTAGCACAAAAAGCGCCATATAATTACATCGGAATACGCCCTTACTTTCTTGACAATAGAGACGAGTCGATCTTTATGGCGCTTAAATTCATATAAATTTAATATAAAATATAATAGGTTGGGGAAAAAGTCTTTTCGTATTTTTGTATGAAAAGTCAAGACATTTTTTTCAAAGTTTATTTACATTTATTTACAATATATATGTACCGTTTTGTTGAATAACTTTCTGCCATCTTGTGGGCAGAGACATTATCCCGTTACTGTAGAAACTTTGGGACTTCTGATCAAAAAAACGGGACAAATAGTTTTGGCAGTCCTCTCTTGAGGTCAACCTTACAGAACCTAAAGAATTCTGCAGAGACCGAAACAGGTGAAAATCTGAAGGCGCAAGGTCAGGGCTATATGGTGGATGAACTAGGACCTCCCAGTCGAACTCTCTTAATTTTTGCTGAGTGGCTAAAGATGTGTGTGGTCTAGCGTTATCGTGATGAAAGACCACACCCTTCCTGTTGATCAATTCCGGCCGTTTTCTCTCGACTGCTTCCTTTAATCTCATCAGTTGCTGGCAGTAAAGATCAGAATCGATGGTTTTGCCGGGCGGTAAAAGCTCATAATAAACAATGCCCTTCCAATCCCACCATACACACAGCATCACCTTATTTCGTGTTAGGCCAGGTTTGGCCACAGTCTGTGAAGCCTGGCCAACTTTCGACCACGACCTTTTTCGCACGTTCTTGTCGTACGTGATCCACTTTTCATCGCCAGTTATCAATCTCTTCAAAAACGGCTCGGTTTCATTACGTCTCAATAATGAATCGCAAATGAGTACACGGTTCATTAAGTTTCTTTGAGTGAGCTCGTGTGGCACCCAAATATCAAGCTTTTTTGTATAACCAGCTTTCTTCAAATGGGTCAAAACTGTTTTGTGGTCAATTCCCAGTTCTTCAGCTACATCGTAACTACTAATATGCCGATCTTGCTCCACTCTTTCAAAAATGGCGTCCATTTTATTCGTAACAGGGCGACCAGAGCGAGGTGCATCTTTAACATCAAAATTTCCGGACTGAAAACGTTTAAACCAAATTTGTGCTACTCTTACTGACACTGCATCAGGTCCATAAACATCACAAATTTTTTTCACTGCTTGAGTTGCATTTTTGCCTTTTTTATAATAAAATTTTAAAATGTATCGAATTTCTTCATTAGATTCACTCATTTTTACGGAGAGAAAAACAAATGAAAAATAGCGGGAAACAACTTTTTTTTATTTTTTTCTGTTCTTTATAATGGAACCTTTTTAATGTTACCAAAACCAGCCAGACACAAATAGTACAGTCAAAAAAAAAATATAATAAGTTTATACCTACGTTATGCGAAAAGACTTTTTCCCCGACCTAATATATTTGTTTTATGATTTTGAAGATATCTGAATATATCTGTTATGGTAACCCATAACAGATATAAAGAGATAAATAATCAAAAACTTGGTATGTACTTTTTTATTACATAAAAAAATGATTAAATCACCTAATCAAACCAAAAACAAGAAAACACAATGTAAGATTAGGATACTACAACACAAGTAACATTTAGATTACAGGTAGGTACCAAACTACAAAGTTTTTAACTGATGCAAAGTATAGAAGATGCAAACAAACCATATTTACTAAACAGTTTTTAATATAAAAAAAATATATATACAACCTATTTATTAAAAACTCCTTTCGCTGCCCATACTATTTAAAAAACTAAAATAATTGTAAATCTTGCGTACACCGTACCAAATGAAATTGTGTATACACACTTCTCAAGAAAAAAACTAAAGAAAAGAAGAAAACACTTTCGCAAATTACATAAACGTAACTTGCTAGCTTAGTAGGTAAAATACTTACCTCAAAGTAACTCATTACCGAAGTCTCTTAATTTCAAAACGTAACGTTGTTTAATTATTAAAAGGGAACTTAAAGGTCCCGAGTAACCGTTGACCTTTGTCAAAGTCAGCCCTGAGTAAACAAAAACAAGTAAAATATACATGGAACAGCTTAAAGAATTAAGCTTCGCAGCCTGCTCAATGATTCAGCGGTCCTAATTGCTTCTTCTAAATCTGGGATCATCCTGTATAAAACCTCTTTGCTGATGTCGGCAGTGCGTACTGAGGACGAATTGGCTTGACTTAATATAATTTCTCTAGTTCGTTTATAAAATGTTTCGACAAAAAAGGTGTCTTGCAACTTTTTTTCAAAAACTATTTTTTTTAATAACTCCCACCTACGGTTTCACCTTACTAACAGTAAAGACCCAGTGGTATATTTCTTCAAATTTCACATAGAAGGTACAATTTTTATTACTTACACTAGTAGGAATAATCATTATCATTTCTATCATCAGTTCTAATTTAATTAAGTCAGCAACATAAATCAGAATAATTTTTCACAGGGTGATTTGAAAGTAAAACATGTAATGCTATTTCCTAAAAATACATATTTCTTAAGCTTATTTTGTTTTTAATTGACTTACCGTACTCTTCCCCGAGTTCATAAGCCATTAAAATACTGTAAGGATATGATAGTTTATAAAACAAAAAGTATCTGTTCGACTTTTGTATCTGGCTGGAGAACACATCTTGACTTCTTCGTAAGCCGTGAATGGAGGCGTCAGTGATTAAAAAGAAGTGTATAATATAATATAGAAGTGTAAAATATAAGCGCTTGATTGTGCAGTGTGGTCCCGATCTAGAAAAGTGCCACGTCTTCTTATCTCAGGGGGAGTCGTCAGATTCAACGAAGTTAATTGTTATAGCGTAATCCTGCATACTGGCTGGAACTGCGATTATCAACCCGCCTGCCCAGCGTGGTGATTTTAGGCAAACATCCCTAATATAATGTAATCTATTGGGGAGTCAATGTTCAGCAGTGAACTTTATAAGGCTGATAAAATGAAGACCTTTATTAAGACAAATTTAAACTAACAAAAATACTTTGACTTCGTAGATTAAAAAAATTCAAGCTCTTATTGAAATTAACAGTCTAACTGTTGGAAATAAACCTACAAAACAGTAACTCGAAGTGGTGTTAAATTCTATTTTTTACCAGACACGAGTATATTGAATTCTTTATTCGTTGGAATTTGAAACGGAAATATTTAAGAGAAAGAATTTTTAGCTCCGTACTGTAATGTAGATGCCGACAGGCGTCCTCTGGCGCTATCTTTGGTATAGGACTGATAAGGATACTCAATATTTAACAAACAATTAAATGATGTTTTAATAAAACTATTAGTGGTGTTTTGGCGTCTTCGCGGAAGAAGACCAACTGTGACAGTATTTTATTTTCCAAAATAGAGTACATTCGAGTTTTTATGTGTAAATATAGTGTATTTTTAGACATAACTTCTGTAGAAACGTACACAAGTGAAAGAAAGTAGCGCATATTATAGTGAAATGTGCTTATTCCGTGTTGACTCCTAAACTCCATAGAAGCCACTTGTAAAGTCTCCACTAGTTTACTGGAGACTGGGGTCTGACTTTGACGTGACTCGACTATGATAGATTATAGGTACATGACTTTGGCTAAATTACGAAATCGCTGCATTTATGCAAATAACTTGATTTATTTAATTACTTGACAACATCTAAACAAAAAAGAAAAAAAAAGCTAAGATTATGCTACACTTTAATTCGATTGGATTCGTTATAGAACATAGACAATATTTTGACAAATAGTAAAGTAAAAAGTAAAAAATTATTTATTTCATAAACTATTATACATAGTACTTGAAAACGTCATGATTACATATGAAAAAAAAAAACAATCGAAATAATATTACACTAAATCACGAAGCTTAGATTCACTTACATGCAACAAAACAATTTAAAAACAAAAAATAATTAAGTGTAAGTGAATCTAAGTGCCAGTTCCGAGCCACCGCTCTGTAAGAAGAACTGGCAAGAAACTCACAGGCTTTGCTCTTTTAAATATGTCCATTAGTTTGGTACTAGAAATACAATCTTCATTTGTCTGTGAAGCTATACAATGCAATAAGTTAAGGTTATGTACCTTAACAATATTTATGTTTTCAAGTCATTCATATTAGAATAGCCTGTATGAAACGGCAGCTTAATCCCAAGCATTTTTATCTGCCATATAGTCTTTAATAGAATAGTATCCCTTTGAAGACAGCTTGTGTTTTATTGTTAATTTAAATTTATTTAGGCTCAATTGCTGTATGTTGCTTAGGTTAGATGTGTTTGCATAATACAGACCTGAACTTCTTGGCGGGAAAGTAAAACGTGATGTCTGCAGATTTATTTTATTTTCTAATACTTGTGTTATTTCGAACAGTATTAACCGTTAAGTGTTTATGAGTGTACATAAGTGTTGGCAAATAAACAAAACAGTGAACCATAATTTTCAAATTCTTTCAAGAAGTCCATGTGAGATCTCAGTATAGGCCCACATCTTTACTGAGGCCTCAAGGGTTTTTGGGGGAGGGCCACCACTTATTCTCATTCACTATGATTTATATATCATTAATATATCTCTTACTTGAAACTGGCTAAATGCGATAAACACACGAAGGCATTATTTAAAAGAAAAAAAACATACAGACCTGACTGGCAATGCAAGTAGAAGAGAGGAAAGGTCTGTTAAATATAAAATATCTAGTAGTAGTATTAGTAGAAAGTTACTAATTAGTATGTCTTTTCTTAGGCTAGATTTTGGTTGATATGAGATACCTGCTTTCGAAATGGAAATTCTCATATCTCAAGATTTTAATATCTCAGTCCAGATCTTTGTATACTCTGCAGAGCACGTCAAGTATAAGAGAGAACGAGAAATAGTTCTATATCATAAAGCCTTGTCTGTTATCAATACCAATATTCATTAATAACGTCTATTTAATTTCCATGTACAACATTTAAATAATTAAAACAAAAGGTTTCCTATAATCCATTCATAAGCTTCAACATTAAAATCGACCGCGTCCACAAGCCACTCCGGATTTTACTGTTAAGTGTACTGAATAATATATGTTAAGACTAATAGCTTCCCAATACTATCGAGTCAGGTACTGCGCTCTCCCTCCCTGTGGAAACACAAGTTAAATACCTATTAGCATTGTTAAATCTTTAGTCAAACATTAAAATAAATCATTGGTGGAAAATAATAAACCATTTAAGAGGTAATAAAAAAAAATGTTTTTTACATATCGCACCTTCGGTAAGACAGGGGTATAATTGTCAAAATTGTGACATTTGTTAGGTATGCAAAAGTGTTTTAAAAATGCCTTTTCAACTGGTGGGACAAAGACACCATAATGTATGTATAAGGCTGGCCCCTTATTACGTGGGACTATATAATTGGAGAAGTATGTATCAGTTTGATTTTTGTGAAATTATTTGACATTTTACCTATATTGCAGTCGTTATTTATTACACATTTGCATAATCATGTCCCAGTGGATTAATAGCATTGGTAGGTACTGCAGTAGTTAAAATATCAACTTATGTCGATTTGAGAAGGTTTTTACGCGAACACGAAAAAATACAACATAGCGGCAGTATGAAATAATCAAAACTGGTGTAAATTTGAATTGACATTTGTAAATATAGTGGATTTGTAGACATAACAAATGAACGAAGGAAAGTAATATATTGCAGTGAGTTGTGATGATTTCAAAGCAAGTGTGACTAAATGACGAAAAAGCTGCATTTATGCAAATTACTTGATTTATGTCGTTACTTAACACTGGCGACATATAAAAAAAAGAAATAAAAGCTAAGATTATACTACACATTCATGTAGTAAAGCCAAGTTAGTTAGCCTTTAGTAAAGTCTCTACTATTTTACTGGAGTATGACTCTGACTGGACTCGACTATGACAGACTTTACTTGACTTTGACTGTATTGAATAACGGAAATGATGCATTTATGCAAATAACTTGATAAAGTATTTTACTTGAAACTGGCAAATACTCTAAACGAATGAGTCCATATTTAAGAGAAGAAGAAGACTTTATTTGCAAATTTATTTCTTTTTCATAAACCAAAGAATGATTCCCTTGAGTAAATTTAGCAATTATAAGTTACAATTAGTTAAGATAAGATAAATCTTAACTTGTTAAGATTACTCCAGCGCGTGATAAAAAATCCAGATAGTAATAGAAATTTAAGTAAAAGTTCCTGAAAATCTTGTGTGTCGTCTTGGTTTCAGCATACAGAGAAAACTGCGAAAGCAAAATGTAATTTATTGGCTATGTCTAAAACTGCCAAAAGGCCTTTGTAATCTGCCTGTAAACAAAATTTCTAGATTTCTGGTAGCCTCAAGAGCCAGCATGTCCTACGAAATGACGTCACGACAAACATTAATGTAATATTATTCTTGTGCTGGTATTTTTGTACTTTACCTAACATCGGTGTTGCACAATAACAGATCAGCGTTGGTCGTGAAGACATCGTTGTTCTGAGGCTCTACCTTACCTGAAGATGCCCTGTGTAAGGGCGAAACACGTGTCGTGTTGAATAGTTTCTCGACTTTTCGGGAAATTATAGTAGCACGGGAATTGTTACAAAGATATTTTTAATCCATCACTTGCTTAATAACAGATACCTTTATACAAAAGGACGCTTAGAAGCAATTTTGTGCAATTTTTTTACACTTTCTGCTTCAAACTTAAATTACTCGGACCAACATTTTTTCTCAAGCAATTTTGAAATCTTTTACCATAATATTATAATAATAATAGACGATATTTAGTTAAATATTTGACCGCACTCCGCTCCTGAGGTCGTGGGTTTGATTTCCACACGGTACAGATCTTTGCGTGCATGTATATTTGTTATGATCTGGTTGTTGTCTATGCATATTAAGTATGTATTTACAAAAAAAGTGAGTATGTATGTATATGTATGTATCCGTTACTTAGTATTCATAACACAAGTTCTATATACATATAATCGGTGTGATTGTTAAAGAATTATTGTTACACCCCCAAATACACGTGTGAAAATATCGAATGTGCTTATGTGCTGAGCTTGTATTGCTTAAAGAACGACCATGGATACTTTAATAGTTATTTTGTAATTACATAGAATATACCAAGACAAATAAACATTAATAATTGTCCTTTATATGAATGAGTAAACCTTTGGAGCGAAAGAACTAAATAAATAAAAAATGCAGAGGCAGGTATAGTTTTTTTAGCCGACACATAGAGAGCCTCTATCATGCCTCTAACGATGAAATGTAGTAAAAATGTAGTAATGTAGTACGGTTTTCATCTAAATATAAAACGTTGAACCGCAGGCCCAGCCAGTGTAATTTTTTTTTATAGGAAGCTGAGAGCCTTTTACAAGCCTTTAACGACGAGACGTAGTAAAAACAGGCGTAACCGGTAGTAAGGATTTTCTTCAAAATAACTAACGTTAAACCGCAGGCCTAGCCATTGTAATATAAAATTGAATAGGAAGCTGAGATCGGTCTCAAATCAATCATCATAAAGACATCTTTATGTAAATGGCCTATCATTTACATATTGGTAATTGAGTAAGGTGAACTCCGCTTCATCGAATTATGCTAATAGCTAATTAGTCAAATCGATTATTCATGATTCATGAGTAGATTTTAAATGATGTGACATTGATACACTAGACAGAATTAAGAAGTCATCTAATGTAAGGTTGATAGCGAGTAAGTTATTGTAGTTTTGTTTTAATAGGATAGGTTTTTATTCGTATTTATTATGGTTCTAGCTCGGTGGTCGTAAGCGATCACCAAGGTAAAGTTCAATGATTACAGTTGTAGGATGGGTTGCTGTTGTTGTGGTATTAAGGGCGCAGGCTAACACTATATGTGATAGTCGTGAAATCAACTTAGAGGACCTTTTGGATTCAAAACAACTAATATGAAATAAAATAGTAATAGCAACTAAGCAAATAGCACTCTATTCAGTAACCGCAAAATTTCAATGCATATAATTTTCTCTCTCTATGATCGTAAGAGGAACCGATCTCAGAAGTGGGACTTTCATTATATAGTGATTTTATCTAGCGAAATTTCCAGGCATATGAAAATTGCTATCGGATTTTCACAGAGGTCAAGCGCATTGCACTTAACTAAGGTAATAAGAAATTATTTCCAATCTCTCTGTATATAGACTATGGACAAATCTTACAAAATATTAGGTGAAGTCATATTGATCTTATCATTTGGCGACAGAAAATATTTACAAATAAAATACGTTTTTATGTATAAAACCTTAGCATAATTCGCGACAAAATTTTACTTATTTTGTTTACATATATTTATTTGTGAAATAAAAATAGGTTATACTTATTTCCAAACAAAAGCTTTTGTTACAAAAACAAAAGCTATAGGTAGTCTAATTCAACAGGAAACCCTTTCAATTTGAACAAATCCATACAGGAGGATTGATGTGCTTTGGTTTGGTTTGTTATTAGTATGTGCCCAGCTCAAACAAGCTGCAAACCAACGTATTGTTAGAAAATGCCGGTTGTTTACATAACAAAGAGTTCACTCTATCTGATTGGCGGGAATCACTTATTTATTGCAAGGCTTGGCTATCTAATCTGCGAGTTGGTGTAAAAACGTAATTTCTAATATCTCCCTACTACCGTGAAACTTATGTGCTTCTGTGGTTACTGAAAATCATTTTCTCGTAATTTCTATACATATTTGTCAATAAATCCTAATAAAACTTTAACGAAAGAAATTACTATTATTATAAAACACATTACAATGACTTGATCACGTTTTATTGTCCTATTTTTTTCCGAATGTTTCAAATAGATACCTCTCGCAGACAAGTTATCGTGCATTGGGAGACTGAGATGACAGGTGATTTTATAGACTATATCTATACATACATTTACGCCTGTTTCCTTGAAGGTGTAGGCAGAGGCATATTATACGCCCACACTTCGCCAGTTACATTGTCGGTCCCATGTAAAAGGTGACGAGCCTATTATAGCGTCAATACGCTTGCTGGGATCTGTTAAGTTCGCCAGAGCCTCGTCTGTTGATCAGCAGGTGCACCACTTGCAGGTGAGGTTGGCTTGGGCTCCCTAGATGTTAGTAGGATCCCAATACACCCTTTATAGGCAAAGCCCCAAATATTGGACATAAATTATGTTTTGATATTATTATCAGCAGCCATCCAATGGTCAAGGCATTTAGCGGTTCAATCGCAAAAAATTGCATTGAACTATACTATTAAATAAGAAGTAAATATAATATTATGATAGAGTGATAAATTGATAAAATCAGATTTTTCCTTACTAATTTTAATAAATTTTTAAAGTTTAATTTAATAATGTTATTATCACATTATTGGCAGCCACATTATCCTATGGCAGTAGCTTGGCGTAGTAGCGTAGCTTAGTTTTGATTGGGGTTCGGCCTTATAAAGTCCATTGCTGATCATTAGCCTCCCTAATGGATTATATTCTATTGAGGGATTTACCCATTATCACCACGCTGGACAGGCGGGTTGGTGATCGCAGTCCAAGAATCTGAAGTCTGGTTCTTCAAACGTGGCCCTCTGTTGGGAGGACACGGCGCGGAGTCTGAGCTGAGCCCCCCGGCCGCGGTCTTAAACTGCGTCCGTAAATACGGACGCGTTGTTGGGTGGGCTATTGAGCCTTTTTTCTTAGTCTGGGTTATCAGTCCGGTGGGGCGCCGCGATTAAGCCCTGCGGTGATCAGCGACGCGGAAAGTCAGTGCAGTAGGCTTCATGACAAGTTTGGTCTTCTGAGGGATGTAGCAGTGGGCATAAGCCCCTGCATATGTAGGCCAGGCATGCAACGGAGCTAAGCCCCGGATGTGTTCGTGGCTTGACGCGTCCGCACGCGCGAACGTCGGTCCCGCCAGTCGACCCAGAAGGCTTCCACAGTGTACGCAGAACGACACCGCTGCCTCTTACGACTTTACGTGGAAGAAGTTGGCACTATTCTAGGCCGGTACCGTTTGGCATCCGAGTCAGATGAGTGGGGTTACTCCTATAATTTATTAGCAAGCGCGAACTGCTGTCTAATAAATGTAAGCCGAACCATCCACCAGTAGACTTCATCCAACAGTATGACTGTGTTATTAAACAAACAAAGTTTATTCACGTGTGCCTACTGTAGTTTTTGTATTTACACATTTTGCACGCATTCAGCCTACCTATGACAATTGAACCGTCGCACAGTGCAAAAAATCGTATGACGCCATCGCCATTACAGTTTCGGGAGCACTAAAATTTCCATTTCGCCGGGACGTTTAAAACCATTCAGTGTACCATTGTGCCTGCCCATTGTATTTTTCTATTGACCGGCTGGGCTCATATGGAAAGCGTTCAATGGACTTCAATTACTGGACTGTAATTGTAACTGGAGTCTGTGGATTAGGTTGGTAGAAGCTGTTTTAAATGGAATCACTCAGACGTAATGGGGGATTAATATTATGGAGGTCGGGATAACAATTTCTTCTCTTGTTCTGATTGTGATTTGTATTGTGTAAGTAGAGAGCTCGTGGCGCAGTTATTGGAAGTCAAAATCAATCATCAGAGTTCAGCAGCTTTCTTAGAGCTTATTCCTTAGCAAGAAAGAATTAAATAAATTTAATCAACAATTCGAAAAATGATTATCATAGCTATTTTATTAAGACATGACGCTGATCTTCCATTGGTACCCAAATATCTACGACTAATAAATAGATACAAATAAACTAACAGATATAGATATGTAAAACTAACAAAAAGAAAATATACATAATGCTTAAACAATTTTGAAACAAGTTTAGATGGAATGGGCGGTTCTGTGCTTCTATTGTAACGTTAAGCTTTTAGTTCAGGTTCACTTTAACTTTGAGTATGTAAGCTAAGTTCAAAGGGCCTAAGAAAAATATCTTCCAGAGTCAGGAATTCAACCTTTAGCTATAAAAATTGGCATTCTTAACATCGTTATACTCATACAAGAATTGCGATATCTATATATTTTTATATTCTACTATTCTGTAGATTCTGTGGATTGACCATTACAAAGTGCATAGGCAAACGTTGTTTGTTTTTACAATTAAAACTGATAGTTTTAATAATAGCAATCTATTCTTACTAAAAACATATTATGTTAAGTAAAATAAAGGGAGACTATGGAGCTCTATACCTAAAAAAACATACACAAGTACTCAACGTTTCTTAATTAATTAGAAAATTTCCCTAACTAAAAGCTAACCGCGCATATAAAAACACCGCTCAGAAATTTGAAACCGACAATTCTCATTCATATTATAACACGGCATCGTCGTTCCCATTGTGTAATTTGGAAACATTTAAATCTACACAATGGAACATGTTATTCCAAGTACATATTTCAATTAGTCTAGTTTACTTTTGAAAGGTAAGTTAAATTCACAAAGCATTTTGCAGGTGGGCTGCCGGGGGCGAACCGTGGGCAAACTACGGCGTCGTCGGTCTGACGATACGAACATTTCGAATGAAATAATAATACAAAGCCGGGCCTGTACAAATACAACATAATAATCAAGAAATAACTAATAACTTTAAAAATTAGGACGGAGTTATTTTGTTTAGTAATGGCCTGAAGGTAATATGAAGAGGAGTTATACCAATACTTTATAACTCTTCAAACCTAATGTCATGGGTTTAATAGGGCTTAATATATAACCTTAATCTACTTCCAAAATATGTTATTATAATTTTAACATAAAACTTATGTTATATATATATTATAGGTATGCTTTTACGTAACCCTTCTAAACTGCTATTCCCTTGCAGGCTGTTACATATAATTTGTAAATAACGTTACATATCCTAGCATTATCCCGGTTGCCCTATACTTAAGCTTAGGACCCAGGGTCTGTTCACTGGTTCAACCATAATTCAACATTACTTGGAGCGACTGACGCCTGACCTCCACAACTCATAGGGAAACATCATTGTATGGTTAAACCAGCTGTCAAGATGTTAGAAGGCTCTGACTTCATGATAACGACTGCCATAGGTGTACATGACAGCCGGAACCAACGGCTAAATAAGCTTTCCGAGGCACGGAGCAAGCGATAAGTATGCACATAACTTCGAAAAGTAATAGGTTATACCAGGGTTTGAACTCGAGACCCTCTGAATTTGAGGGTAATGGCTCTCACCATTGAGCTATCTTGCAACGAGTAGTTTTCATAAAATATTATTTGTCTTGTTTTTTAAAATTAAACTTAAATAAGCATTAAATTTTAACTAAAAAATAGATTTATTAAGTAAAAATACATAACTGTGTCAATTAAAACTACGTTCTGCTTAGTTTTAGACTAAATAGCTCTGTACGATTATGATACAAGTCCTCTTAGACTTTTGTATGCGGGAATAAAAAATCATCGTACAAATAATAGATATGGTGATACGTGTATGTAAGATAATTGCGATTGTAAGATAAATATTAATTTATTTTCGAAGAAACTATAAATCAAATCTTGTAGGTACTTTCTTATATTATTTATTTTAAACTATTTGTTTCATGCTATTGCTCATATTATTGTAAATAAATAAGTTCTAACAATTACACCAAGTATTTAGACTCAAGATAAGTATTATTCAGAAATTGTAGTATGGATACCTACTTAATATACATAGAAAACACCCAGACCAGAACAATTATTATTATTTATGCACACAATTTATATTGTGTGTGAATCGAACCCACGACCTCAGGAGCAGTGCTGGTGTACTGACCTCCACGTCTTATCGGTCGTCGAATTGTTAGTATACAAACGACTTGAAAACTTTGTTCCCAGTTTAATATATCAATCAATTATTAATTTGGGTATGGGCCAACCATTATGGATAATGTTAATAAGTTATGTTTATAGCATTGTTGTGGATTTCATGTATTTTTAGTATAATAATATGTTTATATCTTCACTTGGTACCAACTAGCCCCAAATGCAGAGATTATACTATAATATATGTACTAGGAACTGGATACACGTACAATTTTTTTTTTACAACTACATATCTTTTTTTGTTCCTACATACAACCTGTGCAAATAAATCCATCCATGTTCAGAAATATTTACCACAAGTGGGAAACGACATTTCAAAAAAAAAAACAGGCTTAGCCTCTTTCCATCAGGTTCATATATCACTTGTCAAATTGCATTTGTGAAAGTTAATAATATAGAAAAACTTATTTTAAGCCCATGAGGAAGTTGTAATTAACAAAACCACATAATCAACACAAAAAACTATTCAGTGGCACTTTGTAACATTACTTCCAACCGAGCAGTAACGAATATAAAGACGCCCCTACATTGAATTATTAAAATTAAACTGTTTAGAACCGGTCTCAAAGTCGGAGCCGTTTCGTTTGCGGCAAGAAAGTTTTGAGTTTCATCACAAAGGACAAAGGATTTGCGCCAGAGGCCATTTGCTCAGCGCGTATTGTTCGCACCTAATTAAACATGAAACTGAGCAGGTACAACTGGCACTGATATGCAGCCTTTACATAGGATTAATGCAGTTTTTTATAAGAAATTTGATTGAAGTTAAATTGAAAGGACATAATTTGTTCTGCTAGCCACAAAGAATGCCTAGTTTAAAACCATTGCAGTTTGAGATATTCTGCAACCAATTATTAGCAGGATACTTCTTTGACGATATCAGATTATGATCTTTATAAGAAAAGAAGGCCTCACTTGTTGCCATGAAGGCCTCACTTGAAGGCATGGATACCAACTCCGACCCTTTGACGCGGTTTATAGCTGAGTGATCAGAATTATCATAGCTTACAAGTGGTGTTTAACCGGGCCAACCCGGAGGACCTCCTCAGAGAGGCGCAGTGAACGCGCTCCTCCTACCTTCTTGTGCGACCATAGCGTGTGTAGTCTATGATAAGACAGCAGGGGCCCCCTGCCCCCGCTGCCAAAGAACCTCCTGGCACTGCTTGACATGCCCTCCTGCCCCGCCCACTGCGCCCTCCACAGATTCAACTAAGTCGTCGTCCCCCCGTTAGTCAGTACTAAGGGCACCTAGAGTCCCGGAGAGATCGGCAGGTACTCAGCCTTCGCACCACGTCAAGGAGGAGACCAGTTGGGGATGGTTTGGGATTTGTTTCATTTGATGCCAGTTGCCTATTTTCTTCTTTTTGAATTCTTCGCTTTCTATAATTCTAATACTGTCTTGTACCCCTTAAATTCTGAATGTTCAAAATTGATATTATTAATAAAAAGACAGCTTAAAAAATAATCAATGACCATTCGAAACGATTCCATTGTAGTCCAGTACCAGTGAAATGGTTACAATTCATACCGTCGACCTCATTCCGTAATGAGAGCAATCCTCAAACATTTGCATTTCACCGAGTGTGTTTATCTGCTCCGACCGTTTGCAATCAGGGCCGATGGCCCAAATATTAGTTACCTCCGACCAAATTGATACCGGAGTTAGAAATGCGAGAGCGTTGTTGTCCAAGAGTTGCGCTTTTTTGGTGGCTACATTGGTAGTTGCGATGGATTCCGTTACATGATCGTAGCAGGGTCGCCACGCAATGATGGGCTTTGAGGAAAAGTACTCGTGTGAAGAACAAACGTTTAATGACACTACTTATACGAGACGGTCATATCAATATGAAGTCTGTACACACACTACAATCGTATGAACCAAAGAATGTTTTGTAACCAAATTGATAACGAAGTAAATAATTGCGAAACCATTGTGGTCTAAAAAGAGTTTCGCTCTTTTGAAGACTACATTGGTAGTTGCGCTCGATTCCTTTATACAATCGGATGAATTATGGAAAGTTATATCTTTAACCAAGTCTCTGACCAATTTGATATCAGAATTAGAAATGCGAAACCGTTGTTGTCCAAGAATTTCGCTTTTTTGGTGGCTACATTGATAGTTGCGCTCATTAGGTTACCGAGCGGAAGAGTTATAAAGAGCTGTAACTCCAACCAAATCTCTGATTAATTTTATACCGGAATTAGAACTGCGAAATCGTTTTTGTCCAATCGTTCCGTCACACAATCGTAATGAATTAAATAATGTTGTGTCTCCAACAAAATCTTTGACCAAATTGATACCGGAGTGAGAAACGCAAAACCGTTATAGTCCACAAACAGTTGGTATTTTTAATAGCCCTACTAGTGTAGCGCTCGTAGCTCGGCTTTTATCGTTCGTAGTTCGGCGGTACCATGTTATCGTTAACGATCACCTAAGTAAAGCAGAGTTAACAGAGGTGAGTTCTTGAATAGATGAGTGCTTGATTTGTGTGGTCTTAATTATTGAGCACATTCGTGATTCGGAAGCCACGCTAAGCCGTTGGTTATCACTACATGTGGTAATCGTTTATCTAAGTAAGAGTTTAAGACTACAGACAAAAAAGCTTAAAGTAGTACATACTTGTTTTAGATTGGGAAGTGAGAAGAGACCGAGAAAGTTGATTGCGAAGAGACTTCTTTACACGACAATTTCTTACTGAATTCATGACTGGTTAAAAAATAATGGTTATAATTATACAGACGGCAGACCATTCTTTAGTATCTATAGTACAAGGTTTGCTTGTTCCTTAATTTTAATAAATCATTGAATTTACCGTTAATTAAAATTTAATTTCGAAAACTATCGTACTAATATATGTCACAGATTGTAGTTGGTAACAAACAACAACAGAATAACCCACACTGGAACTTAAATTTAAAATTTTCAGATTAGCTCAAGACATTTCAAAAGAAATTTTCGCGTAAACAAAAGCAGCTTAGGAGAGCGGCCGCAAAATAAAATATTCTATCGGGAAAATCCGTTTGCTCATTTTCATAATTCAGTAAGAGAAGTGCGTTCAGGGGCATCGCAGGTGGTCTTAATAAATACAAAAAGTGCTCTATCGTCGAGTTAGTAATAAATTCAAAAGGCAATCAACGCCAAAGGGCGGTTAAAAATATTAATAGCCCGAGAAATAATTAAGCATTCATGACTTCGTGGTACGAAAGCGATGAAAGAAAAGCTGAACTTAATCTCGGAGCTTGGATGACCAAACAGCTAGACCCCTTATTATGTATCTTCATATCTATCTTTTATGAATAAGCTGAAAAATTCCCTGTTGACGTCGCGAGACAAAATTTTTGTCAAGTCATTTTTACTCAAGTCAAGAAATGTTTACAGTAGTTTATTGATGCAGGCGTTACTTTGCAGATATCTATAAGAAATAAGCAAGTGATGGATCTTTGTGACAATTACCGCGCTAATAAAATTTTGTGGTCGTAAAGACATCATTGTTCCTAGGCAGTGTGTGTAGACTGTGTAAGGGCAAAATACGTGTCGTGTTGAATTGTTTCTCGACTTTTTAGGAAATTATAGCTGCGCGGGAATTGACACAAGTATTATATTATATTTATCCATAACTTACTTAATTTTTTAAGTGGTTAATTCATGGTGACGGTAGGCGTACCATTTTATATCAATCGCTTCCGTACGTTAATGGTCCCGATTATGTCTCGAAGTGGTAATTTTTAAGCCCTGTTCAGGACTTTCAAGTCGCCTCTCCTGAAAGATCTGATAGATGCCACGTACCTGACTCCGCCTGTAGGCACTGGGTTCATAAAATGAAATATGTACTAAATCCCCTATCACCTTATCATAATGGGCTTAGAAGATGATAGTATGTGGTCCTCTGTACCTAAAAGATTCTTCTTTATATTAATCTAACAGCAACAATTTACATTTCTGTATTATTTTTCATCACATTAGTGATGACTTCTGAACAACTGTCCAGTTGTATGCAAAGTCGTGTTTAGTAACAAGGGGGCTGCTACCGACCTTAGGCTTGGCCTTTGATCTGTGATCAAATGAGGAAAATGAGTGGGCACCTAATGCTGTTAGGTGCTTACTGTAACCTTTTGAGCTTAGCCCAACTCATCTTGTTTGAACACGAGACATATTTGTGTAATTATTCTATTTAATAAAGCTTTGTTCGCAACTTTCCTAATGATCTAACAGACGTAAAAGGTGAATTTGCAAGCTCGGGGTTAAAAGTTTTTCAAAATATTAAAACGAGTTATTTGAAATAAAAATCTCTTGGTCATTAAATGACTAAAATTTATAGTATACCGCGTTATACCTAATCTTGGCTTGTCGGAAGAAGCCCGATTGTTAAGGTATTGGTAATAGTACTACAAGTGTAATGGGACGTTAAGCTGAGAAGTCAGACAGAAGCCAACGTTATTTGGGTGGTTATTAGGGGTCTTTTTACACCCCAATAATCTAAGGAGCCCAAGCCAACCTAGCAAGCAAGTAGTGCACCCGCCGATCAACGGACGAGGCTCTGGCAAACATAAAAATGCCCGGTAAGCGGCAATAGATAGAATCCCTTTTTAAGAATTAAATATTTATTGTTAAAACATAGCTGTTGACAGATGTTAACTAATAATGTATACTTTTATTCAAACAAATCATTATTGATAACGCAATACCTAAATTGAAATAATATATTATAATTAAGTATTAAAAATTTTCTTTTTATGTATATTAATCATATATAATTTGTTTTTATTTAATATCAGAGCAAAAGTTTAGAAGCTTATTAGGAACGTTCATAGAACGGCATCTTATGACTTCTGGAAGTGCACTTTCGCCTTGATAGCTATAGAGTTTAAAAAAAAAAGTCATGGATACGACCTAAGACCATTATTCATGGCTAAGAAATGTTTTGCAAAAGTTTATTAAATAGTTTAATAAATAGTTTTTTCGAAACTACTATTATTGGAACACAATATCTAATTTTTTAAAATTTATATCCACATTTTGGCACCGTAAGTCATGATAGGTAGAACGCACGCATTAAAAATTTTCTACCAAATGCAATGACCTTCTTCATTGACCAAATGTTTCTCAAATGCTGCCCAGCCTAGCTATATTCTTCTGCGCACCTCTCTCTTGAAGTTGGTTTTTATTTGTAGTGTGACGTATTCATAAACAACTTCGAAAGGAACAAGGTTTAATGCAATCGGTTCCGGATGTACGTGTTCGTTGAACATAAATTTCTTTAACAAAAGTTTGTCAGTACTAAGCGAACAGTATTATATCGTAATGTTTTGGTAGAAATTGACGCATTAACACATCAACTAATACCTCCGGTATCGGAACAAAAGGCAACATAGGCTACGTAGGTCATCAATCAATCGTTAATCCGCCGATGCAATATCCATAAAATGAATCGCGCGCACCGTGTGAGCTTACATTGCTGCGTGATTCTACAGCGAGAACTCTAGGGATGTTCTCGTCATGGTATGTAAAAAAAAATGTAATTTTTTTTTTTTTTAGGATCCTAGCATGACTTAAATTATTGTTATTATATTTTTAGACATTGTGTAAATTCATGGTCTGCCGATAATAGACGTTTTATATTGTTTTATTCTATTTACGCAATTGTATTTACTAAATAAAACACATTTAACGTATTGAAATCCTATCGTAATCGGATTTAAAAGGTGTTTTTATTGGAATTTTATTACCTACCACACAATAAAAATCATTTTGTTTTTTCCTTATCACACAATAAAAATCACAAATTTTATTCCTTACCACATAATTTTAATATAGAAGTTTTGAGTTGTGCAAGTTTTCTCACCAATCAGATCAATAGCGGAATTTGAATCAACTTAAACCAAATGCCTGATTACTAAAAACTATAAACTTAAAAAATTTTACACGTCATGAGTATTGTATAATTTTATTACTACATTTTTTTAAGGTTTCTGAACTTAAATTTAGAATCTTTAAGGCTAACAGACGTTAACACAGCGTCTGGAAATACCGTTACTGGTAGCCTATCAACAAGTTTCCAACTCTCCCATAGAACATCACTAGGGCGACGACAATGCCGCAATCGGGCCAGCAATCTACATAATGGATTGGTCGGCCGAACGCGGCGTCCGGTCGCCGCTCATTCAATTGTCGCTGCCGATGTGTCGCTCCGTTATTACGGAATACGGAATTAATAATTTCACGGAGTGCGGATGCGGACCACCAGTTTAGAAGCCCTATTTCTCTTCGGCTTTCCATATCGATTTTTCCGCTGTAAGGCAAACATAAACGGAAAAAAAGAATGCACGTAAGAAGTCTGGTAAAGTTTATTGAATTGTTATTTTTAATTTGATGTGTAGTTTTATTTCATTGACAGTTGAGGTTTAAATACATTATTACTAAATAAAAATATTGAAAAAAGACACTAGAACCATTACCAAAATATGAATTATGTTGTGTTCATGCTTAATGTCGATGGTATCAAAAACTAGATACTTAATGCAATCTGAGGTAAATTTTGTGGTTTGTTGTTGATGTATGTGACTGTTAAATTTAGGGTTTTCAGTTTCTAAAAACGAAAGTGGCTAATCGAACCATAAAAAAGTAAGGTATACCAAAATATTATTCTCAAGTACACACGTTGGACGTCTTAATCACTGCATCTATATTTAAATAGGATATCATGATACATGAATGCAAGTGACATAACGGCCAGCTCGTCCCATTCAGCTATCTCAACCTACCTTACATATCAGAAGGTTGTCTGTAGTGGTGGTAAGGTGTAATTGGCTAGAAAAGACAAAAACAGTACCACTACCACTCTTTGTTAAACATTTATGACATCTTATATCAACTTATAGATGCTTCCTTCACACTACTTACAGGAACGGCAGACGTATGCAATTAGACTGCATAAAACTTTCCTTTAGTTCTCGATTAGAAGATTTCAGTACTCAGAAAACATCTGCAGAATCTCGAGAACAACTTCTTTAGCCCCTAGACAAATTGTCTCCCCGTGAGAACTACTAACTGTGAGCCATTAGAACCATCGAGATAAATTTGTGCAATAAATAATAACTAAAATGCTATGTAAGTAAAAACAACAATTAGTTGTCACCATCGTCATTTCAGCCGAACGACGTCCACAGCTGGACCTACGTCTATATGAGCCCTAGGGGCTACCCCTTATTTTGTTCATCGATTATGTCAGTCCGTTAGTTGTCAATATTATTTAAAACACCCAGACATATTAAGCAATCGAACAAAAAGATTGATTAAGTCGTTTCATAGCAATACCATTTGATTTTGAAATTATGAGTTATGCATGTGTTTGTTGTCTCCCATAGTCCAGGGTCTTATAAGCGGAGCGTGGATCGGATCGGACGGAGTGTTCCGGCATTATGCAAGCCCTTATGAGAAGAGGATTCACTTGTTCCGTGCTAAGACCACACGAATTAAACAAAAATCTAAGTCTAGCCATGGATTTTGCAAACTTTTCTATGAAGCAATCTAATACTTTATTTGATTTCGAATACACTAAGCTTTTATTTGATAGAATAATTTATAACGGAATGTTGATAACGCGCACATACCTGTAATTTAGCGTTGCAACCGAGTCACAATTATTATCTGCTCCGTTTTCTTTATTGTCATATTAAAAATATCGAGTGAATATATCATTTTTTAGTAAAAGAAAAAAGTTATTTATTTCATAAAAAACTTTGGCACTTGAAAACGTCAATATAAAATTGATAACACAAACGAATTAGTACTGCACTGAAATTACGAAGCTTAAGTTCACTTAAATGCAAAAAAAGATACTGACAAGAAACTCACAGACTATGCTCTTTTAAATTATCAATCAAATATAACAATATCTAACACAAAGTGAACAATAAAATAGCGCTAAGGGAACCTTCCATCACAGTCAAGTAAGCATGTGATGTGAAACTAAACTGAGTTTTTTGAATAGGGGATGGTTACAACAATAATCTGGTTAACTTTATATTCTAATTTATACACATACAAGTTGAAAATGTTAAACCCAAGCTTGTTTATCTGAGAAGTAATCACTTACATCATAATACCACTTTTGAAGAAATATACCGGATCTTAGACAACAATGGATTTTTTTGGCATAGAGTTACGCAAATTAAAATTATAGTTAGTTAGTGACAGCGCCACAGAAAAGCATAACAATTTTTGGCTTCAGAAGCACAAACATTTCTTCTTCATTCAATACTATCAAATGATACATAAATCAAAGCCAGCATAATACCAGCAATACACGGGCATAATCACAGGGCGCCTGCTATCTTAGTTTATAAGAACCTAGCCTCCTGTATTCCACAGCAATGTCTTCAGGTGCGCTCATTAACGAACAGTGGTGCTCCACTACGCTGCAAATTGCGCGAGTTAGATAGTTTTGCATTTCAAATGTGAATGTGGATATGAAGTGACATCACAAACAGCCAGCTACCGACCTCTCTGGGGAGTTCTTTGCATATTTGACAACTGTTTTGATATTTCGTAGGTATTTGTAACTGGTCACTATTTGTAATTTATAATTTGTAACATAGTATTAAGAACTTCTGTAAGGAAACTATTAAGTGTTTCAAACTTTAGTTGCCAATAATGTTCTCATTTGTTTGTTTTTGTTATTGTTTCCCAAATTAGAACAACAATGCATCAAACTTTCTATTCGTAACTATTTATTTAACTTCACAAGGATTTACTATAGAATATAGTTTCTTAATTGCACCAGAATTACAACGTCTTATGTCTTTATTACATAATAAATTTATGTGTGTAACATCAAATTTACTTTTCTGTACACAAATTATTTAATATTAAAAGCCGCCATGTAAGGTTCGCCGAAACCACCTCCCTGCGGGAGGCGACTCGTAAGATATACGGTGCAATAATGCTGCATCTAAGCCGGCTCGAGACCTGTCCGAGATTTACTGGCCTCACTTATTATTGTAACGTAGACCAATAAGCGAACGGCATGCTTCTTTCCACTATTTAGATGTTTTACAGGGATTTAGCTTTGTTAGATTATGATAGATTCAGTCTAAAGCTTCAGTGTATTCTTATTCTACAAAGACTAAAAATAACCTGTTTTCTACCATTCTTAGCACACAATACGGAGTGCTCACATTTTTTTGGATGGTATCGTAAACTTATCATGCAGGTGGTCATATTCATTATGAAGAATCACGTAATTTTTTTTTTAATCGAAGTCAAGTTTGCACATGTGTTTGACTGTCGGTATATCAACCATGGTTCTATGGTTCATGTACTGACTAATAAACAAATTGTAAAAATTACAGAACTATAAGTGACATGTAAAATAATTTTATGTAAAGTTGATTGTATTTGACATTTCGTATTAAGTAATTTATTTTTATTTTGATGATTATTAGGTACAATTGCTATGAATTCATGACGTTGAGTTGAACAATCAATAAAACTGACGAGACGAGACAATAAAAGATAATACTGACAATATTTACCAAAATGTGATGAAATAAATGACGTACATGTATGTATGACGTACAAGTACATTCTTGAGATGGTTGTGGCAGGTTTATCGTTTCTAAAAAAAATATAAGTATTGCTGAAGATAATACTGACGAGATTTAATTTAATTGATCGAACGAAGACTGATATAAATAGTATAAGGTATCGTCTTTAAGGTACGGGCTATGCAGTAGAACAGACAAATACAATATTCAATTTATATCAAAAATAAAACATTATTGTAAATGCATGTTATTGTTTTATTTCAAGCCAAGTGATAGAACAAAGTTGAAAACTATATTTCCAACCTGTTAAGCACCCTATTATTATGGCACTCAAAATGTATAATTATTATCTTTACTTTAACAGTTGGACAGTATTTACTGATCAGTTAGAACAAATATATACTATTTTTATATGAAACGAACAATGATGAAAATAACGTGTAATATTAAAATATATACTATGACAAGGCTTATATTACGATCGCTATAATTATATTACATTATGAGGGTGTTGAGTCGAATTAAAAGAAGTGTGAAAAATTGTCTGTGTACTTTTAAACTTGCTATAACACATTAAACTATTTGAGAGTCCGTCTAACCATGTTGTCTAGACCCAGTCTAAATAAAACTAAGTTTGGACTCATTTTATTCACATCTTTCAGTCCATATGTCACCTAGGTCCCATCTTTGTAAGTTCTCAAGACCGTGTACAATGAATAAGCTAAACGCACAATCTGAAATAAACGAAAGCTAGTTAATATATTGTTTGCTCAAAACACACTAGTCAACTGAGGCAGAAGTGTTATGGACATAAATGGAATTGACTTGTTTAAAATATAAATCCACAAGAATCTCTTTAAGGAGATCATCTCTACTATACTTCGAGTATTACGTGAAAGATTGAACGCCGTTATTCTGGTCTACGCAACAAAATAGAAGAAGTAAAAGACAGTTGATGATATATTTGCTCACTTGACAAATTTACTGTTACATTTATTCCATTTGCTGTTATCAGCGCTCTGTAGTAGTTCCTTCCATATTTAGATAACATATATAAAAATCGTCATCGTCTTAGCCCAATAACGTTCCACTACTGAGCTCAAGCCCCCTCTCACGAACTAAGCGGACGGGTATTGAGTCATATGTCAGCACACAGATCCAATGCGGATTGGCGGAGGCAAGTGTCGTATAGTTAGAAATTTTCCCTCTCTCTGATCACAGCTTTACTTCGGTGATCATTTCCGACTACCTAACACCGCAGAGCCACCAGGGCTTCCGGAGCATAAAACATCCAAATATACAATATAAAAAAAGAATTTTACTCACAGCGATAAAAGTATTAAGAGAAATAGGCAAAATCCCGTACACTCGAGGCTCTAATGGGTAATGCCATCTCGTCATAGCGATCATAATGTTGCGTCGAAATCGCGGTGACACAGACAACCAATTGCTATAATATATAGCATTATTAATAGTGTCGCTCTGAAATAAGTAATAAATAATTTTAACCCTGAGAAAATTAGTAGAATAATCTGTAATAATTGTAAATTTTTACGAAAATGTTGCAGTATAATATGGAAATAATTCCATGTACGACTAAAGTAAATTCATGTGTTTTTGCAAAATACATTACGAAATAAGTAGGTGCGTAATAATATATGCTACGCTTATATTCGAAATAACGAATTGAGGAAGACTCAAGGGAAATTCGATCTTGACCATTTACCTCGTAATTTACATTGTGCCCATAATAACAGTACAAATAGTTTTGTGCTGGATATACCGTCAGAAGAGCTATTATTAACAGGAACTGCGCCGACATCACTTCAACCTGTAAAATATAAAGAAACTAATATGGCTCAAGGTACGCCAACGGATGACATAGCAGAAATAGATGATAGCATGAGAGATATTGTGGATATATGCGTAATGGCAAATATTTATTTATTTAATCTTTATTGCACACAAAAAAGTAATACAAAGGCGAATTTAATCCCGAAGGCATTTTCTAACCGCTAACCATAGGGTAACCAGAGAGCGTAATTGCAAATATCCGTAAGTGATAAAATTGTCGACAATGTATACAAGTTTAACCAGTAAACACCCAATTATAATTGTTAAATTTTCCCCGTACAGTTACATTACTATTACTGGTTACTGAGAACAACCGACTTACTTATATTAATAAGTTTTACCTCTGTATTGGTGCGGAGATCCAAAAAGGTGTTGTGTAAAATCGCGCTTATAATAAGCATCTTAAATTGAATGTCGTGTTAAGCGATTTTGTTGTTTTAAATTAATAATATACACAGAATAGTACATGTTTTACAAACCAATAAAACTTTTTTTATTGGGCAGAGACGATGCACAGCATCTGTACGAGAGCGTCATATTTCCCTTTTAACTTCGACGAATCACATTTGTGGTAACAAAGTAAAAGAGGGCATTTTGGTTGCCAGATCTACGTCGTAAATCCCTTAGCAAACCAATGACAATTCAACGTCTGAAAAACAAGTACTAACTGTAACTGCACTAATAGACAAGCTTAATAGTGTACCGCCACCTCAAGTGCAGCAAATGGAGCGTTATGTCTGGCGGGTTGGGGCTGGGACGTTGACACCAAAGATTGGTCTTAAGCTGAACGAGCATTACTCTAATGAAGCTGGAGAGAATCTACCATAAAAACGTACCAACCAGCATGGTATCCGTTGGTCAAATGGTTTGATTTTAATAATTATAAGGAATCTAATGGGACATGATTTTTTTTAGTAGACAAATTAGCTCATCCTACTATTTTATTACACAAATGAGTAGTTTTAACTTAAGGAAAGGTTAAATTCATTAATCCAGATAATTTTAATTCAAATTTTCTTATCAAGCATAAAAATATGTTCGAAGCTTTTTTACTTCATATGCGAAAAATCAAAAAAAAAAAAATGGGATCCAAGCAAATTGGCTGATTGGTTGCAAGCAAGTTCTTTTAGTAATCTTATATTATTAATCTTCTTTTTTTTTTTACTTCTACTTGCTACAAGCAGACGTGTGCATGACTGCCTATATGTGCGTGAAATAAATGGAAATTATTACAATATAATAATCCTAATATATGTCCTGTTTATTGGCTTCGCAAAGTTATTAAGATGGGTGCTGAGAGGCGCAATATTGAATATAAATATGCCTTAATTATTTCAACTCGGGGTAAGAATTAGCCTGCATCACGAACTCTTATCGGCAATTGGGTTAAATTCATTCTTAAGGACGCAGTAATTTCCGCCCTGCCAGGAAGCATACCCTCTACCGTGGCGTTATTGAACCGGCATGAAAATTTCCCACTAGAAGATATTCTTGCGAGAGGCAACTAGCGTAGACAAAATTCATTTGAGAAGTTTTATCAAAACAAATAATTGATAAATCAGGACCATCAAAATCTAATCTATCTGTAAATTAAGTACCAATTTAATTAATTATAAAATTGTTAAATTAATTCATTACATAGTAAAAACAGAAAATTTTAGTTGCATATTTCTGTTTATAATTTTAATTTGAAAACTTCATCAGAGATGATGTGCATCGTCACATGCCAAATAATAGTACAAGTTTTACAAAACAAAAAAATTGAATAGTAGTCAGAGACGATGCACAGTGCCCATTTAGGCCTACTCTTGAGAGACTTATATAAAGTACAAATGGCGCACTCAAACAACAAGTCAAGACACCTGAGACCACGTGTTACATGGTGGACGCTAATTGGTCGAAACCGAACCTGAAGCGGATTGGATTCGTCGTATGTTTAAAGGGAAGTATGACGCTCTCTCTCAGATGCTGTGCATCGGCACATGTCAAATGATTGACCCTAGTAAAGTTGGCACACTTGATCATTTCTGTTACTTACGTATTGCATCTGAAACACCACAAGACACATCCCAGTGCACAAAATGAAGAATTGAAATGCTATACCTGGGCTTAGCGCATCATTCAATGTTTCCACGTACCTAAAATAATGGTATTGTTATTTACCGTGAGACTAACATTACTATAAGATATATAAAGAATGTTTTAAAAACTATATAAATTAAAAAAAAACCTGTGTTGTTCTGTATTCATTAATTTCATTCATCTGTTACGTTTCATTCATCAATTGTACTGTATTGCCTAAGAACTTTTTTTTTAATAATAATAATAAGGCTACGATTATCTTATTAAAGATCGGGCATATCTTCTACTTCCATTCGTCTAGGTCATTCGTCATATCCCCTTCATCTTTTACAACATCAATACATCCCATTCTTAGTCGTCCTTTTTCCCTTCTTCAGATAACACTTACCATGATATTTTCTCATATCTTCGAACGCTATAGAAGAATCGTTTACTGACGTCACTGTCTATGTCATCTTTGTATTGAAAGCCAATAGTTTCTATTTTGCTGTCCTCGTCGTCATCAAACATATGAATTAACTTGTATTTTAGTAGCTTAATCTGATATGTGACTTGCAAGTAGTAACAACACGTGAGACAATCTATTGTAAAGTGTCCGATGCCAATCCAAAATGCAGGTGACAATTCCAGCGTTACAGAGATGATGTGTCTAGAGAATAAAATATTGAGAAATCTAATACTAAATTCGTATAAATGTGGTTAGTAAACATATTAGAATAAAATTAAATACATTAGGACTTTCAATTTAAGTAAGAAACTTGAATAATATGGTATTTGAACAAAAACCAACTTCGCGTGTCGCAAGAAATTCATTTTGTAACTTTTACAATTAGACAAAGAAAATGAATATCTAAAATAGCAAAAACAATTTTTTTTTTGGGTGAACTGTTTCTTTACGACAATGCGTAAAATACTTCCTTGGTTCGCAGTGTTCGATGTAACAGCATTTTGGATATGATTGCTAGCTGGCCGTGCAATTGTAAAATTTATTTGATTTGAATTGATATGATATGGTATTATATGACATGACATGATTTGACTTGATTTGATTGCGTATATTGGAATCAGTCTTTGCTACTTTGAGATGCTACGGACTTTACCCATTTATATTCTGTTTATTATATTACACATTGTATTTAAATACCTATACATAAATAATGTTACCGTTTCACGGCGGCGGACAATGGCGCGGCACTTAACTCCGAAATAATATTTTGTGTTAATCATTTTATTTTAACTCCTATAAAATTATGGTGACATATGGCTATATATTGAATGTACTGATTTAACTTACCCACTCCTTGTCTTCGTATCAAACGGGAAATATGACGATACGCCTCTGAACACCATGCTTATACCCCAAACAACCATAGCTAAAGTAACAGAAACGATTGTTGCTACAAACATCTTGTGCGTTTTTCTTTTACACTCATTCAACACAATTTCATCATTTCTTGTAACTGCACCAAAAATTTTATCTAAAAAATGTAAGCACTATAAATAAACTGTATGTTTACTTGAATTAAAAGAATTAATCATAATTTGCATTAAACTTAATTCATTATCACGTTGAGGCGTATCCTATCGGTTAAATGTCCGGCATGCTTAAATGTTGTTGTGTGTTTATAACATAGTACATAACCCTGAAATAGTGCCACCCTCTATCGTCTCACGGAAAGTCGCAAGAGTTGACGAATAGAAATCCCACGGGATAATTAGCAGCAGCGTCATTCTGCGTATTGGCTTGAACTGCGATCACCAACCCGCCTGCCCATCGTCGTGGTGATTATGGGAAAAAACCCCCAATAGAATGTAATCAATTGGGGAAGCCAATGTTTAGCAGTGGACTTTATAAGGCTTTCATCATCATCTTCATATCAGCCTAACTAACATAATGATAATGAAATAATCCTAAAATTTAAATATTTTCAAAATATTTTTACCGGAATTTTATTAAACTGGATTCACGGTATCAGATTATCTTTACACCATGGTTCATCTACCGTCCATTCCGAATGGTCTTGGTGCCTTTGTAATATCAAAAATAATAAAATACTCATATAAGGCGAAAAAATATGGTATGCTTTCTAAGTTATGTGCGTAATTATCGCCTGCTCCGTAACTAGGAAAGCTCGTTATGACGTTGGTCTCGGCTGTCAGAAACATCTATGTCAGTTGATATTAGAAAATTAGTGCCATCCTGGGAGCTGGTTATTTTGTTAAATTGATGTTTCACTCTGGATTGCGGAAGTCAGACGTCAGTTGCTCCATGTAACCACTGAAATTCAGCCAAATCTGGTGAAACCAGCGAGCATACCCTACGCCCTAAGCTTAAGTCTAGGGCAAATGGGATAATGCTGGAATATGATTAATTTTTTTTTTTTTATATAGTTTTACTAACCCTTCATCAAATCGTGAATAGATTCTAACTTCGAGCCATTTATAATTATTGTCATTAATTTTCCAAACAAGTTTGAATTCGATATTTGTAACACAATGCAGTCAAGTTCCAAATTCATTGTGTAAAATATACTCTGCAAAATTAAGACCAATTATGGGCAAAATATGAAAGAGAATATTCAATGGAATAATATAATATATAAATAATCAATAGTGCAGCAAAAACCAAAAATACTGATTAAGCATTAAAAGCACCTATAGAAAAGTTGAGGGCTTAGTTAGTATTATTAATGTGCAAACATTTTTTTTTAAATATATCTGACACACCAATTATTTAGTTCCGAAATAAGTATCATTAAGAACTTGTGTTATGGATACTAAATAACGAACAAGCATACATAAATACTATTTTTTTGTAAATACATACTTTATATACATAGAAAAACACCCAGACCAGAACATTTATTTATATTTATACACACACATATTAATTGTCCTGTGTGGGAATCGAGCCCACGACCTCAGGAGTGGAGTGGAGTATACCTATACTCGCCATCTCGTCCGTATGCCAAAATGCCGTTACACGCACACAACTCGACATAAAATGGAATAAAACTTACAACAATTTTTATTATATAATGGGCATTATAAAACAATATAAAGATTATCACCAACAATCTATAAACAGAGTGAGCAAACTCTATGTTTCGATTTTTACTATGGAACTTAAAAAACCCAGTGCAGACCAGTGTTTTATATATCGGTTTTATTGCATCAAATGCTACGACATTGTTCTTAGTTGCGGTGTTCATTTTACTTCAAACAATCAGTACTTTGTTGTAAAGAGGATCCTTCATTATCACAAATGTCGCCTTGTTTCGCCTTATGTAAGTATGGCGTGACCCCAAACATGTGTAAAGGATGTTATAAAAGTATTATAATTTTTATGGTATTATTTTTCGTGGTCGCTTTGTAGAGTTCAGCAACGCGTCTCATGTTAACCCTGTACTGCTTTGACCCAATTATTCAGGCAAGTTGAAATATTTACTCATCTTGCTAAAGAGAGAAAGAGCTTATAGTTTGTCTTTTAAATCTTGTGACTGCAGAACACAACTTTTTGTAGACTATGTTTTAATATGAAGTATATTTCCTTGTAAGTGGCGGGAGAAAAATCGAAACTTGACAGTTATCGTGCCCGTTCTTTTACAATCAAGCGGGAGCCTGCAATGAATGGACGCGTTAGTTTTTAAGTATGACTTTCATAACACCTCTATTGAGCCAAACTTGAACAAATGGTTTGACTTTGACATCAGCGCCAATGAGAGTTGTGGATGTAGGAGCAGCGAGAACAATAAACGCTTTCCTTCACAATTAACCACCAGTAGCATAGACGTACCCGGGTGCCTTGTCCCGAATGATGAAGATTCATAATCTCTTTCTATTAACGTCTTACTCAAATCAGAAAGCCTTCCGGCCAAAGGCGGACCAAAAGGGGATGTGGGACTCACCACCGGCAGACGCAGCTGCCAGCAGTAATACCCACTAAAACTCATCCAACGACGCTCGCCGCTTGTTGAGAAAAAGGCGGGGGCCAGTACCTGGGTTGTAGCGTCTGACACACCGCCTTGTGGCCAACGTCCCCCGGACCAAAACCGGGAGGACCTCCTCAGAGAGGCGCAGTGGACGAGCTCCTTGTACCTACTTGTGCGATCACAGCGTGTGTGGCTGACTTCTCGGAGGGTCCATGGTTAGATAGCAAGGGTCCCCTGCCCTCCCAGTAGTCGGTACTAAGGACACCCAGAGTCGCCAATATCTGGGTGTTACCTTTCCCGGGCTCTGGGAGATACTCAGCCCCCCCACCCTACCAAGGTGAAGACCTGTCGGAGGGGAAACCAAGGTACCTGGGATAGAGGTCATGCTCCAAAACGGGGCCCCAGTGCGGATTAGCGTAAGCAGGACCGGAGTTTATCCCGCTATTAGAATTTTTTCAACTGGCCTTTAAGGCTTCGCACTTAGCTTAACGTAATTTCCGAAGCACGGAAGCGCTCGAAATTAAATGCCGCAAAAACATTTACAATAACGAAAGATTGACTTCTTTAAACTCTGCTTTGATTCGATTTTCGTTTCCAACCACCTAGCACCACGAAGCTACGAGAGCTTCGAAAATCTGATAAAAGATTAAAAAGCATGTTCATAAAGTGTAAAACAAATATATACTCACGCAGCCATGTGCTCTTTCCACCAAAAAGAAAGTTGTAAAGAAATCGTCCTGTATCACTGAATAATTCTTCATTCAAACTTTAGGGCCATCTCATACTGACGGTTTTCGAGCGTTTTTAATGCGGAGGGGATGAGCAGCGAACACGTTACAGTTGCGCGACGAGATCGCCGCGTGGACGCCATTTTGCACTGTCTTGTACAAACGCCCCTCAGCTCGGCCCTGCCTCACTTCAGCCCGTAACGAGACACGACGTGAGAGAATGTACTTGTATTATAATGGCTTAATTGGGAGATTTAAATATTAGTACAGAGTTATTTATAAGTTAAGACTTGTAATTTAGAAATTCAAAGTTGTTATGTGATAAAGTAGTCGCTCTCTTTCTTTCGACAATTTTTAATGGATGCTTCCCAAATCTACGTTGTATTCGTTTACGTTTCTTGCTTCTTCGAAGTAATAATGCTAACAGCAGTGTTTCCTCGTCGGAATCCATTTTGTCACTGAGTATATCGTATCGCTGCGGGGCCGCAACGTCTTCGCTGCGCATCCGCTCTGCATTGTAAACGCTCGTTAACCGTCAGTATGATAAGGCCCTTAAGCTCTTGTTACGATTAGCAAGTCTTTAAAGTAAAAAAAAGTTCATAATTACCGTGTCCGATTGCTATTCACATATAATTATATAGCAGGGGAGCTTATGTCAATTGTGTGTAATTGCGTAATTAGCGTTATATGCGGTGAGGCGTGGCCAACTTAATAGGGCATTAAAATAGCAGCTTAGGAAATAAAGTAAAAGCTCCTAATACGGCGGTAGTCAAAATCGCTTCCTATTACGGTGGTATATTAGGTCGGGGAAAAAGTCTTTTCGCATAACGTAGGTATAAACTTATTATAAATTTTTTTTGACTCTACTATTTGTGTCTGGCTGGTTTTAGTAACATTAAAAAGGTTCCATTATAAAGAAAAGAAAAAAATAAAAAAAAGTTGTTTCCCGCTATTTTTCATTTGTTTTTCTCTCCGTAAAAATGAGTGAATCTAATGAAGAAATTCGATACATTTTAAAATTTTATTATAAAAAAGGCAAAAATGCAACTCAAGCAGTGAAAAAAATTTGTGATGTTTATGGACCTGATGCAGTGTCAGTAAGAGTAGCACAAATTTGGTTCAAACGTTTTCAGTCCGGAAATTTTGATGTTAAAGATGCACCTCGCTCTGGTCGCCCTGTTACGAATAAAATGGACGCCATTTTTGAAAGAGTGGAGCAAGATCGGCATATTAGTAGTTACGATGTAGCTGAAGAACTGGGAATTGACCACAAAACAGTTTTGACCCATTTGAAGAAAGCTGGTTATACAAAAAAGCTCGATATTTGGGTGCCACACGAGCTCACTCAAAGAAACTTAATGAACCGTGTACTCATTTGCGATTCATTATTGAGACGTAATGAAACCGAGCCGTTTTTGAAGAGATTGATAACTGGCGATGAAAAGTGGATCACGTACGACAAGAACGTGCGAAAAAGGTCGTGGTCGAAAGTTAGCCAGGCTTCACAGACTGTGGCCAAACCTGGCCTAACACGAAATAAGGTGATGCTGTGTGTATGGTGGGATTGGAAGGGCATTGTTTATTATGAGCTTTTACCGCCCGGCAAAACCATCGATTCTGATCTTTACTGCCAGCAACTGATGAGATTAAAGGAAGCAGTAGAGAGAAAACGGCCGGAATTGATCAACAGGAAGGGTGTGGTCTTTCATCACGATAACGCTAGACCACACACATCTTTAGCCACTCAGCAAAAATTAAGAGAGTTCGACTGGGAGGTCCTAGTGCATCCACCATATAGCCTTGACCTTGCGCCTTCAGATTTTCACCTGTTTCGGTCTCTGCAGAATTCTTTAGGTTCTGTAAGGTTGACCTCAAGAGAGGACTGCCAAAACTATTTGTCCCGTTTTTTTGATCAGAAGTCCCAAAGTTTCTACAGTAACGGGATAATGTCTCTGCCCACAAAATGGCAGAAAGTTATTCAACAAAACGGTACATATATATTGTAAATAAATGTAAAGAAACTTTGAAAAAAATGTCTTGACTTTTCATACAAAAATACGAAAAGACTTTTTCCCCAACCTATTATTTTCGCGTTTTATTCCCGTTTTATTCAGTGTAGGTACACCAAAACCGAAACTATTTATTCTAAATCTATTACTTTATGACTTAACTGACGTTTTCAAGACAACACAACAACATCAATCAGTCTGTGTAACGTCATCGACGTGAGAGGAGTTTCCATACAAACGCGGAACAACAAAAGTAAGTACACAAATATTTAGAAACTAAGTTTTTAGTATTAAGAAGCCGTTCGAGTTTATTCCTTTGTTATTTATAGCATTTTCCTATTATTACACTCACTATTTTAATAGCTTGTTTTATATTTGTAAGTCAATTTTTACCAAAAAAAATAAAATACCGCCGCAATAAGATACAAAATTTTGTAGATTAATACTAATACCAATAATAGTATGACACCGAAATAGGAAAAATACTAGACATGTTTAATTGCTTTATAACTTTCAATTTATTAACTTATTGAATCAGTTTAAAGTTTACTTCAAATAATTGTTAATCACATGACTTAGAAACCTTAGAATAATAACACCTAGAACGATAGTTTCCTCCAAAGCGGTCTTTCAAAAGCGAGGCAAGAAAAAATCTATGTGTGCGTAAGATACTTGTATTTACGCTCGACGAAACGCACACAGTGAAAAAAATCATGTTGTCATTTCATTCAATTTTCCCTAAAAGTAGGGAAGTTGAAACTTATACACTTTAGCTTAGCTATTTATTGCATGTAGTTTATGCGAAAAACCACTTATTTTATAATTTCATTAAAAATGCATATATATTTATTCTGCCTGGGGTGAATTTTTTTTCTCTAATTATTTATTTAAGATATTTAGAGCTATGAAACTCTTAAATTGTTATAGTAGTCAACTGTTTTATGTAGATAGACCAGAATCGAATAAAACTATTACACCTTTTTAAGATGTGATTTATGCCATATCAATTGAAATCAATCAATCAATGAAAAAATAAAGATTTTTGTGTTATCGTATATTAAAGTAATTATTCCACGCGAACAAAGTCGCGGGCGGAAGGTAGTAGCAGATAATTGTCAAACTACAAGTGCAATTTAATTATTGTCTAATTGAGACGTGTAAACAAAATGTAGGAGATTTTTTCCCCTTAATGGCAACATTTTTATTAACTGTCACGTAACAAATATTGAAATTAATTTCTTCATTTTAATGAATGTTTTACTTAATATTTTAAGTTCAAACGCATAATTTACCCGTGTAATGTTATGTTAATATGTTTCTTGTGCTTTTCCGACGTACTGTGATATCCGTTCATAGCGCAAACCATCATTTTTAATAAAAATATTAGGAGTAGTTTTCAATACGACACGACCTTGAGCACTGACGGGCCGCGTAACAAACTTAGCCAATATGGCTAGGTTTGAGTTGCCTCACTTTGACGACGCGTACTGGGCTTCTAGGTGTAATTATTCTAAGTTAGAAACCATATTCTGCGGTTTGAGTTCTTAATTAGAAATCTAGTTAAATATAAAAACTGTCGGCTACAAAATGTTAGTTTCTTAGAAAAGGTAAAAATGGGCAGGTGTATTTTAATTTATCACAAAACATTTAGGTATTTTGTATAAATTTTGACTTGAGTTTTACAAATCTGAGCCAAAAACTGTTAACGTTTGATTAGGCATTTTTATTCTTATGTTTATAGAAATATTTCTGGGTCAGAATTAAGATTATCAAAAACATGAGTAGTTTTCCTATAACGGCGGTAGTTATTTCCAGGTGACTCCGTGTAGGGTTCTAAGATCTCTTATTACGGCTTTATATAACATATAATTACAAGTTTTTAGGGTTCCGTAATAAAATTGAATTTTTTTTGTGGATTCTTATTTGATATGCATGTTTTGTTATAAAACCAAAAGCAATAAAATCCTTTAAATTTATGTAAAACAATTTTTATTATAATCTACATAATTTTTATTTTTGTTTTTATAGATATTATGAACAGAAAGAAACTCAAGTGTTATACTAATGCCCAAGTGGCTGAAGCACTTTCGTTAATTCGACAAGGTATGAGTATTTACAAATCCCCGAGATAGTATAAAGTACCAGAGGCTTACGAGAAGGAACATTGTGGTAAGCAACCAGTACTTAACCTAAACAAAGAGAGACAAATCGTTGATTGGATCCATCACCTATATAAATGAGGCTTTTCAGTTACTAAAAATCAATTATTACACACTGTCTCTAAGTTGGTTAAAAAACCTGCAGCGCCTTATCCGTTTAAAGATGGTGTTCCTGGAATGAAATGGATTTCATGGCTTATGCTACGACATTCAGCTGTGTCATAACGTGGGGCACAAAATCTTCCAACAGGTAGAAACCAAGTCACTGAAGTTGCACTGCGATCGTGGTTTGATAGAGTAGAATCATTTATATAGAAAACGATTTGCTGCAAGTTATTCAAGTTCCAAAACGTATATTCAACTGCGATGAAACTGGGTTTTTTTTTTGTCCAAAAGACAAGCAAGTTTTGGATAAAAGGGTAAGAGACAAATCTATGTGTGCATGAACATGAATATTTGTTCTGGTCTGGGTGTTTTCCTATGTATTTTAAGTATTTATTTACAAAAAAAAAGTATTTAAGTATGTTTATCCGTTCTTTAGTATCCATAACACAAGTTCTTAGTGATACTTATCTTGGAACTAAAGAATTGGTGTGATTGTAATAGAATATTTATTTATTATTTACCAATAATTTGATTCCGCAATGTAATAAAAAAAAAAATGAAAAACTTACGTATTACGTTACTAACACATTAATATTATTAAATAAATATTATTTGTACGAAACTTTAATGAATATAATTTCTGACCCTCCGTATTAGGAGCCGTCTACCGCAGTAATAGGATCAGACCAAAATTCCGTAAATAAATTCCGTATGTGGGAAAATCGATACGACTATTTTAAAAATTTCTTTCAAATAAGAAATATCATGAAAAGAAACAGTCTCAACTCTCTCAAATACAATAAATTCCACTTTTGACTATAGATTTTTTTTTTCACTTTTAGAAATACTTACAAATGCTTATTATAGTTTCTTACTTTTAAATATTGCGAAATATCTCCGTTTGAAAATTCAACAGTCTGACCATGTCACCTTCATTAATAGTTACAATGACATTTACATCTGTTAGGCTGGTGGAGATCTCGCCTGGAGATAAGTTTACGATTACAAGTATCTTTTAGATTTTTTTTTCGCACTTAGGCATCTGTCTTTGGTTGCCCTTTGTACTTTATAATATTGCAAGTATTTTAGTAAAGTTTACTTTAAAATTTTGTTTACACTATCCGCTATTATATCAAAAACTGCTTCACTCAATTTAACTTCTTCCACAGCTCTACTTTATATTTCTTCAACACATTTCTGACCAAATTAACACATCCCAGACACAATAGAAAACCTATTGTTTGACAGTCATGTTGTAGAGTTGAAGATGACGGCGTTGAAGACTGATTTAAAAATAAAACACCAGATTAATTTGAGCAAGCATTTAATTGGCATACGCTTATTATAATATGTTAACCTATGAACACATCAAAATGGTGGCAGCCACACTTGGAACTGCTTCCCGCATTCAAGCTTCTTGCGCAGCGCTGCTTCAAAGCGCGCGTCACGCGAGGCGTCGCGTGGTGCACGCGTGTCACGCACTCCTTCGCGGTACACTTCACGCGCTGCACGCAAAAACTTCGATACCTGCGCTACGCTGTTTTGGACATCTTCCACTGGCATCTGAACAAAAACTTGGATTCACTTACACTTATTTTATTTTGCATGTAAGTGAATCTATGCTTTGTGACTTCAGTGTAGTAATATAATAGACCTATGTAATAGTTTATAAAATAAAGAACTTTTAACTTTTTTTTTAAACTAGACGGTCATGTAATTAAATACATATGGAAGCAATATGAATAATAACAGTGTGGACAAATTACCGCCACCTCATACTCTATCACCTTATGTCTTGCCAGAGGGAGTTGTAAAAACAGCTAAGTTTCATCTAGAGATATAAGTAAACTTGGCTACAACCTTATAACCCTTTTAAATAGTTGTAGCAAGGTTTTTGGAACTGACCCCCAAAATGGGCCATATGTGCGTGGATTACGTATATAGTTTTATTGTTACCTTCTCAATAAAACTGCCTAACGACGACCTGGTCGTCAGCTGGTAGTATGTGAGGGTAGATCCTGATCCAGTGCCCGACCCTCCCCACGGCGCGGTCCCAACGCACGCCGTTACCCGAGCAAGTGGCCAATATTTTCCCCCGAGCAGCTGTGGACGGTCCGCTACGACATGTCTCTTCCGTCTCAGAGGGTCTCAGAGGGAGGGAGGAGAGAGAGGGGATACTTGATGTTGACTAAAAAACTTGTTAAATTACACATAAATACATGCAATCACGCCCGTTTTCAAGCATATGGTTGCACATATGGATGATTTTAGTGAGAAGGGCTCTACCGGCGTCTCCAGATGTACCACATACTAAATCTTTGAACTGCTATGGGGAAAGACCGTCTAAACCACCTGCCATTTTTAAAAGAAACTATCTTCGTTGGTGGAAGGCGAAGCATCTGTAGACTCGGACGGATCGGGGAGGCGAAGAGTTGCTGTAGGAGAAGGGTGTTTTGAAACGAGAGATGCCACAGTCTCTGGAAAGTCAGGATAGGTCAGTCGGTATCACTAAAAAACTCAACTGGGGAGGCTTCTTTTATATCACCCACATTGACTTTTTTCTTCAACCTTGCTTACGATGAAAGAAGTTTTTGGGGTTTTTTGAAACTAATGACTGGACTAGAATACGGTGGTAACGGATTGGAGCAATTGGAATAAATTTTATGAGTTAGGGTACTGCCATTGTCATCCTTGCTCACATGTAAAACACGATAAGCAAATGTCCTATCGATGGTTAGTGCTAATGAATGAGCTACTAAGATGCGAACTCCTCCAGAATACGTTTAATAATTGGAGTATTACTTTTTAATTTTGCAAGTTGTTGCCAAAACTCGAAATTCTGTTGGATGTTTGCGACAACTAATTGTATTTGTCATTTCGTATTCAGTAATTTATTTCCAATTCTAGTATGTATTGTAATTTAATTTTTTATTTTGATGATTATTAAGTACCTACAATTACTATTCATATGACGTTTAGTTGAACAACCAATAATACTGTCGAGACGAGACTAAAAAAGATATACAAGACAATATTTACCAAAATGTGATGAAATTAATGAGTACATTCTTGAGATGGCGGTGCACCGTTTCTGTGAGACGGTTATGGGCGGAAAAGAGGCGGCAGAGCGCGTTAGGGAGGAGAGCCCAACAGCGGATTCCATTAGACGTCGAAGGAGAGGGCAGCGCCGGCGGGCTTATGCCGGAGCGCTAGCATCATAGCCGGGCGTGCTGGTGAAAGATCAGGGAATCTTTTACTCGCACTTTTCTGTAGCCCGAAGGAGTAGGAGGCGGCACATTCGTTTTCCTGGTGTGCTGCCACCATGAGGTGGTCAACTAAGGATTGACGAAAAAGACGACGGGACTACCCTATTATTATGGCACTCAAAATGTATAATTATTATCTTTACTTCGACAGTTGGACAGCATCTATTGAACAGTTAGAACAAACATACACCATTTTTAAATGAAACGAGCAATGATAGTTGAAGTGAAAATATCGTGTAATATCAAAATATATACTATGATAAGGCTTATATTACGATAGCTATAATTATATTTTAAGTTACATTATGAGGGAGTTCAGTCGAATTAAAAGAAGTGTGAAAAATTGTCTGTGTACTTTTAAAACTTGCTATAACACATTGAACTATTTAAGAGTCCGTCTAACCATGGTGTCTAGACCCAGTCTAAATAAATCTAAGTTTGGACTCATTTTATTCACATCTTTCAGTCCATATGTCACCTAGGTCCCATCTTTGTAAGTTCTCAAGACCGTGTACAATGAATAAGCTAAACGCACAATCTGAAATAAACGAAAGCTAGTTAATATATTGTTTGCTCAAAACACACTAGTCCACTGAGGCAGAAATGTTATGGACATAAATGGAATTGAATTGTTTACAATATAAATCCACAAGAATCTAACACTTTGAGTAATATGAAAGATAGAACGCCGTTAGACCAGAAGGTCTACGCAACAAAATAGAAGAAGTAGAAGACAGTTGACTATTGGAATTTTTGAGATAGTTGGATGATTTAGTTGCTCACTTGACAAATTTACTGTTATATTTATTCCATTTGCTGTTATCAACGCTCTGTCGTAGTTCCTTCCATATTTAGATAACATATAAAATAATCGTCATCGTCTCAGCCCAATAACGTTCCACTACTGAGCTCAAGCCTCCTCTCACGAACTAAGGGGACGGGTATTGGGTCATATGTCAGCACACAGATCCAGTGTGGATCGGCGGAGGCAAGTGTCCTATAGTTAGAAATTTTCCCTCTTTCTGATCACAGCTTTACTTCGGTGATCATTTCCGACTACCTAGCACCGCGGAGCCACCAGGGCTTCCGGAGCATAAAAAATCCAGATATACAAATTAAAAAGAGGTTTCACTCACAGCGATAAAAGTATTAAGAGAAACAGGCAGAATCCCGTACACTCGAGGCTCTAACGGGTAATGCCATCTCGTCATAGCGATCATAATGTTGCGTCGAAATCGCGGTGACACAGACAACCAATTGCTATAATATATAGCATTATTAATAGTGTCACTCTGAAATAAGTAATAAATAATTTTAACCCTAGGAAAATTAGTAGAATAGTCTTATAAATTTTTTCGAAAATGTTGCCGTATAATATGGAAACAATTCCAAGTGCGACTAAATTCATGTGTTTTTGAAAAATACAACTGCTTGGAATATTTTGCATACACAATGCGAAAATAAATACATTGCGAAGTAGCTAGGTGCGTAAATAATAGATGCTACGCTTATATTCGAAATCACGAATTGAGTAAGACTCAAGGGAAATTCGATCTTGACTATTTACCTCGTAATTTACATTGTGCCCATAATAACAGTACAAATAGTTTTGTGCTGGATATACCGTCAGAAGAGCTATTATTAACAGAAACTGCGCCGACATCACTTCAACCTGTAAAATATAAAGAAACTAAGATGGGTCAAGGTACGCCAACGTATGACATAGCAGAAATAGATGATAGCATAAGAGATATTGTGAATTTCAGCGTAATTGCAAATATCCGCAAGTGATAAAATTGTCGACGACGTATACAAGTTTAACCAGTAAACACCCAATGTTACCCAAACTGTAATTGTTAAATTTTTCCCGTACAGTTACATTACTAGTACTGGTTACTGAGAACAACCGACTTACTTACATTTTATACAAATTTAACCTCTGTATTGGTCCCAATACAGCGGCGACCCAAAAAGGTGTTGTGTAAAATCGTGCTAAACGATTTTGTTGTTTTAAAGTGTCGTTTTAAAGTTCTACAAATTAATAATATATACAGAATAGTACATGTTTTACAAAGCAATAACACTTTTCTTATGGGCAGAGACGATGCATGCACAGCATCTGTACGAGAGCGTCATACTTCCCTTTTAACATTCCACGAATCACATTTGTGGTAACAATGTAAAAGAGGGCATTTTGGTTGCCAGATCTACGTCGTAAAACCCTTGACAAACCAATGACAATTCAACGTTTGAAAAACGTACTAATAGACAAGCCTAATAGTGTACCGCCTCCTCAAGTGCAGCAAATGGAGCGTTATGTCTGGTGGATTGGGTCTGGGACGTTGACACCAAAGATTAGTCTTAAGCTGAACGAGCATTACTCTAATGAAGCTGGAGAGAATCTACCATAAAAACGTACCAACCAGCATGGTGTCCGTTGGTCAAATGGTTTGATTTTAATAATTATAAGGAAATGGGACATGATTTTTTTTAGTAGACAAATTAGCTCATCCTACTATTTTATTACACAAATGAGTAGTTTTAACTTTAGGAAAGGTTAAATTCAATAATCCAGATAATTTTAATTTTAATTTTCGCATAAAAATATGTTCGAAGCTTTTTCACTTCATATGCGAAAAATCAATAAACCCCCTAAATGGGATCCAAGCAATTTGGCTGATTGGTTGCAAGCAAGCTTTTAGTCATTTTATATTATCAATCTTTTCTTTTTTTTTACTTCTTCTTGCTACAAGCAGACGTGTGCATGACTGCCTATATGTGCGTGAAATAAAAGGAAATTATTACAATATAATAATCCTAATATATGTCCTGTTTATTGGCTTCGCAAAGTTATTAAGATGGGTGCTGAGAGGCGCAATATTGAATACAAAGATGCCTTAATTATTTCAACTCGGGGTAAGAATTAGCCTGCATCACGAACTCTTATCGGCAATTGGGTTAAATTCATTCTTAAGGACGCAGTAATTTCCGCCCTGCCAGGAAGCATACCTTCTACCGTGGCGTTATTGAACCGGCATGAAAATTTCCCACTAGAAGATATTCTTGCGAGAGGCAACTAGCGAAGACAAAATTTATTTAAGAAGTTTTATCAAAAACAAATAATTGATAAATCAGGACCATCAGAATCTAATCTATCTGTAAATTTTGTACCAATTTAATTAATTATAAAATTGTTAAATTAATTCATTACATAGTAAAAACAGAAAATTTTAGTTGCATATTTCTGTTTATCATTTTAATTTGAATCTTCATCAGAGATGATGTGCATCGTCACATGCCAAATAATAGTACAAGTTTTACAAAATAATAAAATTGAATAGTGGTCAGGGACGATGCGCAGTGCCCATTTAGGCCTACTCTTGAGAGACTTAAATAAAGTACAAATGGCGCACTCAAACAACAAGTCAAGACACCTGAGACCACGTGTTACATGGTGGACGCTAATTGGTCGAAACCGAACCTGAAGCGGATTGGATTCGTCGTATGTTAAAAGGGAAGTATGTTGCTCTCTCTCAGATGCTTTGCATCGGCACATGCCAAATAATTGACCCTAGTAAAGTTGGCACACTTGATCATTTCTATTACTTACGTATTGCATCTGAAACACCACAAGACACATCCCAGTGCACAAAATGAAGAATTGAAATGCTATACCCGGGCTTAGCGCATCATTCAATGTTTCCACGTACCTAAAATAATGGTATTGTTATTTACCGTGAGACTAACATTACTATAAGATATATGAAGAATGTTTTAAAAACTATGTAAATTTAAAAAAAACCTGTGTTGTTCCGTATTCATTAATTTCATTCATCTGTACGTTTCATTCATCAATTGTTCTGTGTTGCCTCAGAACTTTTTTTTTTAATAATAATAATAAGAGTACGATGATCTTAATAAAGATTGGGCATATCTTCTACTTCCATTCGTCTAGGTCATTCGTAATTTCCTCTTCATCTCTTACAACATCAATACATCCCATTCTTAGTCGTCCTTTTTTCCTTCTTCAGATAACACTTACCATGATATTTTCTCATATCTTCGAACGCTGTAGAAGAATCGTTTACTGACGTCACTGTCTATGTCATCTTTGTATTGAAAGCCAATAGTTTCTATTTTACTGTCCTCGTCGTCATCAAACATATGCATCAATTTATATTTTAGCAGTTTGATCTGATATGTGACTTGCAAGTAGTAACAACACGTGAGACAATCTATTGTAAAGTGTCCGATGCCAATCCAAAATGCAGGTGACAATTCCAGCGTTACTGAGATGATGTGTCTAGAGAATAAAATATTGAGAAATCTAATACTAAATTCGTAATATGGTTAGTAAACATATTAGAATAAAATAAAACACATTTGAACTTTCAATTTAAGTAAGAAACTTGAATAATTTTATATTTGAGCAGAAACCAACTTCACGTGTCGCAAGAAATTAATATTGTTACTTTTACAATCAAAAAAAGAATATGAATATCTAAAATAACAAAAAAAAATTAAGTCTTTGCGCTTTCCAGATGCTGCGGACCTAACCCATTTATATTCTGTTTATATTACACATTATATTTAAATACTTTTACAAAAATAATGTTACCGTTTCACGGCGGCACTTAACTTCGAACTAATATTAGTTATGTGTTAATCATTTTTTTTAACTCCTATAAAATGATGGTAACATATTGCTATATATTGAATGTAGTGATTTATAACTTTAATAAAAAAATACCTCAGTGTCTTAAGACGAAAGTCTTTAACCAGTGTGTGTTGCCACTAATGACGTACGGTACTGAGACTTGATGCCTGACTATGGGCCTCATTAGAAAGCTCAAAGTCGCTCAGCGTGCAATGTAGAGAGCTATGCTCGGAGTGTCCCTACGTGATCGAATCAGAAATGAGGAAATCCATAGGAGGACTGGAGTGAACGACATAGCGAGGCGAGTTTGCAGGCTGAAGTGGCAATGGGCGGGGCACATAGCTCGAAGAACTGATGGGGCGTCAAGGTTCTGCAATGGCGACCGCGAACCGGTAAACGTAGTAGAGGACGGCCTCCCACACGATGGACCGATGATCTGGTCAAGGCGGCGGGAAGCCGATGGATGCCGACGACTCAGGATCGCTCTATGTGGAAATCTATTGGGGAGGCCTATGTTCAGCAGAGGACGTCAGATGGTTGAGATGATGATGATGATGATTTCAAACTTACCCACTCCTTGTCTTCGTATCAAACGGGAAATATGACGATACGCCTCTGAATACCATGCTTATACCACAAACAACTGTTGCTAAAGTAACAGAAACGATGGTTGCCACAAACATCTTGTGCGTTTTTCTTTTACACTCATCCAATATAATTTCATCATTTTTTGTAACTGCACCAAAAATTTTATCTAAACAATGTAAACACTATAATTAATTATGTGGTAGCGGACGGCCGTTAGTCGCCTAGAAGCAATGTCAAATAATATGGATGTTTACTTGAATTAAAAGAATAAATCATAATTTGCATTAAACTTAATTCACAATCACTTTGAGGCGAAAATAGCCTATCAGATAAATGTCTGGTTACAGAACTACAGAGTACAAACCCACGAATAGGAACAATTAGTAATACAAAACACTTTAAGATTGTAATGTGTTTATACCATTGTAAATAATCCTTACAGGCCTATAATAGTACCAACCCCTATTGTCTCATCGCAAAAGTCGACGAAGAGAAATCCCATGGGATGATTGGCAGCAGCGTCATGCTGCGTACTGGCTTGAACTGCGATCACCAACCCGCTTGCCCATCGTGGTGATTATGGGAAAACACCCCCAATAGAATGTAATCAATTGGGGAAGCCAATGTTCAGCAGTGGACTTTATAAGGCTTTCATCATCATCATATCACGACGATAATGAAATAATACTAAAAAAATATATTTTTTAAATAATATATTTTTACCGGAACTCTATGAAATTGATTAAAGGTATCAAATTATCTTACACCATGGTTCACCTCGTCCCTCCGGACTGGTCTTATGTGAAGCGAAAGAATATGGTTTCTGAGGGTCTCGGGTACAAACGCTGGTGGTGTGGTCCTTTCTAAGTTATGTGCGAAATTGTCACCTGCCCCGTGACTAGGAAAGCTCGTTATGCCGTTGGTCCCGGCTGTCAGAAACCGCAATCTGAGAGCTGGTTTAACCATTAATTAATGTTTCACTTTGGATTGCGCAAGCCAGACGGAACTCGCTCCATGTAACCACTGAAATTCAGCCAAATCTGGTGAAATCAGCGAGCAGACCCTGGGCCCTTTTTTTCGGATGCTTAGGGCCCTAAGTCTAGGACATCCGGGATAATGTTAGGATATGATGTGAAATTCATTTTTTAAATATAGTTTTACTAACCCTTCATCAAATCGTGAATAGATTCTAGCTTCGTGCCATTTATAATTATTGTCATTAATTTTCCAAACAAGTTTGTATTCGATATTTGTAACAAAATGCAGTCAAGTTCCAAATTCTTTGTATAATACATACTCTGAAAAATAATGAGCACAAATGGGCAAATTTAGAAGGGAATAATAATGTATAAAATAATATTTAAAAAAATCAATTGTGCAGCAAAAACTAAAAATACTGATTAAGCATTGGAAGTACCTATCGAAAAGTTGAGGGCTTAGTTAGTATTTTTGATGTGCAAACTATATTTTATTATTTCATTTTGATGAAACGTCGGGGTTTTTTTTTTAATCATTAGGAGCCAGTTTCTTTTTTCGTTGTAAATGTGACATGTTACTGTGTAAACGTGTAATGACTACATCCTGCATGATAGTAAACAGTCGATGCAGTCCTAAAAAAAAATGAAAGCGCTTCATATCGTGAAATAAGCACGATCCAACTCATGACGGCCTGCTAAAATACAGTTTCACGCCCCTCTTAAAGGAACCGGGATCATAGGAAAAAGGAACCACATGAGCTGGCAGCGAATTCCAGAGCTTAGTGGTCTTGCTCAGAAACGACTTCCCAAATTTCTTGGTTCGAGTGCTGATAGTCTGCACAGTATGAGGATGGTTTCTAAGACCAGCACCTGTGTTTCGGGAGAGGAAAGGAGAGGGCGGGATGAGATCAAAATGCTCCTCAGAACACTCGCCATAGTAGTTCCGGTAGAAGACACTGAGAGATGCGATGTCTCTACGCAGCTGTAAATCCTCGACTGAGGCTGTTACCTCAGCATCTCCTAAAATGCGAACCGCTCATCGTTGCAGTCTGTCAAGTGCGTCGAGCAGGTACTTAGCAGAACCATCCCAAAGATGGAAACATTACTCTACACTCGATCGCGCTTGAGTCTTGTCAACAAACAGCGCTGCTCGGTAGTGAAAAACCGCCGCCTCAACTTATTGAGTATACCCAACTTACGGGAGGCAGCTGAAATAACACCCTCGATGTAGCATTTTGGATTTAGGTCCTGGCCGATGTCCATGCCGAAAATGCTGAGATCTACCGAAATTGGCAACTGAGCGTTCTATTGAGAGGGAGAAGTAAGGAAGGGTAAGAAAGGAAGTAACCTTCGATGAGAATGCACAAACCTGGGTTTTGGTGACATTAAACTCGACCAGGTTTTCAGACTTTAGCGACCAGGTCTTTGCACTAGGATATCGGCTTGCTTTGCCGCAGGATGTCCCAAGTACCGCTCATATACCGTACTGTCATTCGCATAACAATGAATATTGCCCAAGGAAAACATGTCATTAATATGCAGAAGAAATAGGGTAGGCGAGAGTATCGATCCCTGTGGGACTCCGGCATTGACTTTGTAGAACTCGGACGAACTGCCCTCACACAAGACACGAATCCTTCGATCTTCCAGAATGCCAGCCACCCAGGCGCCCATACGGGGCGGCATACCGAAGGCCGCTAACTTGGAAAGCAGGGAATAATGCCGTACTCTATCGAAAGCTTTGGCGATATCCAGGCTTACGGCTACAGATTCGCCACGCTTGTCCATCGCTTCACCCTATGCGTAAGTAACGAACGCTAGAAGATCACTCTTTGGTCGTTTCGGTCTAAACCCATACTTGCGATCGTAAAGCAGAGAGTGATCTTCCAGGTAACGGATGAGCTGAGCATTTATCACCCGCTCAAACACCTTGCACCGCACATAAGTGACAGCGATGGGTCGATAATTGGCTGGGTCCGAGCGATCCCCTTTTTTGGGGACGGGTTGTATGTTCGCCTCCTTCCAAGACACCGGCACAACACCGATATCGTAAGACTCTCTAAACAATCGTGTCAACACAGGAGACAACTCAGCCGCGCATTTGAGCAGCACAATTGCCCTAACCTTACTGCACATCAAAAAACTAACTCGACCTTCAAATTCCACATAAGATGCTCTATCAGTATTTTTCTTTTACAATATAGTCTTTTTGAGTTATAGTTAATTTAAAAAGCAGCTTGCTGAAAACAAATACAATAATACATCAATCCTGAAATGGTAAACCTGACGAATATCTTTTGGTCTTCAATAAACAATCTTTTCTTTATGTGACACGTCAGAATGAAGCAGACTATGCAGTCCAAAAAAGTGAAGGCGTTTCATACAGTGGAATAAGCACGATACAAAGCGCACCCACTCATGACGGCCTGCCAAAATGCCGTTTCACGCACACAGCTGGACATAAAATGGAATAAAACTTACAACAATTTTTATTATAAAATGGGCATTATAAAACAATATCATGATTATCACCAACAATCTATAAACAGAGTGAGCAAACTCTATGTTTCGATTTTTATTATGGAACTTAAAAAACCCAGTCCAGACCAGTGTTTTATATATCGGTTCTATTGCATCAAATGCTACGACATTGTTCTTAGTTGCGGTGTTCATTTTACTTCAAACAATCAGTACTTTGTTGTAAAGAGGATTCTTCATTATCACAAATGTCGCCTTGCTTCGCCTTATGTAAGTATGGCGTGACCTCAAACATGTGTAAAGGATGTTAGAAAAGTATTTTAATTATTATTGTATTATTTTTGTTTTTATTTGTCGCTTTATAGAGTTCAGCAACGCGTCTCATGTTAATCCTGTACGGCTTTAATTCACTTAGCCAGAAAAGCTTAATGCTCATTAGCATTGGCTTTCTGATAAACCAAGGTTTCTATTTTTTTTTGCTTCCGGCCAAAGGTGGACCGAAAGGGGGTGTGAGACTCACCACCGGCAGAATTTTTCTAACTGGCCTTTAGGGCTTAGTGCTCGAAAGTAAATGCCACAAAAACATTAACATTATCGAAACATTGACTTCTATATATAAACTCTGCTTTACTTCGGTGATCGTTTCCAACCACCTAGCACCGCGAAACTACGAGAGCTTCGAAAATCTGACAAAAGATTTAAAAATCGTGTTCTAGGTATTGATGGGTTAAAGTAAAACGAATATATTCTCACGCGGTCATGTGCTCTTTCTACCAAAAAGAAAGTTGTCAGTAATGGGCCAGTTTGTTTATGAAATCTGGTATATGCATATAAGAATATTTATAAATTTAGTAAGAAAAGGGTATATACATAACCTAAACACAAGTAATAAGCATAAACTAGTTGTGCCACTAGGCTTCAAAAAATTAACAAATCTTTTAAAGGTCAATATATGACGAACGACGATGAATATATGAGGCAATTATATAATAATATCCCAAACAATATACAGCAATTAAGCCTAGATAAATTTAAATTAACAATAAAACGCATGCTGTCTTTAAAGGGACACAATTCTATCAAAGACTACATGGCAGATAAAAAAGCTTGGAATTAAACTGCCGTTTCATACAGGCTATTCTAATGACTATAATAATATGAATATGAATACGATAATATGAATGACTTAAAACATGAATATTGTTAATGTTATATTACCAATTAATAATTTGAAAGAGCATAGCCTGTGAGTTTCTTGCTAGTTCTTCTTACAGAGCGGTACTGGCACTTCAGTACAATTATATTTTGATTGTTTTTTTATATTTATATGTAACTTTGACTTTTTCAAATGCTATGTAATAGTTTATGGAATAAAAAGATTTTGAAGATTGTAAAGAAAACGTCCTGTATCACTGAATAATTCGTCATTCAAACATTAGGGCCTCATCATACTGACGGTTTACGAGCGTTTTAAATGCGGAGCGGGTGCGAACACGCCATTTTGCACTGTCTTGTACAAACGCCCCTCAGCTCAGCCCAGCCTCACTTTAGTACGTAACGAGACACGAATGTGAGAGAATGTACTTGTATCATAATGGCATAATTGGGAGATTTGGATATTAGTACAGAATTATTTATTAGTTAAGACTTGGAATTAAAAAATTCAAAGTCGTTATGAACAACACAAAGTATTCGCTCTGTTTCATTTAATATTTTATTTAATGGATGCTGCCAAGATCTACGATGTATTCGTTTACGTTTCTTGCCTCTTCAAGGTAATAATGCTAACAGCGGTGTTTCTAATCGCAATCCATTTTGTCACTGAGTATATCGTACGCGTTGAAGCGCTCGTAGCTCTGCGGTGCTCGGTGGTCGGAAACGATCGCCGAAGTACAGCAGAGTTTACAGAGGTCAGTCCTTGGATGGGTGACCGTTTGTGTGGCATTTGATATCGAGCGCTTCCGTGCTTCGGAAGGCACGTTAAGCCGTTGGTCCCGGTTATCACTAAATGTGGTAGTCGTTAAGCCATGTTAGAGGTCTAATGGGCGGCTTGAAAAATTCTAACAGCAGGACGCCACACACCTGCCTCCGCCAATCCGCACTGGGTCAGCGTGGTGGAGTATGACCCAATACGCTCACACCTTGATATGTGAGAGGAGGGTCGTGCTCAGTAGTGGGACGTTAATGGGCTGTGATGATGATGATGATGATATCGTACGCCACGCACGGTTCGCTGCCGCATCCGCTTTGCATTGAAAACGCTCGTTAACCGTCAGTATAATATGGCCCTTAAGCTCTTGTTACGATTAGCAAGTCTTTAAAGTAAAAAAAGTTCATAATGACCGTGTCCGATTGCTATTCACATATAATTATATAGCAGGGGAGCTTATGTCAATTGTGTGTAATTGCGTAATTAGCGTTATACGCGGTTGAGGCGTGGACACTTAAATAGGGCATTAAAATATCAACTTTGTTAATAAATAAAAAGATATGAACGACTTCGTTTCAAAGTTTCAAAATTCTGACCATGTCATTTTCATTAATAGTTATTGTTATTATTATGTCATTTACATCTGTTAGAGATAGCTGATGGAGATCTCGTCTTGAAATAAGTTTAAGTTTACAATCTTAGTTTTTATTAATATTTACAAAAACTTTTGGTATTTTCTGCACTAGGGCATATGTCTTTGTTTGCCTCTTGTGTTTTATAATATTCGGAGTATTTTAGTAAAGTTTGCTTTAAATTTTTGAATACACTGTCCGCTATTATATCAAAAACTGCTTCACTAATTTAATTTCTTCCACAGCTCTACTTTATATTTCTTCAACACATTTCTGAACAAATTAACACATCCCAGACACAATAGAAAATTTATTGTTTGACAATCACTTGGTGTTGAAGATTAATTTAAAAATAAAACCCTAGCTTAATTTGAGCAAGCATTTAATTGGCATACGCTTATAATATGTAAACCTATGAACACATCAAAATGGTGGCAGCCACACTTGGAACTGCTTCCCGCATTCAAGCTTCTTGCGCAGCGCTGCTTCAAAGCGCGCGTCACGCGAGGCGTCACGAGGTGCACGCGTGTCACGCACTCCTTCGCGGTACACCTCACGCGCTGCACGCAAAAACTTCGATACCTGCGCTACGCTGTCTCGGACATCTTCCACCGGCATCTGAAGAAAAAGATTTTAATTGCAAGAAATAAAGGGTTAATATATGATTATTTTAATCTGGTCATTTCTACCCAATATCATTATTGGAATTAAAATTTTACAAGTCATTTGTCATTTTGAATCTCAGAAAAAATATGGCACTTAGATTCACTTATACTTATTTTTTTTACTTTGCATGTAAGTGAATCTATGCCTGGTGATTTCATTGTAAGTAATATGTCGTTTTTTTCATGTATATTTTTCGACATTTTCAAGAGCTATGTAATAAAAAACTTTTAACTTTTTTTAAAAACTAGTCGGTCATGTAATTGAATAGATATGGAAGTATAATGTAAGATAACAGTGTGGATAAATTATCGCCACCTCGAAAGACTCTACCACCTCATGTCATGCCCGAGAGAGTTATAGAAACAGCTAAGTTTCATCTAGAGATATAAGTGAACTTGGCTACAACTTTATAACCCTTTTAAATAGTTATAGCAAGGTTCTTGAAACTGTCCCCAAAATGGGCCATATGAGCGTGGATTACATATATAGTTTTATTGTTACCTTCTCAATAAAACTGACCTGGTCGTCAGCTGGTAGTATGTGAGGGTAGATCCTGATCCAGTGCCCGACCCTCCCCACGGCGCGGTCCCACCGCACGCCGTTACCCCACGAGCAAGCGGCCATTATTTTCCTCCGAGCAGCTGTGGACGGTCCGCTACGACATGTCTCTTCCGTCTCAGAGGGTGCTACACTGGATGTTGACTGAAAAACTTGTTAAATTATACATAAACACATACAATCACGCCCGTTTTCCCATAAGAGGTAGGCAGAGGGGTATTATATGCCCACATTTTGCCAATTGTATATTTGGTCCCACGTTAGGTGGCGAGCCTCTTGCCGCTTATCAGGAACTTTTATATTCGCTAGAGCCTCGTCCGTTTATTGGCAGGCGCACTTGCAGGTGAGGCTGGCTTGGGTTCCTAAGATGTTGGTAGAATCCCTATATACCCAAATAGTGTTAAACTCAAATACCCATTTCTTTTTATTATAACACAAATCTTCACAGTTCTTTACGAGTAATTTTGATATGATTAGGAGACAACGTTCTGCTGTATTAACAGAGGACATGTAGATCTAGTCTAGGTGTCATAATTTTGTGCTATAAGGTAATAAGAAACGGTCACTTAAGTGAAGCAGAGTTCACAGAAGTCTAACGTTGGATTGGTAACAGTTTGTGTGGCATTTAAAGTGTAGCGTTACCATCAATATAATTGGTAGTTGTTAAATCAAGGTCATTGGGTGGCTTGAAAACTCCAACAGCAGGACGCCACACACCTGCCTAAACTGATTACCACTGGGTAAGCGTGGTGGAATGACCCAACTCCCTCTAAGCTGCGATGATGATGATGCACCATCTCATCATGGTTCGTGATGCTCGTGGCTGGCAGGCTAAAATGATAGGAAAGACAACAAAATTTTGCGCTCCCTTGCTGTAGTATGTTTTATTTGACTACAGTGGTTCCCATTCCTACACAGGTCTACCATTTATACTCAGTCGATGTATATGTATTTTCTGTCAACAAGCTGCGAGCGTCGTCGTAATATTTTTAGTTGATATTACTGCCGGCGGTTGCTTCTGTCGGTGGTGAGTCCCACACACCCCTCTCGATCTCTCTTTGGCCGAGAAGCAATGCGTAAACGCATTTGGATACCGACATAAACACGCCCGACGCACTACAATCATCATAATCTAACATCAAATAAACAACATTTACCTGGATATCAGAATTATCAACGCTGGATTCTGACATTGGTTTGTTAGACCTTCCGCTGCTTAATTCTTTGTCTTTTTCATTTATTTCCTTCTCTTTCTCTCTCATTACCTTGACTTTGTCATTCATTTCCTGAAACAAGCCGTGTACAAAATTTAAAACTTATATTAACAAAGTTAAATCCAAAAGTTCAGGACGCATATAAAATGTAATTGTTTTAAACTATATGACAATAGCAAACAAAAAATTATTTATTTTAACGCTCTTTCCAAGTTTCACATTTTTAAAGTACTTGAGCTCTACTTTTCTCTAAATATCAATCAATTAACACTGAACTAAACATATGCCTACCCCAAAGATCGTTTGTTAACCAAGGTTCTTAGCAACACGCACCCGTACCGTACCAGCCGACCCTGTTTCAAGTTGTCTGACCATCTTGTCGCAAGTATTTGCACATTAAATATAGCGTTAACTACTCAGGGTTAGTGTAACTTTCCAAAGATTACATACAACAATCAACAACTTTTTCATTACATATAGGTTACTATTTTAAACAGATTTAATATTTAAGGCATATTTTATAGGAACGTATGCGTCAAAAAAAGAGAGTATTAGATGAAATCCTATGAAACCTCGCTTAATTCCAAATTCGAGACTTTATAGCGTCACTAAAGTCTAAGGAACTATTTACCACATAGTCAGTGACAGGCGGCAGTAGGTTGACGCAGTGCAGGGGCATTGCGCGCCGCCGACGCCAGCGCGACGCGCGTCGCGTGCCCGCTGTGGCCGCGCGGAGTGGGACCACTCGTGGTATGCCAACCTCGTCCTCCGAGTTGTAACTATTGCAACAACTAAAAAGCATAAGTAACTAGATTATCGAAACGAGCATTAAAAAATGGTCACTCTTTTTTCACTGCATGAAAAATTATCAAATTAAAAATTAAATTAAAAACGATTGTTGGGCATACCATTATGATTGTACACTTTGCTTGTATAATAACAAAAAACACTTACATAACTAGTATTAAAACTATCATACACTTATATTAAAATTTATGTAAATAACACTACAAAATCATACAATAAAATTTTGTGTTCGAATTTAAGTAAGAACGACAATCAATAACATTGCAAAAATTTCAAAATGATTGTTAGTATGAAGGTTTAAAACGGTCATATCGGTTAAAAGTAAATTTCCATTAAAAATACGACATAACACGGTGAACAGGTAAGGTACTTTTTTATAATCACTCAAAGTGGGTACTAATGCTTTTACTGACTAAAAAGCATTCGTGTCTTCTTTCGCCTATTATGTTTCGGAGCAGCGGTAACTCTATCGAACAACCTAGCAAACCAGGGACAGACGTCACTCCTTGGATTGAAGTCAATTATATGGTATCTGAAATAGACACGTTATCCTACACCAACCGTATATTCTGGTAAACACGTTAAGTGGTTGGTCCCGATTATCACTGAATTTTGCATTCTTTAAGCTAAGTTAATGTAGCCTGTTATGGGCTGTGTTAAAAAATCTATTAGCAGGCTGCTACATACTTGACTCAGGAAATACGCAAGACCACAATCCCCTTCACGATGGATCTGTGAAAGGATGCCTATCGTCAGTACATACAGTTTAGTTCAGTTATCAATGCACTGAACTCATCGCTCTACGGCATCCTTACAACTGGCAAATTACTATTTGTATTGCGTAAAGTAAATTTTCCTGTGACGGTCGTAGCGAGCTATATCTGGCAAAGTCTTATGAATATTGCCTCTAATAAAATCACTTGGGCTGTATTCTTAAGACTTTCGGTAAGGACCCAGATTTCAATTATTTCACGAAGCGACTGCATTCTCACCTCCGCAACCTAAAGTGAAACGTCATTGTATGATTAAACCAGCTGTATAGAATAAAATAACAACAGCCATAAATGTTCATAACAGCCGGATCTCGCATCGTCCTGCATTGCAGTCTATCTATAATTATCTATAATTCTTACGTCGCGGCCTTCATGGTTTTCATTTCATATTAGTTTTGTGTACAAAGTTTAAGCATTACTTGTGTATTTGCGACTGTCCCCGTAGCAGAGCGAGGCCGGTGTGTCTCATGGGCAGGCCCAGCAGATCAAACAGCTCATGAAGCATTGGTTGTTTCACGGTCACGTCGGCCTCGCAATTCGTTCCCAAAGCTGGTGATAAGTTCACCTGAAAACGATACCTCATTTAAGGTCTGGTATTACGGCGATTGGTGTCGAAATATAATAAAAACAGTATGAAAATACCTATATTTGTAAGTACCTACATAAGGCTCCTTATCAAATAAAGCAGAGTTGTGCAATATTAATCAATAGGACACCAAGACTCCATTCTTCTGATTTAATAAAATTCATCCAGTGAATACACAGACAGTAGGCAATTGTTTAATATTGGCACAACTTAGGTTTGCTCCTCTTTTCTTAGTTCCAGTGGACTGTCTGCTATAATTTTGCTTTGGGATACGGTCAATTATATGTAGGAAAAAGGCTAGTCACGCAGGGGGAAACATATCGACTAATACGTTAATATACCACAGGATTACAGCGCCAACTAAAAGTACTATAGTAACAGATTTTTATCGATAAGTTTTTCATAGTCACGTAGTTTTAAAAATAAACCGCCACCTATCGAAATTTATTATATAGGTAATCATATTTTTATTGGCTACAATAAGGCATATACGAAGCGCTCGTACCACCGCGATATTAGGTGATCAAATACAATGAACAGATGTACCGTAGGCAGTCCCTGGATGGGTAAACTTTTGGGAGGCATTTGATATCGAGAGCTTCCGTGCTTCGTATTGTCAGTTAAGTCATTGTTAATTAAGCCATGTTAGAAGCCCAATGAAGCAACTTTAAAGTTCTAAAAGCAGGACGCATAACTCATAACTCTGGGTACCCCAGCCAATTCTTAGACTTGGCTGGGGAACTCAGATCCGCGGACTCAGTCCGCGTTAATGAATATACACATATAAAAATATGTTTATATTAAAAGACTAAGATGATGAAAGCATTCTCTCTTACTTCAATTAGCCATGGCTTTAAAGAGTCATCTAGCAGAACATCGAAACCGTAGAACTCGAAGCAGTTCCTAGCTGGTGGAGTGCCGGCTGCCTGAGCCAGTAACGTCAGCGTCACCAGAGCCCTGATTCTCTGCCAGACCAGCCACTCCGCCGCGCCCCATCGGCCGACCAGGGCACGGCGAACCTGTTTCAGTGTCCATTTGCAACCTGAAAGTGGTTGTAAATACTGTTTTAATACAATTGCATTTTCTTTAAAAACAAATTATCCATGTTGAAACACAACTACATCAACATAAGCCCTGTAGTTATATTGCAACACTGGTTAAAAATTACCTGACATTCGCATTTAAGTATAATAACAAAATAAAATAAGGATAATATTCCTATTATTCCATTTTTCAAGAAAGTTATTTACAATATGATATAAATTCTACCAAAAACTCCCATTTACCCTTTGCTGTAAACTTAAAGCGCTTAAGTAACGATTACATTTATGTCACCAGTGCGAGGTCAGTGATCTCCGGTGTGGTAATTATACTCTAAGCCAAACGCTCAATCTATACGATAGGATCGCCACAAACTATTTCACCGAGGGATGAGACGAACTACGAAGTATCACCATCTAGGGTCAGCGCACAATGGCTTTTCCTTCCATTGGTAATTCAAAAATTCAAATTCAAATTCATTTATTCAAGTTTGGCTCAAAAGAGCTCTTATGAACGTCAAAACTTAAAAACTAGCGCGCCCATTCACTGCGGGCGGGAACTTGACCGTAAAAGAACGGGCAAGAAAATCGTCAAGGTTAGTTTTTTCTCCCGCATTTATGTTGACTGCTTGAATTAACTCTTCTACATTTCCTGTCTCTTTATGGGCATTTTTATTAGTTTATTTATTTGATTTTTTATTGCACACTTAAAAGTACTACAAAAGGCGAACTTAATGGCCATTGAGGGGCCAAGCGAGCATCCAACTACTCGTCTCAATAGAATTGTGCTTGTGAAAGATCAAATAAATGCTTTTTACAACAACGCGATCAAAATCAAAGTCAAAATCATTTATTAAAGTTTGGCCCAATAGAGCTCTTATAAAAGACCGTTCTGAGGTTTCTAACTAGAAAAATATAAATGATGAAATTCAGCTTACCACTTCCGATTCGATCTTTGCATTCGGCGTACCGTGGACCTGACTTGTTCAGAGACGAATTCGTGAGATGACGATACGGGTTGTGGATATCGGTCACCGTGTATTTGTCAGTTCCTGGAAAATATCAATAATCAGCTTCATTTTCAACTTCAGCGAAAAAGGTACTTGAGATATTAATTTAAATTTAAAACAATCCCATTGTCCCCAGTTACCCGGCAGCCGTCACAAATTAGTTTAAAAACTTAACGACATGTAGCGGTAGTAGGCATGCAATAATTACGATAGTTTCTTTTACATTCTTACATGCCACATGAAACCTTGGCAGAACTAGTACCGCAACCCGGATAGCGCTCGGATGATGATGATGATGCTGAGTTGATGATTACTAAGCAGCCTTACTAGATTACTTAGATCTTTGCTAGTAAGTATCAAGAATTTTATGATTGAATATATTCTTATTTTCACCCAAAATAAATGATTGTGAATTTAAACGGAGACATAAATGTTGACTTAAATTTTGGATATACGGTCGGTAATGCGCTGGTAGTATTAGTAGCCTTTGAACTGCAAGAGACTATAATAACAATTTTCGAACTGGTGGGCCGTATATTTGTGTGCCATAGTGTCGTATAGAAGAGTCTTGTTTCTGCTTGCTGTCTTTGTAAAAGATAGTGAAATAACATACCAAATCTAGCCAACCCCTCGGCGTACATGTAAGCCGTGAGTGGCCTATACCCCGGCACGCAAACGTACAGCCGCAGGTCGAACTTATAGCCTGCAATGAGCAGCGGCCGCTCGATGTAGCGCTGCACCACGGCAGCGGTGCCACAACGCATCTCGCACACGCTCTGGAATTCAAATAAAGAACTAATAAATACTCAAGAAGAAAAGTGATTTATCATGTTATTGTAAACTAATTAATATGGTTGAGTTTCATATAATTATTTACATACATACATTCACGCCTGTCTCTAAAGGGGAAGGCAGAGGCATATTATACGCCCTCACTTCGCCAAACATATAGTTGGTCCCACGTAATAATGGCGAGCCTATTGCCGCTTACCGGGCACTGTTATATGCGTCAGAGCCTCGACCGTTGATCGGCAGGTGCACCACTTGCAGGTGATGTTGGCTTGGGCTCCTTAGGTCTTGGTAGGAACCCTATACTACTGTGTATTTATATAATTATAAATACATCGACTGTTAATCGCAGAACGATGCTGAGTATAAGAATCTAAGCTTTCACAGTGGCGTGTATATAGCATTTGGACAAGTTTGTGTATGCGAATGATATATACATGTCACGTAAGACCTTCATATTTCTTGCTTCTTAATGTAATGCTGACCAAAGAACTTACTTTATTCCTTTCCGTTTTCATGAATTGCCTGCTCGTCAGTTAAATAAAAGCTGCGTTGTTTAATAAGACAAAATGTAGACAAAACAGAACAGAGCGTCAGAGACAGAAAATTTATAAAAACATTAGCGCTAGTGCATATAAATATACTGTTTGTCCCAATTTAACATTTTTAAAGTGTAATAAAGAATTGCGAATAAACTCACTCGAAATAGAAATATCCCTCGACCTTGGCTCTGAGCAACAGGCTTGTGGATCCATATGACATTAGAGTCTCCATCTTCACTTCTACGCAGTCTTGAGCACTCTGATACCAGCTTGGCATACTCCAAGGGAAGATGGTAGCACGGTGGACTGAAACATGCCGTAAATAAAAGATAAGTCATACTTATTTAAACACCATAGCTCGTCAATAGTGCACCGCTATGGTTAAACTTGTTATAAAATATTTATAATATATTCTCATCATTAAGCACGGGCCTTCACTTAGAAACCAAGATGAGAGAAGTAAAAGTAAAAAGTTCTTTATTTCATAACTTGAAAAGGTCAAAAAAATATAAATTAAAAAAAACTAATTATTACTACAATGAAATCACGAAGCTTAGATTCACTTAGATGCGAAAATATTAATTTTTTTATCCCCTTTTAAATTATCAATTAAATATAACACACGCAGTAAATATTTCAAGATACTGAAAGGGGCCCCAGATGCCGAGAGTATTGGGTTGTATTCAACCACACGGTCCCAGTGCGGATTGTGGAGGCAGGTGTGTGACGTCTTGCTGTCAATATTTGCATACGGCCTCTAACTTGGCTTAACCCTTAAAACAGCACACCATTATAAGTAATCAGTTTTTCCATATCAATAGGATATCAAAGTAAGAAAGATATTCATGATAAAATAATAATAAAAGAGTTGCTTAGTAGATTTTCAAAATATCCCATAAAACAGACAGTACTGATTCCGTAACGATTGAGTCTCTCTAATTTGTGTTCTGTAAAACGGAAACTGCTACATAAGCTACAAATCAGAACTGTTTAATATATTAGTATAGTATTGTATAATTATGAATAAATAAATAAAAAAGTATTTTAATAAAACACTGAATTTCTTTTTCACTAATAAATTATTAAAAAATTAAAGGATTCTTTTAGTCATAAATCTTTTTTGTATGAAAAAACAAAAAAAACATATATTTTATTTGTGTAAAGCACAATCTTACATCACACTTAAAGCATGCAATCATTGTTTTCTAATTTTACAAAAACGAATTACTAGGAAACAAACGAACTCCAATTGTGTTTGAAAAGACTAAGAGGATAATATTATTGACTTTACCAAGGAAGTCGTGTTTAAAAAGAGAACGGTCGATCAAAGTATCCAAATATTGTAACAGATAATGATAGTAAGTACATAAAGTTTCTGTAAATGTGTGGTACGCCATTGGAATTGGTGATTTATAGCGGAATAACACGCGAGACAAATATATCATTCAGAAACCTAAACGGTCGTATCCCAAATTCTAGTCTAATCACGAAGTATTTTAGGACTTATAGACGTAATGTCTTTTGTCATTACTCTTTGCAGTTTCAAAGTAGTCATTAGGATTAATAAATCATAATCTCTGCATGTTAATGTTTCACCATTGGATTCAGAACACCTTGAAATAAGATGGGAGAGATGTAGATTCTTCTTCAGCATAGCGATCTCAGTGAGAATTAGAGAATTGTTGTTATCAGGCAGACTGTTAAACTCTTTATCGGAATACCTTTGCAGTATGATGGATAATAAGACATGCCAGCCCAGATCAACTAAGAGCAGGACAGAAAGATAATAGTAAAGACCACAAATATACACATCTGTTTTTATCCTTGCATGATATTTTCAATTCAAGCCGATTTAGTCAAGCTAAATCGGTACAACGCTCTATTTACTTTTTTTCACGAAAGACCTATGGATCACATTACGTTTTCAAAATGTTGAAGACTATCGGCAATGTCGCGTGCCGCTCAAACAATAGCTTGACACGAGAGCGACGTATTGGAGAATGTGACGACTTTTACGGTGTATCGGTGTAAGGAATCTTTATAGCCCATATACGCATAGCATAATGATCCCAAGAAGAACATGTGTATCAAAATATCAATGACGTAACTTAGTGAACTTCGGTACGGAACTGAAAATAACGCGGGATCACGCAGTAAGTAGAGGAAACTAATATAACTGAGGGCAGAAAGTTGAGTCATTTAACAGGCTCTGATGTCAGTCATGCTTGTAAATCAAATAATAATAAATAAATAAATATTTTCTGACAATTACACCAATTATTTAGATCCAAGATAAGTATCATTAAGAACTTGTGTTAAGGATACTAATCAGCGGATAAACATACTTAAATACTTTTTTTTTGTACATACATACTTAACATACATAGGAAAACACCCAGATCAGAACAAATATTCATGTTCATGCACACAAATATTTGTCTCGTGTGGGAATCGAACCCACGGCCTGTGGAGTGAAGTGTCGGCGGAAATATTTACCCACATACATACATACGTTTCCCGGAGAGGTAACCAGAGGCATATTATACGCCCACATTTCGCTTATTATACTTTTGGTTCCACATAAATAGCTTGCGAGCTTATCGCCGCTAAGCGATAACTTTTGTGATCACCAGAGCCTCGTCTGATGACCGGCAGGTGCACCATTTGCAGGTGAGATTTGCTTAGGTTCGTTTGGTCTTGACAGAATCTCCCTACACCCCCCATCTTATTTACCTGTTTTGATCTGACGTACCTATTGACACGTCGACATTTGCATTCTCCACGTGCTTTCCAATAAGCCAAAGATATGTTTACTGGTCGTGATTTGTTCGGGTTTAGGAAGGATTTGCCACGGAACTTAACTAAGGAATTAGGCAGAGCTAGAATAAGACGGGTCTTTACGATCCGAAATACCTATATTTGCCTCAAAGTGTTATTGCAAATGTCGGAAATAAAACTAAAATAAAAGAGAAGAACTAAATTTGTAACTGGTAAAAAAGTCGTAATCACTCAAAATGTTAACCAGGATATATTGGATAACAAAATTAACAATGGGCTAATATGAATTAGGTTTATAGAAAGTAATTACAAAAATAAAGAAGTGAAAGTGTAAGTGTTTATTTAACTTTTAGTCATTTTAAAATAAAATTCGCAATAAAGTTGAAAGTGTACGGTGTAAAAACTAAAACTTATAAAGAAAAGACTCAAAGAAATAGTTTCAACGCTTCAAACTTTGTCTGGCAACTTGCAAAGGTCGTATTCAAATTCTTAATGCACCAACGAAGGTGAAAGTTCACGGTGATATTAAATAATCCCTAACCATATTAATGAACAAAGGTCTAGAGCAATTACCCCAAGTGGTACCGATGGTTGCGTGATTGAACGAAAAAGAGTCAGGAACTGAGTTTTGTTTTATAAAATTAGTATGCATAACTGTTAACCGATGTTCAGGGCCTGGTATGACGTTGGTTCACGTGCAGCTTGCTATAAAGCACTTTGTTTAGTGTACAGATTAAAGGTCAAGACAAGAATGGGTTTGGTGAAAGTAAGCTGAATACCTATTGCGACAGCACCTAGTTTATGGCCAAACAAAATGTCCTAATGCATTATCAATTATAAAAAAAGTGATCATCTAAGTAATTAGCGTCTTAGTAAATTAAGTAATTATAATTAATTGCATTGAAATTTATCCTTTGTCATTTAACCATTCCAAAGCCAGCTCTAAATGGTAATTTGAACCGCAATTTCATATATATATAACACTAGATAATATGTAAATAAATAATTCGCACCTACGAGATACGGTGCTACAACGTCACTTATGCAAATTTGTCCAAATTTATCTGAATATGAGAAAAAAACTAATGTACCAATTTGTGAGATGTTTAATTTGACGTGAAGAGTAATGTCGTGATTTGAATAAAACTATATTTTTTTTAGTCAAGAAGATCTATCACATTTTTTAAAAGCTTATTTTGAAAAATTACATCATTTGCATAAGTGACTTTTTGCAGCGAAGGTGTGATATGTACAGATGATAAAGTGGCGGTCAGCCCATTATTCTCCACCTTTTATTATGTGTAAACTTAAAAACTAACAGATCAATCTTCATCAGAAGTCGTTATTTAGGCTTAAAATTTTGTGAATGAAACTAACAATCGCTTTAAATCTTAAGTACAAATGAAGATTCTGGTATATATAATATTCCCAAAGACTTTTTACTTGTTCTTTTACTTTTCTTGGAAAGATTATAAACAATATTTGAAACACATTATTGAAAAGTCTAGTTTACCTCTTGCGGTAGGCGCTTACGTGATGAGTGGGCTTACTATCGTAGTGTATGAATTCGCGAGGTTTACATTCAGCGACAACTGTTTGTTTGTCATAACTTTCAGCCATTCACTATTTGGAAAGAGGAATTGTTTTTTAAAAATGAATCCACACCGTGACTGAACGATATACGATATATTAAGCAGTTTTTACTTACATTACTATTGATTCTATAACATAGCATAATCTCACTCTGTCCCACAACAACGGCTTCTCATACCCCAGATTGCGGCTTTTATAAGCAGAGGTACATTTGTGGCTTACTGCTGTTTAAAATAAGGCAGCCTAATAGGACTTCCAAATAGGCTTACCGACTAAGTGATAACCGATATCAACGGCTCGACGTGCATTCCGAAACACGAAAGCGCTCGACGTCAAATGCCACACAAAAGGTCACCAATTTAAGAACTGACACATACGAGTATGTACCTGGTTGCAGTATCTAAATCTCTCCTGTTAGTACATTAAGCAGCCCATTAGGACTTCTAGCTTGGCTTAACTACTAAGTGATAACCGGGATCATCGGCTTCACATGTCGAGCTCGATTTCAATTACCCCACAAACGGGAACCCATTCAGAAACTGGCCTATCTTCTATTATTTTCGCCTTAACTTCAGGCACCGACCACCAAGACTGGGTATGTAACTCTCATTGTGTCAGTGCGTATAATAACCCGCGGCTGACCATTATCTCCTATCACACTGCTCTTCATCTTTAACGCAATCGTACACGTTTCACCTAGAGCGATTCGAAACTTCATAAGGGTTAGTGTGCCTTCGAAATATGGCAGTGTGCCGTGTAACACGCAACCGTAATGCCGCTTAAAAAACCAATGAAGCAAACATACAGACCTGTAATAGTGGTCTGTTCGCAATTGTCTATTGTCCAATATCACAGTACAAAATAAACCGTTCTGCCTTTGCGTCTTCCATTTTGTCAGTTTAGTTTTACATATTAGGGTTTTCTTAACAACTTAAGTACATACCATGCACTATTTATCCAAAATCCAAATTTTATAGTATAATATACCTAGCCATAAGATCTTTATTATCCGTTCTGCCCTGCTACGAGTTTGTCTTAGGTCGAGGCAGTATGTATTTTCCTTATATTTACTTCGGTTATTCGTCATCGACTCATCTACCTCTTTTCGATCATTCTATTCCTCACTCACTAAATTGATCTATGTTTCTGTCCTGACATAGTATGTCATATTATGATATATTCCAAATTTCCTTGTCTCAACCGAGTGCTACAGAGAGCCTGAAATTAAGTATTACAAACATCCATTGCCGACTCTAAAATAAGCAATTCATTTATCTATAGTTAGATAATTATTAAACGTGCTCCTTGACTCAAGTATAAAGTAAACTTGTTGCTTAGTACTCAAATGAAAGCCTGACAATCAAACCGTTTTCACAGCAAACTTGAATTTTCTAAACTTAGTCTATCGTGTTTAGATGCATATTTCACTATCTTCAAGCTTCTATTTCTAAATCGTTTTTTATTTGACAATATCGCTGCAGTTGCTTAATAATAAAATCAAGTTTATGCTTTAGAAAAGGATTATTTATACGACAAAAGTAGAACCTGAAAAGTGATTGCAAACTTCTTCATAAATTTGTATGAAATAAAATGAAAATTAACTATCCTTGAATTACAAATAAGCCAGCAACAGCAGTTGCACTAAAGTACTTTATCTAACTATCGTTAAAAGAAAAAAAACAACGTAACTTGGTCTGACAACAACAAAACAATGATATTTTACGATGGCATTAAATAAATTTCTTTAATTCGCTTCTGAAACACGAGATCCCGTAATCACTAATTTCCATCAGGATGAAGTTACAATTTACAACCTTACAACTGAAACAGTCGCGTGAGCGATGTGCAGTTTTACCGTTTTATTTATCTTTGTTTGAAATTATAAAAACGAATTCATAACCCGCGCTTCCTATTTGTCCAAAGGAACCCAAAATAAATGTTTTCTGCTTCCGTAAACATTTTTGATTGGCAAGGATGGTGCTGTGTGTAATTTATTGCGTGGATCTTTATAATTAACAACATTTACTAAGTTACCATTGAATGTTATCTTTATTACTGATGACGCCTTGATAGGTAAACGTAGAGTCAGATTATTCTTATTATACTAAGAGTAATACAAATTTATTCTGTAAGCCAAAATTAACTTTGAATTACCCTTACTCTTTCTCACTAAGAAATACGGATTCAAAACAATATTAAAGAAATTGCTGTTTGATTGCATGTATTTCCTGTACTCTTTAGTTTTGAATTTCGCTTTAGGCGCTAAAATATCAAAAAGCAAGAAATATGTAATGATTCTTTAAAAAATTGATAAATTCAAATTATTTCTTTAATACTTTTTCATTTATACACACACACATACACATATATTCACGCCTGTTTATCCGAAGGGGTAGGCAGAGGCATATTATACGCCCACATTTCTCCAATTATATAGTTGGTCCCGCGTAATAGGTGGCGAGCCTATTGCCGCTTACCAGGCACTGTTACGTTCGCCAGAGCCTCATCCGTTGATCGACAGGTGCACCACTTGCAGGTGAGGTTGGCCTTTGGCTCCTCAGGTCGTGATAGAATCCCTAAACACCCAGTTATATATAAGAAAAATTGTCTATATACAATTTTTTTTAAACTTTTCTTCTACGTGGCATGGCCGTGGAACGACTTGCACAACCGGCAAAAGCTATACTTCATAATCCCGAACTAAATTTCCAACAATGCATCGCTACCGCCACCCGACGAAGACTAATATAGGCGTACAAAGACAATGGACTTCCTGTCCTATTCAGTCCGTACTTAATCCTAATTTCTAAAAGCGAGCGAGCTGGAAAAATGCATAAGCAAGAGGGGTCTCTCATGGATCACTTATGAACGAACGAATGTACAAATATTGTTTTAGACCATGGTCCATATTTTGTTGGTAACAATAAATGACTTACCTATTAGTGTTAGTAGTAGTGACTATTTCACTTATTTACTTATTTTATTTAGTAAACAAAATACTTAATACTAACGCCAAAATTTACTATTAGATCCTTCTAATAATAAATTTTGGCGTTAGTAGCTCCTGCTTAAGCATAAAGTTTGCAGAGTTTAAATATAAAGTCGCAAATAAAATAAAATATCTCTATTTCAGATTTCTCCATATTGTGTTAGTTACATTATGACTTAAACAACTATGTTAGTATCTAAACAAAAAACAGGTATACAAACAACGAACGAACTTAATTCATAAAGTAGGCTAACATAAAAGGACAATTTGAACTCTATAATCGTAGAAATATAGCTCATGAACGGACTTGGTCGAACAAAAAGTGTCTGCATGGGCTTTCAAAATAACCCAACCTCGTCATTCACAAAACATTTGGTACGGTAATTGAATTTCCTTACGTCACCAGACCACATTTTGAAGGGTGGAAATTAGACTAATTGATTTTGATGAGTCGACATTTGTTCATTCAGTCTTGCTATTCGTTAAAACTTAGTTGGACGTGAATGGTTATTCAAGAAACTATGCGTTTTACATGTTAATGATGCAGGCAAAAGTTTAATACAATTAGCGTTTTAGGCCTTGATCCATCAAATTTTGTAGGCTTTTATTTGCGAACGAGGGCTTGTAGGTTTTTTTAATTTGGGAGAGTTGTCAGCTGTAAGTTTGATAACATTTTTAGTGATAAACGGATTCATTTTTTGCAATTCCGACTAATAGAAAAATCGGCCATATGCAAGACGGAAGAACGGACCGTATAAAATATTTTTTTTATCTCAAGTAAATATCATTTTTGTGATATTACCATAAATTTACAATTTTCGCTCTACTTTTGTCGTGTCATATTTTCTAATTAGTTTAAATTAAATTAAAATAATGTAGGATTTTATTCAAAATATTAACAGGCCTAGGCTTAAATAATAGCTTGATTTACAGCTTCAAGTCACCACAGATAAGCGTTCCTAAAAATAGGGTTTTATATGCATTGCACACCCTTGCGATTATAAAATAATAATAATATTAGTTGTAAGTTTTTTATGTTGTAGGTTATGTTTTTTTATTTTATGTTTTCATTTTAATGATAGTTTTTTTTTTGTTTAATTGACTGTTATATTATTTTTCTTTTACGCCACTATTTTTAAAAGGGCGGTACAGCGCTGCTGTATTATAAGATGCGTTACGCTGATATATCGCCCTTTTGACCTGTTAATGTTACCTTACCTATGTTGTTGTTACTATCATTGTAATTTTTTTATATTTTGTTTTGTTTTTTGTGTATGTGACACTGTTTTATCTAATTTGTGTACATAATTTATTTTCTCGATAGAAAATATTCTTATTCTAACATATTCGCGTTTTGCTGTCAATTTTTAAAATCTATTACATACGAAATCTACTTTAAATTTTGCAATTACAGAAGTATCTATTTAATAAGTTAAAATTTACATGTGAAAGTTTGACCTGTGTGAGAATACAATAAACATATTTTGCAATGATGCTAAATATAATCTTCTAATGGGACTCCGATATAAAATTAAAATAAAATCTATATATATATATATATATATATATATATATTATGTGTAACTAAGTACCTTATTGCAACAATGCAAATTTCCCATATAATAAGTTACATACATAACAGGGTACCTACCTATGTACCAAGTTACCTACGGAACGAGTTACGTTAATTTGTAAAATAACTAGTAATAATCAATAAGACCAACCTGAATTCGTAAATGGATCCATACACTTTTCTCATACACCGCAGAAGCCTCGACAGACTGTCCTTCCGACATATGGAACCACCCTTCGGTATGTGATTCATAAACTGTAAAAAGATAAATATATTTTATATAACGAGAGTACTGTAGGTTATGGCGGCGAATCTGTGGGTAGAAACTAGTCTGAACTATACTATAAAATTGATATTCGTGTAATGTACTTAAATAAATAAGTCATTATGGTAGACATAATAGAAATTAGTTTTATCATGATAAACACATGATAGTCAGAAGGAGTACGCTAATTGGTATGTTCCAGCAATTAAAGTAATAAAATTTATCGATATTAAATGCCACAAAAACAACCACCCTTCAAAGGACTGCCTTTGTGAACTCTGCTTTACTTTGGTGATCGTTTTGACCACCTAGCAACCACTGCGGAGCTTCGAGCGCTTCTATTAGTGATTTAAGTGGATAATAAAAAAATAATCTTAAAGAAACACGTGGAACCTGCCAATCACCAACAGTCTTGTAGCAGCCGGCAGGGAATGCACCTGTCCTCCACCAGAGGTTCCATCGGTCTTCAGCAGAACTGTTGCTACCCTGGTACATGCGCCAACCTCTTTCGGCACATACCTAATGAATTTTAAAGAATTTATTTCAGTCCTAGCTTCAAAAGGTTCTATTCCGGAGTACACTACTGACTGAACTGGTGGCTGCAGTCAGACGCAGCAATATTACAGGTAACCTAATATTTTTATGAAATTATTTTAAAACTCGACGGCAAACGACACGAGTAGTCAGCGTATGCACTTGTCGTTTGAGATTTGGTAGCCGGCAGTAAGGAAGATGCCTAAATTGGAATATGAATTTAATTTACAGTGAATTAATTAAAAACAGAACTAGTATTTTGTTTTTATAGTCAATGTGTAACAGACACTTTATATGACTCGTTCATGAAAAATAAGTGCAAAAATTGTGCCGGCAACAAAAACCATCGTAGTTTTTGCGCTTAAAATGCAGTCTAACTTAGTCATAACAATTTGACGTCATAAACTCAAAACAGAAAAGTATGTTTTCCAAATAAATCTCATTACCTTGACGAGTAAACTTGGTCCAAAGCCATTGTCATTTAGCCGATAGATAAACGGCTCATCATTATCCATACCTCCCATAACCCGTCCAATTTCCTGTACAAACAGTAAAAGTTGCATTATTACATTCACGGCATGTTGTGTTTCAGAAAGTATGACAAGCAACTGTTGTACACACATAATTCAACAATAACATCCAACCAACCTCACATATTAAGTAAACATTTTGCATGAACACGTGCGACACATCGATACAGAATTCAAATACTTTAGTGAACTATTTCAAACTAGCATCTCACACTGAGCAAAGTTTTAGATTTAATATAGTGGTGCTGTTGAAACTGAAGGGGTTTCTGTGAACTACGAGGAGTTTTATGAACGACGGCCCAAAGCACCGTCTGTGAGGCCCGCCCGCCTTAGACTGGTCTGGGTTGGAGCCCCCAAGCGAGCGTAACTTTGGCAACGATGTAATTTATAACAAAGCTTTCGTGACGCGAGCTCAGTAACTACGTAACTTAAGCAACGTGAATGCATCCTGTCATAACTAGGTAGGCGCTTCTATATGCGTCTTTGTACACATAGTAGGTAAATGATAGGAGGATTTTTAATTTTTTTAGTGTGCTAATTGCAGCCCCTAATGTTTAAAATGCCTTTTTAATATGATAGTGGGCTTGTTTCCAACGCTTGAAAATAAAAACGCCGTTTTAGCCGAAAGTTCTCACGCTTTAATCTGTCAACCTGTGTAGAATTAATACGTATGAGTTTATGTCAAGATCTTTATATGAATTATGTAAAAAATAATTATGAAATATGCCTAGTTTTGGAGATCTCCGATAAATTTTATGTACGCGATTCAGGATTGACATGAGACGGGTATCGACTCAGAAAAATAACATGTCTATGCTGTCCTATTCTGTTCTGTATCGCAGTAACATTGTACGCCCATTAGGCAGAACATGGCTAAAACTAACTATGACATGTAAACCAATATAACCCATGTTTCATAATAACAATATTTGATTGATTTATTTATTAAACTTTATCAGCGAATTGCAGATCTACGTATCGTAGAAAAACTTGTTAAAAAATTTACAAGCAATTATTAACTGACATTAAAAAAATAATATGCACAAAATAATTCCACAAACGAACCAGCTGCATCAAGGCAAAAGTTAAACACAATAATGCTTTACAGCTGGCATTAGCGTAGTTTAACCTTTAACAAGCATCATTAAATGTCTATTTTAGTTTGAGTTACAAAATTACACGAATTGGTTAAAAAGTAGTTAGAAACGACTGCAAATGTTCGGCAGTGATACCGCGACCATCAACGCTCGGCTCGAGTTTAAATCTAATACTCTTTTAATTGAAGCACTTAAAAAGTTTTAATTTGAATAGTTTCTAGTCCTACTCTACTTGTATTGTAACCCAGTTTTGACGCTGTTAGCTTGTTGCGTGCTACGCGTGATTCTTTCACCTGTTATAAGCATAGCCCTGGTTTTATTTCGGGAATTAATCGAAAAAGGGAGCGTTAGAATCGATATTGATGTCGAAGAAGTCGTGAGTGAAAACAATTTTGATTAAATGCAGTTTAAAGAAGCGGAGGCGTGCTCCCTACTAAAGGGAAGACCAACCCAGGGTCACAGCGAAAGTTAGTGAAATAGTATTAATAACGAAATGGTGTAATAGTTTCATAAGCGGGATTCAGGGTTTATTATGTGGTGCGTCGCTTATACGGTAGCGACACACGTTTACATCGATTATAAAACGCACTGGGACTGAAAAAGGGTGTGGGACTCACCACCGGCAGACGCGACCGCCAGCAATAATACCCACATAAAAGACTCTCCTGACAATGCTTGGCGGGCCTCCAAAGGTCCCTCTTAGTATGCCTCTGCTGACCCCTTCGGGGAAACAGGCGTGATCTTATGTATATATGTAAAATAGTGGAATATCAATCAATCAAATATGATAGATGGACCAGCTTTGTTAATTTTTTACTCTAAGATTTGTAACCACCACGTAGTAGACCCATACCCGTGCTGATTTGCAGAGCTGTTGCTAGAACTATTTAAGCCATATGGCCTCTAGCATGGCTTAACAACTATCAAATATAGTGATAACCAACGTCCTAAAAAGAGAGTAACGAGGCACGGAAGCGCTTGATATTACGTGCAAAACAAAGATTATTTACAAGTTGGGTAAAGTCAGCGTCAAATATGTAGGTAGGTAGCAGCGCCCAAAGCCCATATACACCGAAACACGCCCTGACGATCTGTGTGGAGCTTAAAGGTGCGTCCATAGCTTGCGACCGGCTTGCGAGAAGCGCACGCGTTGCACGCATTCAGGTCACTGCAATGATTTGGTGTACCTCTTTTAGCGCATCTCATGTGAATTCGGACGCCGCAGGAGCTGCCAAGATCGTAAAATGCGAATGCTTATTCGCGGAATATTCGCCAGGTGTGGACGCGCCCTTAGATGTTACCAACTTTATTATGCGGACTGTACACTGAAGCACTAATGCTAAAAGAAAACTAGCGTTGCGGTGGAACCTATCTAGACGTCCTCTGTCTTATATACAATATATACGTGGTGAAAATAAAAGGGATTTCATGAAAACTCTTTAGAAATATACTTGATAAAGTATCTAACATAGTTGTTTATTATTATACAGGTAGGTAGTATTCAGATCTATTTCAACAGGGGAAAGAAATTAAAAGAAAAGTAAGCTATAACTATAGCTGTTTCCACGGTCTTTTAGTACGGTAACTATCTAGTACTATCTACCTTTACAAATTCAAATCCAACCACTTATTTACGCGGAGCTACCTCGCTTCGTGCTCAGACCATAGAAAGTAAACTTGTCTGCCAAATAACGCGAAAAAAAATTTATACGTTATAGAAAAGTGCATGGAAAAACCAAGTGCAAGAACTGAACTCCAATAACCTCAATCCAAATGCAGTTATTTCAGACATTTTATTCCATTCAAAGAGTTTATAAAAGGAATAAAATTATTATGTTTACGACCGAATCAACACACGTGGAATCCGCTTTTTATTTTCAAAGATTTCGATTCGGTTCTTCTAGCTACAACCAAAACAGTTTTAATTCTTTCCAACTTTTCCTTACGAAAATACCTAAATAACTACAAATTTTATGTCCTAAGGTCACGTCTTGGTAATTTTGCTCGAAGGAAATTGATTCTAATAGCTACGAATACCAACTTGTTATTGTTGCACAATGCGATTAAACACGCTTAAGAAGCATGCTTCTCATTAAAATGAAAAGTTTAGACGAAGGTCGCGCAAAAATAAACAACGACATTACTTGCAAGCTGGGTTCTATTTTTGACATTAATCATGTTTAGGATTCCACATCGATATGGTTAATCGGAACGTAATAAAGGTTTGGTCGTATCCTTCGTGGGGACGTTCGATGTAAGTAAACAGGCAAAAAACAAGCAAATCTACCGAAACCACGTTACAAACTAATAATATAAATGCAAGTATAGAAATGCAAGTCTTGATGAGACTTTTTTTAAATTTAAGCTAATTTATTTCATTGTCAATAAAATTTGTTATTTACTAAGGTTAAGTATAAGATCTGCACATAAAAATGAAAAATGCTTAAAAAAGTTTAAAAACACCAATCAAATCAATTCAAACACTAAAATAAGTAATTTATTGATTCTTCCACTTTCGTTTCAGCGTTGGTCGTGAAGACATCGTTGTTTTGAGGCTCCTATCTTACCTGAAGATGCCCTGTGTAAGGGCGAAACACGTGTCGTGTTGAATAGATTCTCAATTTTGAGAATTGTTACAAAGATATTTTCTATCCATATATCGATAATACATCACTTACTAAAATAAGTATTAAAAGTCAATTTGGAACTAACCTGTTACACCAGTCACCGCGATATTTCCTCTATTATACAATTATATCAGTAAACATGAACATTTATATTTTACTCATATAGAACGTTTAAGCTTAATTACTGTTGCGTAGTCAGGCAAATCTTAAAGTACAATCGTATAATTATAATTCTTTTGCATGCAATGTTCTCGCTATTAGCTGCTGCAATTGACATATCCGACATAGATTGACATTACGCTGACACTCAACCTTAGACTAACTAAAGATAAACCTAGATAAGCCTTATGTGTGTCCCAGTGTTGTGCCATTAAATTAGAAAAATTTACCGCCCCTAATTGACAAACTGTGTAATTTGACTTTTTGGCGGGAAAGTGATTGTTTCCAATTTTCTTTTTTAAAAATAGTAAATTTGAATTTCGAACAATTATTTGTAATAATGGTGGATTATTCACCGTTAAGAGCGACCTCCAGGAGGTCGATTGACAGACAAAGGGATAACAAAATTACAGGAAACATATGTGCCAATATCGTAGCAAGTGAAGGGATGTAATCACCGCATTTTATGTCGAATGTATTATACAATTAAAAAAATACAATAGTAAGCCTTGTAAACCACTTTCGTGGTTAACTGTAAGTGCAAACGTAACGGTTCAGAACTAATAATTAAATTAAAAATAATCCATACGAATAATATAAATGCGAAAGCCACCGTGTCTATCTGTCAGTCTCGCTTTCGCACAAAAACTACTGAACCAATTTAAATAAAATTTGGTACTCAAATAGTCTAGAGCCTGGGAAAGAACATAGGCTACTTTTTAGATGGAATGTATCTGTAAATATACCAGTAGGTCACGCGGACGAAGTCACGTGCGGCTGCTAGCTAATAAATGGAAACCATGGAATAAATGAATACGAATTAACAAGGCGTGCATAAGTCATGATATTACTAATAACCACGGTAACACGTAAAGGATAACTTTCCAGGTCTTAGATTTTTTTTGTTGCTTGTATACTAATGCTAGCTCCATTTCAAATTTTAGCTTTCTAGGATTTTGAGTTATCAGGGAGAGATAGTTTTTTAGATATCAACAAAATCTAAAGTTATTGCGCTATGAAATTTAAACTTCATTACGTTGAATAAGTCTAATATTAACATTATTTCTTGAGAATAATGCAAATCCAAGGTATAAGGACTTATAAACCATTTTGGTTGCGCTTCGTTTTGTTCGCCTTGGAGGGGGCTCTACTATGCTCCAGATAATGGCTACAAAGAAACCACAGGTTAAGACTGAGCATGGAATTGAAGTACAAATGTATAGGGATCCTATTAAGGCCTAAGGAGCCCCAGCCAACCTCAGCTGCAAGTGGTGCACCTGCCGATCAACAGACGAGGCTTTGGCGAATATAAAAGTTCCCGGTAAGCGGCAACCTTACGTGACAACAAAAATATTATTGGCATTTTTGCAGTTAACATTAAGCCGATTACCAAAATCTAAAGCACAATCTTTCTTAGAACCAATTGGAAAAGAATACCAGTTTCCGAACTCTAGGCGAAATTAATGCGATCAAAATACAATAGCGATAATGTATGAAAATAAAATATTAGGTCGGGGAAAAAGTCTTTTCGCATAACGTAGGTATAAACTTATTATAATTTTTTTTTGACTGTACTATTTGTGTCTGGCTGGTTTTGGTAACATTAAAAAGAAAAAAATAAAAAAAAGTTGTTTCCCGCTATTTTTCATTTGTTTTTCTCTCCGTAAAAATGAGTGAATCTAATGAAGAAATTCGATACATTTTAAAATTTTATTATAAAAAAGGCAAAAATGCAACTCAAGCAGTGAAAAAAATTTATGATGTTTATGGACCTGATGCAGTGTCAGTAAGAGTAGCACAAATTTGGTTCAAACGTTTTCAGTCCGGAAATTTTGATGTTAAAGATGCACCTCGCTCTGGTCGCCCTGTTACGAATAAAATGGACGCCATTTTTGAAAGAGTGGAGCAAGATCGGCATATTAGTAGTTACGATGTAGCTGAAGAACTGGGAATTGACCACAAAACAGTTTTGACCCATTTGAAGAAAGCTGGTTATACAAAAAAGCTCGATATTTGGGTGCCACACGAGCTCACTCAAAGAAACTTAATGAACCGTGTACTCATTTGCGATTCATTATTGAGACGTAATGAAACCGAGCCGTTTTTGAAGAGATTGATAACTGGCGATGAAAAGTGGATCACGTACGACAAGAACGTGCGAAAAAGGTCGTGGTCGAAAGTTGGCCAGGCTTCACAGACTGTGGCCAAACCTGGCCTAACACGAAATAAGGTGATGCTGTGTGTATGGTGGGATTGGAAGGGCATTGTTTATTATGAGCTTTTACCGCCCGGCAAAACCATCGATTCTGATCTTTACTGCCAGCAACTGATGAGATTAAAGGAAGCAGTCGAGAGAAAACGGCCGGAATTGATCAACAGGAAGGGTGTGGTCTTTCATCATGATAACGCTAGACCACACACATCTTTAGCCACTCAGCAAAAATTAAGAGAGTTCGACTGGGAGGTCCTAGTGCATCCACCATATAGCCCTGACCTTGCGCCTTCAGATTTTCACCTGTTTCGGTCTCTGCAGAATTCTTTAGGTTCTGTAAGGTTGACCTCAAGAGAGGACTGCCAAAACTATTTGTCCCGTTTTTTTGATCAGAAGTCCCAAAGTTTCTACAGTAACGGGATAATGTCTCTGCCCACAAAATGGCAGAAAGTTATTCAACAAAACGGTACATATATATTGTAAATAAATGTAAATAAACTTTGAAAAAAATGTCTTGACTTTTCATACAAAAATACGAAAAGACTTTTTCCCCAACCTATTATATCAAAAAGAAGCTTAAAACGTCAATTATACAATTAAATGTAGGCGGGAAAGTGAAGAGCCATGTCTGCAGTTTTGTTTTATTTTCTAAAATTTGTGATATTTCTAACATTAATGTGTAATAACGGTGGATTATTAACCGTTAAGTGTTTGTGAATATACATGAGTGTTAGAGAGTGAAAGACAAAGGAACTTTGTCTATATATTTTGAATAAATAAGTAAGTAAGCACGAAGATATATCTTATAATTCCCGGACGCCTTAAGTATGGAAGCTGTCAGAAACTTAAATTAATTATTTTTCTTTTAAATAATGGCTTCGTGCGTCTAGCACATCTAGCCAGTGTCAAGTAAGTGATATATTTATAATATATAATTCATAGTAAATGAGAATGAGTGATGATAAAGATGACAAATGGTAAATGAGATACCCTTGAGGCCTCAGTAAAGATGTGGGACTAAACTGAGATCTCACATAGACTTCTTGAGAGAACTCGAAGAGTGATGTTGCACTGCTTTGTTTGATTTATCAACACTCATGTACGTTCACAAACACTAAACGATTATCAATTCTATTAACGATTGTTATTGCATATTAATTTTCCAAATATCTAAAATTTTAGAAAATAACACAGAACTGCGGACATTACGCTTCACTTTCCCTCCAAGAAGACTAAGTTATTGTTAGTAAACGTTTAGTAGGTAGGTACTTTAAAGTTTCTCATAGTAGAAACGTAAAAGGTGACCATTTTATGCAAATATTCGAAATGTAATATGGCTGTTAATAATCACAAACGGTCATTTAGAAAAGCCTGTGAGTTTCTTGCCAGTTCTTCTTACAGAGCGGTGGCTCGGAACTGGCACTTAGGTTCACTTACACTTAATTATTTTTTGTTTTTAAATTGTTTTGTTGCATGTAAGTGAATCTAAGCTTCGTGATTTAGTGTAATATTATTTCGATTGTTTTTTTTTTTTTTTCATTTGTAATCATGACGTTTTCAAGTACTATGTATAATAGTTTATGAAATAAATAATTTTTTACTTTACTTTACTTTAGAAACAGTTAGTAGGCAGATCACGGCCAGAACATAGACGAACGTAAAAAGTTCAGGGCTCCAAACCAATTTTCCTACTAACAATTTAAATGGCTTGTTTAAAGGTTTTGTCATTGAATTGTTGAACTATTCTTAATCCGTCAGTAAATAGGTTTTTTGCATACGTATATATACATACATACATTCACGCCTGTTTCCCCGAAGGGATAGGCAGAAACATATTATACGCCCACGCTTCGCCAAATATATAGTTGGTCCTACGTGGCGAGCCTGTTGCCGCTTACCGGGCTCTGTTATGTTCGTTCAATTTAAAACTATTCTTAATCCGTCATTAAGTTGGTTTTTTTGCGTGGTACTAAAATAATTAGTATATTATTGATATCTTAACAATTGTATAATATGCAAAGCTACTTAGCTTTTACTTACTTCTTAGCTATTACTTAATCGCTTTTGAGCCAATTTTATCTTAATTAACTTGCTAGAATATTATTCTTTAAAATTTATCATAATTAGCAAATTATTTATTTATTGCATAGAAAAATCTGTTATGTTGATTTTTTTATAGACTGTTGTCGCACATGTCAACTCCTTAAATGTGGAATTGAACCAAATCTGCAACTAGGTACTAATGGAGATTTTTATTCTTAAAAAAGAAGAGAGGTAAATTATAATTACTATTTTTCAAAAAAAAACATTCAAATCTATAAAAAAATGGAGGCATCAAAATAAATAAATGAAACATAGTTTTGGTAATAAAAGACATTTATTTACAAACAAACCATAGAAGGAGGAAAATTCTTCTACAATCTGTAAGTATAAGAAACCACGACCATAAACGCGTCATTCTAAAATCTTAATAATTTTTCAAATACAAATACAAATACAAATACAAATATCTTTATTTGCTATTAAATAGGGTACAATTTAGATGTCAAATTACATTATGAGTTCTTAACCTATTTAGCCATATTAAATAGCATGCAAATATTACATTCAGACTTATGGAATTTAAAGTAGCTACAGATTTACACATTGATTGTTGGTTATTTCGTAAGCGCGATTAAAACAGGTAATTTAACAGGTATGTTTCAAATGTCATTTATTTTGAACAATGTCATTGAGATTGCAAGTTTTACAATTCATACCTTAAGAATTCATCAACTGAATAGAACGCCTTATCCAGTAACCATTTCCTTAACATCGATTTGAAGCGGCTAGTAGGTAGGTCCTTGAAATTATTGGGAATTTTGTTGTAAATTTTCCTACACATGGCATAACAGTTTTTGAGATATTTCTCTGTGTTAGGAACGGTTCCCAAAACTAGTTTTGTAGGATATCGTAAGCTTCGTTGAGTCACATCTCTTGCTTGTATAAACCTTTGCTCATTTTGCTTAACATATAGAGCTACTTCTAAAATATAAAGGCAAGGGAGCGTTAGTATGTTGAGTGATACAAAATAGGGCCTACACGATACATCCGACGGCAAGGAGCAAATCGATCTGATGCAACGTTTTTGAGCAATAAGTAGCCTCTGTATATCAGTACCATTGCCCCAAATCAATAAACCATATCTTAAAATTGACTCGACATACGCGAAATAAGCTGTAATGGCAGTTTGAACACTAGCTACTTTGGTTAATTTGTACAGAGCAAATGAAAAGCTATTTACTTTATTGCAAACTTTATCAATTTGTTCCTTCCATTTCAATTTAGAGTCAATTATTAAACCTAAAAATTTACCACTAGTAGCGTTCCGTAGAATTTGTCCGTCATAATTGATATTGATAGTTTTATTTTGAAAACAATTGAAATTTATAATATTGGTTTTAGATAAGTTAATTTTAAGATTATTATTGGAAAGCCATTTGATTATTGATGTCAATGTATTAATAATGTCAATTTCATGTTGGTCCAAGGAAGAGTTTTTGTCAGTTGTGATAATTATTGAAATGTCATCAGCGAACATTAGCATTTTGTGATTTATAATGTCAGGTAGGTCATTAATATGTAAGACAAATAAAAGAGGACCGAGGACACTCCCTTGTGGTACCCCAAATTTATTTTCTTTAAAATCAGATCTGTATGAGTGTACCGTTTTTGTTTTATCTATTTGAACTATTTCTACACACTGAGTTCTATTTGAGAGGTACGATTCTAGCCATTGAAGGGCAGGACCTCTAATTCCATTTAATTCAAGTTTTTTTAATAATCTATTATGAGGGACACGGTCGAAAGCTTTCGACATATCTAGGAATAGCACTGTCGTAAAGTTTTTACTGTTTACACTTTGCAACACTTCGTGTACGAGGTCGAAAGCTGCATATGTCGTAGATTTATTTTTTTGGAATCCATATTGGCATTCTTTGATAACCTGATATTTGTTGAAAAATGCGGTAAGTTGACAATGCATAACCTTTTCGAAAATTTTTGAAAAAATCGGTAATATAGCTATTTGCCGATAATTGCTTGTGTCTGATTTGTCGCCTTTTTTATGTAGTGGTTTTACAACTGATAATTTTATTTTTTCAGGAAATTGACCGGTCGACAGCGATAAGTTAACTAGGAAGGCTAACACAGGGCTAAGTTCTTCTTTGCAAAACTTAACTACCTTAGTATTTATGGAGTCATATCCCTCAGAATGTGAATTTTTCAGAGACATAATGACTTTACATATATAATGTTCATCAATTGGAGTTAGAAAGATACTGTTAGATAAACTAGTTCTTAACGTGTCAGTGTTAGAGGAGGTATTATCATAATTTATGTCATTTATAAAATAATCATTAAAAGTCGAGGCAATACTCAGAGGGTCAGTTATTTTTACTCCATTTTTAATAATATTATTCGTGTAGTCCCTTTTTACATTCGTTCCTGCAGTTTCATTTTTAATAACCGTCCAGGTTGCCTTACAGATATTACTGCTCTTTGAAACGAATTTTTGATTTGACATACGTTTTGCATAATTTATACACTTTTTAAAAAGGTAGTTATATTTCCGGTACTTAACACGATTTTTGTTACTTTTGTTGGAATAGTACTTGTGACGAAGATAATTTTTTGTCAGACTGCTTGTTTTAAGACCTTTGGAAATCCATTTAAGTTTACTCGATGAATTACACTTACTTCAACGTTATTTTTAAGTCTTTACAATTTTAATAGTTTATTTGTATTACATAATATCAATAAGAAGATATTCATCTACTCAATTTAAATATATAAAGAGAAACAAAATCCAACTTTGTCATAAAAAAGGCGAAATTTCCGCTACACAAGGCATTATTGTGGCTTTTTTTACAGTGCACACTAATACACAGATGATATTTTATTTAATAGGAAGTTTATTATTAAATTATACACAAAAATTTAAACATGAGTTTACTCATTTAGAATTCAGTTCAATAAAGGGAAGGAAAAAATAATACTTCCATATACCTACTAAGATAGGATTCATCTTAATTGTTATATAATTTAATACTTATAAACTAGAATGCTATATAAGATAACTTATATAACATAAACAACCGATTTATCGAACATTATAAATAAATAAATAATATTCTCTTACAATCACACCAATTCTTCAGTTCCAAGATAAGTATCACTAAGAACTTGTGTTATGGATACTAAAGAACGGATAAACATACTTAAATACTTTTTTTTTTGTAAATACATACTTAATATACATAGGAAAACACCCAGACCAGAACAAATATTCATGTTCATGCACACAAAGATTTGTCCTGTGTGGGAATCGAACCCACGACCTCTGGAGTGAAGTGCAGGTATACTGACCTCCACGCCATATCGGTCGTATTTACATACTTACATATCGGTCGGCCTTACATACTTTATAAGTAAACTAAACTTATGTAATAACAGTTTAAGTGATTCTGAAATAATAATGCAGTGTGTTATTGCAAGACTGACAATGTTCCGGTATCCGAGGAAATAAGGCCGTCAAACTTATGTATTTTAATTTATATATTAAACATTAAATAAGGACGGATAAACAAATCAGACAATAACCAAGTGGCACATTATTTCCTTGCCCATAATATTATGAATGAATGAATAGGACTTTAGTTGGCATACTTATACAATATTCAAAATCCAACTTTATGAACAAAAAGATGGCAAAACCAAAAAGATAGTCGCACGACTATGGTATTCTGCGGATAGCATTAAAAAAGATGATGATATTAGATATTAGGATGATATTATCAATACAGAGATTTCACATGTCATTAATCCAAGAGGTAAGTTTATACCAGTGTGGCGCAGCGCTTGTAGTTGATCTCTTATCATTCGACAAGTGCTTTGCAAAGTTATTATATCAGTTAAGAAGTAGAAAATCATCTCTACATGTGCAAGTGTCCGTCAAAATGCGTTAAAATTTGCTTGCGCTACAGTAAGCAGGTGAGTCAATTTTAAACAAGCCAATAAGGACGCATCTGTTTATCTTTCCGCGTTTATTCTATGCGCACGCGTTTCCAGATAAAATGGTTGTTTCTATGGACATATTATGTTGATTAGAGCTGAATACGTGTAAGGAGTCCTAAACCTTCACCCATTTAGCCCACTTTACTCGGTCAAACTGCTAAATTCATTTTATATTCTGTACTTGTTAATCTAGCGCTATACGTATTGACTTCCAAAATATTCACAGCTAGACACTTTTGAAGCTGTTATTCCATACGAGATCTCCGGAGATGAAATACTATATAGTTAGTTTCAAAAGCTCAAAATAACGTATTTATTTATCAAGAAACATTCATTGTGAGATATAAACACAAGTATTATACGACAAGTAACAATTCTCGCTTATGCTTAGACAATTAAACATAACCTTGCATAATTTATCAAAAATTACAGTGAAGGTTCGGTTATATTAATATTTATAAATGGAATATGGCATTTTGTTTTGCATATGATAGATTATATGTTTCTACGTACAACTTAGTAAATTATTTTGACAATTAATTTATTTTTTCTTTTAAATAATGGCTTTGTGCGGTGTGCACATTTAGCCAGTGTCAAGAGATATATAAATAACAGTAAATGAGAATGAATAGTGATAAAGATGATAAATGAGATGCCCTCTTCTAAGCCCTTTGAGTTCTCAGTAAAGATGTGGGGCTATACTGAGATTGATTCTTGAGAGAATTTGAAAAGTGATGTTGCACGGTTTTGTTTCATTTATCAACACTCATGTACGTTCACAAACACTTAACGGTTAATAATCCACCGTTATTACACATTAATGTTGGAAATATCACAAATTTTAGAAATTAAAACAAAACTGCAGACATGACGCTTCACTTTCCCGCCAAGAAGTCGACAATTTAAATGTGTTGACATATAGACTGCAATATATGCCACATTTAATTTTTACAACTTATTTCATAATTGCCAATATTTATTTACATATAAATTCAATTCCATTTCATTATAAATTCATCAAGTTATAAGATAATTAAACGAAATTCTAAAATCTTTTCAATTTAAATAAAAATCATTTTTAATAAAATTCAATTCAATTACTTTTCTCTAATAAAATTATGCAGCAACTGTTTTTTTGGTAAATGCTTTTCGGTGTTCTAAAGCTACTTGGAAGCCATCCACATCTTTCATCATAATCTCTAACTTGACTCGGATGTGCGGCGTCAAACTCTTCTCCGGGTCCGCCACTACTTTGCATTGACGCAACACAGATAACACCGCTGTCTTGATTGACATCAATGCGTATTGGTAACCTATGCAACAAAAGAAAACAAAATTATTGATAGGTACAAATAAATAAGATATAAGATTATATTTGTAATTATAATTCCAACAGTTTAGTTTTATGAAAACTAAGCGGCTAAAAGAATTAGTCATTTTCTGACTTGGCTCGAGTTTGATAAGATTTTAAAAAGTTTATTACTTTTTAACCAGTTTTGACCCTTTCATGTGGGCCACGCGAATCATTCATATAATTCATCATTCATATAATGATCATTTTAGTACGTGGCACGCTAGTTCAGTATGTTGCAAACTAACAATTTGATTGCAAGATTGGTGTTTAGCTACCGGGCCTAGTTTATAAAGGACTGTACTTTCTAGGATTCCTAAATCGTAATGGATAACTATGGTATATGAACTAAAATATAAATTAATTCAATGCTATAAGGTTGTCTCAGCCATTGTGTAAATTATATAAAAAAGTTAATTTTGGCCCTGATTCGATGTAGGTTTTTAACTTGTTCTGTCAGATGTCCTTTATAGTTGTCTTACTCATTTAAAACTAAATGCGTCGACTAAGATTTTGCACAAAGAGTTACTGTCACATTTTTACATATTTGGCTTATGAATTAATTTTATTTGTTCAAGAAATGTTATAGTGCATTAACCAATACCACAATATTCTCATAGGGTTTATATAGGATCCTGTTATTATTTACGTGGTTGGTATGGTACATATGATAAGGGTGCTTACAAGTTTATTTTAGGTAAGAAGCTATTAAATTATGACATTTTATTGTGTCTTACTTATGTCAATATTACAAATTCGAAATGCTTATATAGAACCTATATATGTGCCGGATAAGATTAATCATTGTTTTTCTATCTTATCCTAATGGTAATACGGTTTATTATATGGTGGCACAATATGCCCGACTATGGATTAAACTTAGAATTCATTTTTATTACTATTTCTTTGCCTTATAATCCGTTACATCTTGTTCATTACGTTCACTTATAGGTATTACGTAAGGGACAGTCACACTCATTAGACTTGTGTGTGGTTATTAAGAGTCAATTTTAAAGTAACATGTGACACCTGCGAAGCGTCCGTTCGTACCAGATACTACCTCACAACGCCATACTATTTCTAAGAAAATAATACAATTAACCATGTCATTCAATTTCCATATAATAATATGAATATAATAGGTTGGGGAAAAAGTCTTTTCGTATTTTTGTATGAAAAGTCAAGACATTTTTTTCAAAGTTTATTTACATTTATTTACAATATATATGTACCGTTTTGTTGAATAACTTTCTGCCATTTTGTGGGCAGAGACATTATCCCGTTACTGTAGAAACTTTGGGACTTCTGATCAAAAAAACGGGACAAATAGTTTTGGCAGTCCTCTCTTGAGGTCAACCTTACAGAACCTAAAGAATTCTGCAGAGACCGAAACAGGTGAAAATCTGAAGGCGCAAGGTCAGGGCTATATGGTGGATGCACTAGGACCTCCCAGTCGAACTCTCTTAATTTTTGCTGAGTGGCTAAAGATGTGTGTGGTCTAGCGTTATCGTGATGAAAGACCACACCCTTCCTGTTGATCAATTCCGGCTGTTTTCTCTCGACTGCTTCCTTTAATCTCATCAGTTGCTGGCAGTAAAGATCAGAATCGATGGTTTTGCCGGGCGGTAAAAGCTCATAATAAACAATGCCCTTCCAATCCCGCCATACACACAGCATCACCTTATTTCGTGTTAGGCCAGGTTTGGCCACAGTCTGTGAAGCCTGGCCAACTTTCGACCACGACCTTTTTCGCACGTTCTTGTCGTACGTGATCCACTTTTCATCGCCAGTTATCAATCTCTTCAAAAACGGCTCGGTTTCATTACGTCTCAATAATGAATCGCAAATGAGTACACGGTTCATTAAGTTTCTTTGAGTGAGCTCGTGTGGCACCCAAATATCGAGCTTTTTTGTATAACCAGCTTTCTTCAAATGGGTCAAAACTGTTTTGTGGTCGATTCCCAGTTCTTCAGCTACATCGTAACTACTAATATGCCGATCTTGCTCCACTCTTTCAAAAATGGCGTCCATTTTATTCGTAACAGGGCGACCAGAGCGAGGTGCATCTTTAACATCAACATTTCCGGACTGAAAACGTTTGAACCAAATTTGTGCTACTCTTACTGACACTGCATCAGGTCCATAAACATCACAAATTTTTTTCACTGCTTGAGTTGCATTTTTGCCTTTTTTATAATAAAATTTTAAAATGTATCGAATTTCTTCATTAGATTCACTCATTTTTACGGAGAGAAAAACAAATGAAAAATAGCGGGAAACAACTTTTTTTTATTTTTTTCTTTTCTTTATAATGGAACCTTTTTAATGTTACCAAAACCAGCCAGACACAAATAGTACAGTCAAAAAAATTTTATAATAAGTTTATACCTACGTTATGCGAAAAGACTTTTTCCCCGACCTAATATGACAAACGAGTATAAATTTCCTGATTTTTCTATGCCAACTGGTAAATTAAATTGTTACGTATCTAATTACTTTATTTATTTATAATCCACAGCTGTGGTTGATTGATAGTTCTGCCTGTACGTCTAGTTCTAGTTTAAAATATATGCCATTTAACAATAACAAGGGTATCGTACCAAAAATCATTTATTTTATTTTATTTTGAATTGTATAGACATGAGAGAGTATGAACAAAATGTTTAGTAGTTATTAGTTGCTATTTGCCATCGTGTGATTATTGTGTGCAATATAGAAATAAAACTTGTTTATTAATCTCAATGTTTCAACAATTAACAGTACGATATTGTCGGAAATAAGGCTGTGTCCACAGTAGGCAAACTGTTAGCGGCCGACTGAGTTTGCGGCGTACTGATTTAGTACGCCCTTCCATATATTTGAAATGGAGTGTCCACAGTCTGCTAGTTTTGCGTTCACTATACGCAGTTTGCACCGTCGGTCTCTCAGTCTTGCAACTCAGTCGGCCGCTAACAGTTTGCCTACTGGGGACACGGCCTTAAGGGGACGGTGGATTTCGCTGACTGTAGCGATTCAGAAGCCTAGCAAGGCGTCTTAGCGCCCACTGTCGAACAGAGCGTCAGAGGGGATTCCAGATGGATTTCGTGCATCCATTGCCAATTAAAATTCATCATAAACATATGGCATAAACAAACAAACGGTCTCTTCGGTATTTATAACTGTCTAATAACTGGAGTCATTAGGAATATACTTGCAATAAATAAATTATAAGTAAAATTGCCAAAAAAAAAGACGAGACGCAAGTTTAAATATATAACATTGAGAAACTTAACGGGTTATTTCCTTTTTAACCACACGTTCTCATGTGTTATGTGATGTAGATTTGCGTCTATATTTTAACCATACAAGATGAAAAAGAACAATCAAATAAAAAATTACCAATTTTAGAGATCTCACATAATTCCAAACCTAATAAAGCAATTACATACATGCAAGTATTTAAAGAATATCTTACAAATTTTACCACAATAACAAGGTTTATATTTCTAGTACCACGGAAGTTTAAAGCTCAAAAAGTTATGAGTAGTCTTGTAGAAAGAAACTTTCATCTTTTTTCTACTCTTTCACTTTAAAATATAATGTTCACATAGTAAAACCATTGTTACTACGAACCCCAACACGCAGATCTAGCAAATACTAGACCAGCCAGTGTTTAATATGCATTTTTAAATGATATATCCAACTTGTGCAGCTGCTGATCCCGCAAATCATTGCATTGGTATTGGTGTGGTATTTTGTAGTGCTGTAGGCCTCATAAACCTATGTTTATGAAACATTGGTATGGGAAGGCCTATGCCTTCCCATACCAATTGTATGTCACAATGGAAAATTAATATTTTGTTTTACGTGACCATAAATGCTTACCTAAACAATTTCTAGGCCCTTGACTGAAGGGCATGTAGCTGCAAGGGTACTTCAAGTTAAACCTTTCTGGCAAGAAGCGGTCAGGGTCGAAGTTCTCCACATCGGGCCCCCAATAATTGGCGTCCCGGTGAACTCCCCACAAAGAAACCACGACCCCTGATCCACCTGGCAAAACTTTCCCAGAAGCTGTAAAGAAAAAGCGAAAGTGTTTACAAGGATGTAACATTTATTTATTTCAGGAACTAGAAATGGTATGTGCCGCGTAAAATTATAGGAACACATGGCGCCAATTTGAATTTTTTAGTTCGAGATTGGCGTGGCAGTAATTTACTACGGAATACAAGTTATTCTTGAACACGGTACATTGATTGTTTGTAGTAAGGCACGATTCAGCTATAACGAACGCAATTGGCAATGTATATAAAACTTCTGGATGCACCGGAGCCAAACGATACACCAGTACGCCAGCGATTTTACGCGCGCACAGCACTTCTATTGTTATATTATTAAGATTTCTGTGGATACGACCATACTAATTTAATGTAATATATTGCCCCAATGGATTGGAGATGGGATAATAATAGCCCTGAAAACAAACCTGGTCTGGCATTGGTAAAATCAGTTTTAAAGAAATTTGAAAATAAAGGATCTGTTCTGAAGTATTTATACCTCAACAGGCTTCTCTTCACTTGACTCTTCTCCATTAAAACAGGACTGTGTGAATTTAAACAGGACTGTGTAAATTAAAAAAAAAGGACTGTGTGAATTTAATATAAATGTCAGTAATTCTACCGCCGAGAAGCAGCGCTTTCTATAATATTGTGTTTCTTTTTAAAGGTTGCTGCAGTTCGCTAAATAATTGAACATATGTGCTGAATTTTTCCAAGATAGATAAATATGACAACTGGGACTATAATATTAAATATACATATGTTCATACATATTTATTATAGGTTACCATAACGGCTTAACATTTAAAAAAAAAACAAAGGACTTTGCGACGACATAGCAACACAAACAAGTAAGGTCAAAATCCTTATCTTGGCACAGCTATGAGGCTTTAACAGATGGCGTACTATAACAAAAGACAATATATTATTATGAAGTTGTAAATTCCGGTTTTTACAACGGTAACTGACGATAATATGTCGAGAATAGTTTTTACGGAAATTTATAAAATTTTAATTAATGTTAGGCCAACATCCAATTTATTTAGGTAACAATTATGAAATTACTTAACCATAAGTTTTTGGATATTGATATGTAGATATAAATTTAAAATTAATTATATGATGTTCTATATAAGGGGTATTTACTGCGAAACTGCTGCTGCGACTCTTCCAACAACTATTATATTATATATATTATATCCATACATATGTATGGATATCATATAATTAATAAGAATTAATACTTTCATAGTGTGTCTTAAATATTTGAATGGAAATCTTTACAACTTACGTAGTTTAGTATCTTCTAAAACTTTTCTGATGATGAATGGGACTGGTGGAAATAGCCTCAGGGTTTCTTTGACCACCCTTTCCAAATACTTCATTTGTTGCAGATCTTCCTTGACGATGGGACGGTCTGAATCTCCGAAGACATCGTATATACTAAAAGAAACATATCATATTATTTTATATTGACGACTGATATGGCGTGGAGGTCAGTAGATTTGAGCTGTACTCCTAAGGTCGTGTTTTTATGTCTATTGTCTGTGTATTTACAAAAAATGTGAGTGTGTTTATGTTATCTAGTACCCCATAGTGTAAGATGTCCAACAATATTCGTACTTATTTGTTTACTTTACCTATGAAGCAGATTTCAGGAATAAATGAAGACCTATTGTTTTAGATCCCTACGTCCAGTAACTCAAAGATTAAGTCAACGGAGATAGAAGAGAAGATTGTTAAAAAAAACAAAGTTACTCCTCTGACTAATTAAATTATTAATAAAATACCTTTCGCATAAAGACTTCGCAAAGTCTTCGCTGAGGAATTTTACGAAACTTCAACGATGATACATATTGATTGATCACCTCCGACAATCAGTGCGACTTTTGAATCAGGCTGATTTTAAAGACTGTTTTAGTCAATGTTAATTTCATTTATTTATATATTATACTCATGCCTGTGCATGAACCGTGTGCCGTGTGGCGCCGGCCTAGAATAGCGTCACCCCTTCTCATCTCATAGGGAGTCGTAAAAATCGACGAAGATGATGGGCAGCAGCGTCATCCTGCGTACTGGCTAAAACTGCGATCACCAACCCGTCTGCCCAGCGTGGTGATTATGGGCAAATACCCCCAAATGAAAATGGCACACACGCGTAAACGGCCCCCAGTCCCCGGCGGCCCCGCTATTCCAGATTACGGTAGCGGTCTTGGTAACGGCGGGGCAGGGGGTGCTAAGAATCACAAAGAATAAGAATCAACCAAAAAGTTAAAGTGTAAAGGGATCCTACCAAGACCTTAGGATCCCAAGTCAAACTCCCTTCAAGTAGTGCACCTGCCGATCAACGAACGAGGCTCTAGCGAACTTCTATGTTCTCGGTAAGCGGCAAAAGGCTCGTATAATTACGTCGGACCAAAAATATTATTGGCGAAATGTGGGCGTATAATATGCCTCTGCCTATTCCTTTTTGGAAACAGGCGTGATTATATGTATGTAAGCTCAATAATAACAACATCGAATGTTCACGCCCGTCTAATACCGTGCGCTTGTTACAAAGTCAATGAAACCGATGTTATACCAAGCGCACTAACTTTGTTTTGTTGTCTTTTAAAAAATCCTTTCTTGATTCAGTCTGAGCTGACTCCAAGAAGGTCACAGTTTATTAAAGTATCTAAGCAGCAGGCCGTAGAAGTATTTGTACAAAACTTTCACTACCCTTACTAATCCTATGAACTTGCAACCAGTGATCTACAGTCCGTGAAGGCCAGTTTATTTGGGATAGCTCTTATGTCCCTTTATTTAGTACTCAGTTTACCACACGACGTGATGTGAAATGCCCAAATTCACAAATTTATGATAATTTATTCTTTACATTAATACCATATCTCTAATTAATATCATGCCTTTAACCGGTTCCACAATGAACCTGACATGTTTTTACTAAAGTTCCGTATTTTTTTTTACAAATGAAATGGAGGTCGCCCAAGCATCCGTAGTCTTAGGAACAATCATAATAAAAATATGATTTAAATACAACTAATAAATTATTTCTACTAATTTGATGGAAAAGTATATGTGTGTGCGATGTGTATAGTTTACTGTGTTTGAACAGGTTCTAAGTTTTGGTTAAACGTGTTGAACAAGTTTATTTGGTGCAAACTAACAAAACACAAACCAGATTATTAGGTCACTAAACTGGTATTCTATGGCGTATGTATAACACAAGTAATTATTAAAAAAAATAAGCTTATTAAAATTTGGCATTAAAAAAATAATAACGTATTATCTTATATATCTAGGTCTTATTATAAAACGAGATCTAAGGTAAGACCAGTGTAAACATAGTGTTGTCACTTTCATTTGATAAGATGAAGACAGTAACAGCACTAGTAATAAACAATTTTTTTATAGTGCGCCGCAGGGACAGCACTAAGTTATATCGGGCTCCCCGACCAAGGCGGTAGGGGCCGGGTCTGCCGACTGAACCCCTTAACCTACGTTAAGTGTCAAGAAGGTGACAGAGTGGTGACTGTAGCACGCCAGCCCGTGTCACAGACCCATCATAGTTTTCCTCAACCTATAGTTGACCATCCCCTGGTGCTAGTATTAAACCTGGTCTAACTTTAGATCTCTTTTTGAATAAACCCCTTTGGACATGAGCTTCCACTCGCAACCACTGTGAGAGAAATTCTATCATTTCGATTCACATCACTTGTTTATTTACAATCAGAGCCGTGCGTAAAGATTTCGTGTCATCATCATATTATTGCATGATCCTGGTTGCCCTAGACTTAAGCGATGGGCCCAGGGTCCGACACTAATCTAAACAGATTTGGCAGATTTTTAGTTATAACATGGAGTGACTGCCGTCTGACTTAGCAACCCAGAGGGAAAAATCATTTTATGGTTAAATCAGCTGTCAGGGTTAAGATTTTGGGTAGTGTATTGCTCCTAGCTCCTGCGTTAACCAGCTGGATTCTTGAACTTTTGTGTCAATCTATTTTATTTAGCTAGGCTTAGGGTATGCAATGCTTATTCACATGTATGATGTGCACGCCATTGCTTACGAGCAGTTCGTGTACTAAAGGTTCTATGAATGCTGATCTCCTATTAAAGACAAGAGGACTGTAATTGAGTTTAAGTTAAACGATAAGAGGGCAGGTCTATTCCACGCAGACCCAGAACGAATGTGACGTCCTGCAATAGGATATATTAAAGCAGCACATCAGGAACTTTAACAAGCATTTAATAACATCACTTACAACTATGTGAGTACAGTTTTCTTACGGCTTCCTAATTTTATTACAATTTAATACTCACTCTTGATAAACTTTCTCTTGTATGTCAGGGTATTTCGCTAGCATTTTCAAAGTATAGCTGATGGCAACTGCTGAAGTGTCCGTGCCTGCCACAGTCAGCGTCAGTACCTCCTCTCTTAACTCTTCGTTCGTATATCCACTTTCACCTCCCGATAACTTGATTAGCAGGTCGAGGAACGTTTGAATCTTATAGCTTGACAAATCTGAAACATTTTTATTATTTATTGTTGGATCTTTTGACCACCGTCAACCGTAGTAGAAGACCACTCGATGGGCTGATAATCTGGTCAAGACGGCAAAGTTGGTAGATGCAAGCGAATCTAGTTTGCTCCACGTGGAAAACACTAGCAGTGGACATGCATTGGCTGGGATGATGACAGTGTTTTGACTCGCAGGTAGGGATTGCAATCCAGCGGCGTTATCAATCCAGCTGGATTCTTGCTGGATTGACCTGAATCCAGCTGTATCCAGCGCGGATCCAGCAAAATATGGAACGAAAGTAAAAAAACGACATTTTTAAGACTTTTTTTTAATTTGTACTTCTTACTATAATCTATGAAATCTTTCACTCATTTGGTGATATCTTAAATCAATTTACTTCAGTTTCTATATCATTTGAGATCAAAAGAATCAACTTAAAATGAAATAACAAGTATAAGCTCATATAACATTTTAGATAATGTTTCTAAGTAAGCAATATCTTATTACATTTATGTTTAAGAGACTAACTATTTCTCTTTTTGAATTTCTGAAAGTAAGACCTTAGAAAGCAAATTTTATCTATAGTCTTATCTCCCAACCTGCTTCGCACAGAACTGCATACATATTTTGCAAGGGCATTTTCAGCCAGCAGCCGGCTACATAGCCGGCTGCTGGTTTTAGGTTCATTAAATACTCATAAACCATAGATAAATGTTCACCTCGCACTCCTACGGTCTCATAAACGCTCATTTCTTTTTTCAGGACCTTTTCGTAATCTAATTGACCACTTGACTTTTGTTTATTAAAGTTCTCTTTCTCTATTTTAAGTTCCATCTCAAGCTCTTGCTCTAAGGTCATTTTCACAGGATCTAGACCATCCTCTTCTAACTCCATGGTATCTTCTTGCACCGGCTCTACAATATGTTGTTTCTTTACTCGTTTCAGCAAAGTTTTCATCTCCTTCCGATGCGGCATTCTTTTTTGGCAAAGAAAAATAGCCAGGCGTTGCATTCGACATGCGGCACGTGCTATACGAGTATCTATCTAGTGCTATCGTGACATAACGGCAACGCCAAACGCAGCCCGATTTTGAAAATGGCGGCAACTCAAAACTAAACAATAGAAATTGATACGTTTGCGGATCCGCATCGCTGGATCCAGCACGGTATGCTGGATCCAGCATGTTTAAAAAGGCGCTGGATCCAGCTGGATTGCTGTATGCTGGATCCAGCAATTGCAATCCCTACTCGCAGGTAATCGTCCTACTCTAAAATCCGATCTCAATAACAAATTACTAAAAACAGACCTACATATACATTCTACCTTATTATGTAACTTTTGGTATTCTTAAAATGAGTGCAAAAAAAAATCTTAGGTAAGCATTTGACTTAAATCCGGTATAAAAATATTTAAGACAATAAAAGAAGTTTGATGGCACTGTATGCATACATAATTAAGTGATGTTAATAAAATAATTTACATTAAAATAATCAACAGAAGGTCTCAGTTAGCCTCCATTTAAAAGTAGCTCGCATAGGTTAAGGTTTTTGCGAAGATGTCGTGAAATATAGCACAAACATGTGCCATTTTTCAAGTCGAGTAGAGTAATAACTTTATGAGCTAATTTTAGCTCTCCGAACTTAAGAGTTGTTGCTAAGATAGCAAAATATGACTATTTCATGTAAATTCTTATATTATTTATATTGGGTTTTATTGATATTGGATTTATGGGTGCTAATAGATGCTAATATATCAATTTTTTTTATTTTAAGGTTTTTATTTACGTAATTAGTATTCTTACCGTATGGTTTGGTTAATTCAGGTTCTGGATTCTTCTCCTTTTCTGCTATCTCTTCGCGCTTCTTTTGGATAACCTTAACATAAATACTAAATATTAAAAAATTTGCTACTCATATTTTTATGAATTATTATCATAATATGGCGAATCAAATTATTAGCTTTTCTAATTAAGTATTTTGGAGTATAACGTTTACAATATAGATAATTTGTTTAAAAAACATACTGAGTCAACGTGTCCTGACCTCAGTTGTGAGACGATAATCGACTGATGAGAATATACTTTACTAAGTTTATACTAAATAATGAGTAGTGTTGTACAGCTATATCAAAATTATTGGAAACTCTTAAGCGATCTTCTGCACAGGTAGTTTCTGTGTTCCTAAAATACGAGATCCACGAAATACGTGGGATTTCAAAAACCTCATAAATCTTTTCATGAAATTTCTGTGTTCTTTTTGAAGTTAAATATTTTCTTATTTTTCATAGGCCGTTTTAACAAGGAAAACATATTTTTTAAATATTATCAAAAGTACATGAATGTTTGTAAGGACTTACATCATCGGTGAACGAATGCATCTGCTTTATGCAGTTCTGGTGCTCCGTGTACCTTGGGAACAGTTTGTACAGCCACTCCGGCTGCAACCATAGGTGGAATATCCTCTCAGTGAGCAGATGTAGAATTCGAGTCATTGACAGCAAGAATGGACTGTTTGGGTTGCTCTGTGCGTTTATTTTTACTCCCATCGCTGATTCTGCAAAATAAAGTGTCCACAATATTGAAAAAATAATTAGAGTAAAATCCGAAACACAATCTAGTTTAGCGATAATAAGCAATTGGTGGTTTTACAAATTAATTTTCCGAATAATCATAATCATGGTCCCACCGGGATGTCGGCCACACAGGCTACGGTCGCACAGGGAGGTAGGAGGGGCGCGTCCATTGCGCCTCTCTAAGGAGGTCCTCCCGGTTCTGGCCCAGGGGTCGCTGGCCGCAGGCGTGGTGTCAGACGCTGCAACCCAGGTACTGGCCCCGCCTCTTACTCAACAAGCGGCGGGCGTCGTCGGAAGATTTTAGTGTGTATTCTGCTGGCAGTCGTGTCTGCCGGTTCGTGTCGGTCTCACACCCCCTTTCTGCCACTTTTGCTTGCCATTCTTACTTATTATTCTTAAGGAAGGGCGCCTATATTGTTTGACACTATTAAAAAGTCGTTTGACAGCATCATGCACCGTGTGCTCCAGTCAGCTTATAACCGCACTGAGTGGATATAAAAATTTATGGTCGCGATCCTCAGCAGTGATGCGGTGCCGGCCTAGAATTGTGCCAGCTCACGGGGAGTCATAAGAGTCGACGAAGGATGATGGGCACCAGCGTCATTCTGCGTACTGGCTTGAACTGTGATCACCAACCCACCTGCCCAGTCTGATGATAATGGGCAAATATCCCCAATAGAATGTTATCAGTTGGGGAGGCCATGTTCAGCAGTGGACTCTTTAGGCTGATATGAGGATCCCCAACATTGAGGAAAACGAAAAAGAAAAAAATGGCTACTACTTACCACAAACAGAGTCCAGGGTGTATGTGCTGACGAAAGGCCATACGCTAAACTTGTCACCGTCTGCCTTCGCATACAGTCTCTTCGACAACTTCTCGCTTTGCTCTGAGAACACTTCGACGAAGCTCTCCACAATCTTTGGGCTAAATGCAGGAACGAGAACTTTCCTCCGCCTTCTCCATATTGACACTATCAAGATCATATTATATTTGAATTAGAAATCATATCAACCGCATCCACACCGTAGTTACTTTTGTGTGTTATTCGTTGTGTGTGTAATAGTGTTTTATTCGTTGAGCAACATAGTAACATTTGGTAACAAAGTGTAAGTTTAAAAATAATAATAATTCTCTTATAGTCACACTAACTATTTAGTTCCAAGATAATTATCATTAAGAACTTGTGTTGTGGATACTAAATAATAGATATTTTTTTATTGTAAATGCATACCTCATATACGTAGTACACATCCAGAACAGAACAAACATACACGTGCATGCACACAAATATTTGTCCTGAGTGGGAATCAAACCCACGACCTCAGGAGCGGAGCGCAGGTATAAAGACCTCCACGACATATCGGTCATCTGCACACTGTTTGAATAACTTTTTTGTTGTCGAATGTTGCTGAGTAACACTTGGAAACGTTGCTCAACTGAAAGCTGCGCTGTGTATGTACAGATATATGAAATAATACTAAACGGTCACCCATCCAAGAATTAGCTCCGATAAGCGTTGCTTATCTTTGCAATACGTTTTCTGCCCTGAACTTGTAATATATATAAAATAAGGAAGAAAAATAAGGAAAGCTTAATTTTTTTCTAAAATATTTTGAGGTTCTTATTTAAATTTATATGTTGTGGCATAGTCGTACCTGGTGCAAAGATTCCCCCATTGCCGATAACGTTTCGTATAAACCTGTGGAGATCATCCTTCTCAAGGCACACCTTCAACAAATACTCGATGTCTACTGGATCCACCATTACTATGGAGAAAAAAACAAATATATTAATGAAAATAAAAAAGCTTTCTGCAATGTATGCTCTAATCTTATATGGAGCACTTATAAACAATGTCAATTTTACTCACTCTCCAAATGTTTTGTGAATGAAAAATGTTTAACTATAGCAAAGCTTTCTTTGTATCAAAATTTTTAAAAAAAAAGTTATTTGCAAAATCATAACACATTATGAATTACTTTTACATTTTTACAATTACATTAAAATTGAAATTCAATATTCAAAATAATTTATTCAAGTTTGGCTCCATAGAGATGTTATGGAAGTCAAACTTAAAATTTTACGCGCAAGTTATTAACCTAATGTAATGTATAATTTTCAAGTATATAATAACATATAAAACAACATAGTCAGTAAAAAGACGCATTACAATTATCTTATCATAATATCTTGTAGTAAATGCAATAATAACGTAAGCAATTTGATCCCAACCTCCCTTGACTGTGCCTAATAATAAAGCCTTAACGTCATCATAAGAAAGTCTAGATATTCATTATAAATATCGTGATAGAATGAAACTACAGTGGCGCCTAGAAAAAAATATATTTCATAACAATAAAAGTAAATTATGTAATAACATAGCATATAACCTGGTTGTACTTAAGACTTACGCTTAGGATCCAGGATTTGCGTACTGGAAATATGATTGTACATTTAGATACTTCACTTTTTAATTTATGAACTATCTGAAATGTCATTTAAAGTCATGAATTTCAAATAAAGACTTTAAAAACATATTGGCTAAAGTAACCTCGCTGGTTTAAGGGAATCTATTATACTTGCAAATGTTTTCTTTTTAACTGATCAAACTTGTTACGATGACGATCAAAACAGTTTAACAATGTTTCAATTTGTATCGGGATCCTAAGATCTTAGGATCCCAAGCCAACCTCACCTTCAAGTGGTGTACCTGCCGATCAACGATCAAAATTGAACAAAAGTGATTTAATACAATTTTATGAAGCTTTGAACTCACTTAAAGTGCAAGAAATTATTATGTTCACTTTTCCCTATTCTCAGCATTTGTCAAAGTCCGAAAATGACCGAAGATACATACTAAATTTATCTTTGTACAACCTATGTACCTATAGTAATAAATGTAGAATAATTAACACTAACAGTATTGTTAGAAATAATTATTTATTGACCAAAGGTAGGTTTTACCTTTCCAATTATTTTAAACGACAAATAGTTTTGTCACTATTATATTTAATTGACATTAATACCAAGAATTTGGTACAATCTGCTTCTATTGAGCACTCCGACATAAATAATTCATTATTTGACAATTTAAACTAGGTGTTAAGACTAAAGAGAACTGTTTTTCTGGCAATAAAAAGTACACAAAGCAGAAACAAAATGATGTAATCAACCTGATTCACCAAAACATTAGAGGAATATTGGGCAAGGAACTGGAAATTGAATTGTTCATGAGCGATAATCATATTGATATTTTGTGTATTACTGAACATTGGCTAAATTGTAACCAGCTCATGTTCAATTTCAACAGTCACCTGTTAGGTAGTTCGTTTTGCAGGAGTGGTGCTATACATGGCGGATCATTAATTATAGTAAATAAACAGTTTAAATTCAAGGAGCGCCATGATATAGTCAATCGCTCTGTTGAACGTATTATAGAAATGGCCTGTATAGAAATGCAGCAGTTTATTGTATTGAGTGTGTACAGACCTCCTTCAGCTTCATATGATTTATTTGAAGGTAATATGGATAAAGCCTTAGGAAAATTTTGTAAAAGTAATAAAAAAGTTATTGTGTGTGGAGATTTTAATGTTAATTTGTTAGAGTGTTCCAGTCCATGTACAAGATTAAAGGCACTTTTTAAATCTCATAATTTGGTTAATTTGTTTCTGGAGCCAACAAGAATTACTGCTACTTCTGCTACTTGCTTGGATAACATTTTTACAAATATTATGCTAAGTGATAACAATAAAAAAATTATTAATCAATTAGATTCAGATCATTGTGGACAACAAATGCCTTGTATTTGTAAAAATGAAACTGTAGCTAAAAAAACTATTACATTTGTACCAAAAACCAATAATCGTTTTGAGAGGTTTAACAGTAAATTATTATGCTATAGTTTACCTTTTATAGATGAAAGCTGTGACCCAAATTTTTTATATAATAATTTTTTCAGCAGCTTTTCTAACACATTTAAATCAATATTTACTCCCAGAACGGTTAAGGTAAATAATAAAGATACCTTTAGTGAATGGGCTACTCCTGGGCTACATAAATGTAGAAAGAGGCTGTATGAACTGTATGATGAGAAAAAATTAAACAACAGTGAACAATTTTATAATTATATAAGAAAATATTCTAAAATATTTAGAAAAGCATGTCATACAGCAAAGTCTTATTATTTAAGCTCTAAAATAAAAAATTGTGATGATAAGATTAAAATGACCTGGTATTTATTAATAGTGAAACAGGAAAAAGTAAAAATTATAATACTGAGTTTAAACTCAACATTGATAAAAAATCTCTTACATCTGACTTAGATGTAGCCAATGCTTTCGAAAACTTTTTTACTAATATTCCAGTGTCTATCACAAAAGCTTTAAATTGTTCGCCCACTTTAGCGGAGTCTATTTTGAAAGATAACGTGAATATATTAGGTCGGGGAAAAAGTCTTTTCGCATAACGTAGGTATAAACTTATTATAAAATTTTTTTGACTGTACTATTTGTGTCTGGCTGGTTTTGGTAACATTAAAAAGGTTCCATTATAAAGAAAAGAAAAAAATAAAAAAAAGTTGTTTCCCGCTATTTTTCATTCTCCGTAAAAATGAGTGAATCTAATGAAGAAATTCGATACATTTTAAAATTTTATTATAAAAAAGACAAAAATGCAACTCAAGCAGAGAAAAAAATTTGTGATGTTTATGGACCTGATGCAGTGTCAGTAAGAGTAGCACAAATTTGGTTCAAACGTTTTCAGTCCGGAAATTTTGATGTTAAAGATGCACCTCGCTCTGGTCGCCCTGTTACGAATAAAATGGACGCCATTTTTGAAAGAGTGGAGCAAGATCGGCATATTAGTAGTTACGATGTAGGTGAAGAACTGGGAATTGACCACAAAACAGTTTTGACCCATTTGAAGAAAGCTGGTTATACAAAAAAGCTCGATATTTGGGTGCCACACGAGCTCACTCAAAGAAACTTAATGAACCGTGTACTCATTTGCGATTCATTATTGAGACGTAATGAAACCGAGCCGTTTTTGAAGAGATTGATAACTGGCGATGAAAAGTGGATCACGTACGACAAGAACGTGCGAAAAAGGTCGTGGTCGAAAGTTGGCCAGGCTTCACAGACTGTGGCCAAACCTGGCCTAACACGAAATAAGGTGATGCTGTGTGTATGGTGGGATTGGAAGGGCATTGTTTATTATGAGCTTTTACCGCCCGGCAAAACCATCGATTCTGATCTTTACTGCCAGCAACTGATGAGATTAAAGGAAGCAGTCGAGAGAAAACGGCCGGAATTGATCAACAGGAAGGGTGTGGTCTTTCATCACGATAACGCTAGACCACACACACATCTTTAGCCACTCAGCAAAAATTAAGAGAGTTCGACTGGGAGGTCCTAGTGCATCCACCATATAGCCCTGACCTTGCGCCTTCAGATTTTCACCTGTTTCGGTCTCTGCAGAATTCTTTAGGTTCTGTAAGGTTGACCTCAAGAGAGGACTGCCAAAACTATTTGTCCCGTTTTTTTGATCAGAAGTCCCAAAGTTTCTACAGTAACGGGATAATGTCTCTGCCCACAAAATGGCAGAAAGTTATTCAACAAAACGGTACATATATATTGTAAATAAATGTAAATAAACTTTGAAAAAAATGTCTTGACTTTTCATACAAAAATACGAAAAGACTTTTTCCCCAACCTATTATGTACAGTAGATTTTACGTTTAGTCATGTTACATCTATGGATATAATTAAGACATTCAATACTCTTAGTGTTAAGAAAGCTGCAGACCTCTGGGGCAATTCCATCGTAGTTACCAAGCCTATCATTGTTTCGGTGGCGCACAGTTTGGCTCTAATATTTAATAAATGTGTAGATTGCGGAAAATTTCCCGATCTAATGAAAGAAAGTAAAATCATTCCATTATATAAATCGGGCAGTACAACAGACCCAACCAATTTTCGACCTATCTCAGTGCTGCCTACATTTAGTAAAATTTTTGAAAAACTTGTTTACAACCAGATGTTAATATTTTTCAATAAAAATGGATTAATGCATTCGAAACAATTTGGATTCACTAAGGGTCGCTCTACAACCGGTGCAGGTGTTGAGCTTTAAAAACATATATTTGATGCTTGGGATAATTCTTTGGACGCTTTAGGTATTTTTTGCGATCTGTCCAAAGCTTTTGACTGTGTTCCCCATGAAGCATTGATAAAAAAATTAGAATATTACGGAATAAGAAACTCCGCATTGGATCTTCTTACTTCATATCTAAGTAATAGGATTCAAAGGTAAAGGTATGGGGGTACCGCAGGGCTCGATTCTCGGTCCGTTTTTGTTTTTGATTTATATTAATGATTTGCCATATTTTGTTAAAGAAAACCACGAGATAGTTGTGTTTGCTGATGATACATCATTATTGTTTAAGTTAAAACGAAATCAGAAGTTAGATGAAGTAAACAGTGCGATCTCGAAGGTGGTGCACTGGTTTGACGTTAACAATTTGCTATTAAATGGGGCTAAAACGAAATGTATTAAATTCGTGACGCCTAACGTCAGTCAGGCAAACTCTACTATTATGGTAAAGGAGGATGAGTTGACCCTTGTGGATACTACCAAGTTTTTAGGGATTACTTTAGACTCTAAGCTACAGTGGGGCCCACATATTGGTGAATTGTCGAGTAGACTTAGCTCTGCAGCATTCGCGGTAAAGAAAATTCGCCAATTAACAGACGTTGTAACAGCTAGGCTAGTTTATCATAGCTATTTCCATAGTGTTATGTCCTATGGTATTCTTCTGTGGGGTTGTGCCGCAGACATTCAAACAATCTTTGTGCTGCAGAAGAGGGCTATTCGAGCAATTTATAATCTCCCGTGTGGACATTTACTAAGGGAAAAGTTTAAAGAAATTGGTATTTTAACAGTGGCCGGTCAATTCATTTATGATAACCTGGTTTATGTACATAAGAATACTGATCAATTTAGTAAGAAAAGCTGTGTACATAATCTAAACACAAGGAATAAGCATAAATTAGTTGTACCTGCCACTAGGCTCCAAAAGAGAAACAAATCTTTTAAAGGTCAATGTGTGCGATTCTATAATAAAATCCCAAGCAACATACAGCAATTGAGCCTAAATAAATTTAAATTAACAATAAAACACAAGCTGTCTTCAAAGGGATACTATTCTATTAAAGACTATATGGCAGATAAAAATGCTTGGGATTAAACTGCCGTTTCATACAGGCTATTCTAATATGAATGACTTGAAAACATAAATATTGTTAAGGTTATGTTATATTGCATTTTATAGCTTCACAGACAAATGAAGATTGTAATTCTAGTACCAAACTAATGGACATATTTAAAAGAGCATAGCCTGTGAGTTTCTTGCCAGTTCTTCTTATAGAGCGGTGGCTCGGAACTGGCACTTAGATTCACTTACACTTAATTATTTTTTGTTTTTAAATTGTTTTGTTGCATGTAAGTGAATCTAAGCTTCGTGATTTAGTGTAATATTATTTCGATTGTTTTTTTTTCATTTGTAATCATGACGTTTTCAAGTACTATGTATAATAGTTTATGAAATAAATATTTTTTTTACTTTTTACTTTACTTTAACGGACGAGGCTTTGGCAATCACAAATGTTCCCGGTAAACGGCAATAGGCTCAACTATTACGTAAGACCAAAACTATTATTGGCGAAATGTTTGCGTATAATATGCCTCTGCCTACCCCTTTGGGGGAAAAAGACGTGATTGTATGTATGTAAATGATTTTGTGTTTAGTATTTCTTGCCACGTCTCAATTATACAAAAAAAAAATATTTGTTCTGATTCAATCTACATTTGCTGCTGCCACATTCTGTAAAGCTGATCAAAAACCGCATTCTCCGACAGATTCAAATCACTTAGCCGACATAATTTTGCTGGTTGAATAACAATAAAATCTCGTTTTCGCTTCGTCGATCGATATTTTAAACATTGATGCCTTTATTTAATTAGCACTTTTTTATTGATTTAAATTATAAGATCGCATCAAGGTCTTCGTTAATGGGTCGCTCTTATCAATAGGCAAAGCTATGCCCAGCTCTAGTATAATTTAGTATATTTTTTTGAATAGCTAAATGTTTGTGCTTTTTTTTTGGATGGAAAATCATGAAATTATTGTTTCCCGGTGTGAGTAATGCGAAAGGGTCTGTCAGACTTTCACTGACTAAAAACCATCCATGTTTTTCTTGAGCCTGCTATTTCCCGCAACGGTGGTAACCCTTTCAATCATTCCCACTACTGAGCACGGGCCTTATACCACAAACCAGGCAAGAGGATATTGGGTTACATTCGAAACCAAGTTCGGATTAGCGGAGGCAGGTGTGTGCCGTTATAATTTTTTTTGCTGTTATAATTTTTAAAGCCATCCAATTACTTAGACTAACGTACCATTTAAAGTTATGATCGGGACCAGTGGCTTAGCGTGCCATTCGAAGCACGCAAGCGCTTGATATTAAATGCCATACTAACGGTCACCCATTCAGGTCATCCAAGAACTAACATCTGTGAACTCTGCTTTACCTCGATGATCGTTTACGACCACGGTTTGGGTGCTACCGCGAAGCTATCCCATAATACAAATATATTAAAGAATTTACATTTATACATACTACTGTTTCCCCGAAGGGGCAGGCAGAGGCATATTATACGCTCACATTTCACCAGTTATATAGTTGGTCCCACGTTATAGGTGGCAAGGCTATTGCCAGTATTTAAGAATTGATTTATATTGATATTAATAGATTTATGCAATAATAATGGAAATAACTTATCAATTCGAAACTTAACTGAAATGTTGCACAATCTATTATTCCGTACCATCATCGGATCAAATTGATAGCATTAAATTGTTATTTTAACATTCATATGTGTTTTTGACTTTCAAATCGATACCTTATGATATAGATGACAGCTAAAGTCGATTTCCATAATGAGAATATAAGCAAACAAATCATGTTAGAATATCAGTGTCATAATTACATAGTAATTTAAAAGGATTTTGACCGCACGCGTCATTGGTTTCGGCGTGTTGGCGGTGTGTTAAATTAATTACTTGATACTTATTAATATTCCATTTATATTGGCAAATTAATTTTACGTGTTTTAAAATCTTCTTAAAATATATGAATAAATTAAGTCATATTTTTTTATATGTGGAAGTAGCGGAGCCGACCGAACGTTGTCCTGCATGATATTTCAATAACTTAGACACGACTGCAGCGCTATCTGCCGGGCTGATTTGTGAATCCAAATGGGCGATTTTGTTTTATTTTGAAAATCGTTTTGAATTAAGTAAATGTAAATGTGGTAAATTGGTGTATAGGGGTCCTACAAAGACCTGAGGAGCCCAAGCCAACCTCACCTGCAAGTGGTGCACCTGCCGATCAACGGACGAGGCTCTGGCGAACATAACAGTGCCCGGTAAGCGGCAATAGGGTCGCCATCTATTAAGTGGGACTAACTATATAATTAGCGTAGTGTAGGTGTATGATATTCCTCTGCCTATCCCTTCGGGGAAACAGGCTTGAATGTATGTATGCAAATAAAGTAAAATATCCGGATCTTATGAAAAATTCTTAAAAATGCTAATATTTTAAATTATTATTGCAAATTTTGACACAAAACAAACAAACATAATTTTAATATGTGACTGCGTCCTCACTGTTGACTGAATTTGATATTTCATTGAACTTAGCATACTTATTTTAAAAGCAGTCATAGTCCAAGGTTATATATACATATTATTGATCAATTCCGCCAGCAGAGGTTATATCGTGGTTAGATTTTGTGCTATATCGTGTTATTGCCTTGGAAATTCGGTATTTCCCCAATTTTTACATATTTCAATACAAAAGTAAGACGTTGAATCATTGGGACCACCAACACATATTTCAAAATATTCGAAGTAGTAGTTTTGGAGAGAGTTTATACCCGTATTTTAACCACTCAGTAAGTTTCACTTATAACATTAGGTTTGAAGAAAATACATGAGTATTGTTATATTAATGGCGTCTTGTGGGTTCCATGTGATAATTTACTCCTGAACTCTGTGACTCTGTGACCTCTGAAAAATTCTACTTTACGGGGGTTTCGTATACAGAGACTAAGAGCTAGCCACCTCTTATCATGAGACATGTATCATCTAGAGATCTCTAAATAAAACTTGTCACGTGCTTTCAAAAGCACGCTTAGCCGCTGGTCTCGATCACTACAACGTGTTCGCTGTTTAGCCATGTTAGTCTAAGTGGATGGCTTGAACAAAAACTAACAGCAGGACGCCCCACACCTTTTTATTTTTTTGTTTATCACTGGTTACAAAATGCATTTACGCACTGCCTCCCGACCAAGGGGGACCGAGAAGGGTGTGTGGGACTTACCACCGGTAGACACGACCGCTGGCAATAATTCCCACTAAAAATCTTCCGACGACGCCCGCCGCTTGTTGAGAAAGTGGCGGGGGGCTAATTAAACATCGAATAATGGTATTTCTTTCTTCTTATAGTGACGCCAAAAAGGATAAGTATGTATGTCGGGTCGGCTGTTACTGACCACTTTTGGACAGCCACTTAGGAATACTAGTAAATTTCTTTTTGGTTAAATATATCTCATAAACTTAATAATTTAAATTAATGTACTCAAGTTTATCTTCATTCTAGTACTAAATATATATTTAATTCGACTTTACGCATGATTTTTATTTTGCTTAACCATTATAAACTTCTGGAAGTAATATATAAGGGCCATACCTATGAAATTGGCGTTTTATCCAACTGGCCACTTTTGATAATTTACACTAAAATCTAGATGTAACATATTACTATTGTGGAAGCATGGGGAGCATTGACGACTGATATGGCGTGGTGGCGAGTATACCCGCATTCCACTCCTGAGGTCGTGGGTTCGATTCCCACACAGGACAAATATTTGTGTGTATAAATATGAATATTTGTTCTGGTCTGGGTGTTTTTCTATGTATATTAAGTATGTATTTACAAAAAAAAAAAGTATTTATGTATGTTTATCCGTTATTTAGTATCCATAACACAAGTTCTTAATGATACTTATCTTGGAACTAAATAATTGGTGTAAGTGTCAGAAATATTTATTATTATTATTTATTATTATTATACATCTAAGAATAGACTCCACTCTCCCAAGTGTTTGAATACATACATATCTACATATAATCAAGCATGTTTCCCCCCATGGGGTAAGCAAAGGCATATTATGTACCCAGATTCTGCCAATTATGCAACACTTGCAGGTGAGGCTGCTGTGGGTTCCTAAGGTCTTATAGGATCCACATACAGCGAATGAGATAATAATAAAGCCCTAAACGGCAAAGGTACGTGGTTTAATGACCAAGCCTACTTAAAAGCAAGGAATAAACGGCAAAGATGTTTCAATGTTGAGGAAGTGACTCAAGAAGGCAAGGTTAATAGACTTATACACTGAAAAGTAATTTACTACCAAATGGCATAATAAGAACACATTACTAAAGTGTATTCGCCTTAATAGAAACAATAAGAATATTGTTATTGAACAAATTCTTACTTTTAAAATATGTAGTAGCTTATGATAAAAGAAAGTTACTAATTAGTCTTTAGATAGGCTAGATTTTAGTTGATCTAAGATACTTCCTTTCAAAAAGGTAAGTATTTTGTATACAAAATACTAGTTAAAAAAAATTCAACCTGTAAATAATAATCTAGTATTTCATACCAAATGTGTCAAAGTTATCAAAAATCGAAAAGTAATAATAGAAATTGTGATTACTATGAAATAGTTGTAATATTACTAGTTAATGGTATTGGACGTTTTTTTGCATAAAGGAATCGCCCACAACATTAGGTAGAAAGCAATATTTTCAAAAATATACCCTTGAGCGTTACTTAAGGCGCATAATTCTGTTTTGCCCTGACTATTAAGATAATAATAAAACTATTTACTCTTTAAATCTATCAAACAACAACCTTCTACATAATTATGTATGGCTAAGTATATTTTAAGCTTTACCAATGATTTTATAATATGTTTGTGCAAACTACAAAACTTATTTCAACACACGCTGTTCAATTTTAGTTTTTTTCAACAGCTTATTTATATTTATTTTTTTGTTTGGCAATAATATGCAACAAGTGGTATTCTTCATTATATTTATTTTTATTCTAAAGCTACTGACCACGGTTTCGCCCGTGAGATCTACATTTTACATGCGTGGTTAAGATAATTGAAGTTTTCATAGGGATCCTTGCCTTAAATTGATTTATTAAACATTGTACGTCACGAAAAATGTAGCTATTATTAGTATATCTTTTTTTTAAACGGTCCGATAGTGTCGGAGCACAGACTACAGACGATGAGTCAAAGCTTATTCGACGCATAAAAACAAGCAATTAAATCTTTCCTCTATAAATTGCACGGAGTAAAAATATCTTTAAAACTATGTTGCATGATTGCTATTTAAGTGAGTCCTCGTCGGTTTAAGTCTCCCTACTATCATCTTGCCTGTATTATGTATATTAATGTATATGTAGTGTATTTTATTAGTGTGTTGATTTATTATGTAAGTTTATTAATATTTCTTTTTTTAATTTGTAGCACCGCCTTTTACCCTCTCTGCTAACCCTATGGTTAACTGGTAGAGCGCCTTTTGTATCACTTTTGTTTGTGTGCAATAAAGATTAAATAAATAAAAAATAAATTACCTATATATAGATGCCATCTTATATCTGTGCGGACTGATCATATCTCATATTCTTAAACCACACCTATTAGTAGCCATGACAGATCGCATTCTTGCGGGAAAATCTAGGCGAAAAGGCTGTGCCGTTTGTGTAACCTATCTGGCTGAAGGCAGAATCTGGTGTAATATATTTCTGATCTCATCAACTGTTTAAAAAATTGAATGACGACCTATGTGGCGTGGTGGCGGATATACTCAAACTCCGCTCCTGAGGTCGTGGGTTCGATCCCCACACAGAACAAATCTTTGTTTTCTGAAATATTAATTTTTGTTCTGGTCTTGGTGTTCTCTTATGTCTTTATAAAAAATAAAGTATTTATGTGTGTGTATCCGTTATTTAGTATCCATAACATGTGTTCTTATTGATAATTATCTTGAACTAAATAATTGGTATAATATTTTGTTTGTCTTAGATATTGACCCAATTGGTTGATTAATCAAGTTACTGGATACAACAATATAAAGCGTTTTCGTCACATCACTTTTCAAATTCTCTCAAGAAGTCCATGTTAGAGCTCAGTATAGTCCCACATCTTAACTAAGATCTTGGGTATGCAAATCTTTAGTGAGATCCTGCGTAAATAGGCGTGTTTGTTTGTTAACCTTTGTTTTATTATTACGAGTATATATTTAAGCAATCTTCTTTATGTGTCAACTTGCTTGCTTTTTACAACAGGACCTAATTAATACCTTTTTATTTAATTACCACGTTAATTTTGTTTTCTCGACCCGACTATGACGCACATGGACGTCAGACGCAAACGTCAAATGACGCCACTAAAATTTTACGTCACGTGAAAAAAATGTGCAAGTCATTTTGATTTCTTTATCCTGTTACAAAATTAGACTTTAAAAGTAACAAACTTTCATTCATAGTGAACCGTAGAACTCCTGGACATTATACAAACAACGTCTGCACATTATTTATAATGTATTAATTTAATATAATGTATTATGAAATATTTTGCTTTACGTAAAAATATTGCTAAAACTAAACTTAAAAGGAGCAAAAATCTAAATAAAATCTAAATATCCAATACAACAGTAAACAAAAAGGCAAACAATATAATACTGAAAACTGTAATAATAAAATATAATATAGATGACTGGTAACAATTATTCATCTTATCAATCAATAATGGTCGCGACTTCGCTGACGGCAGCAGAATAAGTAATGAAATGTTTATGATCAGATCAGCAGCTTCATAGTTTACCCCCTAAAATACAGAAGTATCTAGTCTAGATGCAGGCAGCTCGAGATCGCTTGGCGTGGAAAATAATTGGGGAGACCTCTGTTCAGCAGTAGACTTCTAATTGCTAAGATGATAAAGTACCTTTATACCTATTTTAACTAGTACATCGGCTGTTTTCATTGATTTTCTACTTTATGCCACTTTTTAAGTTTATATTTACTATTTAATAAAACAGTGCTTAGTAATTTAATAACGGAAAACAAATTTTATAGTATTTACATTAAATTTATAATAACACTTACGAACATAAAGTATGTGGTTGAGCCAACCCTTTATGGTGCCACCTCTCTTCATGGCCAAACAGCTGTATAACTGTAGAGTTGACATTATATCTGGAAAAGACGAAAACAGATATTAGCATTCAGTGCTGGCGAACGAGTAGACATGAGTAGACCAGACCCCTACATGCAGCACCCGTCAGTTGAGCTTGAGACAGCTTTCGTTAACCATATTTGAGGAAACGTAACGACCATGAACGGAAACAAATTTAAGTGAGCTAAATTATTGAAGATTTTAACAACAATACACCACATATTTTTTTGTCTTATCAAAAGCAATTAAACAGTTCTCAGCCATGCCATTTTGTCTTCCAAACAATCTTTAGTACTAACTGTAATTTTTAATAAATTTCTTTAAATGTAATTAAACTTTCTGTAGGGGCAAGTCCCACAAAGTTATACCTTTTGTGGGCATACCTTGCCTATAAAAGACTTGCGCACATTATGAAGTCTTAAAAGGTTAACTTGTTTGAAAATTAACATACATATTGTACACTAATTATACATATCGTAATCTTAAGTCAATAAAACTACTGACGCGGAAATTTTTAAAGAATACCTCAGTAAACGAATTTTACATAAATGTGTATGTAAAGACTCTCATAAAACTTAATAACGATGTTGTAAAATTTATATCTAATATTGCATCGAAATTGCAGCAACATATTACGTAAGAACAACGAAAACTATATTTTAAACTTGAAATAAATAACCTTTAATATTCTAAATTGTGAAATACTTAATTGGTTCCCACTTATCTCAAACTAAAAGTAAGCGATGCATCCAGACCGCAGTTAACTTGTGTTGAGCAACATTTTGGTACATTTTGTTACATTTTGTACATTTTGTAACATTTTGTAACATTTTGTAAAATTTTGTAACGTTTTATAATATTTTGTAACCTTAGGTAACACTGTTACTGGTAGGTACTGTACTGCATATTCATTGTTGTTGTCGGATGTTGCTGAGTAACACTTGGAAATGTTGCCCAACAATAAGTAGCTGCTTCGTGGAATCACAGTATAGAAATTTAAAAAAAAATTGACTTGCACTGCGCATATATGTGTGAAAAGAGAAAGCAAAGAAAGAATAATTATTAAGGAGATTATCGACCAGGCAAGCAGTTTCTGACCAATTTGTTAATGACAATTATTTCTGAATTTATATTTCTATAATAAATAGATTATTGCAAGATATTACTTGTTTCGGAAATAAATTACGTCCCTCAAATGGCAAACAGCCCAGAACCCTCATATCTAAAAAAACGATGGCATTAAGCTATAAACAATCAAAAAAGCTTCTTGTTACGTGCAAAAATATATACATATATATGTCGGAGGAAGCAGGGTGTATAGGGATCCTACCAAGACCAATAGGAGACCAAGCCAACCTCACCTGCAAGTGGTGCACCTGCCGATCAATGGACGAGGCTCTGGCGAACATAATAGAGCCCGGTAAGCGGCAATAGGCTCGCCATTGTAAATTCATTCGATACAAATAAAACTATTGTAAATCAGTGATATTGTGTTTTGTGCTCGCATTTGACCCCAATGACGCACACTAAGCTCAATTCTCTTAAAGCTCAAGCGTTATCATCAATTGCGACGCCATTGAAAATAACGCTTCTCCCACATATACATTATAATATCTTTAAACCTTTTCATACAATAAGGCAATAAGGAAGATTTCTCTTTGGGAAGAGATACAATCTAAATATTAAATCGGTTCATAAATTGATATTTTTCCCATTAGCGTTTACTTCTAATCAGCCAATGTGAAACAGACCATAAATTATTTGTTGAAAATTGAATTCACGCAGTCACTTGTAAACGACTTCTTTGACCTTATAATCAAAAAAAACTTATATTTGACCAGATAAATTAAGATTAAATAATTCCTATAAAGAATAAAAATTTCAGAGAAAAGTTATTTACAATTCGTGCTACTAAGCAGGTTGATATCAGCATATGAAGATTTATGTTTTAACCTTCATTGTTAAAATCATTTCACCTATGCTTGTGTGTGTCATGCTCACTTAAGATTGAATGTGCTTTTTAGTTCATAGGAGCTTCATTAAGCCAAACTTGAACAAAAACATTGACTTTGAATCATACTTGTATATACAATAAATTTAAAATTTACTACAAAATACATACCTACCAACAGAAAGCCTCAAATACAAAGTTTTGTGTACCTATACTTTTCAAACTTTATTACAAAAAAAAGTATGATAATAAGCTATCATCGCCTTTATGTCTATTGCCTTAGTTTTAACTGTAAATGTATTATTTTTATTTAAATAACATCATTGCGGATTTCAAAAAACTTTTTACAAACTAAGCTTTTACGAATAAACTCAACTTTGGCAGATCATGGAGAATAATCTCCCAATATTTATTATACTATTCACGTAAGTAAGTCATGCTTGAACTTAATCCAGTTAAACCTGTATGTTTTTAAAACGCCCAAGAATAACTCGATAAGAAAGCCTGTATACCTTTCTGACGTCAACATGTCGTGATATGAATGATGTCACCAAAATGTGTTCTACTTTTTTTGAGTTCAAGGTGGGTTTAATCGTAAGCGGTACACTTGTCCTTAATAAGTAGGCGTCTACAGTGCCTTTAAAGTTCTGTAGTGTAGGCCTCTTTAATCCTAAACTGATACTGCTAAACTAGTAGGTATCATACAACTCCGATGACCTTCCTTGCTACATTAAGAGAACGTTAAGTTTTTCCATGAACTTTCTACTGCCTTTGTGGCTCCTCTTATGCAACAAAGTAAGAAGAATGCAGGACATACTCCATGCTCACTCGTATACTTAAAGCGAACCCAGTGCATTATTGGAAGGGGCAGAATTTGAAATTTTTAATAACAAAACGGACATGCCAATTTTTAAAATTTTTTATTGTTTATAATTTTAATGCATTAATATTTTAGCATTGTATAGGAATCGAAACCACAACCTTTTGAGCAGGTTTTAGGTATACTGAGCTTTTGTTCTTTCATACATCCCAAAATCATAATCATCAGCCTACATTTGTCCACTGCTGGAGATAGGCCTCTCCAATGGCACGCCACAGAACTCGATCTTCAGCTTAATCTATATCCGGACATCATAGGTATTTTAATTAAATAGAGGTGTCCTCTGACTTCAACCATATGTAACAGAAGCAGGGCAAAACTGCATAACATAACCTTTTTTTTGTATATTTACGTGGTTTAATCGTGAAATTGTCACAGAAAGGGTTGCTTTCGCATCAATAATATTATTTTGGTTAAAATAAACGAAATTGTAAAGAACTTATGAACATATGGCAAACCATATTGCATTGGCGACCGATATGGCGTGGTGGCGAGACTACCCGCTCTCCGCTCCAAGGTCGTGGGTTCGATTCCCACACAGGACAAATATTTGTGTGCATGAACATTAATATTTTTTTTGGTCTGGGTGTTTCCCTAGGTATATTAAGTATTTATTTACAAAAAAAAAAGTATTTATGTATGTTTATCCGTTATTTAGTATTCATAACACAAGTTCTTAATGATACTTAACTTGGAACTAAATGATTGGTGTAATTGTTAGAAAATATCTTAGAAATATTTGTTTATATATTTTGTGTGCCTGTCATTAGGTGTGTCTGGCCTCTGGGCACAAGAGCTTAAGGCTATAGTGGCATATGTCAATGAGCAACAACCTCTTTATTCAAAACTATATGGTTCTGTGGCGATATCTACTACACAACAGACAATATAAGAGTTGCAAGGTCTTTCTGATGCACCGTCCTTTGCACTAATGACTGCATGGAAGACTCGGTCCTGGCATAGTAGAAGGCATACTAATATATAATGTGGAGGTGAATATTCTTGCATTCCGCTTGTAAGGTCGTGACCCTGATATCGACATGGCCAATATTTGCGTGCATGAAGTGATTTTATTAAAGTGGCAAAAAAGCATTTACATGTTTTTATTCGTAGCTACTACTGGTACAAACTCTTTTTGAGACGTCCAGGAATATTTTATTAGTAACATAATAAATACTTGTTTAAGTGAAACGAGTTGAAACCCTAAGAAGTTTCAATGCGTAAAAGCAGCAAACCGTAATTGTTTATAAATATTACGCTTTTTTTTATGTCTTCAATTTTGACTGCATATAAAAAAATAAAAAAATCAAAGAATACAAACAAGATTTTATCATTTACTTTTGAACGATGCAGTCGAAAAAAAATTAAGGCGCTTCATACCGTGAAATAAATTAAGGTACAAAGCGCACCCACTCATGAACTGCTAAGATACCGTTTCAAGCCTTGCTTAAAATGTAAGTCTATTAAAATGTCATAAAAATCAAAACGGCACTAGCGTCTAATTTAGGACAAAACAAAAGTTACTTGTAGCTCTTGCCGCCAGTGGATGGGCTCGTTTTAACGTTCTTTCGATGAACCTCATTTTGTCAAATTTTGTTAATTTTTTTGTAGATTTTGTTAAAATCTCCGAAAGAGTAACTGTCAAATTCAAGAAATAAAATACTTTCGTAATGAAACCCTTATGTTTACCCTTATTAAAAATAACTGGCATAATTAAATAAAACTAGTTACAAATTATTAGGTCGGGGAAAAAGTCTTTTCGCATAACGTAGGTATAAACTTATTATAAATTTTTTTTGACTGTACTATTTGTGTCTGGCTGGTTTTGGTAACATTAAAAAGGTTCCATTATAAAGAAAAGAAAAAAATAAAAAAAAGTTGTTTCCCGCTATTTTTCATTTGTTTTCTCTCCGTAAAAATGAGTGAATCTAATGAAGAAATTCGATACATTTTAAAATTTTATTATAAAAAAGGCAAAAATGCAACTCAAGCAGTGAAAAAAATTTGTGATGTTTATGGACCTGATGCAGTGACAGTAAGAGTAGCACAAATTTGGTTCAAACGTTTTCAGTCCGGAAATTTTGATGTTAAAGATGCACCTCGCTCTGGTCGCCCTGTTACGAATAAAATAGACGCCATTTTTGAAAGAGTGGAGCAAGATCGGCATGTTAGTAGTTAAGATGTAGCTGAAGAACTGGGAATTGACCACAAAACAGTTTTGACCCATTTGAAGAAAGCTGGTTATACAAAAAAGCTCGATATTTGGGTGCCACACGAGCTCACTCAAAGAAACTTAATGAACCGTGTACTCATTTGCGATTCATTATTGAGACGTAATGAAACCGAGCCGTTTTTGAAGAGATTGATAACTGGCGATGAAAAGTGGATCACGTACGACAAGAACGTGCGAAAAAGGTCGTGGTCGAAAGTTGGCCAGGCTTCACAGACTGTGGCCAAACCTGGCCTAACACCAAATAAGGTGATGCTGTGTGTATGGTGGGATTGGAAGGGCATTGTTTATTATGAGCTTTTACCGCCCGGCAAAACCATCGATTCTGATCTTTACTGCCAGCAACTGATGAGATTAAAGGAAGCAGTCGAGAGAAAACGGCCGGAATTGATCAACAGGAAGGGTGTGGTCTTTCATCACGATAACGCTAGACCACACACATCTTTAGCCACTCAGCAAAAATTAAGAGAGTTCGACTGGGAGGTCCTAGTGCATCCACCATATAGCCCTGACCTTGCGCCTTCAGATTTTCACCTGTTTCGGTCTCTGCAGAATTCTTTAGGTTCTGTAAGGTTGACCTCAAGAGAGGACTGCCAAAACTATTTGTCCCGTTTTTTTGATCAGAAGTCCCAAAGTTTCTACAGTAACGGGATAATGTCTCTGCCCACAAAATGGCAGAAAGTTATTCAACAAAACGGTACATATATATTGTAAATAAATGTAAATAAACTTTGAAAAAAATGTCTTGACTTTTCATACAAAAATACGAAAAGACTTTTTCCCCAACCTATTATTACAACCACATAATGAAATATAATTAATCTCATGAACTAAGTAAAAAAATAATTAAATTCACTTACCCTCAGTGTTGCCTATTAGTTGATGAGCATCCCCAATCACTGGCATATCATATCCCGTCCCCGGTAGCTTGGAAGCTAAGCGGTACATACTCTGCCTCTTGTACCGGAACCTTACAAACCACGCCAGCAGCGCAATCATAGCCAATAACAGGAACATATTATTGATTGAAAATATTCAAACTTTGAAGACGAAAACTTTTCACAAACTTTTTTATTTCTCCGCGAAATTGTTCAAATTGTGTAACCGTGCGTCAAAAGTGGTGATCGAAGAGATCTGATGGGGAGTCGGGGTTGACCATGTTTATGCGGCCGTGAACGCTACGTGTATCGCGTATCGTAAACAATAACGTTATATATATTTCCTTTAGCCAGTTGACGCAGCGGTCCTGCGTGCGCAGGGTCGCAAGTTCACGGCGCGCATAACTATTTGATTCTTGCTGAGGAAGGCGGTGTTTCTCACAATGTATGATGCTGCTAACCGCACCTCGTTTTATTGCAACTTGCCATTCATACACTAATGAAACACTTTCAACGAAAGCAAGGACTCTAAATGTGAACCACTCTTAAGTTTTCAATGAAAGTTGCGAAATTATTTGGCAGCACCCACCAATACTGCTACTTTTACTCGTGTAAAAATTGTACTTGTCAACAAGTTTCGCAATATAAAAATCAAGTTTCAATATAACATGCTTCAATAAATGTTCGAAACAATAGCTTGTAAGAAGTTAAGTTTAAAAGCAGTCAGAAAGTGTCCGAAAAAGCACGTCTGGCAGTTCATAGAGATGTGTTGGTTGGTACCATATGCAAGCGAATACAGATTAATGCAGTAGAAATGAGAGCACTCAGAAGTATGCTAGGTTTGAAATTGAGTGATAGGTTGAGAAATGAAGTAAAAAGGTCCAATGCTGGTGTAAAATATAGTGACAAGCATTGAGAAAGGTTGAATGAAAGAAGACTTGACAAATCAGGACAAATCTTTGTGTGCATGAACATGAATATTTGTTCTGGTTTGGGTGTTTTCCTATGTATATGAAGTATGTATTTAAAAAAAAAGTGTATTTAAGTATGTTTATCCGTTGTTTAGTATCCATAACACAAGTTCTTAATAATACTTATCTTGGAACTAAATAATTAGTGTGTCAGAAATGTTTATTCATTTATTTACTTACGAAAGTGATTTATAATGGACAACTAAATGGAAGTGTTAGGAAGGAAAGACCACGTAAAACCTTTCAAGACCAAATCCAGTAAAATAAACACCCTTTTTTTTTTTTTTTTTTGATTTACGTCGGTAACAAAATGCATTTACGCACTGTCTCCCGGCCAAAGGGGGACCGAGAGAGGTGTGTGGGGCTCACCACCGGCAGACACGACCGCCAGCAGTAATACCCACTAAAAATCTTCCGACGACGCCCGCCGCTTGTTGAGAAACAAACTTGTTGCCGCTGGGTTGCAGCTCTGACACCCCGCCCGCGGCCAACGTCCCCCGGACCAAAACCGGGAGGACCTCCTCAGAGAGACGCAGTGGACGCGCCCCTCCTACCTCCTTGTGCGACCATAGCGTGTGTGGCCGACTTCTCGAAGGGTCCATGGTTAGACAGCAGGGCCCCCCTGCCCCCGCTGCCTAAGACCCTCCTGGCGCTGCTTGACGGGCCCTCCTGGCCCGCCCGCTGCGCCCTCCACAGGTCCCTCTTAGTTTCCCCCCCGGTAGTCAGTACTAAGGGCACCCAGAGTCGCCAATCTCTGGGTGTTACCTTTTCCCTGGCGCCTCCTGCGCCCTACCGGGAGGTACTCAGCCCCCCCACCACGACAAGGTGGAGACCAGTCGGGGGGGAAAATAAACACCCTGAGGTAAGCCAGGTGGTGGCTTCGGTTTTGCGACATCTGGCTGCCATGGTTGGAAAAGCGTATAAGTATAAGGGCGGTTCGCCGCCCTAGTAAAAGCTGCACTACGCCCTCCTAAGGCAATGAGTCGCTCTCCCAACCAAATACACGTTTGGATTACAGAAATTGATATGGAAATTTTATTTAGACACAGGTACGGTACCCTAACAATTGTTAGAAAACACGTTAAAAATTGGTTACTTAACCAAAACAAACTTTAAAACCTAGAATGTATGCATGTCAATATTAAAAATCACACTCTACAAAATATAATATTAGAATGTTGGCAAATATACCTATAGTTCCTTTCAGTTTTGCCGATTGGTAGAAGATTACTTTTAACTGAGAGCACAAAATGAGCGCCTCGCGCAAAATTGACTCGCTCAACGTATTGTACATTAGAATATAAATATGCTATGAATACACATAGTATATTAATATATACAGTATGTTAATACAGGATCAATCTAACACAAAATAGATTAGTGGTTTCACATTTACAAAAATTTACATGTACTTAAAATTATTATACTATTCTCAGAATTCTTATTTGATTTTGTTAGTTGGGCCTGATTACACAAAACTTAGTAAATATGCTACACTGCTTTTGGGGAAGTATATTCGTTTTTATTACCCTGAGTTATTTGTAAGGAAATCGTCCGTAAGATATGTTTAGAGACGGACGCTGTCTGTTGGTTGATTGTTCTGTGCAGAACATCTAATTTGAACCTCGCCTATATACCATGGCCGTAAGCCCACTCGTAACACGAGCGTTTTAAACTTGAGGGTGAAAAAAGGGTTGGCTTCTATGAGATCTAAAAACTTTTTACGATGGAAAGACTGCACGGAGAGACTTGGCATTTTTTTACATTTAATGTTTTTGGTGGGATTGCATATTTCCCAAACGACCCCCAGCTAACTACAGTTCCCACGAATACTAACTTTATTATTATGTCTCCAGCAGGTAAGATAATCAAATTCAAATTCATTTAATTTTGTTTGGCATCGTCTCATCATCACATGGCATAATTAAAGAACCATTTCTTTTTCGTTTTTTTTTTGTTGTGAAAATGCCTCATGAAGGCTAACCAAGACTAACTGGCTTAGATTAGGAACCTATTAATCCAGCTATCACACACATTCTGAATAATTTAAATCGCAAACAACATAATATAATAATAATAATAATAAATAAATATTTAAATAATAAATAAATAAATAAACACTTACACCAATTATTTAGTTCCAAGATAAGTATCATTAAGAACTTGTTTTATGGATACTAAAGAACGGATAAACATACATAAATACTTTTTATTTTTTTTGTAAATACATACTTAATATACATAGAAAAACACCCTGGCCAGAACAAAAATTCATATTTATACACACAAATATTTGTCCTGTGTGGGAATCGAACCCACGACCTCAGGAGTGGAATGCGGGTATACTAAACCCTAAAAATAGCCCTAAACTAATCAGGGCTTGTAATGAGGGTGCAAGTGGCACTGCATTAATTTTACGTTGTATAACCTTATTATTAGCTAATAATGTCTTACTACTAAATAATTTATTGATTCAGGCGTTACTTTGCGAAAATCCATTGTAAGCAAGTGATGGATTAAAAATATCTTTGTAACAATTCCCGCGCAACTATAATATCCCGAAAAATCTCTCTCTCGTTTCAGCGTTGGTCGTGAAGATAACGTTGTTCTGACATTCCTATTTTACCTGAAGATGCCCTGTGTAAGCGCAAAACACGTGTCGTATTGAATATTTTCTCGGTTTTTCGAAAAATTTTAAATTATCAAAAATATATTTTTTAACTTACTACTAAACCAAGGTGAGATCGATTCAGATAATATTCCACAACGCTGATCTAGTGCGAATTGGCGGTTGCAGGTATGTGGCGTAGTGATATTAGAATTTATAAAGCCGCCCAACAAGGCAGAAGCTATCTATATTAAATTCCACTCAAACAGTCACCAATCGAAGGACCTTTTTTTTTTTTTTACGTCGGTAACAAAATTTACGCACTGCCTTCCGGCCAAAGGGGGACCGAAAGGGGGTGTGGGACTCACCACCGGCAGACACGACCGCCAAGTAATACCCACTAAAAATCTTCCGACGACGCCCGCCGCTTGTTGGGAAAGAGGCGAGGGCCAGTATCTGGGTTGCAGCTTCTGACACCCCGCCTGCGGCCAACGTCCCCCGATCCAAAACCGGGAGGACCTCCTCAGAGAGGCGCAGTGGACGCGCCCCTCCTACCTCCCCGTGCGACCATAGCGTGTGTGGCCGACTTCCCGGAGGGTCCATGGTTAGACAGCAGGGGCCCCCTGCCCCCACTGCCTAGACCCTCCTGGCGCTGCTGAGCGGGCCCTCCTGGCCCGCCCACTGCGCCCTCCACAGGTCCCTCTTAGTTTCCCCCCCGGTAGTCAGTACTAAGGGCACCCAGAGTCGTCGGTCTCAGGGTGTTGCCTTTTCCCTAGCGCCTCCTGCGCCCTACCGGGAGGTACTCAGCCCCCCCACCACGACAAGGTGGAGACCAGTCGGGGGGGACCGATCGAAGGACCTCTGGTAATTCTGCATAACTTCGTTACGATGTATTTATGAAAACATTATATTATGTCAATATTTATTTATTGTCAGCAATGTCACTAACAGAAGCTAACCGGATCTATACGAAAGCAGTACGAAACTAGATTCGCGGGTTCGTTATTTCTTCATAAATATTTAGTTATTTATCAAGATTAAAGGTAATGCCTTCGAGTTACGACAAATACGTAAAACAGACGTCACTAAACTAGTTGGGCGCTACCAAAGGTCTGCCTGTATTACGTTGCGTCAATAACTTGCACCTTGGATCCGAAACGAACTGCGAAGTTCGATCCGGAGTTTGCAATTTGAATACACAAGGACTTTGAAACGTAAAAGTATATCAGCGAGTGTGTTACTGTTGTTACAATGTAAAGCGTAACGTTCGTGTTACACACGAACGTCCAGTTATCAGAATTTGAAGTCGTGAGTCCTGCGGCTTATCGCTGCCTTGCAACCAGCAGACCTCCCCACTTCTCAGAGAGCGCATGTATGTTCATGCGAGGTGGGCTGCAGTCAGAGCTTTCCCCTGTTCGGCGACTCAGTGGAGAAGTCTGCTTGAAGCTTTCCGCTCTTCACATTACTTCACTTCCAGCAGTGTGATGTATGCAGCCGGGAGCTACAATTTTCTTTAAGGCTCTTACGCCGGTCAGTATTATTGTAAAAGATTTCGATACCTGCACTGCCAAAGGGCTACGGTGAATGCCCTACAATTTAGTCGGTATATCCTCCTCGGAGAGGGGTCTCTTTGGCTCTGGGAGTCTGAAAGACGGCGTCGGCTCAAGAATGAACGTTGTGGCGCGTATTCACAATTCGCAGTAATATACCACACTCCTTCACTTTTGTTGTTTTCCGAATACGTTTAAGTAATAACGTCTTCGGTTTTACCAGTTAATAGTTAAAATTTACGCTAGACGTCCAGGGGCTTATTACAAAGCATGATCTAAAATTAAACAAGGCTAAAAACTAAAACTGTCACTGTCTTCATTTTATCAAATAAAAGAGACAGCACTAGTTTTAAACCTGGTTTAACTTTAGACTTTGTTTTATAAAAAGCCCCCTCATATTTGAAAATGTGTCGGTGTGTGTTTTTCCGCGTTATGTTAATATAATGTTAAATCAATCTAATAATAAGCACTCTATTTCGGGTAGGTTAATGATTTTATAAAAAACATCTATAAAAAATTAAGAACCACCAATCAGTGTGTAGTATTCGAAATGTCGGGATATAAATAGTATTATAAATCGCGATTTAAATCCGTATAGTGTTAGATAAGGATTTAAGACGCATAAATTATAAAAGGTAAATATTTAAAAGGTTTGCCAATTAATAAGCCGGATTTATTTTTTATTTGTACATTGATTTTATTTTGATTGTTTGTTGAAACGGAGGAAGAAGCTTCCATGCCCAAATCCAGAAGGTTCTGGAAAAGTCAAATAAACCTAAACTGATGTAGAGAATGTAGCTAAAAGTATGTGCAAGGATCGTAGCAAGTGGAAGTATATCTCTTCTTTACGACAATAAAGCTTAACAATAATTATAATAATAATGTTTTATTCATACTAAATAAAATCAGGACCACAAACATATACAATTACAATTTATATCTCTGCGCCTGAACTAGATAACTTAATATCTGTGCTTCAGGCAGCAGCGCTATCTAAGATATTTTTTAAATATTTAAGAAAACCCAACAAGTGATACAAGCCAAACATAAGAAATAGTTAATATTAAAAAGTAGCATGAGTGTGGTGTGTCCTCCTTGTGTGTTTCATGTTAGTGTGTGAATGAGAGAGATAAGTATGTGTGGTGTGTCCTCCTTGTGTGTTTCATGTTAGTGTGTGAATGAGAGAGATAATTATGTGTATATTTAATTATATGTTTTGTGATTTTCTGCACTAATCTTTATCATCATCAATTTAGCACATTAAAATCCCTCTACTGAGCACAAGCCTCCTCTAATAAACCAAGGTGAGAGGGCATTCATCACTACGCAGACTCAGTGCGGATTAGAGAAAGCTACTATTGTATTTTTGGTTACATTTTGTGATACGAACCCTTCGCGTATTTGGTATCTATAATTGTTTCACGACCGATATGACGTGGTGGCGAGAATACCCGCTCTCCGCTCCTAAGGTCGTGGGTTCAATTCCCACGCAGGACAAATGAATGAACATGAATATTTTTTCTGGTTTGGGTGTTTTTCTTTGTATATTAAGTACGTGATTACAAAAAAAGTGTGTATGTATGTTTATCCGTTATTTAGTATCCATAACACAAATTCTACATACATATACATATCTTGGAACTAAATAATTGGTGTAATTGTCAGAAAATATTTATTTATTATTATTATTATTTTGCTGTTTTTCAAAATATCAACGCTGTGGTTACGAATGTGTTTTCAAGCCTAATAATCGCAAAAAAAAGTTTACAAACTATTTTTAAATTTACATCCCAAGAGAATGTTGACAAAATATATACTCTTTAATTATTTATTGAAAAGTTAAGAATCATTGTGATTACGTTTATATAAGTTTTTAATTACATTTTATCGCAAGGGTTACAAACAACTTGCAAACGACCAAAAAATTGTAAATGATTGGTTTAATGGAAAATTTACAACCACTTAAAGAAATCTCGAATAAAATCTAAGAAGTATTAAGATTTTGTGTTTCGTTATGACCTTAGAGACTACAGCTAGTAAATCCATATTGCTGTCGGTTACTCTAGTTCTCTTACGGATTTTCTCATTCATGATGGGCTGGGCGAAGTTGAGCTTAATTATGAGGCCCATAGTCAGACACTCCGTTTTAGTAGCTTGTGTCATCGCTGGCAACACACACTTGTCGAAGACTTTCGTGTGGAGACACTGAAAAATTTTGCTCGAGAAGAGAGAGTTTAGTGATTGATTTCATAATATTCTTATATAAATATTGAATTTTGCCATAGCATGGACAAATGGATTGCAAGTCGCCTGCAATCGGCTTCAAGTAAGTCTATTATGGAGGTCTATTTTCAGAAGGGAACGAACTTGGGTTGATAATGATATAGGGTATATGGGTTAGTATTGCTCAGCCTACATGTAAAAAAAATCAAGATTTCTGCATGAGCGCGCTTGGAGTATGAGTTACGTACGGTTTACACCTTCAAAGGTGTCTATATAAATAAAAATGAATCCACGAAATGTAGATACCATATACGCATGACTTCTGAACGACTGCATCACTATTCTTTGGGTTTGTTATTATCAGGGCAAGGTTTGTATATAAGATATTCTCGTAATTATGACAAGTGGGTTAAATAAGACAGAAAATAAAATATACTTTAATGTCTTTAAGATCAACAAAATTATTTCCTCAAATTCAAATTTTATTTACTATTTATCATCTTTATCACCACTCATTCTCATTTAAGATAATTTATATATTACTAATATATATTTTATTTGACAATGGCTAAATGTGCTGATTGCGCGAACTTATTATATAAAAATGAAAACACCATCTCAGTAATTAAAAAAACGCATAATAATCAGTTAATTTAGGAGAATGATCCCACCGACAGACTCGTCAAACACACTCCTCTGTTTGCGTTTAAAGTAATAAAATACTACAGTAATCTTATTCGCGATATAATTGCATCTCACAATCGACCGATTGGTGTGCGATTCTAGGGCTTACTGAGTTGACAACAAGAGAGTACTTATCTCGATTAGGACACTTGGAACGTGATCTGACTAAATTGACTTTGACAATAAAACTAATCATCATCAATACTGTATTGGGCTGGCGGAACTACTTTGCATTATAATAATTTTACAATTTATTAGAGAAGATATTAACAATCGCAATTGGATGGTTTAAGTCGTCACTGTCATAGGCGTTACTTTTATCTAAAATGCAGAACCTAGTAGTAACTAAAAATTTTACATACTAGGTATTACTTGGTAGGTTCTGTTGTTAGTTCCTTGGTATCTTATGTTGTTGAAGACTTTAGGACTATATCGTAATAAGCACGAATAGAAAGGTTTTAACTTCCTGAAAAAGCCTTATTAGAGTGACGCTTCAGTTGTGTACTAAAATGATAAGTTACTTTTGAGGACAACTGTACATCCAGAATTGTAAAGAAAAAATCTATAAAGGTAAATATAGTTTGTGTGGCTGTTTGTAATATGAAAGTAACTGATTTCTACTTAATGCATATATGGATGAATACACGGTTTATTTACCAAAATATTTATAACACGTATGTGTCGGTTCGTTCCCGTTAATCTCTACAATGGCTGGCCTGTTTTTACGGGTTATTCACTGACAGATAGTTAATGTTATATGACTACTTTTGAAACCAAAAATGACACAGTACCTGATGGTTACGCATATGATGTCGCAGGCGGCTGCTTGTTTAAAATAAAGACGCCTTACAGTCTATTAAAATGCGGTCGGAGTTCTATACTGCCTTAAAGAATGTGCTTTATTTTTATTGTTTGAAAGATTAAAGCACTCCGCATGCTGGGCATCTCATTTATCGATTGTCATCTTTATCACCATTCATTATTATTTACTATGAAGTAAATATTATAAATATATCTTTTACTTAAATCTAGAGTAAATTCGAGTTTTTTTTGTGTAAATATAGTGAATTTTTGCACATAACTTCTTCTGAATCGTACCACAAATGTAGTAAAGTGATATATTACAGTGAATTGTGATTATTACGTGTTGACTACAAATCTTCGTAGACGCCTTTAGTAAAGTCTCTTTTACTTTATTGGGGTATGACTTAGTCTTAAACCGACATACTAACTTCATTTATTTAATTAATTGACTCTGCCAAATACTCGATTAGAGAGAGTCCTAAGAAAAAAAATCTACGTTTTGGTTCAGTGTCATTTATAAAACCCTGTTATGATTTACGTGCAGCCTGTAGGTGGTTCTTTCGTCTTCTAATAATTACTTAATGTCAAAGGTAATCATATCATATTCTAGCATTATCCCGGTTGCCCCAGACTAAAGCCCAGGGTCTGGTGACTGTTGCGGGATTGTTCGAAAGGGTTACCGCGGCCTTGGTGTTACAGGCTCAAGAAGGAACACGGATGGTTTTTAGTCAGTAGAAGTCTGACACACCCTCCCGCTCCACCCACAGCGGGAGAAGGTCATTTGATGATTTTCCATCCCAAAAAAAAAAAGGGTCTGGTCACTGGCCTAACCAGATTTAGCTGAACTTGAGTTATTTCTAATTCCAAAGTAGATACCTAAAGCTGAGTAGATACCTTTTCATAATCATCTTCAGTTTTATATAATTTTTTCTTTTTATTTTTTGTACATGGTTATGAATAAACGTTTTTCTTTCTTTCTTTTAAAGGTAATGAAACGATTTATTTACAAAATAGATTAGATTAGACAAGTATTTAGAATCAAAAAATGAGTAAATAAATTCTATATATTCTTTTGTTGTCTCTTATAGACCAAAGGTAGTTTTTTTCATGTGCTCATCTTGAAGACCACATCCTATGTTTGATTGTAAACTTTGTACGCATCACCATTTTAAACGTATTTAGTCAATCAATTAAGTACGTCATCACGTAGTTTTTCCTTGTTTATTATCGGAAGATTTCTTGCAAAATAACATTATTCCAAACATTTTGGCAAGTCATACGACATCACGTGGAAGGAAGTTTAAATTTTTTTGCATCAAAATTTAAAAATAAATACTTACAGTTACCTTAATCATCACGATTAATGAATGTCATTATAACAACGGTTTTTATTCTTCATCTCAACCGCTCTTCAATTCAACTGGTTAAACCCAAAATATATACTATCATCAAAGTTCAACGACTCATACCTATGAATTAAAACTTGAAAACAGTCACTACGAGTATTTTATTAATTCAAAAATATGTATACCTACATATCATCTAATTCTTCACTCAACACTATAGTGTAAAGTGATTTTTATGCTAAATTCGTTTTTATTCTACAAACAAGTTTATTTTGCATTTTTTATTAATGAAGACAAATTCTGGTTATCTATTGAACAATACAACAATAGTAAATTGGGTTATTGAAAATTATAATATACATATTATTATTATACTACGATGATGTTATAGGGGAGTCACAAATAATCGGTCTTTTATATTACTTATTTTTTTATAAATATAAAACTAATAAGGTATCGAGGAACAGAGGTAATATTTGGCTATCTTCATCAGGCAAACTATAAAAAATAAAAAACAAAAAACTAATTTTGACTTCAATTACCCACATATGCGGGTAATGGGAGTCAACCCTTGGAGAAATCAGAACCAAAACTTCTAAGCAAAAAAAACAACAAATTATAAATTTTAAATAACTTCTAACAATCAATAAGTATTAAATCATATAATTATATTAATATCATAGCTTCTTTTTGGCAATAATCACAATAATCCCGTTTTCATCATCACATTCGGATCATCCCTCATGGGCCCATCCGCCAGAGACGACAACGGTACCAAACCTCTCTCGACTTTCCTGCTGTAAGCCATATCATTCACAATGACTCTCTTTTGCTAGTATTTCTTTTTTCTTTCGATACTACAAGGCAGTGCGGGTAATAGAAGTCACCTGACCCTGATTACCCCAAAAATGGTTTTCGATTATGATTCAAAATTCAACTCAATAAACATTATAAATTCAAATCATACAAACCACTATCTCTAAGTTCAACCATGATACAAAAACTTAAAACAACTTTAACCTTAAACCTACTGTAAAAAAATACTAAATTTTTTGATTAAAATTTCGTAAATTCTCCTAGTGACACGTGGCTTGTTGCCGACGACGCGAGATCAACTAGAAGTCTGCCGTATTTGCCTGCGCGGGGGAGGTGCGGAAGGGGCCCCCCTGCGACATAGCTTAACTATAATGTATGTGCCATGTTCTGTTTTGTTTATTTTAAGCTGACCCGCATTACCCACTGACTCTCATTCCCCCCAACTCCCCTACCATATAAAACATTTTACGACCTATTATCATTTAAATCGGTCGAGCTGTTTCGGAGAAGTGTGACCAAGAGTGATGAGTGATTTATTGTAAACTAACTGGATTTCTTGGCGGGAAAGTGAAGCGTCATGACTATAGTTTTGTTGTATTTTCTGAAATTTGTGATAACGGTTGATTATTAACCGTTAAGTGTTTGTGAACATACATAAGTGTTGGTAAATCAAACAAAGCAGTGCAACATCACCTATTAAATTCTCATAAGAAGTCCATGTGTGATCTCAGTTCCACATCTTTACTACGGGCTCAAGGGGCTTAGAGGATGGTATCTCATTTATCATCTTTATCATCATTTATTCTCATAAATATTATTAATATATCTATAAATTAAAACTGGCTTAATGTGCAATCCATTATTTAAAAGAAAAAACTACCTGATCGTTCTGTCAATTGCGCCAACAGTTTGACAAACGACTTATGGTTACAATGACAAGCTTTTATTGATGAATTTTATAGGTTCGTTAATTTATTTAAAATTTTCGAATTTTTCCCGCACCTTTTCTAATTTTCCAGTACCAAACAAACCTTATACCGACAATATCGAACACACTGTAAAAGAATTATCCAATTAGTTGTTCGAAAGTTATGCGCGTATATATGTCACCGTAAAATTGTAAATAACGTTAAATTATAATCTATCCCGCGATATTGTAATCTGTCGAAAAATTGTGATCCGTAACAAACTGCTTACAATTTAACGCATTATTTTTCGATAGATTATAATCTATCGAAGACAAACCGTCAGATTGTAAAATGGCATGCGACAGAACGCACCTCGCGCTCTGATTGGTTGAACTTCATGTTCCCCGCTCAGCCGCCCGTCGTCGCCATCTTCGGTTGTTATTAGTCAAATTCATTTGTTGTGAAATGTAAACAAACAGTGTTTTGGTGATTTAAAACAGATTTCGTGTTAATAATAATAATGCATTGTAATATAATAAGTTGTAGGGAGTGTTAACGGACCTGTGATAACCTAAAGAAGTGCAGTTAAATAATAAATAAGAGTTAGTCACCGATCATAACCTAATTTGTGTTTTTGTGTAAAATGTTTTACTTTTTAATTTATATTTAATTTGTGTTCGAAGAGATTTGTTTCAATTATTTTTATTAAAAAAATACTTATTATATTTGCATTTTATTTTTTTGACTGATATCTATGTTTGATTCCTAACTCTTCCAGACCGTCCCTGGTTGGATGGTCTTGATGGCAAGACCAGCCAATCATGGACAGGCTTCAAACAGTTGACAATTTAACGCGCGACAGATTGTGATTTAACGGTTTGTCTTCGATAGATTATAATCTATCGAAAAATAATGCGTTAAATTGTAAGCAGTTTGTTACGGATCACAATTTTTCGACAGATTACAATATCGCGGGATAGATTATAATTTAACGTTATTTACAATTTTACGGTGACATATACATCAGATATATATATATATCAGAAGACTTTATTCCGATGACTCAGTGACCCAATGGAACCCTTGGCATCCGAAACGAGATTTTTCATCTTATGTGTACTAACTTGTAGCCTTAACAACATCGCTTAAGTAATACCTAGGGCGACCAACTAATATATGACTTGATTATTTTTACTGACAAGAGACAAACCAAAAAAATTTATAAAAAATAAAGGTGAACTGATTCAGAGGCAAACGTGATTTTACGAAATAAAAAAGACATATCGGAAACAGTCGAAAAGCTATTCGCTAAATAAAATGCAGTTTAAAATGCTTCAAGCTGATATGATATGAATTCAATAAATGTGATTGCATTTTGTGTCTCAAATTCACATGTCTGCTAAGCTAATATTCTTATTAAGTTTCACAGTAATATTGTTAGAATGTTGGTTATTATCAGAATATCCTCAGTTCTTCTCAAATGCTTATTGTAATTACACACATATATTTATTTTCCTTTTAAATAGTGGCTTCGTCTGTTTAGCACATTTAGCCAGTGTCAAGTAAGAGATAGGTTTTTTAAAATTATATGAATCATAGTAAGTGAGAATGAGTGGTGATGAACTGCAAACATGACGCTTCACTTTCCCGCCAAGAAGTCCACACATAATTAGATACTTATCTCATTATCTGTCATTATATTTTGATTGACGCAACAACAAGTTTAATATACATACGCAAATAAAAAGAGGTCATCACATCAGCGACATACAGTCCACTGCTGAACATTAGCCTCCCCAATAATTACTTTTTTTTGAGGGTAGGTACATATTTGGCCGTAATCACCAGACGACGGGTTGTAGATCGCAGTTCCAGCCAGTACGCAGGATGACGCTGCTGCCCATCATCGGGTTGTATTTCTCTACGTCGACTTTAACGGCTCCCTGTGAGATGAGAGCGGTTGGCACTATTCTAGGCCGGTACCACACGGCAAAAAGAGGCACAATATTATAAATCTACAGGTGTAAAGGCTGCCAACCTTCTTGTGCCAAATCTCTTTCGTCAAAGATATTTTTATAAATTCACGCAATTTTTCTATTAGATACTGTGGTTGCGTGTTTGTTATATCTTTATGATTTTTTGCAGGACTTAAAATTTAACTTAGTACACAGATAAATCTGGGCGTAGGGTAATCATATACTTACCTATTAACAACCTAAAACTAACTCGTCCCTCCCCCCCTCCCCCCTCGACTTTATGAATCGATAACCCGACCTGTCGTCCTACCGATAATTCAGTGATGGGCAAAAAGTAATTTAATTAATAATTACAAATTATAGTTACATTGTAATTAGTAATTAAAATACTTTGTAACAGATTATATAAGTAACTGATTGCATTGAGTGCTTACGTTAATTACATATAAAGTAACTGAATTGCAAGTTAATCTAATTACATTATAATAGATTACATATGTAATCTGATAAAATGTAATTACACATTTATGTAAGCAATGGGACACCTGCATCTTAAATACGAAAATTAAACACATAATTATTTTTTCTAAATTAATCATCTGTTAGTCATTGTTTAGTTTTAAACCTGTTATTAGTTATAATTAGTTTTCTGATTTAAAATGACCTTTAAAATTACTCTTTTTTCAAACATTTCGTCTGACAGACGGTTAGCTTTCGGACAATTGATCATTGTCGCGTACGAAAACACACGTTCCACAGACGCAGAAGAAGGTAGAGGAGTATTAAACTTTAAAAATATTTCTTTAATTTCTTTATGATTGTTTAATAATTGAAGTTCTTTGCTGTTTTCTGCCAAAAAATGAGTGACTATAAGTTCAGCTTTAGATCTTGGTTCACTGCTCTGGTTGTCTGAATCCGAACTGGAATCTATCTCAAAGAACTCATCTTCCCTCGACTTCATTGATTGTCTTTCTCGCGATAATTGATTTGGTATTATCTTTAAGACTTCTTTTACGAGTAAATTTACATTATCCTTATTACTTCCCGATGACATCGTTCGGGCCGCACTAGCAGTACCTATATCGACTACATACTATCGACATTTCTAATTCAAAGCAATTATAATATAATTACATACTATGTAATTAGGTTACATTGTTATCAAATTATTTTGTAATTAAATATATTGTATTTAATTTCATAGCACACTCAAAGTAATCTAATTACAATGTAATTGAATAATTTGTATTTAAATTACATTTTAATCGAATTATTATATAATTCAATTAATAATTAGATTACATAAGTAACTAGTTACGCCCATCACTGACCGATATATCAATGATGTATTCATGGAAGATTTATGCAAAACTTCAAGTACATAGTTTAGGCTTTTTAGTTTATATATCACATAAAATTTGGCCCTCAGGTTTGTGTTTGGTCTTCGCAAGTACGACCATGTGTCTGAGTACCGAACAAGACTTAAGTGGCTACCAGTTAGGCTCCGCAGGAATGTGCACATCCTCAGCCTATTATACAAAATTCTCTTTCATCCACAGCTTCCACTCTATTTACGTTCCCGTGTCAATGTTCTTCCTCCCACTTCCCGTCCAAAACGTTCCTGTGTTACCAAAACCCTTGTGTATCCTAATTTTAATACGAAATTTTTTCGCAACTCTTTTTCGGCTCGTGCAGTACGCATGTGGAATAAGTTACCGTCCGACATTACCAATAGCCCATCAGTAGCGTCCTTCAAACAGAAACTAAAGAATCACTACCTGTTGCTTTTAGAACAGAGCTAACACTTATTTAGAATGTATTTATTTGTTAATATATGTTATTTGTATATTTTTACATTATAATTGTATTTATATATATATTTTTTCTTAGTTTAGTTGTTATTATTATTTTTCCCCCCAATATTATTATATTAATTTATTATTTTTTATTATGATCCCACACACTAATCTCTGACACTACTGCTAGGGTTGGCTGGAAGAGATTTCTTATAGAAATAAGCTCACCTTTGTACATGTTTTTGTTACTGTATTTTTTTATGAATGTTTATGTGCAATAAAGGATATATGTATCATAACATATTTATCGACAAAACAATATTTACCAAGATAGACTTTGTACGCGGATAAAGATTAAAAACTTGAATGTTAGTTATCATATTTGCCAGCAATATTGGTATTTACGAAGTGCCTACCAACACTTGAGGAACTTAGCCTTGCAAGCCATATAAAAATGGAATATAATAAACTAAACCTCTAAAAAAAGCTTATTTGATCATCAAAAATACTGAGTGAGCATCTAATGAGGTGATTAGGTGCTCAATCAGTATTTTTGATGCACAAAAAGGTTAGGTTAGGTTGGCAATTTATTAATTTTGAAGACACGTTAAATATGATCCTATAAAAATCAGTTAATATATCCAACTAAAAATGAATTATGCTAGACCTCAAACTTAAACTGCTGGCGATCTACCTCAATATTTTTAGACTACTTAGGTACGATCGACTCTGAGAGGCTGCAAGTATGTGTGATACCGTATATAGATATTAGCTTTCCGCACAATTTAGTCAAGTTTTGGGTTAGGTTTAGTTAGGTTCTTCTCTACAATATTAATGAAAAAACTCAGTTATTCAAATTGCGAGTTTATTGGTTGTTACAAAACAAAAGAGTTACAAATGGTGGTAAACTTAACTAAGGGGCTTCTTGGCGGGAAAGTGAAGCGTCATGTCTGTGGTTTTGTTTTATTTTCTAAAATTTGTGATATTTCTAACATTAATGTGTAATAACGGTGGTTTATTAACCGTTAAGTGTTTGTGAACATACATGAGTGTTGGTAAATCAAACAAAACAGTGCAACATCACTTTTCAAATTTTCCCTCAAGGAGTCCATGTGAGATCTCAGTATAGTCCCACATCTTTACTGAGGACTCAAGGGGCTTTGGGGAGGGTATCTCATTTACCATTTATCATCTGTATCATCACTCATTCTCATTTACTATGAATTATATATTATTAATATATCACTTACTTGACACTGGCTAAATGTGCTAGCCGCACGAAGCCATTATTTAAATGGAAGAAGAAGAACTTAACTAAGGAGTGACTTTGGATGTTGAAATGAATGGGCGCGTTAGATTATAAGTATGACATTCATAAGTGCTCTATTGTTTTCCTATGTATATTAAGTATGTATTTACAAAAAAAAAGTATTTAAGTATGTTTCTCCGTTGTTTAGTAACCATAACACAAGTTCTTAATTACTAAAGATATTAACAAACTTGTTAATGTAGGTATAATGCAAATTTATGGAAAATTATAAGAAAAATTAAGGGAAGTCTTCATTAGCTCGACAATATTAGGCAATATTTTATGCTATTTTTTTTGGCGTTAGCCCAAAGTAACTATTCCACGCGAACGAAGTCGAGGCCGCAAGCTAGTAATACCATAAAATATTGCCAATCCACAGTAATCATAAACAATACCCTAAAACAAAAATACCCTATAAATTAAATACTATAAAAAGAAACTCAAATATTATAATGTAATCGAAAAAGTATAACGTATTCTGAAAAGAACAAATTTAAAAAATAGTTCGCTGAGCACAACCGTACGTAGGGAGCCGACCACGCGCCTGAGCAGCGCGGCATGGCATGGTATCTTGCAGAGCTAACTGGAGCCACCGCTCTTCCCCCTCATATACTTTGCACATTGTGCGCGCAGTACTCGATCATTATTTTGCTGAGATGTTATTTTAAATTTGCAATATTTCCTAAGATACTCATTTAAATCGAATCATGTAAAGGGCAATTTTGTTTTAAATTAAATACTTGTTATGAATAATGTATTTATTTGGATAAGGATTAATATCATATTTATAAAAACACCTTTGCAAATAATGTATTATTTTAGAACGAATTTGGTTAGCATAAAATAGGTTATAGTGAGCTAACCTTAAAAGATAGACCTATGCTGTCACGGACTTTTTTTTAGAACTTTTAAAGGGGAACAATTCTGTCATACGTGTTTTTTGTGAAACTTTAACCGTTTACGCAGCGCACGCAGCGTAAGCTCTCTCAATAGGAAAATATCCCCCGATTTTGAAACATTATTCATTGGTGCTCCGCTCTTTTTGGTCTTGGCGTGATAATAATTATATAGCCTATAGCCTTCCTCGTTAAATGGGTTATCTAACACTGAAAGAATTTTTAAAATCGGACCAGTAGTTCCTGAGATTAGCGCGTTCAAGCAAACAATCAAACAAATAAACAAACTCTTCAGCTTTATAATAATAGTATAGATTTCACTCTGTGGCGGAAAATCCTTTTCATAGTTTTAATAAACCGTTTATGATGCCTCTCTGAGTTACCACGCTTAGGTAGGTACCTATTGCAACTGATGCACGCGAATAAGAAAAATGCACTTAATATCCTTCACCATATAAAAGAAAAATTCTTTCTTCCAATCATTATTATAATGATACGTTTTAGTTTCCTTTGCTGCACTCATTTTGTACTATTTAATAATAAACTTTGTATCGACGTAGTATTTATTGCCTTCAACCACCTACGCTGCCTTGCCCACGGTGGGAGGACGGTGAGAATGCCCCCGCATACATGGTAATGTCGGACTTGAACCGACTAAACCTCACCCTGTAGTATTTCTACTGTGAAGGCGACATCTGAAGCGGTCAGAGGAGCCGACCTGGGGAGGCACCGAAGCGGCGCACTAAGCGGAATGCAAGGTGGCGCATGTTGGAAGGCGGGAAGCCTTTGTTGACAGCTGCGCGCACTTAGCGGAATGCTAGGTGGCGTATGTTTGAAGGCGGGAAGCCTTAGCTGAAGGGCGCACACTAAGCGGAAGGCTAGGTGGCGTATATTAGAAGGCGGAAAGCCTTAGCTAAAAAGGGGTAGCCATTCGTTGCTTCTTACAACACTCTAGGTTTTGGGTTGGTTCTATTATTGAGCCGGAAACCACATCATTTATATGAACGAAAGTCTCGAATGTTTCTGTCAAACGCACCGCCCGAAATTTCTAGAAAGCGGCAAATTTAAAAAACGTGGCTTTTCTTTGATAAGTAGGTACCGCGCGTTCCTTCAATAAAGCCGTCTTTAATTTTGCCGCTAGTAGAGCAATTACGTAATACATTTTTATAGTTTGGTCCTTATCTACTTATTAAAAAAATTGTTTTCTACTCGAGATCTACTCATAAAGTCATCGCGATCGACTGGTCGATCGACCGTTTGAGCATAGGGTGCTAGACCGTATCGTACGCGAGCCGTGCCCCATACGTGAAATGGGCAAGGAACGGATACAAAAATTTTACGAGTATTTAAATGATGCGGTATCTCGCCAATGAAATCAAATCGACACAACCGCTTACTCTACATTCAAACACAGTTTTAAGTGAAAGTATTAAAAAAGCAATTTAAAAAAATATATGAATAAATAAAAACAATAGGTCATCCGAAAGGTTGAAACTTAAGTGTTTAAGTTTCAAGTTGCTCGCGAGTGTATGTGAGTTTGGGGAAAGTTAAATAAATATTAGGCTACCTGGCAATGTACTCGTATAATCAATAAGAAAAAAAAACGAAAGAAATAAAAAACGTAATTATTGCAATGTCCAACGTATTCACTCTACAAAATGTCAGAAATATAATCGATACATCCAGGCCATTGCGGTTATCTGTCCTACTAAAAGTCAAACGTAGGCGGACAACCTTAAAGAAATTTGCTTTTGGTATACTTTTGGTGAATTAAAAAACAATTAAATCTTGTCTCTAAAAGAACGAAAGGTAAAATAGTTCATTATTTTTTATTATTATGGGAAACAACATTATTATTAAATAAAACAAAATAGTGGTACTCGGCATATATCCATCGGATATTAGTTTTATTTCTCCTGAATATTCACATTTACAATGATATCCTACATTATGAACATCATAGGCATTATATTGTCATGAATAACAAAGAAATATAGCCATATTATATACAAAGTTATTGTTTGATGAAATAATTATATATTTATTTATAAGCACTATACAATGTTTCATAGTATGAATTCAAGCACGTTCGGATTAATATCCGTCCAGTGTGGTATAATCGCAACCACAAACAAGTAACAACTAAGTAGGTTCTATGTAATTGGGTAAATAGTTTATTACTTGATTAAATACTAGCAGTCGCCCGCGGCTCCGCCCGCGTGGATGTCGGCTACCGCTGTAAAATGCCTACCCAGAAAAGACACGGTCAGCAAAATGATTTCCAGATCAATTCACAGACACGGACACTAACATCGACGACGCAGTCATTATCCGCAGGCTGCATAGATTGTCTTTATGTGGATGTTGAAGTTGTTAATGATGAAAATATTTAAATCTAATTAATACTTAGTTTTTACTCTTACCGGCAGTCCCGGAGAGCAACCTGTTGTTTTGGGATAGATAACTAAAGCGATTATTGTAAATCTTCCCCATAAACAACATTTGACATTAAATTATTTTTAGGTGACAAAATAAACTGATGGTCCGACCCGTGATAGGGCGCTGTGCAGCAGAAATCGTAATAATTTAAGTTCGCCATAACTTCAAAAACAAACGTCCAATTTTGATCATTCCAAGACCAAATATTATCTACATAAACTGCACTTAGTGATGAAATTTATTTTGATAGGGATTAATAGCATAAGTAAAATAAATGCGTATAAATATAGTACAAAAAAAATCAAGATTTTTAAATCAAAAAGGGTTGTTGTGCCTCACTCGCCATATATAGGTATAGTGTGTCGCGGACTTTTTAGTAGGTGGTATAAGATCTTTAATTCATTCATACATTTTGTGGTTCTATCTTTTATAGTTTAGGCAGCGTACGCAACTGTTCTGGTTGATTTTTACACTTTGTGTCCGAAAAACCCAAATATTTTACGAAACCCTATTTTTTTCGAAATTATAATATAGCCTATGTTACTCAGTGATAATGTAGCTTTCTATTGAAAAAAGAATTATTAATATCGGTCCAGTAATTTTTAAGTTTTTTCGTTACATACAAAAATACAAATCTTTCCTCTTTGAAATATTAGTATAGATTACATTGACTCCCCCCCCCCCCCGTACCACCCCAGTGACGCTTACATGGAGCCTACATCGCATGCTGGCTAGCTGAGCGCGGTGAGCGGCACCACGCGACTTTTTACTAATACTTGCATTTTTAAACTCGTGATATCTTCCTAATAAAATGTCCGAATTGAATAATTCAAAAAGTTATAAAAAGGTATTGAAGCCGTCTTGAATACAAAGTATTTTTTTTGATAAGGATTAATACCAAGGTACAAATATAGAGCCTTTTCAAGCGGCGGCATATAAATTAAATTTTTAGAATAAAAAACCGCTTACTGTGACGTAACTATAATATTTAGACATATCCTGTCGCGACACTTTTTGTAGATAATGATGAGTACTGCAAAGTCGTAGTACATAATTTTGTTCTATCATCAATACTTTTCGCTGCGCACGCTATGTAAGAAATTTTTCAGGTCATTTTTTTACACCTTGGGTTACATTATTAGATTTTTAGTAAAGATCCCTAATTTTTAAAAAAATATAATATAGCCTATGTTACTCGGGGATAATGTAGCTTTCCAAAGGTGAAAGAATTTTTGAAATCGGTCCAGTAGTTTCGGAGCCTATTCATTACAAACAAACAAACAAACAAACAAATCTTTCCTCTTTATAATATTATGATTAAATACAAAATGTGCCTGCATTATCTCTTCGAATACTTAAAAGAGAGCAAATATAAGCTGAACCAACTCCTGTCAAAAGATATTATTCTTTATTATGTCCCTAGAAACTTAAAATCTAAAGTATCTTATAATAAATTGAAATAAAAGTCTCCAATTCATATTTTATGGCACAATTTTAGCTTATACAAAAATAAAGTGAGAAGTGACCAAATTTTGACAGTAAAAATGACAGTTACAATTTTAGGATATACTTTTGAGGATGAGTGACCTCAGAATTAGCTGATCACCTTAGTACTTAGTCACTAGAAGGCTAGTTCTAAATTACAACCTTATTATTTTAATGCAATTATGGTGCGACATAGTACTAAAATTTTCTGCTGATTCTGAGTCCGACTAATATCGACTATTAACAAAATAAAGCAAATAAAACAAATCACTAATGGAGCTGCGAATAAAATATACTAACTTATAATTACAAGTTAAAATGTTAACAACACAGTTCAGTTCCTTAGTCAATTGATGCTTTAATTTGTTTTAATGTGACCGAGTCTGTGAATTATCGGACAAAGATATGGAGATTATGATTTGAATAGATTAAATGTTGCCGACAAGTATCTGTAGAAAGCAGAACCACTCAATGTACGGGAATGACGTTTGTGACGTCACACGGTAATGTCATATCCATACAATGACAATAATCTCTACCGCCAATCATCTATCGATACATAATAAAGCTATTAACTTTAGTACTAATACAAGAATCACTTATGCTTAGGTCGGCAAAATTTTAATTATAAATACCTAAACCATGTTTTCTTCACATAGGAACGGTTCACACAAAAAGTTATATAAATTAAGCCCTAGAACATTCCCTTATAATTTATTGAGAAATGCTTTATCTAGTGTAGGGAAGGGCCTGAGACTTCTTGGACTTGAGACTTCTTTGAGAGACCACAGCTTTTTCTTTCACAACCATATCGTAACTAAGTATATAAATTGATTATATTATGCTCAGAAAAATGACGCAGGTAATAATAGCAGGTAGGCAGGAACAGCGGTAATTGGATATGTAACATCTTTTAGTAAAATTGTAATAAAGCTATTTAAAATTGTCCGTAGTGGTAATTGGATATTTTTTTTATTTATTTGTTTGCATCATGACCCAAATAATGTGAAGAAACTCTCGTTAAGTCTACAACAATTTTTTTATACCGTTACTAAAACACAAATTAATCAATTTACTAGTGCTAGTGCTGTTACCATGTCGTCGGTAACTATAGGAAATTATCGTATTCCAAAAAAAAATGGTAAGCCATATGTAAAACTTATATAATTTTAAACTACGAATTAAAAAGGCGAATGAAAACCCTATCTACATATTATTCTACAAAGGTAAATAAAAAATTCCAAAAATAATAATTTTGCACACTACTAAAATAAGTTTGAAAGGATTATTACAAAAGCTACCCAAAATTATTAACTGTTCCGTCTATAATTATTATGAAATAGTTGACGATATAAATAATGCACCATTCATTCAAAATTATTATTAGGATATTACTGCCAGCAATTTTAAATCACTTTCTAATCAAATAATATAAAATTAATTTTTAAAAGCTTTTTTGTGACAATGAAGGTGGTTGGTTCAATAATAATTTATTTTTGACAAATTTACAAAAGGTACTTTGGTCTTAGCAGCATTAGAGCGAACGTTGATACATGTATATATTATTAATAGCACTATATTAGTCCTTAACCAGAAATGTGTATTTCAAGGTGTCATGAAAATATAAGAAATCTGCATATCACAATATATGTAAACTTTACACACACATAATATAAGCTTCAAGAATATGTGACGAGTATAAGCTTACTAAGTATTGCTTGTTATTCACAGCGCAGTGTAGTTAGTAATATAATATCACGTACAGAAACGTTATACAATTATTTTACAAAAAAATGTTCAAACACGATTAAGAAAATTATTTTTATACAAAACTATAGAGCAGTATTGAATTCATATAAAATAGGTATCATTCTGTATTACATTATATAAACTTTTAAATAATACTAACGCATTGTTTATATAAACGCGGAGCCTAACAATCTTGTTAAACGTGCTAGTACTTCGTTGTTTAAGATTATTTTGAAAGTCAGATCATCGGATTTTGATAAATCTACATAATTAATTTGTAGTTTTTTTTTTAAATTGCGTTGTAGGCATCGTCCTAAAAACACCAACACCTTACTAACAAAAATCGTACAAGGCTTTTTTTAAATGTTTTTATTGGTTAACGGAATGCATTGTTTTATTTTGACACACTTTATTTAAGTGTCATAGAATAAGGAAAACCTTGTATTTATACCCACTGATGTAAAACGTTTATTCGTAAGGCCGATAAGATAACTTTCGTGGTTCGCGAATAATCGCACGATATACAAAAATGCGTTAAATTAGTTCCTAGCGCGATAGAAAGCTCGCGAAAGGCCACAATGCACGCAAATCTACGTCACATTACTAATTTCAAATACTGGCTATACTGGTTTCATAAACAAGGTCTCTCGTTAGTTAAAAACTAGATAATGAAACTAATTATAGAAATAAATACAGAATGCGAATATAGGATTTACAATCGTACTCTATAATTATTATATACCTCAAGCATTTCTAAACTTTAAAGCTGTTTTAACTTTATCTATAGGCTACAATAGTAACTTTAGTGATATAATTTGAGTTAAAATCTTTTTTTATTTAACTTGAAAATTTTATGTGAAGGCCGTCGTTGTGATGAAGTTATTATACAATTTACTAGGTGGTCGTTCTTTTCGTGATATATAATATAAGACAAGTAAAGATACCACGGCAGAGGCGACGAGCAGACATTCTGCCACCTAATGGTAGCGCTTTACTGTATAGTAACTATAGTTACGATCTGAAGGGTCATTTTTCCAAACTGACAATCGGAAACAAGCAGGCTAAGAACTTTCAATTGGCCATTTGGAGCTAAGTTTCGTACTAAACAGTACTGTGTTTAGGGCGAAATACGCCTGCCCTTTACTTTCTATCAATAAGTCATCTCGTGTTTTGCAGTCATCATTTCAGCCCATTAATGTCCCACTACTGAGCACGAGCCTCCTCTCACATATCAAGGTGTGAGGGTACTGGGTCATACTCACATACGCTGACCCAGTGCGGATTGGCGGAGGCAGGTGTGTGGCGTCCTGCTGTTAGAATTTATCAAGCTGCCCATTAGGCCTCTAACATGGCTTAACGACTACCACATTTAGTGATAACCGGGACCAACGCCTTCACGTGCCATCCGAAGCACGGAAGTTTTGCAGTAAAATGCATGAAAAATATTAAACTAATAAAGCTAGCTATAAATGTTATGGAATAATTTGTAATTTCATTCTGAAGACCCTTTTTTAAATAAGTAAAATTAAATGAAAGATTTAGTATACATTAAAGAGTAATGTAATTTATGTGGAGGTGATAATTCGTCTGATAATTATCTAGTTTCATATACCGCAATAACCTAAAATTATTAGAGTTGCCATGTGCGAGGTCAGAAGTTATATTTAACATTTTAAAATAAATCCAAATTTCATAAGTAAATAAAATAAAAATTAAATTTTAATTAAACATTCACATAGCACATAACGGCTAACTTTTAATAGGACAAATAAAAATATACCGAAATTAAAAAATATTACTGTTAAATGTTATTGCAATGTTATGAATACATATTTCGTGGTACTTGTCAAAGGTTTTGAACATTATTTATATTTAATAAAATAAGTCTAAGTGATGTAGTGTATAAAGGTAAAATATTGTTTAAACTATGTAGATACTCATCTTTCTGAGACTTGATGTGCCTAGAAATTGAAGAATTAAAATTTACTGAAATAACTTTGATTCGAAATTTTAGTTTAAAAATGAGAACTTTAATAAAATCAAAATCTAGACTTGTTAATATATCCATATGTGTTCAATACTAATTTATGATTGTTGAAAATAATTATCGAAATCTTATTGACGCGTTGTTTACAGTCAATATTATTTATTGTAATACGAATAATGAATAATTCATTTAAAACGATTCAATTCAATTTGTATGTATATGTAGATAAATTTATACAACCTATTTTTTATGCTTATTTTATTAAACAAAAGTTTAACTGTATTAATCGACTGTCATAAAATATACATTTAAATGAGATATCAGATACAGCAGCCTCTTTGCAGATAAAAAAAATCATTTGTGTTTTATATTTATATTCATTAGGAAGTACCTATATATAAAAAATGATGATTTAATAACTCTTGTTTGACCACGTAATTTATAATATTAATCATGTCCCACATACCTATTGACTTCAATGTGATAATATTTTATAAAAATAGGTAGTTACGTCACTAGCGGCGTACCTAAATAGATAATGATGACGTCTTTCGACCTCAAGTCGCTACCAAACAAGGTCATTCAGACCTCTGTCACTTTAGTAGGAGAGATATATATTTTTTATGCTTTGATATTATTATATTTCATTTATATGTATAGTATACTATACTATACAAAAGTGCAGACCTGTCTTGGAAGTTTTAGAGCTTAGACTTAAACAAAAAACGAAATTGAAAATTTGGCAATTTAAGAATCTGCTTTATTTATTTCTTTACATTATAAATATTTAATTGAAAGGTATTAAATTATCTTTTTTTTAAAGTAACAAAAAAAACAGCTATTGTGTTATGGTATTAAATGAGTTTGCTCAAATACTTACCTAACCAAACATGTTAACCGTCACTTCCCATCAGAGGGAACATTGTTAAATGCCGTTCGCGCTATTTGCTGAGTATTTTATTTATGACATAATATACGAATTAAAAAATTGTATATGTGCAAAAGCCTCCTGAACAAGAATTTTCAGTTGTTATCTAAACGCATAAAGTAATCAAGTTTCAATCTAGCAATAAGTTCCATTCCATTACCTGATTGACATAAAATTGCCAATAAGGAATGAATATATACTTATTTTTTAATAATATGCAGTACCTTAAATGTATCTATAAAAAAATATTCACTTAACAAAATTCACTCTTACTAGCATTAAACACAGAATTAACTAATAATAACAAACATACAATCGTTTCAATAACATATACGGCCGAAACACATTGCACGTAAACTTTTGTAAAGCTCAATTCTAATATAATAAAAATCACATCTCATTAAATATCTTTGGGTACAACCAAATTAAATTATTATTATTACAGCGTACAAAAATACAAAAAATATACATGAATGTCATAATTTTTAAGCGAAGTAGGCATTTAGCGCGCCGTTCCGCTGTATTCCTATTTCATTTCAAGAAAAAATTTAATCATTAGACTAGACTTGGAAATGTATGGAGTGAGGCGATGTATGATCGATTCTTGCAAGATGAGTGAAGGTTGCATATTGAAAACTTAGTTTTCTGAAGCCAAGGCGAGAGAGAACTTTTTATCATCAACCACATATCCTAAGTTTTTATTATAACCCAAGAAGCGCAGCGAAGATGACTTTTACATAAGTGGAAAAAAGCTTTTATACTATTGCAAACGTTTGCATGATGACGTACCAAACGCTAATAAGCCGCGAGTGTATGTTCTTGCTTAGGTCATTTTGTCAATGTAATTTTATTTTAATTGAAAAACTTAGGTTATAATAAAGTCTTAACAAATATCCTCTTTGCTGCGCTCCCGTCGATCAGCGCAGTCCATAAAGAGACGACTGGGGCAAGGAGTTGCATCAATGCAAAAATACATTCTACTAAAGCGTTTGAGTGATATACACACAGATGAGTAAACCATATAATCTGTGTGACTTAAGAATAACTTCTGATTGATTGTTTGGTAGACAGTCTTTAGTAAAAAAGAACTAAAGTTCATAGATGACTTAATAAAATCATCACAATAATACATATAAAATTTTATATTGCTCATAAAACAGGTCGCGTAAGTATATTAATATTCACTCACAAATCACTTCAGTAACCACAAACTATACTTTACATCACCTCACATAATGACTCTCAAGTTTTTGACATCATCATATATCACAAGGAACAAATATGTATTAATAATATATGTCAACCTGGTAATCATGTTTACAAGCGTATAACTATTAATATTTAGTGAATTCATTTTAAAAGAAGGTTCTTAGCTGATTGAAATTTTTCGGAAATTTTAATTGCAGTGATTTATATAATGTTAAGGGTCTGTTTCACAATGTCTATATAAGTTCCTATCAGCGATTACTTGACAGATAGTCAATTAAACACTGTTTTAAATATCGAGAATTTCCTAATCAGACATAGAAAAGCAGGCCTTTATAATATTATGCATAACAGCTTCATTTATTAAGTTTCTGTAGAAGTTATTAATCCATAGTGATAATTACAACCCGTCGCTACATACACAAGCAACGATTTCAAATCCTTGCTAAGATTGTTCATTACATATCTAAACTCGATAACAGCTCGTCCAGTTCCGTTCTAAAAATCAGCCAACGTATCTGTGACATTATTGTTAAAGACGTTGAGATTCGGTCACAGAAGGTTTAGTACGTGTGACGTGTCCAGGTTTGTGATAAGCGTTTTGAGGAAGGTCATCTCTCTGCGTGCGTTCTCGAGTATGACGCGCGGATCTTGGGACATGCACCGAAGGCAGTTGGGCGCGAATACCATTGCCAAGTTTGCTGAATCCATTTTCGTTTGACTCACCACTTCTGGCGCGGTAAATTGCTGAAGGAAGCTTATCAGGTATGTTAATACCTGAAAATATATTTTTATTTTGCTTTATTACAGTTAAAAATAAGGAAATAGATATCTTCATTGAAATGATCTTGGCGCAATAATATTATAACGTTAATCGAAGTACAACGGCGTTTTCATAACTTTATTTTGCGTTGGTGACATATCGAATTTTCAGATGTTAAGGTTGCACGCATTCAATAAGTTCCTTTAGTCGGCTAGGTTTTTTTAATAGCAGAACGCCACACTTTAGGTTACAAAATCTGCATAACGTCTGTGTAGTTTAATTCTTAAAATTCTTGTTTGTATGTGCTACTTCAATTTGATGTGCGTTGATAATATTCTAGTTTACTTTACTTTTACGCATTATTCTAGGCTGGTACCACACGTCATCAATTCCAGTTACCAATAAAATAATATTGTAAAATTCGTAGTAAATTTAATCTTTTATTAGACAGCTAGACTTACCAGTCGATTGAGAGGCGGCAGTCGTTGCAGCGCACGGGTACACGCCGGCATGTCTCCACCGGCCGCAACGCAGGCCGCATAAAGTGAGTCCGGGATTAGGGGCTCGTACAACTCTCGGTACCATAGCTTCAATAAACTTGCCGGTGCGTGGGCATCTGATAAAAAATATTCCAGTTAAATTGAATTCACAGTATATCTATAGATTTTTAAGAAGACAAAGATTGAACAAACAAACGATACATTTATATATTTAGAAAGAAATTTGTGATGAAAAGATAAGCTATGTTTACACTGTTGAACTTTTAAACAAAGCAGACTTTATTTCGCTCTGTATATATATTATTAAACCCAATTGGTGCAATGGCTAAAGATCTGGGACTATGGATAAGTGAGAATATACAGAAAAACTGCCGTCATCATAAGTCTCAAATGAGTACAGTAGTTACTGTTTTTACAAAACCAAGGAGCATTATTATGTGTCTTTATGTGCTAAAGCAGCACATTTTTGACTGCACATGACCCAAAAAAAACATATTTTTTATTTAAATTTATATGTAAAATGTATTAAATCTATAAAGTTTATTCTTCATATTTTGAGTTTCCTTAAAGTTTTAATTTTTTTGTTAGTTATTGTTGTTAATGATTTATTAATTCTATTCTTGTACAATCACATAATGTACAAACCTGTCAACGTCGAAGCAGGCGGCAATTCCCAGTTATCAATAGTAGCTTTGAGAGCGTTAACTTCGTCCACGTCAGCGGAGACTCGGAATATACCCTCAGTGTCCTTTCCGTTGAGAGCGAGAACTTGCTGGGAGAGAGCCACTTGGACCCAGGGTAACTGGCGATTAGGAAACCTGTCCTTTTGTAGGGCCATAACTTCTGCCAGCGTGTTGCCGAACATAGAATGGCGGAAGATTTGTATCTGCGAAGTGGAAAAGGAAGTAAGTAATATTGAGATGGTCGGAAACGATCACCGAATCAGATTACCCAGTCAGTCTATGGTTGGGTGACCGTTATTGTGCCAAACACCAGCCGCTATCAATCCGGACTGAGTCCCGCGTGGTGGAGTATTACCTAAACCCTTCTCAACTTGGTTCGTGAGGACCCGTGCTCATTACTCGGACGTTATTACATCCATGATTCCATGCATTGTGTTTAATAGACTAGACGAACAATTATAGTACATATAAAATTGTTTACCCTAGCTTGGTCGATGTCTTCAGTGGAAGGTTTTCGAGGTTGCCTTTTGCCGCCAAAGCCGATTCTCTCAAGCCTTTTACACGCTACGCCCGCGTAGTGAGAGACTTGCACATGAATCGGCCACTTACCAACCTAGCAATAAAGAAAAAGAAATATATGAATATCAAAGAACTCTGAAAATAAACTCTTAAACTCTTGAGAATTTAGACATCTTAAAGAGATTCCCTACTTGGCTTATTGGCTAATTGTTTACATAGCTAGGTAACATTTGGTTTCACACATTTTCTTGCATCAAAGAATTCAAAGACTCCGAGGACTCAATTTACTGCAAGGACTTATTTTACGAAAAATATTATGAAACGATAACCAGGAAGTGAGCTTAAAATAATTATTTAAATTTTATAGGAGTCCAAAAATTACTACAGTCAAAAAAAAACCTTTTTTGTGTTTTATTGCTTTCACAGCGATTTATGACTATGAATGAGTGAACTTTAAAAACAAGTTAGCAAAAGGTGGTATTGTTTACGTATTCAGGAGATAACTGATAAATAAGTAACGGCAGCAAATTATTGATTCTGTTTATCTCCTATAATGAAGAATACTATAACAAAAAACTGATAAAGAAACAGGAGTCTTACCTCAGGAAACGCATCCGCAAAAGCTGGATCGCGATGCCTGTTCACGTAATTAGTAAGTGCTGGTTGAAAGGCAGATGAAGGAGGTACGAATGCCAAGCAGACGGCCAGCAATTCCCAGCCACGAAGCAGCGAGTCCCGTAAAGGATTCTCTGTTGTCTGCCGGCATAGCTGCACGTATAACTCGTCACGAAGTCTGGTAAATAAATATTTCTCTTATAATCACTCATCAGCGTTATGTATGCCCTTAATAGATATGCTTTGAGAAATAAAAAAGATTAAATGAAACAAGCCATAGAATAGCAACAAAGTTCAACAAACGTCTTACTGAATTTTAAAAAAGTAAATCCAATATAACAGTTTTAACACTAATTACGCTTTAGGTCAAGATGATTAGATTTTTTGAAACCTCACAAGACACGTCCTTACAATATAAGGAGATGCAGTATTTCATATTTACAATGAAATTAAAATAGAAATCGCAGCTGAAGACAAGTTTTAATTTCAAATCGTTTAACATTCAAAAAAGATTATGAGAACTATTGAGCTTGTAACGTTAATTCCTAAAACTTAACTGGGCTCAACATAAAATCAACTAGGCGCCAAGACACTTAACGACAGTTAAGATTTTATATACATTATACACTTACTTCTCATTGGAAAACGTGGCATGCAGTATATCTTGAGCCACAGAGTTGAGCGTCATGCCCGGTCTCGCTTTCCGATCGCCCATGTATATTTGCACGAGCCGAAATAAATCTATGGCCGCCTTCTTGTGTTGCTTGTCCCAGTCTGCGCCTACCATCGGTGCGCTTATCGACGATGATGTCCATGAGAGCATGTCACGTACAGATGCCTATGGAAAATATAGTAAGTCATGACACAGTTACTGCAGCATTTTTGTGAAACTAATCAAATATATCATAGGCCAAACTTAGACTGCAATAGCACTTGTATTATAGTATTACTTATTTTTTTATTTATTCAATATTACAATGTAGGTTAACAGATCAAGTCCAACACACCCACAATTCACAATCATAACACAAATCAATAATTTTCGAAAATAAAGTAAAGTTAAAGTAAGTTAGCAAATTACATAAATTCATGTCAACAATTCAAATAACAATGTCCAAATTAAAAATTAAAATTAAGTAGTACGAATATTTATCGCCATTTGCTGAGTTTAATTAGTCAAAGGTCACCCATCATTTTTATGATAGCCTTGGCAGATTGAAGTAAATAGTCCCTTGGAGTCACAGGTACACAGCAGGTATTCCATAGACTCCTTTAGTCAAAGGTAAGATTCATAAATGATGCCCAATACTAGTCAGAACCATTTGGGTGTGTACTCACACATAGACAATACGTAATGGCGTATCCATGCAGGATTGACTTTATTTAGAAATAGAGGAATAAACGAGACATTTGTTTAGTAAGAAGTGACGTCATAGGATAATTTTGTAGGAACGCCCACACAAAATTATATTGCGTTGTTTAAAAAAATGTGAGACAAGTCGCAAAAAAACCAGACGCACCTCTGCCACCACTTTGGACAGAGATAATGTTTATCATATAGGTATTTAAATATAAGTAATATTGTAAAAGTCCAAACTATAATTATTAAGTACAATGAAGTAAAAAAACCGACCTTTCTCCTAAATATTCCCTTGTTGAAGTTAAGGTTATCTTTGGCGAAGATCTCAATGTCTTGCTCTGGGGGTTGGGGACGAGTGAAATGCGCGTGCGCGTGAGACCGCACGGGGCTGTATAAAGCGCCGCCTTCGGGCAGGTCGGCGGCCCGGCCCGGGGCCCCCGCCCCTGGGACGCCCCCCGCTGGTGGCCCCGCCCCACTGGCGCCCGCCGCGCCCGTCCCACCTCCCAGTGAGGATGTCTGTTCAAATTCATAATTATTACGAAAAATTCTAAAGTCAAAATAGGAGACAGTAGTTGAAAGGGCATTAAAACAATTTAGTTAATTAAACAAATAAATTAATGCGCCTGCTTTAATAAAGAATGCTTCTGCTCGAGACCGACCAACGTAGGCCGTTCAGCAGTGGACTTATATGGCTGAGATGCTGATGATGAGTATCTGCAAATGAAAATCTAGTGCGAGTCTGTTTGTCACACTTTCGCACATAAATTTAAGGTACTTTTGAAACTGCTACTATAGGCCAAGCGGGCGGCTAGCTTTTGCCATAAAAGCACGTTTTAAAGATGATTATTCATTATTACCAGATGCTAGTTTACAAATATTCAAACATTTACCCTATGTATTCCAGGCGAAGGCTGCCGATCCCGATCGAATCCAACAAAGGTATTGTAGTAGGAGACGCCGTGATTCATATACTCCACATCAGTCGGTCGATGCGCGTACGAGTGTGGTAAGTAGACCCCTGACCCGTCGTCGTCATCCGGCGTCCGGGCGCCCCCGTCCGATGACTCGTTGTCCGGCTCGTGTCCGGATAGCGAACGGGAACCGGAGCCGGACCGCGAGCGGGATGAGCCTGACTCATTGTCGGACCCGGATTCACCGTCGCCGTAGCGACTTCGACCTAGGAAATGGCTCAATAATTGAGTACATAAGAAAGTACACCTTAGTTGCTGGCAAGACCTGATTACGATTACACTTCTATTTCTCTAAAGGTGTGATAAGAGATAAAATAACGTGATACTTTCTAAAATCGTTGAAGTGGTCATTTTACATGTATATGAATACTTATAAAAGTCGTAAAGTTAACAGCACTTTATACATCATCACGAGTAGGCACAGCGTATTGAATCAGATCGAAGCAACATGCAATTGCCCAATTAAAACAATAAAATTAACAAAACGCTCTATCATCTCAAATGGAATTCTCTATTAACTTTCAAATCTTCTTTGTAATCCGGAACAAGTAAATACAGACACGCAATTAAGATTTATCGTTGTTCATTAAGCGAAGAGCTTAGCAACTCTAACAAAACAACTGTCTTACCCATAATAAGATACTGAATTATATTAGATACTTACTAGAAAGTTTTGCCTGTTGTATAATATAGTCCTGCAACGGCAGCAAATGCTGCATCCCACGCAAGTCCCAATTGCAGTACAGCGGGGAACCTCCGCCTTCGTCATCTTCTTCTTCGCCATCCATTTGTGCCTCTTCCACTTCTACCGGTCTTTTGTGACCTTATTTAAACAAAAAGAGTTATTTTTAAAATTTTGTTTTTTATATTTTAAAAATTCAGGCAGCAGACATATATTTATTATACTGGTGGCACGCCCGCTTCACCTATTTATTACATATTTTACACAATGCGTTACATTATTGAAATTATAGTAACATGTACCTAATTCAAATACATACAATTTAAGTGAAAGAAAGAATGTTTCATATCAGTCCAGTAGTTCCGGAGTTCATTCAATGCAAACGAAAATTAAATCTATTCTCTGTATACTATTACAGAATGAATAATAAAATCTAATCTTTGTTTTATTGACCGAGGGTTTCATTGTTAGTGTGAATTAGTAACTGGCTATACTTGATATAGAACAATGACGAAACATCGGTTCCTTTGATAACATTTTAAATACATTCAAGGCAAACAAACACCATTACTTTTAAATTAAAGCCATCACTTCCCTAAAGCGGGACTTTGTTATGAGAAGTTGACAAGAAACTCGACAAAATTCTGTCTCCAACCGTATGTATTGACTAAACTATCAAAATATTTATGACACCGTATCTTCTTTGGTGCATTAACTTCACATCAAAACCAATCTTACTTTCACAACAACATCGTAACTCGTAAATATACCGGTTTCTACCAAAAATAGCTATTTACTATAAAAAAAATCTAACACCAAAGACTACTAGATACTTCACACAAAAGTTTGCCACAGTAAGTTGTAAATAAATGCGTCTTGGATGCACTTGAAAGCAAGACACGTCACATCTTTTGTCAACGAGTTTATTGTTGCAAGTAATTGTCGCCAACCATATAAGAAAAGACAAAGAGTGTTCAATTAATTTTGTTAATCGTTAAATATTCTATTTTTGGAATACACAGTAATTGAGCAGAACAAAGACGAAATAGATGAATTTAAAAATCCGTCATTTGAAGGTTAGCGGACTAACGTCATCTGTTTTTTAGTAAAATAGGAAATGCAAATGCATAAGGAAAAGCAAGCGGAATGAATCGTTTGTATGGTGGTCTATGAAATTACTTCCGAAAGTAGCTGCAAAGTATACATCGCTTCTCCATTTGATATACGATTATTGGAATAACCCGACAGTGTTATTTATACTTGCGTTATATTGCGCTACCGTCTTTGTAACTTGAAAAAAAGGTTTAGTGCGAAGATTATATTTCTTACGTTATGCTTCCAAATATACCTTGCAACTAGCAGCCAAATCTTAATAAACTGATGGGTTAATTATAGCTAAGATAAAAAAATATTATAATACAACTTTAATTACCTTCAAAGCTATTTATTTTATGAAATAGGTAGTAGTAATGTTACAACTGTTCAAAATCTTACCAATGTAATACCGTAGTTTTACAATGAACTCCTCAAACGCCCGCGAAATCATAATGACACGACAACTATTATCAGTTAATACCATAATACAGACACTCTTCGACATATCAAAAGTAATTTTAGTTACATCTCAGGATCCATTTTCTTTCAACGTCAACATACACTATGACTAATCAGGATGTAGTCTTATAAGATAACGCGATAACATCTGTCTAGATAATATCATCAAACAAGACAATTCGAGTAATTATTAATCGGGCGGTACTTTAATACTAAGCCGAGTGGCTTTAAATTACTTTTACAAAAAATCTAGATAGTTTGGGCTACCTAGGCGAAAGAAGACAGCGAAAAATGCCTAGTAACTTTTAAATACAAAACTTTTCACAATTTAGAAAAAAGAATCAGTGTTTTTTTTTGCAATTCATATCCGGCTCGAAGGACTAGTTACATAATATATTTGTCTGTGGCATACATTTGTAACAAATATGTCACAAACTGTTGTAGTGAATGTAAAATATACTTACGTCTGGATTTGGTCCGATCCTTGGGAGTGGATGTTCTTTCTAATCTTTGATTATGTTTCTGTAAATTAGGCTCCGTCAGAGGCGGTTCTAGGTTCACACATTTCATCTTGTAATTGACTGTAAAAAAAATTAAAGTAGGATAATTAATAGATCAGCCGGCATACACAAAGTCCGCAAAAATTTAAATTGTGGTTCAAATTATTATCGAGTCAAGGATATAAATTTACGGTTAAAAATCTACAAACATTACAGTACAAATGATTACTGCCGCAAATAGGATGTAGCATCTAATACTTATTTATTTATTTATAATTTTATGCTACCATTACAGGTGTCTTAACCTAATGCGATAGCATAGCAATTTTTATAATAATTACAATATTCTATCTTTTTAATTATCAATCTACAATATTATTTAAATATAACACAAACTAGCCATAAACTTGAACAGCTGTTTTCCTCTACTTTTGTAACAGCACACTACTGAGTCAGCGTGGAGGAGTTTGACCTTAATCCTTCTCACCTTCCTTTCTGAGAGGAGATTAGTGCTCAGTAGTGGGACGTTAGTGAGCTAAGATGATGAATGGACAATACCTGCAGCAACGCTATCCTGCTCGTTGGCAGAGGACAGCCGCATAAAGTTGTGCTGAGGCTCGTGTGGAGGGGTGCGGCGTTTGCTGGAAGACAGTGTCGTTTTGGGAGTTGACCGCTCCGGCTCCGCTTGCTGCCTTCTGAGAAAACCGCTATGTATGAGTAGTAATTAGCAATTACTTAAGCTTTGTCATACAAAAAAATTGTTTATCAATATTTGGCGTTCAAAGACGTAATGACCACTATATAAAAAAATATAAACATTTATATTTGATGAATTAAATAGTGTAACAAATTTAACTATGCACCTTCGCCAAATGTGTAAATAGATTTATTAACTTAATTAAGTGTACTTGAATTCAAGGCAGGAATTAAAGAAATATATATATTATATACGTTAGTATACGCTTTATGATGTTCGAGCGTCAATAATAGCATACTTGTAATATATAGGAAACACCCAAAGCAGGAGAAATATCCATGATCGTGCACATAATTATTTGTCCTATGTGGGCATCTAACCATCTTCATCTAAGGATGTCAGTCAATAAATAGAAATACAATTGTATTTTTAATAAAGTTTTCAGATTTAAAAATATTAATGTGTATTAATTTGCCAAACACTCATTTCAAGCTAAGATTCTGTTATACCGCCGAAAAAACGATTCAAGATGGCGATCCCAGATTCAAGACACAGGTTTGTGTTTACCTGGTAAACTCTCTCGGTGGGTGCCAGTTGCCTGCGTGGTGCCGGAGATCTAAGCTGGTTTGTCTGAAGGGTTTGTCCACGCTGTAAACCGCCTGCTTCTCGGGATACCTGTCCATGCGCTCCAACTCTGCTATTCTGTCTTTATCTAAATGCCTTAAAGTAGAAAAAAGAAAGGTAAATGATATTTTTCACCAGAAAATAAAATGTAAAGGTCTTGGTAGGTCTTTGTGAAAGCGCTTGACACAATTTTGTGTGCTGGTTTAAATGTTTTTAGTGTTTCGACAACGCGAAAATATTACCCTTAGTATAGTAAAGGCTACGATAGCCACTTTGCACTAGATTTGCCACTAATGACAAAACGAGATAGACATTTTTACAGCTAAGCATAGGCATCCCCAGCACTATGCTATGCTTAACGTTTATGGACTATGAGAAGGCCTTCGACTCAGGATCGCTCAATGTGAAAATCTAGGGGGCCTATGTTCCTTTTCATGTGTGGGGAGCCGGGAGACCTATGTTTAGCAGTGGACGACATATGACTGAGATGATGATGATTATAAGTTATACCATGCGGACCCAGTGTAGATGGCCCGAGATAGGGATGTACCGTTCTGCTATTAGAATGATTAAATTGTTACTTTTCTAAACGACTACCCAAAATTTACAACTGCGATCAACCACTTAACGAGCCTTTCGAGGCACGAAAAAACTCTATATGACACTGAAACGGCCACCTATCCAAGAATCGAACGCTATTTGTACTAAGGCTCATCATATCCTAGCATTATCCCGGTTGCCCTAGACTTAAGCTTAGGGCCCATGGTCTGCTCACTGGTTTAACCAGATTTGACTGAATTACAGTTATTACGTGGAACGACTGCTGCCCGACCTTCACAACCCAGAGGAAACAGCATTCTATGGTTAAACCAGCTGTCAGACTGTTAGAAGGCACTGACTTCGTAATAACAACTGCCATAGATATTCATGATAGCCGGGACCAATGGCTTAACGTGCTTTCCGAGGCACGGAGCTAGCGATAACTTCGCGCCGCCAGGGTTTGAACCCAAGACTTTCTGAATTTAAAGCCACTGAGCTATCGCCGCTCATATTAACTGTGCTAAGGCTATGAACGCCAAATGACCGACAAACAATAGTTTATCTTTTGCGTTCAACGTATTACAGCGTTAATCGTTTCCAACAACGCAGTACCAATTCATACTAAAATACTTACAACATATGAACATACCTGTCTGAAAATCTCTCCCTAGAATGCCTAGATAACTGCTGTGGCCTTTCCAAGCTGTGCATCACACGGGAGCCCCCCGCATCTGTAGCCAGCGATATGGAAGACACTAGCGAAGGTCTTCCTGGTGGAGGCTAATAGAAGAATACCATAACAATGAGCATTATTTTCGAAAAAATAATAATATGGAAAAACTATGTAAAAGTAGGAAAATCGTTACACAACCATGCTTTATAGGTTAAGTAGATGAAGCTAAAATTTGGCATACAATTCTTATATTATTGATCTACCTGCCATAAATTCTTGCTTTTTTTTTATTAAATTCAAGTTTTGTGAACGACAAAAAAATATAATAAAATAAGTATAATTTATTTGAATCTAGAATAAGTTAGTACTTGCATTAAAATTACTTTGAATATAGAGAGTATCCACGCCTAACTTTTCTCAATTTGTAGAAAGACAAAACACTTCTCAATTTGTAGAAAAATAAAGTACCGAAGTTTTTTTTAAAATAAATAATATAATGATAAAATAAATAAATATTCTCTTACAATCACACCAATTATTTAGTTCCAAGATAAGTATCATTAAGAACTTGTGTTATGGATACTAAAGAACGGATAAACATACTTAAATATTTTTTTTTTAAATACATACTTAATATACATAGGAAAACACCCAGACCAGAACAAATATTCATCATCATCATCATCTCAGCCATCTGACGTCCACTGCTGAACATAGGCCTCCCCAATAGATTTCCACATTGAGCGATCCTGAGTCGCCTGCATCCATCGGCTTCCCGCCGCCTTGACCAGATCATCGGTCCATCGCGTGGGAGGCCGTCCTCTACTACGTTTACCGGTTCGCGGTCGCCATTGCAGAACCTTGACGCCCCATCGGTCGTCGGTTCTTCGAGCTATGTGCCCCGCCCATTGCCACTTCAGCCTGCAAACTCGCCTCGCTATGTCGGCCACTCCAGTCCTCCTACGGATTTCCTCATTTCTGATTCGATCACGTAGGGACACTCCGAGCATAGCTCTCTCCATTGCACGCTGAGCGACTTTGAGCTTTCTAATGAGGCCCATAGTCAGGCACCAAGTCTCAGTACCGTACGTCATCACTGGCAACACACACTGGTTAAAGACTTTTGTCTTAAGACACTGAGGTATTTTTGACGAGAACATATAGCGCAGTTTCCCGAACGCAGCCCAACCGAGCTGGATTCGACGATTGACCTCTTTCTCGAAGTTGGACCTACCCATTTGGACTTTTTGTCCCAGGTATACATATTCGTCGACAACTTCGAGAGCCGAGCCTCCAATAATTATTGGGGTAGGCTTAACATGGACATTCGACATAATTTTCGTCTTGTCCATGTTCATTTTGAGACCTACCCTTTGGGAAGCTCTGTCGAGGTCTTCGAGCATTGTGCCCAGATCCACAAGTGACTCCGCTATGACCACTATATCGTCGGCAAATCGAAGGTGAGACATATACTCGCCATTTATGTTGATGCCGTAGTTTCCCCAGTCCAGCATTTTGAAAACATCCTCCAGGGCAGCAGTGAACAGTTTCGGAGATATGACATCTCCCTGTCTCACGCCCTTCCGCAGGAGGATAGGATTCGTGTGCTGGTCTAGTACGCGTACGGACATGGTGGCGTTTTTGTATAAACTTCTCAACACTTCAATATACCGATGGTCAATGCGGCATCGCTGCAGGGACTGAAACACTGCCCAAGTCTCGATCGAATCGAAGGCCTTTTCATAGTCCACAAACGCTAAGCAAAGTGGCTGGTTATACTCCTCGGTCTTCTGTATAACCTGCCGCAGCGTATGTATGTGGTCCATGGTTGAAAAGCCTTTTCGGAAACCGGCTTGTTCGGGAGGCTGGAAGTCGTCAAACCTATGACCGAGACGGTTCGTGATGACCCGTGAAAACAACTTATAGACGTGGCTCAGTAGCGTGATTGGCCTATAATTCTTCAAAAGAGATTTGTCACCTTTCTTGAAGGAAAGTACAACCACGCCACTGGCCCACGCCTGTGGCGTACGTCCCTCGAGGATGACGGTGTTAAAGAGCCTCTGAAGTACCTTTAGTACCGGTGTACCACCCGCTCTCAGAAGCTCTGCTGTCATCCCGTCTTCACCCGGTGCCTTGTTGTTCTTCAGCTGTTTCAGGGCCATCCTAATCTCGTATAGGCTGACGTCCGGGATGTCTTCGGTGTAGTGCCTGGTTAGTTTGGCTCTAGGGTCTTTAGCCAAACAAGTAGCGGGATCCTGCGTACTAGTATATAACTGCCCATAAAACCCTTCGATTTCCCTCATGATCTCAGGTTTCGACGTGACTAGATTGCCCTTGTTGGTCTTCAGCTGCGTTAACTGACTCTGGCCAATAGACAGATCTCGTGCGAACACTTTCGAACCCTTGTTCCTCTCTATTGCATTTTCAATACACGTAGTACTGAATCTGCGAATATCAAGTCGCAAGGATTTCGTGATCTGTCTATTGATACGCCGGTAAGAGAATGCATCTGCTGAAGACTGCAATCGCATATGTCGTCGTGCTTCCATGAGATCAAGAGTCTCAGTCGATATTTTTTGGGTTTTATTTCGGGGTCTGGTCAAATATTCATATTCATTCACAATAAGATTTGTCCTGTGTGGGAATCGAACCCACGACCTTTGGAGTGAAGTGCAGGTATTCTGACCTCCACGCCATATCGGTCGTCTAAATGCTAATAAGAAAACTGGAAATTACCTGTAGGAATGGCGTAGGCTGCGGTTTTTGAAGAGGACTACTTGGACTTTGAGGAGATGCTGACTCACACGAGGAACCACCACCTGATTGCTGAAATACCGTACAATATTAAAAGTAAGTAAGTAATACAATTATTTAAAAAAATATATTATAGCATTTTTATGTGTGTACAAAATACAATACCTACAAAGGTAACCAAGGTAACTTAGGTTAACTGGCAGAGAACGCCTTATGGCATTAAGTTCGCCTTTTGTAATAATTTAGAAATATAAAGTGTGCAATAAAGTTTAAATAAATAAATAAATACGAAATCAGGGTGCGTGTGTAGCTCATGAAGCTGACCAAGTTGTCGATATAAAATACGTAACGCCACTCACTTTATTTACCTAAGCGTACGCAGTGCATTGGTGTGCACGCAACTTCACTTTAAATAAAAATGTAAGAGATTCTTGAAGTACCTTTCGCCTCGTGAGCGGCGTGCTCTCAACAGACTTGAAGTACTTTTCATGCATGGAATCGTCTGAGGCATCTTTTCGTGGAGATATAAAACTACCGCTCCGGTTCAAGCCTGTGGGAATAAATAATAATCTTTATTAGCAGAAAAATAAATGTGACAAGGATATATGTAAACTATGACATCTGCGCTAGACTTGCAGGCCTGTTTTGCAGCAGTCAAAAATAAAATATCAATTTAAGTTACATAATGTAGTTATTATAAGAGCTCCGGTTCGACTGAGACTATGAAGTAGTTCGAACAATAAACTGATAAATAATAGAAAAGATAACACTTAAATAACAAAATTAAAAACAGTAAAATATATGGGATTAAAACAAACAATATTTTAATGTTTCTTATTTTATGAGATCGATAAAATAAATAGTTAGCTAAGACAAGAAATGTTTCGTCACAGGCTACATTTTATTTTTGTTTGAAATACAATTTAGATTTAGAGAACAGTTAAATCAGATAAATATTAGAAATTAGTAGCTAACAATTCCTCCCTTTTTTATTTACACATAAATAAATACATACCTGCATGAGGAGACCACTTTTCGCCTTCATGCGCTTGCGCAGCGCTACTTCTTTTTCGCACTTGGGGCGTGCAGACGGAAGGATTGCATGGCGCAGTCGCATTCAGTTCCTGGAAAAATATTTAACCAAATTAGCACTGTTTCATTAAGGTATACAAAATCATGCTCATAATATGTGCCTACTACTGCTACGAACAGCCTAACATGCAAAGTATAGAAGTGGTTATTTTGCCTCCTAAACATCCATTCAAAGACCAATATTCATTAGTACAAGTGGCAAAAGACAATTATTAATTTTCGGCGCCGTATATGCTGATGTGTACAAGTGAGTTTAAGTGAGTTCGAATCTAGTTTGAAAAGCGTATACGCGAATATTTTAAGCTTCTAAATAAGCCTTGTGCCTGGCCTGACCTGTTTTCTTCTCTGCTGTGCGCTGCTAAGGCTGCTGTCTGAAGAGCGGCCGGAGTCAGTGTGCCTACAAGCGGACGGCGCAGAAACGTCTTCTCCAAGTCTAATTCGACGACCATCTCCACTGTTTCTATCCCTGAATACAGGAAACAATAAAGAATATAAGCACATAAAAATAGAATGAAACTCCAGATTATCTGAGAGACGGATGTTTAAAAGGAATAGGATATGTTTTTTAACAAATATTAATGCAATATTCTTCTATATCCCATAGTACATTGTTAATATATTTTATATTACGATATAATGAGTTTACAGTTGTCTTTTCTAATACCTAGTCATAACTAATAGCTGGTCGTTCATTATATTAGTTTGTAAACTTTTAAAACAATATTGATGCATTTTCGTAAATAGATTTTTTAATCAAGATGATTTGCAAACCATTCCATAAAAGACTTAAATAAATACTGTGTTTTAAGTGATAGCTGTAAATAGTAGAGAAGTAAGAATGTTGGACACCTAGTTGAGCATAATTAAGTCCCTTAACTAACAGTATTTAATTATGGAAACTTTCTATACCTACACTAAACACGTATTTTTCCTAGATTAACAAATTTACAACCAAAGTTAATTCGCTATTACAGTCATCAGTCATTATGGACGCACGCCACTTAGCGAAATAATGAATGCTGTGTTACACAATCTACTTGTATAAATTATACTTCTGGTGAAACCATTATACATACTTACTTACTAATAATTTTTGTGTAATAATGAGTATTACCTAAACACAAGGTTTACTTAATTAAGTCAAAGCGAAAACATTTATTCAAGTTTGGCTCAATAGAGCTCTTATGAAAGTAAAACTTAAAAACCTACGCGCCCATTCAATTCGGGTGGAAGCTTTATCGTAAAAGAATGGCCAAGAAAAACGTCAAGATGGGTTTTTTCTCCCGCCAAGTATGTAAAAGATATATATATGTATAGCACAACACTATTAGCTTTCAGAAATTGCTATTACTGGACCCGCTTTAATATCGCAGTTGACTTTGTTAAATATATTCTTGCATCAAAAATATTAGTCATATTAATAAATCACTATTTTTTTAAGGGTTGTTTTAACGTGTCATTAAAATTTATCAACCTTATTGCACATAATAATACTAACTCAGCCTTCAAATTCCCTATTACATGCTTAATTAGTGTATTCTTTTTTTTTAGGGGATCAGGATACTAAAACATTGATTTTTCTATGGTTCAATAAATTTTGGTAAAAATATTTGCTTAAGGTAATGAATGAATTCTGTTCTATTCAAGTAATGAAAAATATAATTAACGATATATTGAGCAACATTATACAACTTAATTCTATTTCAGTGTGCAAATGATAGAGCCAGTGGTTATACGATTATCATCAATTGCACCTATGAAACTTCAAAATAACCTCTTTATAAAATTATTATTCAAGCTCACCTATGATGGAAGTACTTTCTAGTCCTGACTGGACTTGTCTGCCCAACAGGTTTTGCTGTAGTTGGCGACACCTTGCTTACACCCGCTGTAGTATTTCCATTGCTGCTCACCGGTTCGATTATAGATGAAATCTAAAAAAGATACTCAATTATTCAAGTTACATATTGGACATACACATCTTTTGTGGATAACATCTTAATTCTAGTAATTAAGTAAAACACCAGATATGTCTTAAAAAATGTATCTAATGAAATATTAAATGCTCTGAAAGAAAATATTTAAGCAAGAGGCACCAAATGTTTCACATACAATATTAAAAAAAAATATAAAGCTATGTCATAGGCCATAAGTGGGCAATTTCCTTTTAATCAAAACTTTTGTTTAATTATTTAGAGTAGACTAACTCGTAAATTTGTTTGTATTTTACTTTTATTTGTTCTAAGTAAAACAAAATACAACACACACCCAGAACATTCATTAAAAAGACTGCTTACTTACTACTTCCAAAAGATATTGGTAAGTAAAAATATCCCAAAGTTTCAAAATCAGTCATGTACCTGTGGTGCAGCTTGATTAGTTTGTGTGGATGTTTCTCTTCGTTTCTGAGGATCAGTATTCTGTTTCAGAGTTTGCAGTTTTGCTAGCGGTATGATATCACAGTCTGTAGGCCTATGCCATACGGTTGTCTGAAACAAAAAATATAAAGAATGAGTCTGGAAATACTTAAAAAATTGTAAGATATTTCAAAACATAGTTTATAAGTAAGGTCTCACCTGCGTTGATGCATTGTAATAGTAAAACCTATGGGTGTTAATGTCAAATAGTTCCCACCATTGTGAAGAGTCAGTTCTCTTCACTTTTACACCCTGTAATACAAAAAGGATAATGGATTTCTTTCCTTATATTACGAATTATTAGAACTTATTATTACATTTAAAATGGTAATGAGTTGACTAATATTGTTTTGGCATTGCTGTTTTGACTAAGCCTAATGTACCTTTGTTTTACCACTTTTGATTTTTTTCATACTTTTAAATATACATAATGTTACGCCTCTTTAGATCATAGGCAGAGATCACATCCTTCCACTTGCCACGATCTTGGCACACACTCTTAGCTTCATTCGCCTTCTCATACACGCCCATCAGTTTAGGGTATGCTTACACCAGATTTGCCCTTATCACTTTATTCCTCCTATCACTCAATTTCACACCTAGAATACTTCTAAATGCTCTCATCTCTGCCACATTAATCTTAATTTCATGTTTCTTTTGCCATAACCAGCATTTGGTTCAAATAAATAAACTTTAATCCCTAAATAAAGAATGTAATTGTATTTTTATACTTGTTATGACCATATTTCTTAGGTTTACAAGTAAGCATTTGTTTTGGGTCTTTAATCTATACTTATATCAAAAAAGTGAAATGAACTGTTGGAATAATATGAACTATTTTGATCCAGTTATATAGCACTGTCTCTGTGGGTTGTTTGTGGAAATTTTGATATAAACCTATTCATTATTTACATAATTGTTTCATTCTACATTTATCTGTTCATACTTGTAAAGCCTCACTTACACTTTAGTGTTAAACACTGACATTATGCAATATTGGAAATGTATTTGAATACTCTTGTGTGTATTACAACTTCAAATCAGTTACTAAGATTTAATGTACAGTAAATAATAACCCACTAATAATACAAAGAAAGCATTAAAAAGACGAACTTCGTAGTAACAATATAGAATGTTGAAAACTGCAATGAACCTACAACTGGAGCTCTTTAAATAAGTTATTTTATCAGAAGGTTCAATAAATTATCAATTTCGGTGTAAAGAAATATATAACCTAAGATTTGGAAACCATGAACAAGGTCTAGAATAGAAACTCACCTCAGGAGGATCCCAAACGCACTCTCCAGTTGTTAGGTTAGCATACATATGCTCCTTTGTTTTGGGCTCGATTATTTCTACCCATTCCACCCTAGAATAAAACATATTTAATATAATTCTTTCCCTAAACACTCAATGAACTTGAAAGTAAATCACGGCGAATTCAGGGCGTGACATTAGCGATTTCCGTACACTTTATTGATTTTGCAACTTTCAAATATGGACATTTCAAACAATTTGTCAAAAAAAAACACTACATTAACAAATTACCTTTCTGTAGCCATTTTCAAAGAATAATGGGGATTCCTTGGACTTAATCACACATAATTAATGCCTACATCATTGTTCTAAAATGTGAACGAAATTATTTAAAAAAGCATCCATGTTGAATGTTTACTTCATGGAAGAATCAGTGATGGTAGGGATGTTAATTCTTATTTTTAAAGTACATAATCGGTGCATACCGGTTTTATAAAATGATGTTAGAAAATTTCATTTAATTGCTGTATGAAAATTAATTGCATTTATGTTTTGAATTGTTCTAAAGAAATTAAAAAGCATTTTTAAATTATAGTTAGACTTGGGACCTATGAATGCTTATTAAGTCTTTATAACGAATTCAAAAATCTGTAAAATGTTTTAGAGCGGAATATAACATTTTCTGACGCAGCAAGTACGTAAGTACGTTACGTATATATCTACGTTGTCTTAATATAATTAAAAGTTAAACGCACAGCAATTTGGCCAAGTCGTGTCCTACGTCTTCTTATGATGTTAGTTTCCACAATGTATTTACTGATATTTTGTATATTAAAGAAGAAAATTCTCTATGTATCCGTAAATATTTTCATACAAAATAAAAATATGGACGACTTTATTTACTATTAATCATTGACTTATTTATGGCTTATAAATACTTACTCCGGGTTTGTACTTTTCAGGTAATCATTGATGTTGTGACAATGACAGATACAATTTCATACATTCGTTTCTGGTTTGTTTGTCGGAATTTTATTTGAAACTCCGAAGTGAATTCATAGTAATTATATTGATATTAAACTATTCAGTAAGTACTTTATCTATCAATTTATGTTATAAAAAATATTATGGCTGTATTTAAATCAATGCTGACACTGACTATTAACCTTACAAAATTCCGGCGATTCAAAATTGCTGAATCATATGTAAGCTATTGCTACTCTTCAGGACCACATATTCAGTCTAAAAGCTATAGTCAGGCGATTAAAACAGTTAATGGTCAGTAAATTTAAAACTGAAATGTGTGTTTAGTTGTTTTTATGTGTGAAGAGTGAACTCATCAAGTATTTTCTTTCAGCAATGGCTGTGGATAAGTCGAGCTTTCTATTGCCCAACAACCAGAGATTTGTGGAACTAGACAGTTCACAGGCATTTAATAACTTAACAAAGCAGGAGAAGCTCTATGCCCATTATTTGAGTCAGGTATTTTAATGAAAGAGTCACATAAATTTCTTGCATAGTTTTGTTTAGTGATTGATAATATATTTTTGATTCTCTAGGCGGCATGGAACGGAGGATTGATTGTTCTTTTGCAGACCAGTCCTGAATCCCCGAAGATATTTTCCTTGCTTCATAAAATATTTGTTAGTGAACCATTGGACAATCTTAAGCAATCTGCCTTGAAAGCTGGGGTGACAGAAGATAATTTTCAGGTAATATTCATCTGCAATAATATACATACAGTTTGTCCGGTAATAGTAGGTCTACTAAAAATGTATAATAGATATGATGATAAGAATAGGACAATGTGAGTTCAGCTAAGTGTTCCTCATCATCATCAGTTCAGTCATACAAAATGCAAGACTTCACATAGCTCTACCCAATATTGAACAACATAAGAAATGGGGTGGGAATCTCGTTAGCCAAGTTGTTTGAATATTTTTTAGTTAACACGTTCACTGTGCATGCCCCACCGGTGGGGCATTATGAGTTATTCGCCGTACGTGAATGACCCACGGGTGGGGCATGGGTTCCTTGCGACTGTATAGGCTTATAACACTTTACACGTTTGAGTTTATTTACTTTTACAGTCATACACGTCAGAGTAATTAGCAATAAATAAAAGTTACGTCAAAACCGGGTAACTTTTATTGTAAGGGTTGCCAGCACCCACTATTCAAAAGATGTGTATTTATTTATGTAACTGTAATTACTAAAAGTATTTATTTTTATAATATAGTATAATTACTAGTAATCCGATATAACTTCTCATCTGATAACATTCCGCGTTGATTCATGATAAATCCAAAACAAACAGAGTAAACCAGCGCACTAATTCAAGTTTTATCGATACGAAAATTTTTTCTAACGTCCCGAATATCACCTTGAAAGATTAAAAAAACTTGTTAGATACACTAGAAAGTAAACAATAGAAAATCACTTTACAGATTAAACTATTTTTAGAACTTATACGTGTATGATACATAATAGGGGCATGCTATAAAGAGGTCATACGTGTATGACCCACGGATGGGTCATTTAATTTTTATTTATTTTTAATTACTAGGGGGGGTAGAAAATAAAAAATAATAACAATAGATACCATTTTAATACCTAGCACATTATGTAACCCCCCTTTTACGGTTGCACTTAAGAAGTGGGGTGGGTAGTCTTAGCTGCACAGTTAACGTGTTAAATTATGTGAGTAAACATTCTCAAATTGTAAAAATATGAAGGTGTTTGCACTTTGAAGTGAATATATTTAATTTTGTATTGCTTTAGGTACTATCTACAAGATGTAGGTTCAATTATAAAATCAGAGTTTATTTTTAAAATAAACAACACGTCATGATGATTGAAGGAAAGATTGGGTACTAGACAACAGATTTACATGAAATATATATTTAAGTAAATACCAATGTATCCAAGATAATTAACACAAAATATTGTCAAAGTTAAAAATTCAAAATTATTTACATATTCAAGTTTGACTCAAAAAGGCTCTAATGAAGGTCAAAACTTAAAAATTAGCATGCCCTATTCACTGCGGGCGAGAGCTTGATTGTAAAAGAATGGGCAAGAAAATCGTCAAGGTTAGTTTTTTCTCCCGCCAGTTACAAGAAAATGTGCTTAGTACTAAAATAATTTGACAAGTCTACAAAAACCTGTGTTCTGTAGTCACAAGATTTAAAACAAAGTGCAAGTATACAGAAATTTGCACCATATATTGTCGATTCACAATATTTTTTTTTCATTTATCATTATTTTACTCACTACCTCATATACTATATAAGGAAAACCTCTTCCTTTTTATGATAAGTGAGTATTGAAGCATTTTAAAAGATAACAGAAACCCAACAAAAAGTTAGAGTACGCAAAAGTGTTTCACCACTGGTCAGGTTATGTTCTCATTGTGGTTAACCATTTCCCCTAATATTAACTACATAATTACTATATATTTCACCCACATCAAAACTTTAAATGGATTCTTATCTGAAATAAATGAATTATAAAAATAATATTAAACTAAACTCTGAAGGGATAGCGAGAGGACATATGTCCAAGAAAGATAAAAAGGACCGTCAGAGCTTTGTTCTGTGGTAGGACAATGTAGGTTAAATAAAACAGAATTTAAAAATATCTCTTTGAATTCTGGCAAGAAGATTAGAATAGTCTCCATACAGTCAAAACAAGGCAAAAGTATTAAAATGTGCATATATCTGTAGATAGTGAATAAATGTTATTTGTATAAAGTTAGTCTATTTATTATCTGACTTATGTACTTCCACTTAAACAGTAATATTATCCACCATATGCAAAATTATTAGATTATATAAACATACAGAAACAATATAAATATTGTCTATTTTAGGCATTTCTGGTATATGCTGGGGCGATATTTGCTAACAGTGGCAATTACAAAGGTTTTGGCGACACTAAGGTGATACCGAATCTATCAAAGGAGGCTTTCGGCCACATTGTGACCGCCTCAAAGGCTTATGAGAATGACAACACACACCTGATGAAGCTGTGGCAAAATAATTGTAATGCCATATACAGCATTGCGCCAAGGCTGACTAGTCTTGGATTGGCTGACAAGGTAAATGTTCTACTCATAGTTATGGACCTCATTTTATTTACTGCAATGACTGTCTACCCTGAGACTGGATGTGTTTGTGGACTTGTTTTATATGATGAGTAACACTAACCCCAAATAAGGCAGAGGAAGTCGGAGTTTTATTGGTTTTCTAGCCTGATTTAATTAACCCCATAAAGTTCATATATGGTAGGAACATAGTTCCCATTGCCCATTAAGCATTAAAAATCTCTTTCACACTTGGGTCTTCTATGTTTTTTATATGTCTAAAATATGCTAATAACTATAAACATTTAAACTTGTTAGTATGAATGATACTGCAAAGCATATTTGAGTTTTAATTGATAAACATTGTCGTAATTTGTAGTCATTTGAAAAGACCTCTATAATTCTTATCTTATTTCAGGGTGTCACCACATATTTCTCAAGTAACTGTACAGAAGCTGACTCCAACTTAGTTAATGACTGGATGAAGACAAAGCGTATCGAGGCCTACATTTGTCGTACATTCAAAACTACTGCTGAAGATGGATGTAATTAGTCTCTTACTTTATACTGCTTCTTATCTTAAACTGCACCTAAAATTAATTATGATATAGAATATAAATAACTCTGTTATCGCAACTTCGAGAGTCAATGTTCGAGCATGCGCAAAGTTGTTTCAGTTTTGTCTGCACTGATTTGATGGGGGCTGCATATGATAAACTTACACACATATTCCATTTCGGGTGGGCATAATTTTCGATTTTACCAAAACTTTCAAATATAAAGCGCCTTTCCACATATTGTTGCAAATTTGCAAATAATTGGGCTGTAATTTCATTGCTCTTCACTTCTTGTGACACAAACGACAAATTTTTGTGTGGTTAACTTTGTGTTCTTTGAACTATAATTATTTACTTAGAAAAAAAGCATTTATGTTGGTTGTTATGATCCCCATTAAACCATGAGTAGTATCCATAGTATAAGTGATGCTTAGTTTGTAACTATACAAACAAATATAAGATATCCGGATCTATTAATTTATTATTACTTTGTATTAATTTCAGTGCCATTATACACGGTTCATTTAGCTAGTGTTGAGAGTGGACCAAAACCACCCCTAACTATGGCGAAGGAGAAGTACAAAAATGCCTATTTCCAAGTTACAAGAGGTGACTATTCCCCGTTACTTAAGCTGGTTAGTGACAATCTTGAGAAGGCAAGGCAGTATGCATCCAATGATTTTGAGAAGGATATGCTTAAGCATTACATCAACAGCTTCAGGGAAGGCGACTTGGATGAGCATAAGGAGGGCAGCAGATATTGGATTAAAGACAAGGGACCTATTATTGAAACGTAAGTTCTACAATTATATTTTTTCCAATAGTATCACAAAGTAATCCATATAAAATACATCAAATGTTTCTGACTGAATTCGAGAGAATATGAAAATTGTTTTAAAATTTATTTACACTCCATAAGTACTCATATTTATGTAACCTCTATTTGTAGTAAGGTCTCGTCTTAGCGATATCAGCGGATCGAAATGGGAATGTTGTGTCTGTTGAATTAAGATTCAAAATCAATTTCGATTTCAGACATAACCACTGGTTTTTACAAGTAATAACTTATAGATTTCTTAGTTGAAACAATGATATATAGCAATAACTCTCTTTACAAAATTATTGCCAGCAAGATATTTTTTTGTCTTAACAATTTTACCCAGCATTATCCCAGTTGCCCTAGATTTAAGCTTAGAACCCAGGGTCTGCTCACTGGTTAAATCAGATTTTGCTGAATTTTTTAGTTATTACAAGAAGCGACTGCCGTCTGACCTCCGCAACCTCCGCAACCTATAGGGAAACATCAATATGTGGTTAAACCAGCTGTCAGTCTGTTAGAAGGCACTTACTTCCTAATAACGACTGCCATAGATTTTCATGACAACCGGGACCAACGGCTTAGCGTACTTTCCGAGGCACGGAGCAAGCTATAATTACGCATAACTTACCAGGGTTTGAACCCGAGACCCTCTGAATTTAAAGGCAAGGGGTCTCGCCACTGGGGTATCGTCGCTCCACAAAATTTTATTTATTTAGTAATAAAATGTACGAAATTCTCAATAGCACTTACAAATACACACATTGTTACCCAGGTACCAAGGCTTCATAGAAACATATCGCGACCCGAGCGGTCAGCGCGGGGAGTTTGAAGGTTTCGTCGCCATGGTCAACAAGGAAATGTCTAAGAAGTTTGGGTCTCTAGTGGATAGGGCGGAGGATCTGCTCCGGCGCCTGCCGTGGGGGCCACAGCTAGACAAGGACACCTTTCTGCGGCCAGATTTCACCAGTTTAGATGTGCTCACGTTTTCGGGCAGTGGTATTCCGGCTGGCATTAACATTCCTAACTGTAAGTATCGCATATGTATACTTTAAATAATTACATTTAGGAAATAACACAATTTAAGAATATAAAATAAACGTATTATTTTCATTGCTGTTTTTTAAAATTTTTAAATGCAAAAGTTGGAAAGGATGGATGTCATGTATCTGAACAATGTTTGACCTGATTGAATTTGAAATGAGATCTAACTTACTGATCTTCAGATCTATCAAGATATGAATAAACAAACTTGAGACTAAAATGTGGACGCCATGGTTTGCTTTCTGAAATAAAAGGGTTTTGCTTTTCAGTTAATTTCTAATCCTATCAATCGATGACAATCCTAGCATACTACTACTTTTAAGCTCTCTCATCTCCACTGCATTGGAGTGTAGAAATGAACTGACAAAGATAACCCTTTTATTTCAGAAAGCATCCACTAGAGACTTTTATAAACCCAACATTCGCTTCCATTCATTAAGTGTGAACCAAAAATATAATATGAACTGCCAGAGGAGCTTTTTCGGGTACTTTCTGACTGTTCCGTCTGAAGCGCCCTGATCACCATATTGTTCCATTCATTCTTCTATCGCTATTACAGTAGCATTCGTTAATTAGTATTGCAATAATAATAAATATAATTAGAACAGTACGTACATGAAAAGTATTATATTGTTACAGATGATGAGATTCGTCAAAACGAAGGCTTCAAAAACGTATCTTTGGGCAACGTGATACCCGCCGCATACAAGGAGTCTGTCATACCATTCTTGTCCGAGTCGGATAAGATACTTTTAGAGAAATACAGAGTGGCTTCTTTTGAAGTAAGTTTACACGAAATATAACAATACAAAATTTAATTAAGTTGCCCTCTTAGCTAGTCTTAGTGGTTAAAAACGCAATTTGCCTTATGCAAACCTCTTGCGATTATTATGGCCAAAATGCTTTAGAGAAAGTGCAAATCGCACACTGAGAATGCGGGCGTTCTATTCCACCCATTAAATTAATATAATATCCTCAGACATTTCATACTATGCCATTTAGCCCCAAACTAAGCAGGCGCTTATACTCTGTGAACTGGACAAAGAATATTATATCTAAATAATAAATAAAATACCTACATCCAAACCAAAACAAATATCTATATTCGCGCACAAAAGTATGTGTCATGTGTTTGTTTGGTCGACTATCTTTGGAGCTAAGAACGGATTAACCTCCGCGAATAATGTATATATTTTATGTCCCTGTTCTCTGCATTCTTGGGCACAGGCAGAAAATGTTATAATACAACAATTATTGAACGAAGTTTTGTACTTATAATGTTATTAATTACGAGGATGATTTTGCAGGTGCAAGTTGGTCTTCATGAGCTGTTGGGCCACGGAAGCGGAAAGCTATTACGACAAAACGCTGACGGCACTTTCAATTTTGATAAGGACACAGTCAAGAACCCCCTTACAGGTTAGTTCAGTTATTGTGTTTCAGAGTTCTATAGCCTTTTACCAAAATCCATTTCAGATGTTTTAACATTGATTACTTTACCGTCTAGTTTAACCAACTCTCCAACTGTTGTGAAGCCCTGTTTATGAGTAAATTTGTTGATGAAATTATATTTTTACTATCACAAACATTTAATTTCGACAACCGATATGGCGTGGGGGCGAGTATATCCGCACTCCACTCCTGAGGTCGTGGGTTCGATTCCCACACAGGACAAATATTTGTGTGTATATGTCACCGTAAAATTGTAAATAACGTTAAATTATAATCTATCCCGCGATATTGTAATCTGTCGAAAAATTGTGATCCGTAACAAACCGCTCACAATTTAACGCATTATTTTTCGATAGATTATAATCTATCGAAGACAAACCGTCAGATTGTAAAATGGCATGCGACAGAACGCACCTCGCGCTTTGATTGGTTGAACTTCATGTTCCCCGCTTAGCCGCCCGTCGTAGCCATCTTCGGTTGTTATTAGTCAAATTAATTTGTTGTGAAATGTAAACAAACAGTGTTTTGGTGATTTAAAACAGATTTCGTGTTAATAATAATAACGCATTGTATTATAATAAGTTGTAGGGAGTGTTAACGGACCTGTGACTAACTCACATTTCTTATTTAACTGCACTTCTTTAGGTTTAGGTAGGGGAACATGAAGTTCAACCAATCAGAGCGCGAGGTGCGTTCTGTCGCATGCCACTTTACAATCTGACGGTTTGTCTTCGATAGATTATAATCTATCGAAAAATAATGCGTTAAATTGTGAGCGGTTTGTTACGGATCACAATTTTTCGACAGATTACAATATCGCGGGATAGATTATAATTTAACGTTATTTACAATTTTACGGTGACATATACATATGAATATATGTTCTGGTCTGGGTGTTTTCCTATGTATATTAAGTATGTATTTACAAAAAAAAAAGTATTTATGTATGTTTATCCGTTATTTAGTATCCATAACACAAGTTCTCAATGATACTTATCTGGGGACTAAATAATTGGTGTAAGTGTCAGAAATATTTATTTATTTTATAATTTTTTAATTCTGCATGTGTTAACTTGTTTTGTGTTAGCGACCAAATTTGTCATAGTTTGGCAAAATAAAGGTCTTATCAACGCCAACTTAGAAACGAACGCGTAGTTTCGAAAATTCATGATTTTTTTTCCTGTTAGATTATTATTATAAGCTTTTTATAAGTATGATATTAAACTAAATAATCTCAAAGTGTTATACGTGCTAGCTTCCGGTGAATTACCTACAAAATATTCTGACTTAAGGACTTCGGTTTCTTAAATAACTGTACTTTTCAATATTTCTTACCAAGGTAAACTGATCGAGTCATGGTATACTGAGGGAGAGACATACGACAGCAAGTTCACGACTCTAGGCTCTGCGTTCGAAGAATGTCGCGCTGAAGCGGTCGGCCTCTATCTGTCATTGGAACCTGATGTGCTCAAGTTAGTACCACACTTATGCGCACTCACGCTTACACACTTACACTGCGTACGCATAAAACTGATAATGTGCTTACGGCTAAAATATTTTATTATATTATAGATGAAAAAAGCCACGATTAAGCCACCTTTGAAAATGTAAACTGAATTTAAATCGGTTTAGCCGTTTTATATTTATTAGTGTGTTTATGCGGACGTGTGACTGTGTGTGTATGCACGGTTAACTATTTTGTTTGCATTATTTCGTATCATGTACAAATATTATTTTTTTACTTAAATTATACACAGAAGAAAACATTCTTATTTTGAATGAGTGTTTTTTCCAGAATATTCGGTTACGAAGGGCAAGAGGCAGCGGACGTGACGTACGTGAACTGGCTAAGTCTGCTGTGGAATGGCGCTGCCAAAGCTACCGAGATGTACCAGCCTTCCACTGGCACGTGGCTGCAGGTAACCTTAAGAAGAATGCCTTAGCATTTACATTAGCGGATCGCACACCTCTGCGATAGTCATTAAAACCCACTCTTTCTTGTTATAATCACTAAGACTTACTTTTATAATAAAACCGTCTGTAATATATGATTTTCGATTTTATTAAGAGTTTAGAGTTGGCCTTTTAAGTGTTTTTATTTTTATTTCTTATTACCCGACGATCCTTTTGTCGCAAAGGTTGGTATACCTGAATTCCACTTTTAAGATCGTGCGTTTGATTCCTACTATGAGCTAGTGCCTTATATATTATAAAAAGAGTGCACTTATTATAAAAAAATATACGTTTATCCGTCCTCTAGTAGTCATAGTACAAGCTCTGCTCTATTTGCGGCTAGATGGCGCTGTATGAGATATTTATAAATATCAATTTAATAATGTTAAAAAACTTATAAGAGTTGTTTATATAGCAGTTATCATATCGGATTGTTTCTAGGCACACGCGCGGGCGCGTTTCGCTCTTCTACGACTATTGGAGCTGGACGGTGAAGGCATGTTGACCGTCAGCGAAGTGGATAAGGGAAAGAATCTGCTGCTGACCCTACACCGGGATAGGCTGGTTACCGAAGGGAAGAAAGTCGTAGGTAAGGAGGTTAAGGATATGGATTGGTACGTTGTTGTAAAGCGAATGCTTACTGGCAATTATAGAGATTTTGGAAGCTCTGTGTGATAATTTGGTCGAGCCAAAGTAGATATCGATTTTTTCTTTAGCTAGACTATATCCTAAGTTTTTGGAAGCTCTGTGTGATAATTGGGTCGAGCCAAAGTAGATATCGATTTTTCATTTAGCTAGACTTAGGGTATGCAGTGCTTATTTTCATGTATGGGGAGCACGCTGCGGCGCGTAAGATGGGTTCGTTCGCGCCCTTACATTTAGTTATTTTCTGTCCTTTTCTATATTTCATCAACGATTGTATGATTGACTAATCATTTTTGTTTATGTTACTTGCTGCCGACTATACCTTCGACTTGTCACTTTTTTTCAGGTGATTTCCTTGTGAAACTGCAGACAATAAAAGCGACAGGCGACGTAGCCGCTGGAGAAGCGCTGTTCGACAAGTACAGTAGCCTAAAGGGAGAGTGGCCGCGTTGGAGGGACATCGTACTGCTCCATAAACAGCCCAGGAATATCTTCGTGCAGCCCAACACTTCGCACATAGGTCTGTATGATACTCGAGATACTGTATCCATTTACTAGGTTAAGCAGGTTAAAGTGTCATTGGTTTTTTGTTTGAAATAACGCCAACGACCTCTATAATATTTTAGCACAGCTCACCAACGGCAGGGAGTTTATACTCGCATCTTAAAATAATAGGGGCCCATAGACGTCAAAAGAAACTTTCTGTTGCGCTTCCTTGGATTCTACAATAAGCTCTCTTGCGCGATTATATACCCATAATGTATATAATCGCTAATCTAATCTTCTAAAAAAAGACTTATATCAGTTGTTAAAGCGCGCTTGTGGTTTTTAGATCGCATTATAAACAAAAGACGTTCGACTATCCCACTCACCGTCTATAACCCTAACCTAAGCAGAGTATATAATCTTATCTTTTAATTAAAACGTAGGTTTTTCACTTAGATTGTTTTAAATGCTTGGCCAAGTAAGGCTGTCCATTATTATTGGCCTATTGAGTCAGTTTAAATTGTATTACGCCTGTTAAGTTTTCGTGGGTAATTAAAATTACAATTCCTTTATTCGTAGGTGACAGCGCTGAGTTAAAACGTTATCCGGCGAGCGCGGAGGGCATGATCGCTTCATGGGTGGAGCGGTTCCCTTCCACCGAAGTCGACGACGTCCTGGAACAGCTGGCCGACGCCGACGCCAAATACTTCACTGATCTCCAGACGATAGTCGAAGTCTAACCAACGGCATTTGCTCACATACTACTTACACATACCGCCAATAAATTTACTTACATTTGTCTAACTTTTGCGTTTTATTACTAGAAAATCTTATAATAAATTAAATGCTCATACTGCATGAGCAATAATTAAAAATACTAAAAAGGAAAATTTAATTTTCCGATAAGAACTGTTCCTACCTGTAATGCCAAATAAACATTACTAGATGCTTTAAGAAATGTGATACAAAGTTCACCGGGTCAATATTAAAGCGATTATCTATTCTCATATTTTGATGAAAACTAGAGGTGAACTTATTGGCTACGTTTCGCACAGAGACCGCGTATTAGAGAGTGACCTAAATTTTAGTTTGTGAAAGGTGGTCAGGTCTCAGAAGGACTTAAATAGATTGAGATGCCGAAAGGTACATTTGGGGTACTAAAGAGGCATACGATAAGTTTTCAGGTTATTACATATTTGTCTCGTGGACTAAAAGGGTTCAGTTTGGGAATCGAGACCGGCGACTTCGAGTGTCCTTAGTACTAACTACCGGGGTGGAAACTAAAAGGAGGGGCGCGTCAACTGCGCCTCTCTGAGGATGTCCTCCCGATTTTGGTACGGGGGATGGCCGCAGGCGTGGTGTCAGAAGCTGCAAAACAGGTACTGGCAATAAGCAGCGGGCGTCGTCGGAAGATTTTTAGTGGGTATTACTGCTGGCAGTCGCGACCCCCTTTCGGAACCCCTCTGGCCGGAAGGCAGTGCCTAAAATGCATTTTGTTACCGCCGTAAAACATATATAAAAAATATTGATGCTAGTACTGAATTACGGAAGTCAGGCAATTAGGTTTATTGATAAGGTCTGAGTGGCCCTACTGCTGAAAAAAGATGCCTCTTTACATGATAGTTAGAAACCGAGCGTGGAAAGTGATAATAAAAAGATATTTATAAAGGTGTCCACGTGTAAATAAAAATCTAAATGTTAACTATTATAATTTATTCACATTCAATACAAAACGCGTGTGATAGAAAATTTAACATTATCATCGTCATAACAACAATCACAGAGTTAAGCCACACGACGAACAGGAGTAATGTTAAAAGTCACCACACACTCAATAAATAGTTTTGAGATGCTAAATGATAAAGACAAACTCGGTTATTGCTTTACAACACCACATAATAGTCAACAAGCCTTTCGGCGCGTAGAGATATAGAAAATGGCAACAAACATTATACAAACTCAGTACCTATATTAATACTTCATATTCGAGAGATTTTGCCGTTTATTATTATTTATCAGTTATTTACTTACATTCAACTATATAACTGAGAACGCAAAACGTCACTAAATACAATAAATTGTCATTGTGAGTGATACTTTTGTAACACGTTCAATCTATAAATAAGTTATTCCTAACAAAATCATCTAAGCACCGTCTATTCGATTACAGTTACAATGTGACTTAGCATTCAATACTATATTATTATAATAAAAAAGTTAACTTAAAAATTGACTTAACACATAAAAATGTATTTCACAAAAAACCATGAAATTTGAAAACATTGAGTAAAATATGTGTTAAACACATAATATCGTATCATTACATTTTCAATTCAATAATGGACTAATATCAAATCCAGTCGTATGTTTTATAAAGGCACATAAGAATTAATTTACAATAAACACTTAATAAAAATTATTTCATTTCAAAATATAATATTTCAATAGTCGTTCAATCTAACAGCGGTTTATGCCAACAGCAATGGCGGTCAAACTCTTAGCAAAATAAGTCGCAGTCAGTTATCAGCTTCTGGGACAGTTAATAAAATTTAAATAAATATTGTATTTAAATAATTAAAAAATAAATAAATATTTAATTTAATGAACGTGATCGCAATCTACTACGTGATCTCCTATTTTACTCCACACGCGTATTATTAATCCTAGAATTAAATAACTAAAAATTCGAAGGAGATTCATCAGCAGTGGAGCATAGGTCTAAATTTTCCCTAAATAAATTTATACTGCGATAATCGTCTTAACCTTGAAAATATTGCTTATCAATTGATTGAAATTACGCAAGTGTGACAAGATTTAATAGAAAACAGCCGCACAGTCGATGTAGCACTGCGTAAGATTGCTACATTAATTAAGTACACTAAAAAGTCTGACAAAAGAATCAGTTAGTAAATCGAAATAGAAATGCTTTTATAAATCACAAGACGAGTCGGTCGGGCCTCGGTGTCAGTAGTTCCTCTCAGTCAGCTTTCGCAGAGCATTCTGCACGGTCGCCTTCGCCTTTAGGTGAGACATTGGATCTGAAAGTAAGTCGCCACTATTTTATTTCACTACTTTAATATATATTTTGCGTATACGTTTCATTGTGGCGTGTCAATTAATGCTGCTGCGTATTTAAATATATTTAAAAAGTGCAAATTGTTTTTACTGTACACAAATTAGATGTGAATTAGATTCTAACGACAGTAGATTTAATAACGTCTTTTTTACATATTCAACGCCTTTCACAACTATGGTATACTAAATCTCTGTAAAAGCATTAGTGCTGTAAAATTTAACTCGAAAGCATCAAGCGTGCACAGAGTAAAGATTATTTCACAGCGGGAAGTTATTGTGAATTATTTACGTAACTCATGAGTACAAAACGCATACACACCTTGGGAGCGAGTCCTTTTCGTGGTCGGGTTGTCTAGTCACGCTGATTGATATCTTTTTTCTCTGTCTTATTTTCTCAAGAATATTTTCAGGACTAGGCTCTTTTTCACTTTCTTTTAATATGATCGCGGAATTTCTAGTTTTCTTCGGCCTATAGGTGGCATAACTTCCCGGGGAGTACATAGATATTGTCCTATTATACTTATGTGGATCTCTCAAGTGGCCTAAACTTAAGTCTTCGGTGCCATCGGAACTATCCAATAGAGATTTGGTTCTGGAATATCTGCTGGTACCGTACGACAACGGTTGGTCGTAATCTAGGTAACTTCTCGTCCCCGGGTACTTTCTAAACTCATTACGATCCAGCGATCGATATGTGTCAATTTTGTCATTCAGTCCATAATTTTCGTATCTCAAGTTATTTCTGCTGTTAACAGGGAGATCAGTCAGAAGAGATCTGTATCGCTCTGTGGAGGGCGAGAGATCAGAAGCGATTGAATACCCGGGCGATAAATCATACGTGATCGGAGAGGTAGGCGACGCATCCAGTTTTGTTTCTACTGGAGGAGAATGAATTTTAACTAACGGGTCGTACTCAGCGGCACCCGGACCAACTAAGTTGCTTTTTCGGCGATGCTTCTTTTCATTGAATCTTGGGTAAAAACTTTTTCTTCGTATTCTATCGACGACGTCTTCTTTCTCAGGAGACAACGACTCGCGGTTTCTCAGTGGGTGTTGTGTTGCGGTTTCGGAGGATGACAAGGAATGCTTATCCGCGCACTTGCTATCAGCACTGAGGTCAGATTTCAATTCTGAATTCGATATCGTAGATCTACTTCTCGAACGACTTCGGCTATGACTATCGATGTTATCGATCACAGTTAGACCTATCGGTATATTACCATTATTTTCTGGGATATCTTTCTTTTCAGTCTCTTTGTCTTCTGAAAAATATTTTATGTATTGTGGTTCTATCACAGGATTTGTAGGAACTATTTTTTTAACTCTTGGCAATCTGGAGAAGTCTAGTTTTAGTGCATTTTTTAAATTGTTCGGTTCAGTATCTTTTTTAACTGCATCGTTCTCTATAGAATCAATTGGAACACTGTCACTGGCAGTACGGCTAAATTTATTTTTGCGACTCAACCCGTTTAAAAATAAGGACGTTGGCCTTCGAGGCTTATCGACATTATCGGAATCTATATTATTAATAACATCAATGTTATTGTCATACACTGGGACACTTTCATCAATATCGTTTGATGTCTTATCTAGCAAAAGTTTTGTAGATTTCTCTTTGGAATTCTCGCGATCGAATTTTTTAAAGAGACCTAAAACTTTAGATACTGTAGTTCTAGTATTGCTTGGGTTAGGAACATCAAGCGCGGCCACGTCTGTTAATGTAACTGCTCTTTTTATAAGATTGGACTCTGTTGGGGGCGCCGCACTAACGGGTACCGACTGCTCTCTTTGCAATCTTTTTAATTTACCACCGTCATTATTAACGTGAGCCGCTACGCTAGTTTTTTCAGATATTTTTTCTGGTGAGCTAGATTTTGTTGATGCTAACTTTTCTAATTTTTGACCTATGGTTTGTAAGACAGACTTCTTTTTCGTAACATTCGTCGACTTCGTTCCATCCTCACTCACTTTTTCTTTTATCTTTTTTGTGACTTTTTTCTTTTCAGTTACAATCTTATTATCACTGGAATCTTGGCTGCTTCCTACATCAGTCTTAGATTTTGACGAAACTTTTCTTATTATTTTTTTCTTGAGTGTACCTTTCTTTTCAGAAACTCCACTCTCAGAAGTTTTAATTTCTTCTTTTTTGCTCACTTTGACTACTTTATCTACTGGAGTTAAAGATTTCTCTTTATCAGTACATTCTTTCGGGCCTCCATTCGCGACTATCGCAGCAGGTTTATCACTATTTTCATTATTTATTATTTTGTATTTTCTAATCGCGAGACTATTATCATTACTAACAGTGTCATTTTCAGTTTTATTGTTAGATTGAATCACTTCATTACTATTTAACAAATCTGTAGTAACAGTTTTTTTCTTGGGTAACTTTATACTGAAAGATACCTCAACATCACCTTTTACTGTTTCTTCGTTTGGTTTGGCGGATTCCTCCTCTTTCTTTATCGTGTTGCGATTAACATATAGTTTTTCAGGCGAAGGACTACTCGTAGGGTAACTCTTAGGTCTCATTAACTTAGATTCCTTTTGCAGTACTTTTTCTTTACTATCGTTCATTCTGTTACTACTGTCAGCTAGCGCGGTGGAGGTGGTTTCATCCGCACAATCTAAATTTTTGACGGGGTAGCTTTTCGGTCTCACTAACTTCGACTCCCGAATAGAGGCATCCTCTTCAAAACGAGGTATAGCCCTCGCTGCCCCGAGATCGGAGTCTTTTTTATTCGCTGATGACGTTTGAATGGCATCCGCAGCGGTTTCTTTTATTTTATCTAAAATAGGGAAAAATGGCGTGTTCGATCGACTTCTTTCCTTTCCGGGCGGCTGGGACACGGGCGATAGACACTTTCTCGAGTAGTCTTCCCTGAAGGTAGGCGTCACATCCCCGCACTCGGTCGGACTTCTTACACCGGGGGATTCGAGCGCTCGGTTCTTCTTCTCGCGAATCTCCCGGAGCACTTTCTGCGTCTCGAGCTCCTTCTCCTTGCGATGTTTCGCATACAGGTTCTCGTCAGTCGGCGACGCGTCAAAGAAGTCGGAGCGGAGGAAGCGGGACACGCGGCGGCGCGGCGGCTCCGACAGCCGCAGCGAGTGGCGCCGCTGCCGGTCCGACCGCGCGCCGCGACCGTCCTCCGCCTCGTCCAGCGACAGCGCGCGCTCCGGCGTCAGGTACTTGCTGAGCAGCGGCCTGTCCGGCGGCGGCGGCGGCTGCGGCGGAGGTGACAGCGGCCCGGTATCAGCCGGCGCGGTGTCGTGAGAGGCGCGGCGGCGGAGGCGGGGCAGCGTGCAGAACTGCGGCACCGCGTCAGAAGAGCTCGCCCGCTCGGACGCTATCGACTGCGGCGACGCGTCATTAGCGGGCGAGACGGCGGGCGAGGTGGCTGGGGCGGAGTCGGGGGTTGCGGGGGCGGGTGCGGGGTCGTGCAGCGAAAGCGTGCGGCGCAGCTGGCAGGCGGCGGCGGGCGGCAGGTGCGCCAGGAGCTGCCTCTGCAGACGCCGCGCCAGGGCCGGCGTGAGGCCCGACAGCGCGCGCTTCTCCTGCTCCGAGAGCCGGATCAGATCCATATCCATATCTAACGCCTCCTCGCCCTCCCCTTCTCCGGCGCGCTTCGCTCCCTTCTTACTACTACCTGAAAAACGATCGAAAAACACACGTTTCGGTCATGCGGAATGCGCGCTCGGATGATATTTACAGTGCGGGGTGCGGGGTCCTCGCCGATCGCGCGGGTCGGCGAGGCGAGGAGGGTTTGGAGAGCGATGGCGATGTTGGACATGTTGAGATTAATAAAAAAGGATGCATTCGGTTAATAGTTAATAAAAACTACGAGATCTACATACTGAACGATCGCATTGAGACAAATGAAGCTTTAGTTGATGCGAAAACGGAACACAAAATTGATGCATTAAAATGTTGCTTTCGTGATAATTTACCAGAACGCTTTCAAAGTCTAATGGCTCGAGGCTAGTATACCACAATATGAATAAAGGCATCACTGATTCTGGTAAACGCGGCGCAGTGCGAAACACAAAAAGAAGAAACACAATAGTAAAAAATATGAAGAAAATAAAATATAAGAGTTTAGTACCTATTGTTCGGTGTCGTTTGAGGCGGGTTTGTGGGCGCCGGTGCCGCTGTGAAGTGTAGATTTGGTCGGAGCATGCAGTGTAACGCGCAACCCAACTGCAACCACACCAACACACTCACTTGCCGCAGCGCCGCCGAGCGTCGTGCGTCACGCGCCACGCCTCGAGCGTCACGCGACACGCCTCGAGCGTCACGCGCCGTGCGTCACGCGCCACGCTGGACGCCGCGCCGCCTAATGCAGGACCGACACCCGTTCTCGAGTCGATCCTACACTACATACGGTGCTACCACATCCACTATCTACATGATTATTCACGTTCAAATACTAATCGATTAACTGTCGCTAAGTAAACGATTCTCTTCGATGTAGAGTGTTGCAGAAAAATATATTTAAGAATTGTAAATAAAAATTAATTTAATATAAAATAAATTGCATTGCCCCAGGCGATTCGGTGATAAAATGCCTTTTCGAATCACATGCAAATTTCTATATGATATATTTATGATAGCGACGCAACATTTTCCTGCTAGTGTTAGCGGGTAGGAGAAAGTCAACACCTGCACAAATAATGCAATTATGATTATAATGTAACACTACGATGCAAAGAAAACGATGTTAAGATTGATTAAGTTGTTAATGAACTCTAGGAAAACACACAATTTATATAATGGACTATGGAGCCATAGTCAATTATATATGATATTGAGTTACAGTGGCACTGTTGATGGAAAACGTCGCTAAAATCGTGCGCGGTAATCGATAGTATGAGACGCGGCCGGCTCCCTGCCATTTGTGGTATGCTTCTGTTGTGATGGATAAACGGTTAATTAAGTTAAGTTCAAGCTTGCTTGTTGTGAGTTCTGTGGGCAGGCCTAACTACAGGCGATGCGAATGTGCGACGGCGAATGATACTTTATACATGCTACAACCAATGGGAATTTTGAAAAAAATGCTTACACTCTGTTTGTATCTTAATTAGTTTATTTTTAAGAAATCAAATAATTTTGAATCATGTAGTATGTAACGCGAAGTATATCACAAGGATATTTCTGCACTTAAAAATATTTGAATTTTGAACGATTTTTTCACCTACTATAAAATTTTGTGTTTCAAAGTAGGTGCCTGAATAAAACGTTAAATATTGATACAAAGTATGTTTGTTCAATAAATGAGTAACTTTGCCAGTTTTTGTTTTCATTTTATAAATAACACTACGACGAGCTTGTTACTATATGATAGTGTTTTATTTTATTGATAATTCAACTGATTTTTATCAGAACTAACTGTTTACGCATAGGCATTTAAAAATCTTTCAGTACTGTATATTTATCGCAACTAACGGCATAAACTATAAATACTTATTTAAAATGTTTAGTTGTTTATAATTTTGGATATTTGAACTTGAATATTGTACAAAAGTTATTACTTCAATTTCTCTAATAATATACTTAAAGAAATCGCGATGTGCGTGTGTGTTCGTGCATGATATTGGCAACGTTTCCCTCATGCGTGCGTGTGTGAGCGTGTATGTGAGCGTGCGCGTGAGCAAGTGTGTGACTGACCTCGCGGCGGGCGCGGCTTGTTGAACATCGAGTCGAAGTTAGAGTGGAGATCGCGGGTGCCCCATCCGTCACGGCTGTATGGAAAATACAATATATTATTACACATTTACATCTACTACTTTTACTAAATATATAATTGCTATTTTATTATCCAGCAGCTCGTAAGAATTCTTCCACTCCATGTCTTGTTCTAGGGTGTCTTTACTTTGTTCTGTACTTTGCTTTAACTATCTATACAGTAAGGTAGTTACTTCCCATATATGTGTATGTATGTTTTATTGCTTTTGTTACTCTAATACGAAGTTGTTTTACTCACGTCTCTGAAACGCTTCTTTTGCTTTCCATATATCTATGATTGCTGCATGTAACATTAAAAAAAATTCAACCTAAGAACACCTATATTTTTACGACTACAGTTTAGATATAAATAGGAAAGAGATTTACTTTATAAAAATAGCCTATTAGTAATTTTACATATATTTTCAACTGTGTAAACTGTGGATTTATTAAAAATGTCTTAAGGCGAACCAATGTTTCTTGTATGTATCCCTTATTTTTTGTGAATATGATATCTTGGGAAAATAAACGCAACTAACATGTATGTATTCTAATATATAAAAAATACATAAAACAAATACTTACAGAAGATGTCTCCGAGGTAAGTGGGGGCTGCATGCACAAAATTAAAATTTATTATTATTATTTTAGTTCAATGTGTATTTATTTGATGTCAATTTGAAAATTACATGTTACTATAGTGATGATATTTAATTTTAAATAGATAAAGTAATTGAAATAAGAATTGAAATAAGATTTAAAGTAAATAAGTACTTAGATTAAAATATATTAATTGAAATTCTGCTTTAATGATTCTCATATTAAATACAAAAAATATTTTTTATTTTTTTATCGTGGACCAGCAACAATGTATACAGGGCAAGCAAGATTCGGAAAATGTATTTTACACCATGTTTAGATTATTGTCAGCGATTTTACATGTCTATAGAAAAATATGTAAATACTAATACGACCTTTGTCGACTTGTAATAAATGACTGTTCACGCTGTAATATAAGTATAAAAGATTTCTGTGTCTAAAAATGTACACTTGAAATATTCAATTCATTCTTATATAGTTTTACTACCTGTCACTAGATGGCGCCGGCACTTTTTAAATCGCGATATCGTTTTGCCAGACCGTACTCAAAATAACATTAATCCAGTGATATACTAAAATATTACACACTAGTGATTAGTATCGAAAGAATGACTTATAAAGTCCTTTCAAACAATTATCGACATTCTGTGACTGAATACTTAATTACGGACGGCCTCACAATATAATTAGCTCATCCAAAGCCATGATTATTAATTGTCATAAGCAACAGCGTTAGCGTCTAATTGATCTCTTCTTTTATTAATGGCTTCTGTACAAAATATGAATTTACCAATTTCGAGTGAAAATTATATATCAATTGATATATTTTGCACTACGTCGGTCAAAGTGTGTAATAAAATTGATCCCTTTTCAAGTGTTTTTCATACAATTGGTCTAAAATGGTACCCGAAACATGTACTGCTTGGTCCACGATAGAGTACCTACTACAAAAAGCCACACTGATGTTTAAAAATTCCACTTACCTATTGAAAAATGGTGATTGCAAGTTGTTGAAAAGAGAGTGTGAATGTTGTGGGAACCCTGGACCTTCTTCGCCGTTCAGCCGGTTCGTCAAAGCACGAACCTGAAAACCATAAGTTCAACATGTTATCTCCTAATTTAAAATGTTTTTTTTGCATATTTTATGAGTTAGATAAAGTTACCCCGTCCGCGGTGTCCCATGTGATAATCGAACTTACGACCTTTGGATAACCGGTCCAAGGCGACAGACACATTGAACTTTTGTAGTACTTTGTGATTTTTTTATCTTCTATTTACGCGAGTATTCCAATCTAATGGCTCATGTTCATGGCTTATTGTACTATTTTATCAAACAGTTTCTGAATACTTTACTTTGTTTGATGATTGGATGTACAGGGATCCTTTTAATATTTATCAATGTCCGATACACGCAAAGCTTCCTTCGTTTTGGTCGCTTCGGACTTTACAAACTGTAAAACAGCAGTCTTAAGCAGACATTCCAACTTAATTTTAAAAGTCATTTTTATTGAATAATTCAATTCTTTTGTTGACATATATTAGAAGCCTTGAAATAGGCCTCTTAAAATGTTCAACGACTACCAGATACATTCGGTTTAAAATTCTTCTCTTACCCTATGCAGCAGAGTGGAGAATAAGTTCTCAGCAGTTAGGAGGTGGAAACCTTCGTCTTCCTCATCTTCTTCACCAGAGCTTACAGACTCGGCGCGGGCGGCTCTCGATGATCTATATCAAAACACGAAATAATAATTTTAGTTCAATTACTGGCAGTATATTTGTAAAGAGGCTATAACTCAAGTAATTGATTTATTTGCAACACTTAAACTTATAACTTTTAACATTAAAACTTTTAAAATAACCACATTCTATTTAGAAAATAAATTATAAACTTGCCTTAATCTATGCATGTGCGTATCGTCTTCCTCTTCAGATTCTCCACCGCTCACGAGACTACTGCAAAACGGAATTAAGTCATAAGATATTTACGTTCATTTTCGCACCTGTAACATTTGAATTATTTACATCATCACGTACAAAAGAAGGCCTGCCTTCCTTTTTGAAATTTCCTTAGATAAAATTCAATGAAAAATGCATGAAGCATTCCAATCTGGAAACTTGATGGTCCTGGCTAGAAGGACCATTGACATTGGTGAACTAGATTTATTCCTGTAATCGTTATTTTCACTATTCTTCGTACTATATTATTATATATACGTATTATTATCGTATTCTTATTAGTCCTATTTAGTGGTAGTTCATATTACGTATTTGCAAAACGGAATTAAGTCATAAGATATTTACGTTCATTTTCGCACCTGTAACATTTGAATTATTTACATCATCACGTACAAAAGAAGGCCTGCCTTCCTTTTTGAAATTTCCTTAGATAAAATTCAATGAAAAATGCATGAAGCATTCCAATCTGGAAACTTGATGGTCCTGGCTAGAAGGACCATTGACATTGGTGAACTAGATTTATTCCTGTAATCGTTATTTTCACTATTCTTCGTACTATATTATTATATATACGTATTATTATCGTATTCTTATTAGTCCTATTTAGTGGTAGTTCATATTATGGCCAGCGCCAAACAGCGTAAATGTTTGCTGTAGTGGACTCAAGCATTCTGTCCACCTGATGGAAAGTGGCCACTCACTAATTTTCTCTCTATCTCTAACGCGTTGCCGACCGTTTAAAAACCGTTTCACACCTTTTGAAGATGATGTAATCTCTGTTTACCATGATGTAATCTCTTAATGCTCTGTTGACCCTATTCTGACCCAAATATAATATTACCAGTCCATAAAGCCGGTTATAAATAATAATAATAATTATTATTATATTACCTGACACGCCTGGCGCGTGGCCCCCGTCGCGTGTTTTCGGGTTCCAGGCTGCGTTGTCTTGGCGTGACGTATCCCTTTCCTTCAACGGCGATGGGTATGATGAACTCTCGGGCTGATTTCTTGATAGGTTCGCCTCCCGGACTTGTCGCTTCACTGGCCGTCGACTCTGACGATACGAGCCGTCTAGAGATAAAAACATAGTTATAAGTGCTAATAGAGTCGATGAATTATTTTTTCATGCATATTATTTTTACTTAAGATAAAGATAACATGAAAATAAATCAAAGTCATTAGAACTCTTCTACAATCTATATCTCCCATTCGTAAGGTCGTACAATAGGTTTGTACATTATCATCATCATCATCTCAGCCATAAGAAGTCTACTGCTGAACATATTGATTTCTACGACCATCAATCTCGAGCAGCCTACCAGCCTCAGCATATTCATACACAATTCAATTATTTTAAAATATGAATACGAATATTTTTCTGGACAGAATGCTTCTCTACATAGTATAATACAAATTTGCCTACCTCTGTCTGTCCCTATTGTATGCTAAACTACGCAACGGATTTTGATGCGATTTTCTTGAATAGATAGAGTGTCTCATGAGGAAGGTTTATATGTACGTCATGTGAACAAAATTGTTTTTTTATATATTATACGTACGAGTGTGTACTTACAAAACAAATTAAAAATATGCATGTCATTGTAAGTGTATATGTTGTCTGGTACCCTACTATTACTCGTTCACTTGTATAGTAGCTACTTTTTAGCTGATGACTAGTAATGGTGTGTAAGATGTCCAATAATATTTCCATTTCCTGATTTTACAATGAATTACCTGATAGGCGTATGTAGTACTCTAGGCGCGGAGGCCGGCGTTTGTCTTGGCACAGGAGCCGCCACAGGCGCGGGGGCGGGGCTTGGGGCAGCCACGGCCGCGGGGGAGGATGGCTCTTCCGCTGCCATTTTTATAGGGATGATGCGCTCCACTGACGGGCCCCTAGACATATTAATAAATCTATGAGTCGTAAAAATGGAAGACTGTGGTCCAAATTAGGCAAACCCTGTCTTGGGTCATCGGCTATAATCACTGTTATAAGGACATATCAATCCGCAATACTAGGTGGGCGGAAACGATCGCCGGAGTAAAGCTCAGTTTACCGAAATCAGTCCTTAGATGTCACCGATGGTCTCGGCTATCACTATTAGAGGTGCCACACAGTTGTTGAGGCTCTATATGTTGCATGTCGTTCAGATTTCTATGTAACACGACGATGCGTCACTACTCAATTGACGCAGCGCTGACGCAACGTCCGTGTAACAACTTTCTAAGCCAAGTCAGAGGCTATATATATTCAGATTTAAAATAAGCAAGATGCCACAGACTTTCGTCCCAAATCTGTCTTAGGACTCGAATGGACTGAGATAATGATTAAAGTTATAATGGATATTGTTTTTTTTTCTTTTAAATAATGGCATCGTGCGTCTAGCACATCTAGCCAGTGTCAAGTAAGTGATATATTAATAATAATAATAATATATAATTCAAAATAAATGAGAATGAGTGATGATAAAGATGATAAATGAGATCCCTCCCCTAAGCCCTTTGAGTCCTCAGTAAAGATGTGGGACTATACTGAGATCTCACATGGACTTATTGAGATAATTTTAAAAGTGATGTTGCACTGCTTTGTTTAATTTACCAACACTCATTATATTCACAAACACTTAACAATTAATAATCCACCGTTATTCCACATTAATGTTAGAAAAATCACAAATTTTAAAAAATAAAACAAAACTGCAGACATGACGCTTCACTTTCCCGCCAAGAAGTCCAATGGACATTGTTACGAACACAAACCTGTGGTCTTCTACACGATGTTGCGCCTCCGTGCGGAACACTTTTGTGGGCGTACCGGGGGCGGGGGCTGCAGCGCTCGAGGGGGTGGAGGGAGACGTCAGGGTAGCCACTCCCGCCGAAGACGAGCGGCCGTATGGCACTGGAGGTTTGCCTGGAAAATGTATAGTACTCCAATATTACAAATAAAAAATAAAATCAACACTTGTTGTAGAAAACGAAACAATGCGTCGATGTTTTTTTTAAGCATTGGCGTTACAATTCGGGACATTAATTATTAATGAGTAAAGGAAATTAATACGGATAATTTAAGGTAACATTCTTATTGAGCATAAATAATATAAATAAAGGCGATTGTGGGTGCGATTTCCGTTAAGAGTAATTTCGAAAACATTCAGGGGTTTGCACCGAATTTATACCGATAACAATGTTTGATTTCACAAAGGTAAAATTTAACTAATTAGCCCTATTTAAAACCTAACTAAACAACGAAAAATTTAGTTCCAAACTAGATTGCCATTAGGTGCTTAAGAAACGTCAGACCAATCATAATCAAGTTGTTTGTAGTTCGCAAAAAACTCGAAAGCTCTGAACCATGTAACATAAAATGTATCTACCTAGAACAAAAAAGTGTCGCGGTAATCGAGATTATGTACTAGCACTGAAATTGAGTAGGTAAATACATAGATACGGTTGCCATTAAATTACCTGTACGTATGGCAGTAGAAATAATATCCCTTGCAGCGCGTCTGCGGTTCTCTTCGCCCGCCTTTTCCTCAACCAATTTGGCCATAGAGTTTTGAAGACTTCTATAAAAAAATCACGTATAAATGACACGCTCTACATAAATACTTGTAAAATTTATCTATAGGATGTGCAATTCTGTTTTGGCCTACGACAGACCATTGGCTTAAACAATAAAACTGTCACTAAGAATATAAATAGGAAGATAACTCATTAGCATGAATTTACGTTGGTTGGTTGCTAGTCATAAGCGACGACTGAAGTTCAAAAAAATTCAAAGGTCGCATATCTTTGTGTGCATTTGAGAGGGACGTTATTATGTTGATCCCGGTTACCAATGAATATGATTATCGCTAAGCCAAGCACGAGGCTTTTTGGGCGGTTAAATAATTCTAACACGACGCCTGGCTCCGAAAATCGAGCAACGTGGTTATGTGTGACCAAATTCATTTTCAGAGTGAAAGTTAAAAATGAAAATATATACATATATTTATGCCTGTTTCCCCAAAGGGATAGGCAGAGGCATATTATACGCCCATACTTCGCCAATTATATAGTTGGTCCCACGTAATAGGTGACGAGCCTATTGCCGCTTACCGGGCACTGTTATGTTCGCCAGAGCCTCGTCCGTTGATCGGCAGGTGCACCACTTGCAGGTGAGGTTGGCTTTGGCTCCCTAGGTCTTGGTAGGATCCCTATAGGGTGTATATATGTATAATATAAACACAAAAATGAAGATGATAAACAATACTCGCCTTCTAGCGTCTTGTAGCAAGCCGGAGTGGTCGAGAGGGGCGGAAGCGTGGGACGGTTCACTCTCTGTTTTCTTCACTCCACCGCGGTTTGGTTCTGTAGCCGGGGTCTATATGACAATATAGTGAAAATAGGTTTTAATTTGCTTATGGTTTCCAAAAACAACAGCTATGGATACAGCATTGAGGCTAAGGGTAAACACATTGGTTACTTATTATATTCTGTATTTTTTTTAAATTTTTGGGTGTTTTTGTAACATCCTATTTCTATATTTTCTTCAAATAACACTATAACTACAGATCCGAAAAACGTTGGCTGTTGTATAGTTTTTGCGATTCAACTTCGTGACAAATAAAGTTATTGTTTTTGTCAATTAATATGTGAAGTGGCTTTATTTTCCGGGATTGTGTGCGGATAGCGGCAGCTGGCAATAAACAAAATTGAGAAATAACATACCGGTGACGGCTCGATGCCAATTTGCTGAAGCCGCACCGTTTCCCGCGGCTGCAGGTCGCGGTCTTCGCTTAGTGACTTGTGCTTCACCATCTTAGAGGACGCTCCCGTTGTCGCCGTAGGACGAGTTTTCGATGCCGTTTCTGTACAAAATACTTTGATATTAGTTTACTACAATCTTTATTGAATTCAGAAAATTTTTAAGCCTCTATGACAATAGTAAGGAAACGAAAGAGAAATATAAAGATCGTACAAAGCTGCAGTATTTTGCATCTACTCCTGGTTGACTATTAAAAAAGGTTTCTTAGTAATACTTTATTGGTTGTGGTTCCTGCTCTACTATTTAAATATGAATAGGGTAAGTTGCTAAGTTTTTATGCTCAGTCAACTTGTAGCAAGCTCTCAACCTCGTGATCTGGTAGACTTAAGTGGCTCGAACCCTTGGGGGCTTATTACAAATCGAGTCTAATCGATCTAAAGTTAGATCAGGTTTCAAACTAATGCTGTCCCTCTCATTTGATAATATGAAGACAGTGACAGCACTAGTTTAAACCTGGTCTAAATTCAGATTCGTTTTGTAATAAGCACCTTGTTGTTTTCTTTTTTTGTTTATGTGACACGACATAATGACTACATCCTGCCTGATAGTAAGCAGTCGATGAAATCCAAAAAAAAATGAAAGCGCTTCATACCGTGAAATAAGCACAGTACAAAGCGCATCCACTCATGACGGCCTGCTAAATGCCGGTTCACGCCCCGCTTTTAAGACCCGGGATCATAGGAAACATATTAAAAAGTATTATTATAACATATTCTAGTACTGAATGAATAAAAAAAATATATTCTTCTGACATTTACGCCAATTACTTAGTTCCAAGTCAATTGTCATTAAAAACTTGATTTTTTAAAACTAAATAACGGATAAATACTTTTTCTGTAGTAAAAACAAATTTAATATTCATAGAAAAAACACCCAGACCGAACAAATATTTATCTTCATGCACACAAAGATTTGTCCTGTGTGGGAATCGAACCCACGACCCCAGGAGCAGAGTGCCGATATACTGGCCTCCATATTGGTCGTCAAAAGTGTTTGTTTTCTGAAGATAACGAAATTATTCTACTATTGAATTATACAGAAAGCAAAAAATACCGTTTTTTGAAATGTTTTGTAAAGACAATCAGACCTGGTTTTGTGACTGGACGCTTTGATTCTGGGCCGGAGGTGAGGGAAGCTCTTCTTTCGAACTGATCTTTGAAGTTACCGACATTTCCACCTGTGCATTCAACATGAATTATGTATCTTCATATCAAAATTAGTATAGAACATTCTGGACGTAAATTATTATTTATAAGCTTAGTTCATTCTACATTACTCTTAATAATGATCAATATAAAACTTCTCTATCTTGCCTATGTTTGTAATGTAAGTATTATTAGTATTAAGTACTAATTTAAATTTTGATTCATCATCATATCCTATCATTATCCCGCTCACTTTTGACGAAGCTTAGGTCCCAAAGTCCGTTCTAACCAGATTTGAATGAATTTCAGTTAGTCTAATTAGAAATTTGCAAAGCTATAATTTAAAACTCAGTACTACGCATTCGTGATTTTTGAACTCAGGTATATTCAATAATTTGTATCTATAGTCCGGCAATCTCGTGCGCGACCTTCCTGCGGGGTGACAGACGGTAGCAGGGACGAGGTAAACAAGATGTCAGCGGGTAGCGGGTGGGGTAGCGGGGAAGGGGGAACTACTCTTCGTGTGTAGCCGTGTGCTAGAGTGACACGCTACCTCGTCTCCGCCACCGACTGTAACCCAGCGGGACGGTCGTGCACGAGATTGCCGGACTATAAACGGTTGGCGTAATTAAAAGGTATACAAACCTGGGATAGAGAGCTTCTTGGGTTTGGCGGGCGCCTGGTTGGCAGGGGTGGGTTGTGTGAGCGACAGTGACGTCATTTTGTCAGCAGCTGAGGACACCGAACTGGCCTTCGGTTCTTCCACCTTATGACACAAAATAATATAAATATATATTCGCACTAGACATATATTAAGGATAAGTGAGATTCTAAATTATTACATAAAGATATAAATTACGTGCGCTTGCTTTGCATTTTGCACGAGCTAATGAGTTAGAAGAGATCAATTCAACAAGATTTTTACAGGGTTTCTGAATTGCATATATCTGGAGACGGAATCGTTCGTTTTTTATGGATCCTTACCTTATATAGGTTTTTTGGGTAAAACTTAGGGTAAATTCATCTATATATTATAATCGGACCAAGAGCCCATAACTTTGGAAATTGCTTACCTTAGATTCTTCCTGTGCTTCAGGCGAGCTAGGCTCACTCTTAACAGGCGAAGTCTTCTTCTTGACCACCGGCCGTGCCTTTGGTTTCTCCCTCTCTTCCTCCTTGGGCGGCTCTTTCTCAACCTCTTTCGCTGGTTCGGTCATCACTTCTAACGGCGCAGGTGCAATTGTAATTGTTGCTGAAGATTTGAGCGTGGGTTGTACTGTCTGGAAAGAGTTCGCCTTTTTTATCAAGATTTCTGTAGTATATTCTAGAATAGTTCCAAATGATCTTATGTCTGTTTATATGTAATTAGCAGTACACATTATCTTTACTTACCACATCAGCGGGTGGAGTGGCCTCAGGAGAACTCTCTGGCGGCGAGTCTTCGGGGAGCGGCGGCGCGATACTGGCACAACTGGCAATATAACGCAATAATTAAAAGCCTCTTTATAGAAGTAATATAAAATATTATATTAAATTCTGACAATATTGCATCTTTTTCTTTCTTTTGGTTTGATTTGTCTTTTCGACGTTAAGGGTAGAAAAATAATATTTATCACTATCGGTACAGGACGCCGCAGTGGCGTACACGCCATACGAGAAAATAAGCACTGCCTACCTTAAGATAAGCTAAAGAATATTTTGGCACCTCTTTAAGCGAAGCCACCTGGTCTCACGGAGCTCCTAGCGGTACACACAGCATACCATACCCGAATTCTCTATGCACTCTCCTGGCGCCGTTAACTTTTTATCGGTAATTTCTTTTCCACTTTCTGTAGATATATAGATAGAGTCATATTACCTGGCGACGCGTTCCTTCTTCCTCTGCAGACCGCTAGCCGACATGGCGAGCTCTAGTTTCCGCTTGTTGTCCGACGCTGATACTATTGTGCGCGTTGGTGACGGTTTTATTGCGTCCTCTCCGCCCTCTGTACAAAATACATGGTAATTATAAGACACTGATAGAACACATACTTATTAAGTTAACTGTGTAAATTTAGGAGACTTTTTGTTTTGTCAGCATAAGAACAGTGCATCTTGAATTAAGTTGTTCAAATGTAGAAAATTGCATCACTTTCTTTTGTTTTTATTTGGTAGATTTACGCCTGATACTACCAATAATCAATCTCGATCTAAAATTGGCTATCTGCTATAGACAAAACTATTCTTTTTTTTGTTCAAATAAAGCGTCTTAATAACCATTCCTTGAAACTTTAGGAATTATAAAAGCAAAGATAGGCGTCTATTCAAATTGGTTTCAATGTCGGATTGCAGGTAGGTTATTAATTGCGGGCTCAAGCCACTAACTAGCCACTTTTGGTCGCTACATCCCTGTTTTAAAGCACCCTCCCCGTGCATTACACGTGTACGAGATAGATGACAGTTTCGTTCATTCGTTCTCAGTGGCCATAACTTTAAAATATGTTTTACCTGCAACCAACTCCAATATTCTCTTTTCCGCCGAGTTACTTGGCTCCACCGCGTTCGATGTCGATGTTGTTAGGTCTGTGCAGCTTTCCTCAGGGCCAAGTTCCGCCTGCCAAAAAAGTTATATATTTTGATTATATTTTTAAGGGCTGAAGACCCATATGTCCAATACAATTTATAATTTCTGGGATCCTGTAACATTATTGTAATTACTTTTAAAAAAAATCACCTCAAGAACTACGAATATTGAGCCACACCTACATTCATTGTCAACATTCTCCGCTGCCGACTGCGAGCATGCTGAACTGAGCATTTTGCACGCGTATTGACGATTTGGCGTGAACGAGAACTTAAATATTAATGGGAAAGCAAACTACGTAACGCTCGCGTACAGTCAGCGGCCGAAAATATGTTTAGTTTGAACAATGCCTTAGAAACAAAGAATAAGTCTTTGGCGGGTTTGGCGCCAACGAAGAAAAAAACACCGCGGCAGTGTAGTATTTTCCAAAACTAGTGTAAATTCGAGTATTTATGTGTAAATATAGTGGATGTTTAGACATAACTTGATTTTGTAACGTACATAATTGTAAGAAAAGTGGCATATTGCAGTAAATAATGATTTTGCGTGTCGAAACCAAAAACTCCAAAGAACCTCTAGTAAAATCTGCACCACTTTCTGGGGCATGACTTTGACTTGACTCGACTATGACGGACTTTACTTGACTTTGACTAAAATAATATTACGAAAACGTAACATTATTTTAATTTTTTTTACAGTAATGCGAATAACTTAATTCATTTAATCAATGAAATAAAATAAAATTTTATTTAGACATAAATACGTATAAACAAAGAACAGAAATCATAACAGTTAACAATTTTTACAAATAAGTTTAAATATAATATGCCTAAAAAGGACTCCACTCAGCATGTGCTGCAGTGGAGGACCACAACAGCGCTGGTCTTCCGTGGAGACTACTTACTAATTACTTGATATTGGCAAACGTGAGAGAAAAAATGTATGTCACCTCAGAAGGTACCACCACTGAGTGGGAGCTGGATGGCGCCAGAGACAGAAGAAGGTCGAGCCGCACGGGCGTTTCTGCCGCTAACGCCTCTGCCTCTTCTAAACATGATGTTTCGTAGCCTGTGTTCACCCATCTGTCGATACAAAATCGATATATTGTATGTTTTATGATTGAGAAAAGCAATAAAATCTAATTTACCTTATAAACAAACCTTATTTATAAATAACAACAATTTAGTTTTGTCTCTTATTTTGAAGTGTTGTTGTTTGACAAATGCAATTAAAAATTTATTGCATTTAACATTACATAGGATGGTAAGTATATTACATTAGATCTGCCGAGTGGTACCGGCCCACAATAGTGCCACCCCTCCCATCCCACGGGGAGCCGTAAAAGTCGACGAAGAGAAATCCTACCGGATGATGGGCAGCAGCGTCATCCTACGTACTGGCTCGAACTGCGATCACCAACCCGCCTGCTCAGCGTGGTGAGCAAATACCTTCTATAGAATAAAATGTACTGGAGCGGCCAATGTTCAAAAGTGGACTTTATAAGGCTGATATGATTATATTAGATCTACATGCCACTGTTAGCAGTGCTATGTAATTTGAAGGACAGATAAATTAGCTGTTTGTCTCAATAATCCAAACACAGGATAATTCTTCATTGACCTAACGGCCCAGAAATATGATTGCAGAAAAAAAATATATGCTGGTTTTATTATATTTAGCAAGTCTGTTAGCCTTTTTTTCACTAGTAATCTTCTTCTCACTATGAGGGACCTACGGTCACATGGTGTTAATTATTCAGTAGCTTTTAATATTTTGCATAAATTGCCATATATCCCCGAAGGAAATACTTGCATGCATAACATTTCGCTAAGACATTATACGTACAAGAAGCCTATAATTTCTGATAAATCAATTAGTTAATTAACATCACGTGAGACAATAATTGTGCCTCATTGAATATGTAACAATGAAACAGAAAAACACTTACGAATGATCACAAATGTAGGCGATGTCGGCTCGCTTCACTGCGTCCACTGTGAGCATGTCTCGTATCAGAGGCGACGCCGCTGCAACAAAACAATCAAACAAACAATCACGCTATTGTATATCAATCACCCCACTGTTGTGTCAACCACTGCAAATATCTTATATCACAATAGACACAATGATCAGATTGTCTTAACTAACATAAAGAGATTTGATTCAACTGACGATTAGGATATGTATCGATATGAAGACGAGATTGGTATATCCGTCCTTAGCTTTAAGAGTTGAGTATTTGATTTCTTTAGTAGTTTATATAAATGTTTATCATTTATAGCACTTAATCGTCTACTAGCCCTGAAAACTTACCTAAAAAATAGAACAGCCAATCGAACCAACTTTCATTGGACATCTGCACTTTGAATATTAACATCTTAGCCCAATAACGCTACTGAGCAGCGGCCTTTTCTAATAAACCAAAGTCAGAGGTAATTTGAAAATGATTTAAAAAATTAATGAAAATGACATTGACAGGCAAGAACACATTATATACTTTTTCATTATACTCACTGTATTACATTACATTATACATTATACTAACTGCAGTTGTTAAGTTAAACTTGACAAGGGCTTATAAATGTTTTTTTGGTTTATCAAGTATTTGCGTGGTACTTACAGGATGGATTCTTCGGTTCGTAGTAATCGCCGTTGCTGATCTGACGCACGAGCCGTTTGAAGTTGGAGCCGTCAAAGGGCATAGCACCGTATACTAAAGTGTAAAGCAGCACTCCGAGGGACCAGCAATCCACCTATGAACAGATATAAGTAATTATCCTTATAAGTAGGGAAAAGAAAAACTATTCACTACCGACATATGAGGGATGTGAGGAATGACGATAGAAGAGGGTAGCAGAGAGGACGCCGTGTGCAATTCTTGTTTTACACCACTGACGATTGATATGGGAATTTCGAACCTATCAATCTTTAGATGAAACTTAAATAACTTAGATACTCTCTCGTATTAGTAACGTACCTAGTGCTTTTACATATGGTAAAAGATAAATTCAACATTTCATAATAACACCTTCATAAATCAACTGACTATACAATTGATGCAAGTTAAGAATCAATTGAATTAGGTTATTTTAAGTCAGCCATATAATATATTTTAATCTGCAACTATACCTCGACATATTATGTCGAGGTATAGTTGCAGATTAAAATAGTTAAAATAGTGAGTACCCATTTAAACCTTGGTGACGTACAGCGATAGTAAATAATATGATTTCAGTTGTCTGGATACCCTTGGCTTAAGAGTTCAAAGCACATAACATTAATGTTTCTTTCTCGGTGCGTGTCATAATAATCATCTTCTGAATCTATTAAAGTCCCACTATTGGTCTCAGGCCTCCTCTCAAATCTAGGTGAGAGGCATTCAGCGCATACTTTACCACGCGGACCCAATGCGTGTTGACGATGAATAATAAAAGAAAATATTTCCGAGATGGAATTAAGGTGATTTGTCAAAGCTTTTATTTCTCAATAAAAACGTTATAAACGCATTAAGTTCTTTAACGTCTACTAAAGAAACCATTATGTTAGGGACGTATTATATATAGAAAAATGTAGACTGGTACCGACTGGTTTTATAGCTCGCTGTAATAACTTTAATTTTGATTTTATTGCAAAACTTTACAGGGCCAGAGTTATACAATGAAATTATCTAACAAATTTTCCAGAATACTTGATACCGTTGTTATTTTACCTCGGGTCCTATGTAGGGCGTTCCCTTAACGATTTCAGGCGAAGCGTAAAGCGGTGATCCACAAAATGTTGATAACAGTGACGTTTCTTTGAACACGTTTGACAGACCGAAATCTGCAATCTGTAATTAATTAATTATTAAAAAGATATTCTAGTACATTATATACTTATAAATAATAAGTCTAAAAGCACGGCTAAAGCTACTATAATCACATAACTAAATTATTAACAACAGACATTATATGACACTTAAATATTTAAATTTAAACTTATTACAGTTGAATGAGAACTCTTTTTTGCAATCTTTTATATAGTGTAGGCTCTATACTGTGGGTAGAGGCTTAAGATATAATTGGATGTAATAAATTAAGGTCAGATTTAATCTTAAACTAACTGTAAGGCCATGCTAATTAAAACCTATAACTAATTTTATGTCAATTCTGTGATTTTGTATCCTGATTTGGCTTGGCCATGCTTTAATAAGATCAATACACAATTACTAACCATATATGGTTCTCAACTTTTTAATGACTGATCTATCAATATAAGGTGACTCATTCTAGTGTTGAGAAGTTTTGAGCATTGTGGCTTATTAAACTTATGACAATATTGAGAGACACTTTTCTAGGTAAGTACGTCTTTTTGAAACATGTCTCGGCTAGGTATCAACGCATTTCCAGATATTCATTCCTCGTAATCACCCATCATTCTGGTCAACTGCTTAAGAACGACACCATATAAATTTTAGCTACTCAAGGATCGAAGTAGAAAGCACAATCAGAAATGGTAATTGGGATTTCTTTAAACCACATTGCAATAATTAAATGCAGGCATCGTTTAGCACACATGGAAAACGTCTCGTCATTCAAAGAAATAAAAACATTTTTGGAGGATTACGCTTTAAAACGACAATATTAACAAATTCTAAAAAAAACATGTATGCACAACATCGTTACTGTTGAAATTAGTTTTACAACAGCATTGTTGAGTACTAAAATGCTATTCTGGCTCTTTAAATTTTCTGTCACCAGGATATAAATTATTTCGTACTGAATTTGTTATAAAATTAACCCTGTGCATTCGGTATCTCTTCGATTTATAGATATTCTATGTTTCTAGATAAGAATAGCTAGTAAAATAGTCGTTAATGAACAAGCACCAGATCACAACAAAATTTGTTAGGCGACGAGCATTTGGCACCATCTCTGGTATGCCAGTAATCCCAGTTTTTAAAGATAACAAGGTATTGCGTAAGGTTTCTTACGAATATAAACTTTAAGACCTTTGGAAATAGGTCTCGTTTACTATTTCTAACCAGACGGTCAATGTCAGATTAAACTGTTATAAAGAATGCGGACATTATTTGGTTATTTAAATTTGCAATTTCTATAAAACTATATTAAATTACAACAGTAGCACTATCTTACATAATATAACGCACTTTATAAGCAGTCTATGATTCTTAATTATATGTATTTTGTTTTCATAGCTACTATTTCAGGGTTTAAAACCACAAATTTACAACAAAGACATCGTTTATTGATTCAGGCGTTACTTTGCGGAAATCCATTGTAAGCAAGTGATGGAATAAAAATATCTTTGTAATTATTCCCGCGCTACTATAATTTCCCGAAAAATCGAGAAACTATTCAACACGACACGTGTTTCGCCCTTACACAGGGCATCTTGAACATGAAGATGCATCACTTGCAAAGACATAGTATTTAGTCTACGTAATTTATACTAATATCATCATTACCACCTCAGGCATTAGGGTGCGTTTCCACCAGACATGTCCGAGTATGCGTTGCAAGGAATGTGTTTTTAAGAACCAATAGAATCGCTTCATTAACCTAGCTTCGCACAGCGCAGCAATTTTATTGGTTCTAAACAAACACATTCCTTGCAACGCATCCTCGCACATCTCTAATGGAAACGAACCCTTAAAGTCTTATTGCTGTGCACATGCCTTTTCTCATAAATGCAACAACTTATAGAGATGCATGTCTATACTCCACTACACAGACCCATTGTGGATTGGCGGATGTAGGAGCGTCCTGGTGTTAGAATTATTCAGGTTAGGACTAACAGCTTAACGTGCCTACCGAAACACGGAAGAGCTGAATGTTTAATGCCACATAAACGGTCTTCCATTCAAGGATTTACCCTTGAATCCGCGGAGCGTTAAAGCGCCTTTCAAAGTATATTAATAGAAAAATATATTCTTATTAGCAAAAGTATAGTAATATAGTTTGTTCACAAACCTTGGCACTACCACTATGGTCGAGTAATACGTTTTCCAATTTCAGATCTCTATGGCAAATTTTATGAATATGGCAATAATACACAGCAGTCGCAATCTGGCGAAATAACCTGAAAATCGATTAGACATGTTACCGTTACGCAGAACAATAGTCCAATGAAATAATAATAACGTGTCATAAACATTGTGAATAAGCAACAGCTGCAGCTGCATGGCACATTGGATATAGATAAAACTACTCTAAAGCATGACTATTTCATAAACATTACAAATTGAATTTCGGCCAAAACTTTACTTATTTCTCTTTTCAATTCAAAACATTGTCGGTATTTTCGGATTAGTCATTTAATAAATGTGTTACTTTTTAATAGTTTGTGAAAGATACTCATAAGCCAGGTTATGAGTATCTTTCAGAGAAGTTTGACTCGTCCTGCCAGTCAGAAAGAAAACCCTTAATAAGTCAAATGTTATCCTTATGTCAAATTTAATGTTTCGTACTCAGATTTGTGTTTTTACAACTTAATCTCTAAACACATTGCAAATTGCAGCCTGACTTCTGAAAACATGCATGCCGAATTGACAATATAATATACGTACTATTTAGTAGCGTACAAACTTGAATAAATAAACACAATAAAATAAATTGCGTCATACCTTCTGGCCTCATCTTCTTGTAATACTTTTTTTTGACTAAGATAATCATATAACTCCCCACCGGAACAATACTCCATAACGAGAATCATTTTTTCACTATTTTCAAAAACTGAAAATAATTAAGGAAACATTATAAGTAGAAGAAAGTTTGTGATGAGTTTTAAATCCTTTACTTGGGGAAATGACTATTGCTCCCATAAAACCTTACCTCCCCGGTACGGTTTCAGGTAAGACCTGAACAACAATCGCTTTAGTCCATTCCCTCACACAGTGCGGTTTGGAGACGATATTAGTTAGGTAAGTAGTTGAGTGCTTCCCTGCTGTTTAACTTGAAGTAGTTCAATCTTCGAAGTTGGCTCAATGACTTATAAATTGCAAAACAATCCGTCGTCTTGATTTTTGTTATAGCCGTACATAATAACTTTTCAAATTGAAAAGTATATAATAACTTTTCAAATAGTATGTTTAAGTGGTGTTTTGTTGGTTTTTTGAATGCAAAATTTATATGTTACCTAAAATGTATAACTTTGGTTGGTGCGCATAGCACTACCTATGTAGTATTTATAGGCTTGTACGGAAAACCAGCGCCGCGATGCCATAGTGACCCCTCGGCATATGCTGAGTATAAGCCTTTTCGGTGCCACATGTATCTATTAATTTTTATTTTTTCTAACCACTGTCTCATGTGTCACGGAATGAATTATTTTCTTTCTTTCTCTTATTCAATAGTGGTAAAAATGCATCATAAAATATGTGGTGAGAGACCTCACACAATGGGTGACCTCATTAATAACAGCCTATAAAACACAATAGCATCAAACCATAATAATATCTAGGGATGTAGCCTGTACACTGACCTTCATAAATATGTACAATGTTGGGATGCCGCACCGAGGACATAATTTGCACCTCCCGCCTGATGCGCACCAGATCCGCCTCCGATTCGATCTTGCATTTCTTTATCGTCTTTATAGCCACCTCTTGTCCGGTTTTCTTATTTATACCCAATTGTACCTTTCCGTACGTGCCTTGTCCTAGTTTTCTGACTATATCAAACCTAAAAAGAAAAAGAAAACTGTTTTGTATCATTTTAAACACAGAAGCACTACATGACATAATAAACTTAATCTGTGATCAATGCATCGAGCTCGTCATCTGTAAATGTAATATAAGGAAACTGAACTCATTGTTCACAAAATTGTGGACTAAAAGGGTAACATATCATATCTGAAACTCAAAAGACACTTGTACGCAATATTTTTGAATCCCCCTAGTACCACCTGGTTTTATAAAACCGCGTCTAGGCTTCATCTGTTTAAGAACTAAGGTATGAATCAAGAGAATCAGAAATATTCATCTTCTTTTGATGGGGTTAATTATTAAGATAACCCCTAGGTATGACCGACCCCTATAGGCCTATAAGTGTAATAATATACACATTCATACACACAATCACGCATGTGTCCCCGAAGGGGTAGACAGAGGCATACTATACGAACAAATTTCGCCAATTATATTGTTGGTCCCACGTAATAGGTGGCGAGCTTATTGCCGCTTACCGGGAACTCATTTGTTCGCCAGAGCCTCGTATTGCCAGGTGCACCACTTGTAGATGAGGTTGGCTTGCGCTTCTCAGATATTGGTTTTATATACACGTTTGGAAATATTCTAAAAAGTTCCTATAAATTTTGATTGTCATTGCCGTTGTGAAGGGAAGACCGGGCAAATGATCTTCCCTTGTGTGGACACTTCCGCTCCCAACAATACACGTAATTATGACAAAAGACTTCAACGTATATAGCGTACAACATGCAAGTAGATTAAGAGAATTTGCATGGACACTAATACGTTATCACGACCATCAAGTGGCGTTTCTGATAAATGTAAACAGCATGATAACAAAGCGTTTGTAACCGGACAGTGTGAAGTTAATGACCGCAAAACTGAGGAGACAATGCTTATGTGTTAGCTTTAAGCTGAGTATACATTAGAGTATACGAGGTGCTCTAAGGAAACACACGAAACGAACAGAGAGCACGTCTACAGGAAGTGTGTTTATTTATTCAGTGACTGGACCCGCAACGTTTTGTTACAACCTAATTCAATAATCCAATGTGCGAATTTATACCATTCAATTGGTCACGAATGTGCGTTGTTATAGCAGAAAACCTCTAGACAGCAACTCGTTCAAAATTATATAATTTACTTCTTTAGTCAGAGTTTATTCTACATTAATCATATACTATCATTTTGTCACACTAACGTGATTAATTGATTGAGTGAGTTATTAAAAAACAAATTAAAGCGAGTTACAAACAAATTACTTAAAAAGAAAATAATACATCATTGAACTTAATTTAGGCAATCATTGTGACATTGTTAATTTTCTTTCAACTTTATATACTTTTAAAAGCTTCTTCTGCTTGTGTTTGCAAACGTTACATTACATGAAAACCATCAAGGTAGGCCCGTGAATACGCACCTTAACATTTGCGGCCACTGTCTGATTGCTAATGCAAATCAATGCGTCACGGTAAAACGTACACACGATTCTTATGCCTCAAACGATAATAGCAGTATAAGTAAAACAGAATTCATTCGCTATGAGCGAATATATGGGGTAAAAACCTATTTCTCACGAGAATACATGATTTAAATAATATCAGTGTGTAAAACACAAACAAAACCATTAGATAGAAAGCTAGCTTTAAAAAAATCATATTGAAAATATTAAGGAAAACTTAACTTGACTACATATGGATATTCATTTAAGAAATGAAAATACTAAATGAAGATGTTTATGATATAATAATTGTAATAAAAATTTGGGACACAAATCTTTTTAGCCTGTACCTTAATTGGTATTTTTTTGCATTGTCATTTACTTTATATCCCATACAACACACAGGATATCTTTTATCGCGTCATCATCTCAATATATTACCCTTTAACGGGCAGAACATGTTAAAGTTTTTTACTGGTTTGGTACCTTAAATCAAATACATAGGGTTCAATTTATGGTGGGAATATATTTACAATGCCTTGTAAAGGGTTAACGATAACGTCCCTACTACTGCGCTTAAGTCTCACAAACCAAGGTGGGACGGAATCAGGTCATATTTTCACTACGAGGACCCAGTGCATATTGGAGGGATGCATGGCTATTGCGTCCTGTTAAGAATTTTCAGCCGCCCATATTGGCTTCTAACTTGGCAACTAACTACCTAAACAATTACTACGTAATTGATAATTCGTTCAACTAAAGTAAAAAGTACTTTATTTCGTATACTAGTAAATAGCACTTAAAAATATATATATCGAGATAACTAAAAATATTACTACACTGAAATCACAAAGCTTAGATTCACTTACATGCAAAAAAAATAAAAATTAAGTGTAAGTGAATCTCAGTGCCAGAGCCGTAATTAGCTCGAACCTTAAAATTATTATTTTTTAATGGCGTGATAATATTTCGTTTGCACGATAAAACAGGATTTCTCGAAGCTGGAACACAATATTAATATTAGTAATATTACACGGAACTTCCTTTCATTGCCAGATGAATGTCTTAAGTTATTTATTTCAATAACTTGTTACCATGAAGGCTGCCCACGCACATCGCTTTGCATTTCAAACATTGCACGACGTCGGATTAGTGGTGAATTGTTTTGTTACAATTTTATATTCGATTTATAAACTTAGAACGCACTGACCTCGTCGATTAAAGGCATACATTATGACGTCTTTTGCCTTGCAAATTTCACGGAAATTATTATTACATTCGGAACAATTTTTTATATAATTAAAGAAGCAATAATTTTTTTCTGTAACTAAGTTACATATTCCTAAAACTGCTTTTAGAGAAATACAAATTTAGGAATCTACTTTAAAGCAGTGAATTTAAAATTATCCTGTTTCTAACATTCATAACATGAAATACAAACCATGAAGAATAGCAGATGTGAAAAAAAAATCTTAAAATAATATAATCATGGCAATAACAGATGCACGCAGCTGTTAGATATCTGAGAAAGGTAGAGCGACGTAGCTGGTAACCTTTACGCGACGCCCACTGCTCGTGGCTGTGCCGATGCCGTCATGGTTGAAGTGTAGGTGAACTACACCAAACCCTAAAGTCGGTCATCGTCTTATGACGTCAAGTAAATACTTGTTTCTATCATTCCGATCATTTACATTGAATGCTATATTTGAGCGATCAAATGAGTTGATGTAAAAGTGATGATCTGTATCGTGTGTAGGTCGATATAACCGTTCTTTCCTCGTAAGATCTGGTGCACTGAATTTCTACCATTTCAAGACAAATACTTCGTATACTTTCACAAGCTTGAATATTTGTCATGGTTGAGACGTTTTCTACATACTTATGTATTTACAACAAAACTGTAGTTTTACATTGATTATCCATAATCTTAAATCTATGATACCTACAAGACCTGCCCAGATGCGAATTAGTCGGCTATGTGTTAGATGTTGGCCAAAAATATTTCTTTATTTAGAACTTAAGATGAAAATTATAATAAAAGTACTAAAATTGCTAGCAAATGTACAGGAATTCTTTATCTAGAACGTAGAAGCGCTGCTGACGTCAAAATTTTGTCGACCTGACGTAACTAATGCAAAAAAAGAATGTACTGATGATCTCGGTTTACATTTATTCGCCCACCATGGGCTGACTCAGTCAGCGAGATAGGTTAATAGCTGTGACAGTTTCTTCAAAGTAAAGTGTTGAGTGAAAGATTAGGGTTCGTTGACCACTACAAAATTTACTCCAATTGAAAATTATAATATTTAAGAAAAGAAAATAAGTAAACAAAAACATAATGTGCTATATAAAGTGAAAAACTGCCGATTTCTGATTTAAATCGCCATCATCATAATATCAGCCTTATAAGTCCAATGCTGAAGAATGGCTCACCACGCTGAACTCACCTTCGTGATCGCAGATCAAGCCAGTACGCAGGATGACGCTACCCATCATCCGGTAGGGTTTCTTTTCGTCGACTCTTACGACTTCCCGTGAGATGCGAGGGTCTGGCTCTATTCTAGGCCGATACCACACGGCATCTGATTTTAGTGTTAAATTAAAAATACCGAGCTTCTTCGCAGTTAATTCTGTCGCCAGCTTAAAGCTTGCCGTGAATTACACACAGGCAGTAAAAGTAAAAAGAGCGCTAATATACTCGTAGTTCAGTCTGTAGTGACATTAAAGGTACCTAAAGTATAATGTTTTGCTATTCAACTACCGATAACTTTGAAGCCCATAAAAGTTTATTATTAAACACTTGGCAGCAAAGCTTTAAATCAGCTTAGTTATACTTTACCCACGATTTTTATACAAAATGAAATATCAGAATTACGGGTAAACATTCTTACTGGGGTGTTTAAAATCGGGGTCAAACTCGAGACGAAACGTGAACTGGCAAAAACGATGAATTAGGTCATTTGCAGTTTGCAATACTTATTCTTGTCAAGGAAGAGAAGGGGTTTGTGAGTCACAGCAAGAGTTTCGGGTAAGGAATGGGCGTTATAATAATAGTTACTAAAAATCCGGTCAGGTTTTTAAAAGGGCGACAGAAGCTCAAGCTTTTCTTGTGATGATATTCAATATTTCTAACAGAAATAAAGTTTCAAGGCAAAAGTTAAAGGCATACTTCAGTTGTCTATCGGTGCCCGATTGTAAATAATAGAGAGTTGTTTGGAAACTGCATAGTATTGTTTAAAGTTAAGGAAATTTATTTGAAGAGATATTCAATGTAATATTGGACTAACATTCAGACAAATATATTACGTTGTTTGAGATTTTGGCAATAAAACTATTAATATAACTTTGATAATGAGCTTTTTGAGGGTAGGTGTAGATACAGTCAACACACTTGAAATTTGCTTAAGAGAAATTCAATTATTTAAAATTTTTAATTTGTTATTTGTGGATATTATACATGAAATAAAGTGATAGTACAATACCTCTCACTATTTGGCAAATAAATTTCACACAACTGTCACTATGAACACATCTGCACTGATTCACAAAAATATGGATGAAATGACAACACTTTTTTATTCACGAATGGAAGAGTTTGAAAAGCAGTTGCGGGAGCAGTCAGCACCTTCTCCGTCTCCAGCCCCACAGACACTGAAAACCTTGATTGCCGACTACGGAAACTTTAAGAATTTTGTGATGCAAGCCTTGTCAACATTTAAGCTTCAGCTGAATATTTTGATGGCAGGGTTGGATCGTCTCGAGTGCCATTCACGCAGAAAGGTTTTACTGTTTCATGGAGTACCAGAAGAGCAAGACGACAATCTTCCAAGCAGAATAAGCAGACTTATTTGTGATCAGATGAAGGTAGCATCTTTTCAAAATTCATCCTTTGAGGCTTGTCATCGCCTTGGTATGAAGAAAGATGTCCCCAGACCTATTCTGGTTCGGTTTGTGGATGCTGGTTCTCGTTCTAGAGTTTGGAACAACAAAACTACATTAAAGGGGACTAGGATCTCTGTTTCCGAGTTCCTAACCAAGGCTAGACAAGAAGTATTTGTTGCTGCTAGAAAACACTTCGGCTTAAGAAACTGCTGGTCTGCGGATGGTACCATCGTGGTTCTTCTGGCTGATAAGACTCGCAAGAAGCTGGCCACAATGTCGGAGTTAATGCAATTGCAGGCACTTCATCCCGCCTGCGTCGCCGCACAGCAAACAAAGAAAGCCCAGCGTGTTGTCGTCGTCAATAAATAAGCTATTAGATTATTGTTATACATTGGTGGTACTTTGTCTGAAGGTGGGTGAATTTTATTCGTATTTATTTTTTTAGTAGTAACTGCTGGTGATATTAGAATTATTAACTTGTTACTATTAATAATGTTTGTTCACAACTTCACACTGGTTGACGTTGTTTTGCTTACAAATGTCACCCTGACAAATCACTTACATTATTTATTCTGCTTTTATTTTATTGCTTGCACGCCTTGTGCGTATGGCCAACATAGTCGTTACATTTCTTGTCAATTTTTTACGTTTTACATAGGTACTTAATTTTTTTTTTTTTAATCTTTTTTATTTCTAATGTTTCTCGGTATGATTTATTTAATAATGGGTTATTGTTAGATGTTACTTATGTAGTTTTATTTTTTAAGTAGTTTTTCATATTCTGTAAAATTTATGTTTTTAAATAGTTTAGTCTCAGTAATTGTTGTAATTATTCACCCTCATTCACCGGTTTTTTTTTTTTTAAAGTGCCACCGATTGATTTTATGTATGATAGCTACTTTTTCATCTTTTTATTTATATTTTGTTTTAAACAATAATCATATTTTTGTTATGTGTTAAGATGTTTTCCGCCAATTGGTGTTGAGGTGAGTCCTTTAGTTCTTTTTATTTTTTTATTTTGGTGTGTTAATAATTTATCTATTATTATTTTATAATTTATTTATCTGTTTTATAATTTAATGATCACAGATATTGATGATGATTTTTTCTCTTGCTCTTCGTCTGACGACTACGGTAGTCCTAACACCTCATTATTTTCCGAAACTTTGGAGTCGCAGTTGCAGTCAGTATTTTCCGCGCGTTCAGCCTTTCTTAACTTGGTTCACATTAATGCGCAGAGCATTGCTGCTTCATACACAGATCTTCTCGCATCGTTTAGTTGTAAGGTAGTCGATGGAATTTTGGTGTCGGAATTTTGGTTAAAACCGTCGTTGCCTTCAACTTTTTGCTCTCTACCTGGATTTAGACTTTATCGTAATGACAGAACTGCGGCTGGCGGCGGCGGAGTTTGCATCTATCTTAGGGCTGATTTACCATGTAAAGTGGCTTCTCAATCATCCAATGAATCTTCTGGGCACCTTGAGTATCTCTTCTTGGAAGTTACTATTCACCACAGTAGGATCCTTTTAGGAGTAACTTATTGCCCTAATGAAAAAGTGGACTATTTCAGATCTTTTGAATCTACTCTTGAAGCTCTCAGACCTGAGTATGAGCATATTATTTTGATGGGAGACTTAAATACTTGCTTGCTTAAAGAGGATCATAGAGCGCGGAAGCTGCGAGATTTGGCTTCTTCACTCGATTGTCACATACCGGCACTCGCTGCCACTCATCATGTACCAGGTTGTAGGCCATCTCTTTTAGATGTCATGATTGTCGCCAAAAAGGACAGTATCATTGCCCATGGCCAACTTACTGCACCATTCTCCTTTCATGATTTAATATATCTTTCATACAAAGTGCGGCTTCCTAAGCGCAAGAGTAGGGTTATTATTCAGCGTGACTTTCGCTCTGTTGTTGCAGACCGATTGAGGAACGATGCCTCGGAGTTGGATTGGGCAAATGTGTTTGGCGCAATTAGTGTAGATGATAAGGTAGCTTCGTTTAACTTGGCTATTATCTCACTTTATAACATTCACGCCCCATTAAAACCAGTTAGGGTGAGACACATGCCTGCTCCTTGGTTGACACACGAGATTAGGCTGGTTAAGGCTAGGCGAGATAAAGCCAAGGCAACACTGAAACGATTGCCTTTAGAAGAAAATCTAAAGAAATATAAAAAGCTGCGCAACCTTTGCAACAAGTTATGTAGGGACGCTAAGCGTCGTTACATTCATTCGTCAATTGAAAGTTTGCCTCCTGCTGGAATTTGGAGATTTCTTGGGAAGCTAGGTATAGGCAAATCTTATGACAGGGATAGTAAATCACTGGATGCTAATTTGCTAAATAAACATTTTTCTACCCCTCCTGTTTTGTTGGACTCTACTCAGAAGGATTTGACTCTGTCTTCACTCACTATCCGACCTTTGCCATTGTCTAAACCCTTTTCCTTTTGTAGCCTTACTGAAAGCGAGGTGAGGAAGAGCATTTCTTCGATATCTACTAGGGCAGTGGGCAGCGACGAATTAAGCCTGGACATGTTTTTACCCATTTTGGATATTGTCACACCTGTAATTACTCACATTTTAAACTTTTCCTTAGCTAACAATGTTTTTCCCATGGCGTGGAAGTCTGCTGAAGTTATTCCTCTCCCTAAAATCTCTAACCCAGTCTCTTTTTCAGATTTCCGTCCAATTTCGATTCTTCCTATTTTGTCCAAAGTTCTAGAGAATGCAGTCCAAAAGCAACTATTTATATATGTGTCCCGCAATCTATTGCTAAGTCCATACCAGTCTGGCTTCCGCTCTAATCACAGTACGGTGAGTGCATTACTGAACGTCACAGATGATGTCCGTCATGCCATGGACAACACTCAACTCACTCTGATTGTATTACTTGATTTCAGTAATGCGTTTAACTCAGTGAATCTTGAAATCCTATTGGGTACTCTTCGCTCTATCAATCTATCTTCTTCTGTCATCACATGGTTTGACACTTATCTTCGTGGTCGTCGGCAGCGTGTCAGATCTAACGATTCTGTTTCAGATTGGTCTGATCTATCTGCTGGTGTTCCTCAGGGAGGAGTCTTATCCCCATTGCTTTTTTCAATATTTATAAATGAAGTTACGAAAGTCATCGCATCTAATTATCATCTGTACGCTGACGATCTACAGATTTACAAGCATTTCAGTTTGTCTGAGGCCGCCGACGCTGTAGTCGCAGTAAACCAAGATCTCAGAAGGATAGAAGTATGGGCTAAGCAATTTGGTTTACTTGTAAATCCATTGAAGTCGCAGGCCCTTATAGTTAGTAGTCCATATTTGCGAAATGCTATAAATCTTGTTTCTTTGCCTCAGGTATTATATGGTGGTACACAAATACCTTACACAGAGAAGGCAAAAAACCTGGGCCTCATAATTGACCGTACCCTCTCCTGGGTTCCTCACGTTAACGAACTAAGCAAATCCATTCACTACAGATTTCACTCCTTGAAGCGGCTTCAATATTTCCTGCCGTACAAGACCAAGGTTCAGTTGGCCCAAGCACTATTACTTCCCATCCTTGATTATGCTGACATTTGCTTCCTGGATTTGACGGAAGACTTGCTGAACAGGCTGGAGCGACTTCAGAATTTGGCCATACGTTTTGTTTTCGGCCTTCGGAAATACGATCACGTCTCTGAATATAGAGGTCGGTTGAATTGGCTTCCTATTCGCCAACGGAGAAAGATGCACATCCTTGTCTTCCTTTATAAAATCCTAACGAATCCCAACCCTCCAGAATACCTACGAAACCGTTTCCAACTAGCTCCCTCAATGTCACGATCCCAGCGTTCCTGTCACAGCAATAAACTTGTTTATCCTGTCTCCAATACCAAATTCTTTGCTGATTCCTTTACCGTGCACGCAGCGAAACTCTGGAATAATCTGCCGGCTTCTATCAGAGACAGTTCTTCAGTAGAGACGTTCAGGCGTGGAGTCAAAGAACACTACCTGAATCATAAACTGTGATTTTGTATGTATTTATATATATATATATATATATATATGGGGAAATATATATAAAACTCTTTTTTTTTTTCTTATCCTATTGTCTGTTAGTTTTATTATTATACGTTGTTGCTATTTAATAGTATGTATATGTTTTCTTATGAGGTTTGTGTATGTATAATTATTTGCTATTGTATACTCTTACGAAATTTGTTGTTTTAATTTATTTTGGTTTACTTTTTTTTGCATATGTATTTTACCTATCCTTGTTTTATCTTTCTGACTCCTCATGAGGTTGGCTGGAAGAGATCTCTTATAGAGATAAGTTCGCCTTTGTACATGTCCTTTTTGTTTGTAATGTTTTGTAATTTTTGTTTTTATGTGCAATAAAGAGTTAAATAAATAAATAATAATTAATGCCCATCAATAACCTTCATTATTTCTCTCTTTCTTCATCTGTCATAATTGTCCTACCGCGTCACAAAACGTGTAAACCTTTTTGCGGGACTTCTTGCGGGGAAAGTGAAGCGTCATCTCTGAAGTTTTGTTATCTTTTATTTTCTAAAATTTGTGATATTTTGTAACAATAATATATAATAACGGTGGATTATTAACCGTTAAGTGTTTATGAACGTACATGAGTGTTGGTAAATGAAACAAAACAATGCAACATTGCTTTTCAAATTCTGTCAAGAAGTCCATGTGAGATCTCAGTATATTCCCACATCTTTACTGAGGACTCACGTGTTTAGGGGGAGGGCATCTCATTTACCATTTATTATCTTTATCACCTATCTTTATTATGTACTGTGAATTATTTATTATTAATATATTTTTTCTTGACACTGTGTAGCAAACCGCAGGAAGCCATTATTTATAAAAAAATTCAAAAAACAATTTTGCTTTTAGAAACATGCAAAAGTAACGTCAACAAACGTGACTCCTATATTCACCATACTTATCATCATATAGCCCGTTAAGGTACTGAGCACGGGGCCGCCTATCAAGAACCATGGTGAGAGGGTCACATGTGTCATAGTACTCTTAGTTATTATATAATTAAACAAACCTCTGTTTGAGACGTAATCGATGGTCATGAAGCCGCACGTCTCCCGTGTTCTCGATGCCGTCCATTATATTGGTGGCCCGCTTAACCTCGCCCACCACCATTGTGACTGAAACAAAACAATCAATTCATCAACACTAACTAAGCACATTTAAAATAAACAATTAGGTATATTTTTAACGGAAGAACAGTAACACACATTACGAAAGTAGCACAACGCTAGCATAACTATAGTTATATGTGAGAGTTTCCAAATTCTGTAGTACTTTGCGGTAAGTTATTCATACATTTAATAGCATCTGATTTGGCAATACGTAAGATAATTTGCCATTATAAGAGTTATGTTTAGAAGCATCAAATGAATTAACGCACCGAGGCATGATTTTTTCATCAATTTGGGAAAACACCTTACAATATTCATTTCAGAGGAATGTATGTATGAGCTAATTACTAGTCTCGTTCGTTAGCTGCTACTACTACTATATCTTGCTAAGTGGATGTCGTCGGGCGTCAGGCGCACTCGTTTATAATCTGGCAGAGTTCCGTCTTCCCGCCAGTGAAGACCGTCTGATTTATTCGCACAAGCTGTTGAATGCTAATAAGCCAATGGAAAAGAGAAAATTACTGAAGAGGATATTGAAAAGTATTAAGTGAATTTATTAGAAATTAGCTACAATGTTTATTGATATTTACCATGCAATAATTGGCAAGACTTTGGAATACTATAACGCAAATGGGATTAGCGTGTTGAATTTCAATTAAATTGACACACTGGGCTAATACAGTGCCAATATTGTCAATAATCACAAGCGATAGTGTCATTGCGCATTGGAGGCACGTGCGAATTCGACGCGTTGCGCAAATTGCGCGCCGGGCGCTGGCTACTCAGGCGCAGCTTTCCATTATCTATCCGAGCCGGCCGAGAAAGTACCTGCTCTCTATTGATTTTTTATAGCATAAAACAATGTGATTTATGACCATTACACTTTGAATTTATGCTACACGCGATATAGACTTGATTACTGGCAGAGTTATTAAAAATAATAGGAACCTCGGTAATTAATTGAGTTGTTATATTGTTATCTATATGCATGCGTTTTTTTATGTAGCTTCGGTATATGCCAGCCCATTGATAATCGAACTAATTATTGAAAGTTTTATGAAGTGTATGAATGAGAATTAAGGATATTATATTACCTAATTGTTCTAAGAAATTATTAATAATTTATCAATGGCCACCCAGAAAATAAAACAATCATAATGACATGCAAAACAAATTATAACAAAAAGACTAAATGCAATAGTAGTGTAAACTTAAAATTTATTTAAAACTAATGTAAGAATTTTAGAAACCTTTGATCGATCTACGGCTATGGTGTATCGTTCTGACTGTTGTTAAAACCTAGCAAACATGACTAGGGAAGTCAACCCACTTGTGACAAATACACCTTTATATTTAAAATAAGCCATTGTAGTGAGACAATATTGATATTTATTTGTTTTCTGTTTACCGGCAGATGCCCGCCACCACTTTATATTTAGGTTTTAAAATTAGTCCACTATCCACCACAATATCATATCAGCTGGACGCTATCATATTTATTATATTGTGATGTCAAACTTTTTTATATTTATTTATCTACAACGTATGTTAGTGAAAATAAAAGTGTGCTTAATATGCACTAAACCAACGATGTGGCAAGATACAGGAATGGATACCAAGAAATCAAATGTTTTCCTTTTGAATCGTTTCCAAGAACGCTGTACGAATATTTCGATGTAGAATTATTGTGACACCGTAATTATAATGGAAAGATATATTCCAGCCAAACTGCGAGTTAGATCACCAAATTATTTGCAAATATAATGGATCACTAAATGGTGGACGCACTAAGCCCGGCGGCACTGCTGGCTGCATGACCATAGCCCCGACATTATTGCGATTGCCGCACACAAAAGCCGGCGGGCTGTGTTGATTGATCCACCTTAAAATATCAGCATTTTTCGATTTAATTCTTTATATACTGTATATATATTAGGTTAATTGAAGAATGCAGAAACTTGTTCAGTGTGTTTCCGTTTTCACGCATAAACCTCAGGACATATTAATTAGCGAGATAAATTGGACGAAGTTATGCAAATATAAACCTAACCCATGTAAAAATTGTTTAGTTTGTACCTGCCCATATATTGTATAAACGTAAAAGAAGATATAAAATTGGAATACAGCAGTGTATAATCATTGAATAAGACCATGGCACGCCGAAAAGTATTCAAAACATCGTTATGAAGATAAAATAGAACGTAAGTCCTCGTTTTAAATCTGATTAAAAAGTACTTCATTAGTAATGTATAAAAATATATACTCAGGGAAAATAAAACAAATAACCCAGTTTTATATTCATTTCAGTTTTATCGAAATAATGATTGTTGAGGAAGTTTATTTAATAATAAAATGAATGACAATAATATGGGTCATTAAGGAAAGTTCAGTAAATAATTCTAATCAAAATTGGGCTTTTAGGCCAACTCCTATAAGAGTATAATTCGTAATACGTATAATTTTTATTTCAAACTCTTCGAATTCTTTATATCTATTAACTTTTAACTGTTTCCAGGCAATCTAAATAATTAAAGAATTATTAAATAAATGCATAATATTTTATTGACCGCCATGTCAGACCTAAAAATTAATCGCCTAAGCCTAAACTAGAAGCGCCATGATCATCACTTTATTGGTCTTTTTTATACATTTTCAGTCGGTATTCCCATATACTTAGAAATAAAATTGTTATATCGTGGTGTCAGAGTTACTAATTAAGTAGATAGTTAATTATTTTCTGTCGTGATACGTTTATTTTTAAACAAAGTTACTACGCTGGTACGCAACGAGTTGGTGAATCTAGGTCAAGTTTATTCTTTTTTACTTTCGTAATGTGATTTGCTAAGCAACGATTTCTTGTTGTTTTCGATAGAACACATTTTTTCTGGCACATCCCTTAGTCTGTCTTATACAAATATAAATCCCGGTACAGAAAAGGGATTTTATGCAGAACATCATAAGTTGAGCTTGTCACCCATGCTTTTTCTTGTCTCAAGCGTCCATAGCGTTTTGGTTATTATGAGAAGTTAAATAAACAGTTCAATAACAAATTAGACTTCCCTCTGTCAATCAGCTCAGTAATGGTTGCTGTTCGGTTTTTGCCCAAAGCGTCGCACACGTTACATACTTTACCGTAACTGCGTCCGGGATCTAAGCATTTATCGGGATCAAAATATAATCAGCAAATGTTTGTTTTTAGGATCCCATATATATTTTATCTCATTTCACAAAAACAGCCCTAATAGTTTAGGCTTGAAAGAGCAACAAAAAACTTTGGTATCCTTTACACTTTTGCTGTAGTATATTTTTCGACGTTAATCGTAAATTATAATTACAGTCTTATAAAAATATGTAGTTACTAACCAATAAAGATCATATTAAAATAAAAAGAAATTATGGACGAGGCTCAGTTGTACCTACGTAACATACGAATTACGAGTTCGTGGCTTTTCATATTAAAAATATCTGAGCTTGATGATTCATATCATATGATTATCATGACAAAATTGTAAAAGACATTTAATAAGAAATAATATTACCAAGATAGGTAAGTACTTAAACTTGAAACGAATACAAATTCTTTATTAATTCCACAAAGTTATGAGCTGATGGTAAATGATAAAATGAGCCGTTAGCAAAGATTCGCGGAAGTTAGGTTAGGTTTAAAAACATTTATTTTTATGAAAACAATAAGTTCACTTATTATGAGATACATAATTATTGTATAATAAGGTAATTATAATATTAATTATACCTCTGGGCGTATTCACAACCTCTTACTAATTTATAGTTTGGCATAAATCATATGCTGCTTTAGTTTAATGAAAAAGTTATCGGAATTAGCGAACAACTATATTCAGCGTCCTTGCACCGGCGGCGTTTGAACGTAAAAGTGACGAATCTAGGCCAGTTAGATAGATGTCAATGTCTGTCGGTCGGAAGCAAGCAAGCCGGGATGGCATGGCATTGGAAGCGTGCGAGCGGCCGCGTCCAGAAAAAAGCGTCGCAAGTAGCCTATCAACATGTGGAATGGTGTGGGGCCGGCGTCTACACGACTAAAAATAACCGTCTTCGGCGGCAGCCGCGTCGCCGTCTCTTCCCGCCGTCCGCCGACAGGCAGGAACCACAATAATATAAAGTAAACCCAAATACGCAGTTCTCTATTCTTGGTGCTTGCACTCGTATCATACCCACGCCAGGTCTTACAATGAACATTAGATCTATAAGCTAATAAAATTGATTTATGGCAGCATAAATACTGAGTCTGGATATCTTTGTTTTGCTAACATAAAATTATGACGGAAGCTAGGTAAAATAACGGATTTATTAAGACTAATCTGCCGATTGAAGAGATTTGTGGTTGACTACGTTTAATCCAGTTTAGCATAGATCCTGTAGGTCACGCAATCGATATCCCGCGAGGGCCTTAGATACAAATTAGGGATAAAATGCAGAGCAGATTTTAAGTGGTTCTAAAATGTAGGGCGAAACAGTGTTTCTGTTGTTTTATTACGTTCGGTAGTAAAACAACAGAATAACATGACCAAGAATAAGACAGTCTGAACCTATAAAATGCATGTAGAATTACCAGTGCAAATGGCAGTTATGTGAACGCACCTTCAAAGGAATGTAAACTAAAAAAATATTTATAATCTCGGAATAGGGATCTCTTAAAAACAGAGGTTCATAGGTAGGGATCACGACGACCTACATGTACACGTATTTATTAATTCAGAGACAACTGTTGGCAGATTCAACGAAAGAGAAATCCTTCGAGTGACCCTTACAGAGTATCTTACTTGGATACCCCTAATGCAAAGCCTACATGTTTTCCAAAAATCACTTGAAACATAAAACTTTACTTATGTTGATTATTTAAAATTGCTGAGTTAGTAGTTAATAGAACATCTCCAAGGCAAGGTTTGACCTACTGAACACGATTGGTCGGGTGAAATAAATAGTAGCTTATTCACTAGCTCACCTAGATTGATACAGCATAATCAGAAAAAATCAAATAAGCACAAAAGCGTCTTCAATTCAGATCAAAATGTATTTGTTAATTTGTTGGTGTTTCCTCTCTTGGTCATGTTATTGCCTTAATTGGTAATTAGAGTTGGAGTGTTAAAAGCATATAATTTGCATTTGCCTATCACGCAACGGCGTAGCACTTTCTTTTCCTTTAATAACTCAAATTACCAGAAGCGTTACACGTGCCAACATGCTCGTCTCGGAAAAACCGTACTACGATTTAAAAAAGTGGTAACATAGTTTGTAAACAAGTAAATCCGAACCATCACATGGAAATGCACGAGGTATAGACCAATATATGAACTGTGGACCAATTCATATCATATCCCGGAAACAGAAGACCCCAATGGAGGCGCCCGCGATCCAGCGTCAGCGCCCAGAAGCCGATCGGCTGTGATCGCGCTATTTCTAGCCACTCACTAGTTGAATAACCTCCAATCAACTATTCGCACTTGCCTACGAGACCGTAATGCATAGATCATTCCTTCTCTAGATACCCACGCGTGTGTCAGACTACAAACAACTTAAATCTCTCCGTGCAAGATTGTCACAAGCTTGCCCCAATTGATTCTGTACAGTTTTCATTTTATGGGCTACAGGGAAATTGAAAGCCATGCATTCTCCGGCAAACTGCACTTGTGCACGAACCACTGCAGAGGAGCCATTTGATTTTTGCATCGATTAACGGATAACGAGCTATTAATTTCAGGAATTCTTTGTTTTAGCTATATAATTTTATAAGCATATTTTAGGGATTTAAGGGCTACATAGGGCATTTTTACTTTAATTGAAGCAAAAAAGGGTTTTTGAAGGTGTTTGATTTTGTATACCACAGTATTTATTCTAAAAATTTAATTTATGAATAAGATTACCGATAGCCCAACAGCATACAATTTTATAAAACACCTATTTCACACATACCTTACTATACGAAAAGGAAAACTACACGATCCTCTAAAAACATAAGTATATGACGCCGACATGATTTAATAAATTTTATATCTTTGGGATTATACTTGCAATGAAATACTTCTTCCTCAAATGAAAACTTTAGTGATTTTCGATTACATTTTAAATATATCTTTATCTAACTGCCCTAGGATATCACCCTATCGTGTCTTTTATTTGCTTCATAGAATTAACAGTAACTATTGTTTATAGTTTCTTCGAGTCTACGTTATCGACTTTTCGTTATTTAAAATAATATTACTTTGTATTTGGAAACGTGCGCTGTCTTTATACCTTTGGTTGCCTGTCACATAAAGCTAGTTATTGACTAGACAACCAATAGTCTGCTGCTTCGAATAAAATAAACCCTCGCGTGAACGGAGTAACCGTTTTTCGAGGGAAAATATGACTTTATGGTTATTTTATAGGAATGTTTAATGATAGTTAAATAAATATGAATTTGCGACCAATGATTTTTTGCGATCTGCAAAATTTTAAATCATTGTCTGAAATATGGATTTTCATAATTAGTGATGAGTTTTTAAACCGTCGAATAATTTCAAAGGACCAATGTAAAGTAAGCTATACTCCACTAGGAACGGTAATTCAAGTTTTTTTTCGGTTTGATATAATCTAATAAAATGTAAAATGCGAGACAGAACTGTGTTCTGTGGACGGACACGAAGCAGCTTTAAGTATTTCGTAGTTTCCTTTTGGCTATGAAATCCCAAGAACGAATTTGCACCAACTTAGCCTAAGTATACTTATTGAGTTTCAAAGCCAGCACTTCACTCATAATTGAACAAAGGCTTCCCTTTTTAGATTTCCAGACAACCAACAACAAAAGCACAACGCATTTGGTATCTTAGAGGCTTTTCATGTCCCTCCGGCAGCCGGATCTAAGGAAAAGTCTGTTATTGTCACATTTTCGAGTCGACAGACGAGCCTCATAATCCAGGATAGGTGAGTTTATAATTGATCGGGTCTTGTAGTAAGAAAGATATGTTTGGCTGCGGTGTTTAGGATATTTAATAATAATAATAATATAACTAATCGTAGATAGTACTTAATTAAACTTGAGAGATATTGAGACCCAGTAACCTATTTTCCTCTGACTGCACATGCAAGCACTTCTTCTTTAAATAACTAATATTATTTTATGCTGTAAACATTTTCAGTGCGCCTAGTAGAGTATCAAAGTGGTCTGACGCAGAATATCCACTTCGCAAAATGTCCCCTGCTCTAAAAACCTATAAGGAGCCCAGTAGCAATTCCGCTTTTATAATTTACATTTATTTCTCATACAATTTTACAAATAGACGTGTTTTGTTCCAGGGTACATTTTGCAGTGCACATTCTGCGTCAGACAACATATAACAACTACCAATGATCCTGAGGATATTGATCCTTAAGATTCCATTGAGCTAAGTGACTTCCAGAGCACGGTGCTCAAATGCCATATAAACGGTCACGTAACCAACGTCTCGTAAGAGAATCCTTTATTGAGAATAATAATTTACCTGTTTGTAGTAATCAGAAAAGGAGTTGTAAGTAAAATATACGTACTATACAAGATCTGCGTACTAATACTAAGGAACGAAGAATCGTTGTTATATAAACGTAATAGTTTCGTTAATTTCGGGACTACCCCATAAAGGAACAAGAATTTTGCCAAACTGTCTTTTCATCTGTGTCAAACGACGCCTATTGCTAGAGCTATCTCTAATCTCTGATCCTGTGAGTCTCTGATAAATTGGCTTGTCGCAACCTTATTAAGTAATATGTTGACAAAGGGGGGCTACATACACTTCTCAATCTTTCCGTCGCAACGGCTATCAGTTCTCTCAGTATATATAATACTCAACAAACTGCCAATTCAACTTTGCTATCCTGGCAGTTATTTCCGCAATCTTCATTCGCCTTTCGATCTCCACATTTAGGATTCGATAAAAAAAACTCCCAGCATAGCTCTCTTCATTGCTGAACGACTTTCGTAAAACACCTGTCTAGAAATTAGAATAAACATACATAATGTTACTCTTTTCTTTGCGTAATTCTTCCGTAGTTCCTTACTTCTTTTGCAATAGGAAGTATCTATTGCTGTCTAATTATTTTTAAATCTAGGTTATTTAAATCTACAGGGTGACAATCCTACATATGACCAATTTGATGATATGGTACAGTAATGCCTATTAACGTTTGCAAAAAGTTACACATTATCGATCCTATACCATTCTTTTTTGGTGAAAAAGAATGTTTTAGGATTTGACCTTTTTGTAGAAGTGGGGTTCTTGCATGCTTTACATTTTTCGGAAAACGTAGACCTGTGGTGTTCTACAGCCTGAGTAAACACGGTAAGAATTTTAAGTAAGAAAAGGCCAAAGGTTCGATATAAGAGGGTAGACACATATAACCTCCTCTCAATCCTCAGCAGAAGCTTCAAAGCCAGTAAACCACACATATGAAGACAAAATATCTCTATAATATTAAGCCACTTGTAGGTATAAATGAGTATTCAAAAAGCCTTTTTTGAACCCTGTCAAAAGATCTGGTATCTTCCCAGTGGTAATTTTTTTTCTGCAGCCTGAATTGTGAGTTACTCGACTCCACTAGATTTAACTCTTCATTGAACACCAAATATTATAAAAATTTATCTCAGAGAGGTGTCTTTCAGCTCACCTCAAGGTATGGAAGTTTCTGAGCTGCGGTCAAGTATTATTATGCTTTACACATGAGGATTTGGACATGCTTTATACATTGTTGGCGCTAACTTGACAAATTATGTAGATACTGCTATTATTAACGACGGCTGGTTCATTCGTCATACTCGTGAACAAGTGCTGCTTGTGGGGACTGGTCTGCTCTTGTCTACAATTTTTATTTGTAATTAAAAATTTAGCTAACTGAAAAAAATTAATATTATTTTTAATCTGACAACTGCACACACAATTTTTGTAGTCCTATCATTCTCCTAAATGATGTTTTTGATTAGGAACGCATAGTCTTGTTCGAATGATTATATAGATATTAAGACTGAATTGTTGTAAATGATATCTTTCATAAGACCAAAAATATTTTTAAAAATAACAAAAATATTATTATTTATTATTTAATTAATATAATGTTATTTTTGTTAAAATTAGTTTATCCTGTAGCTTTAATATGTCATGCTCACTCAAATGTCTTTGCGGTGGTGGGGTCATGCGTCGGGTCGTTGCGTTCCCTAAAATATGGTTGAGCGAAACGATGGCTGGTTCATGAGTCATACTCGAATGGGTGCCGCCAGTGGGGACTGGTCTGCTCATGTCTACTATGTTTATGCGTACTCATACTCGTATAACTTAAAATAAAAAGTTATTTTCTTCTTTTATTTTAAATCATGTGACTGTAGAACACACGTTTTTGTAGATTTGTCAAATTGTTTTACTACTAAATACATATTCTTGTAACTGGCGGGAGTAAAAACTAACCTAGACGATTTTCTTGCCCGTTCTTACACGATCAAGCTCCCGCCCGCAGTGAATGGGCGCGCTAGTTTTTAAGTTTTGACATTCATAAGAGCTCTTTTGAGCCAAACTTGAATAAATGAATATGAATTTGAATTTATGACAGAGGAATTTTAAGAGAATTTAAAAAAAAAAATTGTCCAAGTGTAAATCCCCCAGTTTTATTAGTTCTGTTAATGGACACAAATAAATAAGATTCTGGTTTTTTCTTACTGAAACTTAAAAATAAGATTTCTCTTTTAATATTAAAATAAATCTGTGTTAAAGAAACAGCCCCCTTAACTATTATTATTCTATCTAACATTAATTACATAAATTCTGTAATGTGATTAATTTGGGCGTCTTTTGTCTGCCAATGGGCAATTTTAAGTTAAAATATTCAAAAGAATAAAGTCCTAGCATTGGCCGAGTTTGGTTTGTAACAGAATATACTTTTGTTTAATTATCCAGATTCTGTGTTTTTATTACTTGGCCTGAGGTCGTAAATATCATGGAGTTGTATAATTTTGCATATTTTCATTGCTATTATTTTTTGGTTAAATCATTTTGGCTTTACATTAATTTCTGGCACACATACCGAGTGGATATTATATACTGGATTAAGGTTATTTCTGAATATATCAGAAGTCATATAAAAAAATTTAATAATGGTAAGTAATACATATAATGACAGACATGTATAATGGTAGTATTATTATTCAATATTATTTTCAATTCATGACTACCTGTATAGTTATTTTACAAACATTTTTTTTTTCATTCAAATAAAAAAAACAGATATGATTGTTTATAAAGTGAGTCAATGTAGTTTAAAAAATTTACAAAAAATATGGAATATTCACAAAAAAAATTGTTATATAAACAAAATGAATACAAATTAATTAAAAGCACACTTTGATACCCTGTTATACCTTTATAGGTACTATGCTAATAATTAAAACATTTTTTATGTATGAAGGAAAAGCTTAAATTTTTATTGGTGTTTTTGCTTATTGGTATATTAAGAAACGTGTTTTATTAAATAACTGGATTAATTTATTCTTCTAGAATTTAAGTACTGTTAATTTATTTTCATTAACACTTTTTTTATGAGAAGAAAATTCTGAATTTTGTTTTTATAGTATTTCTTTCTGTTAAACCACACATAAAATGTTCCGATTGCCTGCCTATAGTATGTTTTTAAAATTATATTATTTGAAACTTATAAATTTGGAGCTTAAAATTTAAAGCCAGCCAGTATGTAACACATTTAGAAATCTCTTCATTTTTATGTAAATAAACATTTCAGATAAAGTATGTTTGAGTGGCATACTGAATGATGATTCATTCTGAGTTTACAGTTGTAAGAATGCCTGCTGATGTCATACTAGCCCCAACTCAAGCGGGCTTGCAGAAGAGGTATTTTATTTTTAAATTTATTACGTAGAGGGATTCCAGAAAGATGAAAATAATTTAATTTACTAGGTATAAAAAGAATGAACAAATTGCCATTTGTACAACTGCTTTTTACGAATGTGATTCTTATATAATAATTCTTTAAAAAACTACATTTTCTAAAAAAATGTATAAGTTCTTAAAATTAATAATGACTTAGAATCTGTAAAACTAATAAATTTAATGCGTAGGAGGCATAAATACCTTTACTTTTAGTGTAATCCAATATCCAGAAAAAAGTATGTAGTAGTCCTGTTTACACACAATTACACTGTAATTTATGTAAAACACACAACATCACAAAGTAGCACTACACAAATTTTTACTTAAAATTAGTTTTTTATGTGAAAATATCACATATTGCGCCATTATCGCAATAAATCCGTGGGACAGCAGTCGGCGATCGCTGCCATCTTTTTTGTCAAATGTCTAAAAACTAAATATAGCGCTTTGAACGAACTCTGGTGTTATTTTTAGAAAGTATAGAGGAACTTTTCAAATGACATTCTAGCGCCATCTACTGATTTACTACTTACGACTACTATAAATTCCAATAGATGGCAGCCTCGAGAGGATTTCGTAGGCTTACTTGTTTGTAACCTGAAATATAGAGGGCGCTAGCAGGTAAGTACATATGTAGTTTGATGGAGGTTGTTTTGTTTATTGAATCTGGCTAGTGTTGACAACTGAGTGGAATTTCCACTAGATCTGGTGGTTTAGACTTGCCTTTCGGCGGGAAAAAATTGGTTTTAGTGGCTGGGGGATTTTTTAGTGGATTAGATTATTTAAGTTAGTAGTCAGCTTTGACGTTAAAGCACAAGTTTTTTTTGATTATGTTTCTAACAAAATTCGCACAAAATAGGGAAACTTAAAAAAAATTTCCTTTTATTGTGTAGGTAACACCGAACTCAAGCATGTCAGGACTTCCCCGATTTTTTAAAATAATTTCTTGAATGGCAGAGAAACCGGATGAAGTTTGACCTCCTTTCTTCAATTTTCACAGTTCACAAAATTGGAACTGAAGAAATAAATTTTTCACAAACTGAACAAGCAAATGACACTGATTCCTCTGAAGATCTTTAGTTATGTACCTACTTACGTAACGTTTTGCTTATGTAGTAGGTAACAAAGATAATTATTTCATAATAATCATAACGTTGTTGTTTTAATTTCAAATTATATTCAGGTAGTTGTTGTCTTTAAGTTATTTAGTGGAATTTTGGTGGTTTGAGAGGCCATTTGGTGGGTTGATAAAAATTAAGTTGACAACACTGAATACGGCCTTTTAATAAAAAGGACCTACTGAGAAACCTAATACCATATTACTCCATGGTCCTGATCACAGATATATGTAGGTATAGATAACGCAAATGCATGTGATTCGCGTATCCAAATCCCGACCAATCGTCGGGGTTGGCCGCCGCTACTTATAGTCCGCGTGCGTCTGTTATTGTTTTTTACATACTGTAACATAGACGATTTCACATTATGAAATATTTATCAGCAGCGGTATCAGTGTCGATGAATCAGTTTGAATTTCCCGTGTTCAAAAGTCAGCACGCTTGATTTCAATACAAATCGAGATACTTGCGTTATCTATTGTAATCTATATCTGTGGTCCTGACGGTTCACCATGGGTTGCGGAAAGAGCTCCCTGGCGAGATTTTCCTAAGAGATTACAGCATGGGGTGGCGCAACTGGAAACGGGAGTGAACGGGTTTTAAGGGTCAGCAAGGACTTCTTGGCGGGATAGTGAAACGTAATGTCTGCAGTTTTCTTTTCTTTTCTAAAATTTGTGATATTTCTAACATTAATGTGTAATAACGGTGGATTATTAACCGTTAAGTGTTTGTGAACATACATGAGTGTTGGTAAATCAAACAAAACAGTGTAACATAACTTTTCAAATTCTCTCAAGAAGTCCATGTGAGATCTCAGTATAGTCCCACATCTTTACTGAGGACTAAAGGGGTTTAGGGAAGGGTATTTCATTTTCGATTTATCATCTTTATCACCACTCATTCTCTTTTACTATGATTTATATATTATTAATATATCACTTACTTGACACTGGCTAAATGTGCTAAACGCACAAAGCCATTATTTAAAACAACAAAAAAAAGGGTCAGCAAAGCGGTAGTTATGCCCTGGTTTTGTAAGCGTATATGTTATAGTGCTGCACTATTACTGCTACTGTAGAGGCGTATTATCATTATCAGTCCAAAGACGCCCACCGTCCACTGCATCCAACGTAATCCTGCGACCTTTAGGTATCGATTCGTCCGTCTATCTTGCAGACGATAACACACGATACGTTTCCTATCAAAGGGCTTGCATTCCAGAACTTTTCTGCTCCAACAGCCGCTAGTTCTTCGTGCTATGTGCCCTTTTTTTTTTTTTTTTGTTTTACGTCGGTAACAAAATGCATTTACGCACTGCCTTCCGGCCAAAGGGGGACAGAAAGGGGGTGTGGGACTCACCACCGGCAGACACGACCGCCGGCAGCAATACCCACTAAAAATCTTCCGACGACGCCCGCCGCTTGTTGAGAAAGAGGCAGGGGCCAGTACCTGGGTTGCAGCTTCTGACACCCCGCCTGCGGCCAACGTCCCCCGGACCAAAACCGGGAGGACCTCCTCAGAGAGGCGCAGTGGACGCGCCCCTCCGACCTCCCCCTGCGACCATAGCGTGTGTGGCCGACTTCCCGGAGGGTCCATGGTTAGACAGCAGGGGCCCCCTGCCCCCGCTGCCTAGACCCTCCTGGCGCTGCTGAGCGGGCCCTCCTGGCCTACCCGCAGCGCCCTCCATAGGTCCCTCTTAGTTTCCCCCCCGGTAGTCAGTACTAAGGGCACCCAGAGTCGTCGGTCTCTGGGTGTTACCTTTTCCCTAGCGCCTCCTGCGCCCTACCGGGAGGTACTCAGCCCCCCCACCACGACAAGGTGGAGACCAGTCGGGGGGGGTGCTATGTGCCCTGCCCCGTCAACTTGCTGATTTTTAAAAATGTCTTGTATGTATACCTTGCCTTAAATTGCTTATTATATATTTCGCATATTTAACAATTTGCGTTGTCTTTTTTTTATTTTAATCTGAAAATAAACATATGCACTTTTTGAGTTCTTTACTCATTCGCAATGTCGAAACCTACATTAATCCATTCAGTACCGTCTACCTACTTACTTCTGAAAATATTGCTTGCATAATTCTGTTCTTTTTTGTTTTGAAATTTAGTGTCGAATATATACTACGTTTCTTAAGTGCGTACCAAAATACTCAAGGATGTAGTGTTACATAAATTAACACATATAAAAATTCAAGGACAGTTTGATATTGCCAACATGCGGCAATATATTTTTATGGTTAAATTCATAAACATACGGAAACCCAACGAAAGATTTCGTAAAATATTTATATAAAAGAGCCCAATTATAGCCAATCCACATAACCCTACGCTTTACCGAAATATTATGCTTACCATGGAAATAGAGTTCGAAGTCACTATCATACAACCTTTTCAAATAGGTATCTACGTAATTCTTTGACGAACAATTAGCATCTTTATATTCCAACAGCAATTTAGCTTTCCGCGACTGAAGAATGCGTTGGCATCTTTATACAAAATGTATTGACAAAAACTGAACAGAGTAGAATAACACATGTAGTTAGGCTCATACACAGACCTTTAATTTTAAGAGCCTGTACTTAAACATTTGGTATGTACCTATTTATAATTATGTATACCTTAACGATTCCGTTTTTGTTGCGACGCGAGTGCCCAAGTAACACAATCGTAATGTCGAAATGAGGTCTCAGACAAAGAGTCACTCTCGAGCGGATACTGTAAAAATGTCTCGTTATATTTTAAGCTCACGGAGCCAAATGACGTCACCCGAGTCGGTCAAACATCCTTTTACTTTCAGCTAAGAACTCAATAAGATTAGCACTTTTACTGCAGACGAAACGTCATGCAACAATAGCTATAAGTGCTCAGTATTTAACGTATCACAATATTTGTGCCGTGTAATACCGGCCTAGAATAGTGCAACCCCCTCTCATCTTACGGGGGGAGTCGTAAGAGTCGACCAAGAGAAAAATACCGGATAATGGGCAGCAGCGTCGTCCTGCATACTGGCTTGTACAGCGTTCACCAACCCGCTTGCCCAGCATGGTGATTATGGGCAAATAATACCCCTTGTAGGGAGCGGATGACACTTCTCACGAAAGGGAAGATCTTCCACCGGGCGGATGGATGTGCCCGTACCCTATACCCTCGCACCTTGGTATGTGAGAGGAGTGCTCAGTTGTGGAACGTTAATGGGCTGAGATGATGATGATGGTGATTTTTAAGAAATAGTTTCGTTTCTTTATGAAATATTACTACAATAAAAAGTCGTAGCAGGCAAAAATTTTGCGTGTTAATGAATTTGAAGGAATACTTTTAATATTAGTCAGCCAGCGCAATAATAATTCTTATTGCCGATAGTAGAAATTAGATAACAGCATTTTTCTGGTTAAATAACGATTGATCGCTGATTGGGTTCCGCAGTGTGTCGATGACATTATTAATATTCCAGTTTAAAAGGTAGTACAATGGAAAGCCATTTGACTTCGTCTTATAATTTCGGTGGTTCGAGACTCGAACGCTTTCTGACTTCAGTGGGCACCGGGTCACTCTTATACTTAGGTTTGTCTCCACTGCTCCGTGGTCAAGATCCTGACAATATGAGGTATAAGAACTAGCATGCTTTGTACTTTTAGTTAAAGCTGTAATATAACGGATATCTATAAAAATTAAATGTTACTGTCTGTTTGTAACGTCTATAGGTCACGCTTCATTAATACATAGAAGAATCAGGACAACAAGTAGAATCAGTCCTGTGTTTGATTTACGACTCCATAAACTTGCACTGCTCTGTCGGAAAAATAAGGTACAATCACAAGTAGGTACATATATACTCCAAGGGCAATCAAGAACAGAAACTGGATTGTGGTGAACTATGGATGGAAACTGTTTGTAACCTCCGCGATTGCCATTTCGAATTAATAATGGACCTTTGATATGTGACCTCTGGAAATCAGAGCAAGGAGTCCAAAGTCGTATAAAAACATGATATCCATATAATAGCTATACAAGGATTGTGAGTTTAATTAAAGTTTCATATTAATTTACTACTGCACATATTTAGTTGTTGTCAAAACTTTTGACAGACATGAAACAGAAAACTCTGTCAAACTCTTCATATATCTTCAGCAGTTTTGAAGTTCTTAGTGGTCTTATCAGAAATCTCTCGAATTGTTTCTACAACTAAATATAATATGTGCAGTAGTAAATTAATCTTAACCTTTAATTAAACTTACAATCCTTGTATAGTTATTATATAGATATCATGTTTTTATACGACTTTTGCCATACCTCCTCGTTCTCAACTCCTTGCTCTGATTTCTAGAGGTAACATATCAAACGTCCATTAATGAGCTTAAATTGTCTTACGAGTTAATTAACGTCAGTCTCTTGAACGAAATCTTACCCTCAAAGGCTGCCACAAACAGCCCAGATGTGTAAGTAAAAGATGACGACGGTGTGGCTCGGTGGATGTGTATTCCCCAATTTTCATTTCTGTGGTTTCGATTCCTACACTGGAAAAACTTTGTACAAACTGTGAATATTTCTTCTATTAATCAAAAATATTTTCAAAGTCATTAACTTAAAGTCTATTGTTTAGCACAAGCTCTATGTGTTTGGGGCCAGAAGGCGTTTTGTGGTAGATAGTAATAGAAACTCGTTGCTGATCAAAACCAAGTGATGAGTGATCAATATCAAGCTCTTGACCTCAATATATAAATCATTCATGAAGCCAAAATACTGCCATGCTTACTTAGAAAGTTTATTTAGTCAAGGCACACATGAGCGAGCAATGAAATGTGGTGATAGAAGACAGGCTTGGCAGTTAAAACAATTATTCGGAAGAAGTTTATCGATGAATTGCAGATAGTGAGATTTTATTATCCGTATAAGATTGAAATACCGTTTCGTAGTACCGTTATATACACTTTTCAATCAATTACTATGGTAATTATTAGTTCTGTCGAGATATTGTGAATACATTCGACGAGTTTCTTTGATTTTCTTTATTTTAAAAAGGTTATTAACAATGTGGTTCGGACTACCGATATGCAGTAGATGTCAGTGTTTCTGCACTTCGCTGGTGAGGTCGTGGGTTCGATTTCCACACAGGACAAATCCTTGTGTGCATAACATGAATATTTGTTCAGGTCTGGATGTTTCATACGTATCTAAGGTCCTTACGTTTATAAAAATATGATATAAGTATATATCGTATTTAGAAAAGTTCTTAATGATGTAAATAATTGGTGTGATTTTTATTATTAATTGAATGCCCCCTTAATGCCCAGTGGTACACTTAAGCTGCTTGTGTTACGAGTTAGTTCACGTCGAGAGTGTATTAGCGAGGCTTGAACTCAGTGCTCACTCTTACTCTAATCTTACGCTTAACCGATAGGCCACTAACTACGTACTAATGTTTCTCACGCAACAAAATTTTAACTCATACGGTACGAATTTTACATTCAAACACGTGCGTGGTAAGCTGGTTAATTGTTATCTTTCTAAATAACTACCTAATTTGTGCGCTATCTTCAGATCACTTCAGATTTTCAATGTAAAAAATTACAGTTTTATATAATTTTTTTACCTTTTATTTTCTTAGATTGTTATTACAAAACGAGGTCTAAAGTTAAACCAGGTTTCATACTAGTGTTGTCACTTTCATTTGATAAGATGAAGACAGAAAGAACATTTTTATGTTTTACGTCGGTAAAAAAATGCGTTCATGCACTGCCTTCCGGCCAAAGGGGGACCGACAGGGGGGTGTGGGACTCATCACCGGCAGACGCGACTGCCAGCAGTAATACCCACTAAAAATGTTTCAACAAAGCCCGCCGCTTGTTGAGAAAAAGGCGGAGGCCAGTACCTGGGTTGCAACGTCTGACACCCCGCCTGCGGTCAATGTCCCCCGAAACAAAAGCCACCAGATAATGGCTCCAGCCGATTTCAATCGGTAGAAGACATAAAGAAAAATTCGCGGCGAGAATTGAACACAATTCCGGAAACAGCGTTTAAAAATGTTTAGATGATTGGCTTATTTGTCGTAAGTGTATCGTTCATATACATACTATGAAGGTGATAAAATAAATTTGGATGAATAACAAAAATTTTGTGTACCTATTATTGATTTTTTTCCCGGTACTTTCTTGACAGAGTAGTATTTCAATTAGTTTTTGACAAGTACAGATCTACACAAGTACGTATGAAATTGTCTTTCACAACTGGTTTTTAGGTCTTATTAGTCTTAAGGATATATGTGTGACTAACTCGTGTCAGCCAACGTAACTTATGCGTCACACGGCCTGCATAATTTTCCGTTCTTGTTAGCGAGGGAACATGCGCGGGCGCAGGCACGGGCGCGGGCGGTGAAAGTCGTTGCGTAATGCTGCAGTATGCACCTGCACTGCGACGACCAGGATCAGACTAAACAGATTAATTATGTTTTAACTAATTTCGTTCATTATACTTCGAATCGTCGTGTATAACATAAGCCTTTCATTAATGATGTAAAATATATTTTTTAGCCCATAATTCTTTTGCACATAACAACTTTTTATCGCAGTAACGTTTCATCGAATGATGCATTCGCCTGTTGACAAATAATTTGTTACGGTCAGTTCTAAATAACAATTTTTTACACACTCTACATTTGTATTGAAATATTTTCTTGTTTCAATAAACTATGCAGCATGCAAACAAGCACGCAGCATGCAAGCAAGAATAAAGCATGCAAACACGCATTCAGCATGCAAGCAAGCATACAACATGCAAGCAAACAAGCAGCATGCAGCAGACATGGTTTCTGTCACAGCTCCGACGATCCCAACGAGCTTATCGTCGCAGATAGATGTAACGCTCACCACCACAGCTTCGTTTGCTAGCCGGCAGAAAAAAACGACTTTGCAACCTCTGCCAATCCGCACTATAACGCGGATTGGCAGAGGTGGTATATTATAGATACGCGTGGAGAACGACCTAAATCCTACCCACCTTGGTTTGTGAGAGGAGGGGCGTGCTCAGTATTCATATTCATTTATTTGCTACATAATTTGCAATAAACAAAACATACAACTTATCTTGTAGGGGGACTTTAATGGGCTGATTTGATGAAACCATCATATGTAAGCTAAGTATATTCCTTCCTATATTCTTATAGGAATCCTACCCAAGTCAAAATTCTTCTAATTTAGACCATTTTGACCAATATTCGAGTACAATCATTGAAACATACTTTCACATTTACAATATTATTGCCGTGTCACCCGTCGCGTGCCGGCACCTATTATATCTGACACTCTTATAATGTACCAGCACCGATATTTTCTTATGTTTAAATAATAATATAGTGGAAAACAGAAGAAATGATTTTGATTAATTATTTAATATTTACAAGTGACCATTTTTCAATATTGATAATTATCATTTTAATTGCATTTGTAATAAAGAGAGAGCCTGACGGGTCAGGAGTTATGAATGAATATTTCGACTTTGGATCGTGAGGTCAGTGGATCATGTTTCGGGATAATTTGGCAATTGATATGGATCACAAATACATCCAGTACTGCATCCTCTAAACCGTAACACAGTTTTGCCTAAAGCGCAATTAATTAATTCTTGCCAGAATATTAGGCACTGTATAGGCACTTCATAATATTTTTTGTGGCGCTCATACAGTACTCTAGTACAGTACCATGATAGAAATATAAAATAAAATAATAATAATATAAAATATCATTTTTTACAGTACCACTTTTTTTTTGAATGGAAAATCATCAAATGACCTTCCCCTGCAGTGGGTGAAGCGGGAGGGTGTGTCAGACTTTTACTGACTAAAAACCATCCGTGATCCTTCTTTTGAGCCTGCTACGTACAGTACGCTGGAAACTGTACTACTATTATTAATAGTGTTTTTTGTACAAAGAATACTATTAAGTATAACACAGGCCGCCTAAAATAGGTCACGCTAGAAATTTATGGAGGAGGCCTGCAGCAGTAGACTTCCTTGGTCGTAGCAGTAGATTTTATTTATTTTATATATTTTTGTTGGACAAGGGCAAGGGTCTCCCTCTGTTGTCTTAATTCCTCTCTGTTCTTGGCGAGTCTCACCCAGTCTAGGACGTAAGAAACCATGTCGTCGCGCTACAGTTTCCTATTTATAAATAAGTATTAGAATTATTATTATATATTAGAAGCTATGATACTTTTAATTCGACCTACATTTGTCCTGTAAAATCTATCTAGCTATCTTAGAAACAATCCGTAGCTTATTACCTCACCTTTAATATTAAAAAGTTTCAACTTTGCGTAACAGCTAATTTACAGCACTTTCCTTGTCTCTCAATAAAATGAAGCGTAACGGACTAGTATTAATTTGGCCAACTTTTGCAATAGACACTAAAGCGTGAAGAATCCAATGAAAGTATATCGATGAATAAAAGAAAATAGGCTTACTTAACTGCAGTAGGTACTACCAGGCACATTTCCCGAATGTTAGCTCATCACTTTGGATCACAGACAGTTGCACTGCGTAACTCTCGTTATGTAGAGCGCCGATAAAAAAGGTTAATTGCCGTATTGCCGTTCAATAGGCAGTTAAAAAATATGACGAAGCTGTCCATCAGAATTATTATCCATTCGTGGCCTAGTTGGAGAACTATAGTTGCATACATCGTATAGCTTCTGTGGAGTTTTATTAGCTATAACATAATGCGGGCCATTTTTTTCCTGAATCATGTTTTGTCGTTATGACAACGCAAAGCGGTTGATATTTGTTAACCATAAAGTTGTATACTGTGTAGATATAAACAACATACGCCAATTATAGCTGTCTCACGAGAGATAGCAGAGACAAGATTAATTACTTTACATACATACATTCACGACTTTACGCTTGGTTCCCCGAAGGGGTAGGCAGAGGCATAATATACGCCTACATTTCGCCAATAACATGGTTGGTCCTGCGTAATATGTGGCGATAATGCCGCTTAACGGGATCTGCTACGGTCGCCAGAGCCTCGTCTGTAGATCAGCAGGTGCACTACTTGCAGTTGAGTTTGGCTGGGACTCCTTAGATATTGGTAAGATCCCTATAGACCCACTTTACAATGTCAATAATAACGACATCATTATATATATCTATATTTTCAGAGCTACATACATTACTTAGTTAGTACCACAAACAAACACAATAAGTCAGTTATTGCATTTCTGAAACATGGTCATAGCCTGAAAATATTGAAATATAATTAGTGTATATATTTCAATATTATTTACTTAATGCATCAATTATTTTTTATATTATTGAAATAATGTGGGTCGCATGATACAGTTACATAAGTATTAATTTTATCTGTTACATATGAAGCTCGGCTAACTGGATAAAAGGCTGGAGCGAAAGGCGCTGACAGAATATTATTTAACACACCTGAATAATCTAAAAAATACTAATAAAACTTGTTCTGTTGTGTGTTAAAGTACATATCTTTCGTACTTTTATTATTTAACCTAAGTATATTACAAAAGTAAGTGATGAGTATGGAATCTATTAGGTGTACCTAGGAGGTGTATAGGGATCCTATCAAGGTGTATAGCGATTCTACCAAGACCTAAGAAGCCCAAGCCAACCTCACCTGCCAGTGGTGCACCTGCCGGTTAACGGACTCGGCTGTGGCGAACATAACAGTGCAACCATATAATTGGCGAAGTGTGGGCGTATAATATGCCTCCGCCTACCCCTGCGGGGAAACAGGCGTAAATGTATGTATGTATGTGTATGGAATCTATTAAGCAACAACTACTCTTGACTCTACATGTTTATTATTTAAACTTATCTTTTTTCTAATTGCAAAAATATGAAATCATTTAAGCAATAACTGATCAATTTCCTTTTACAGTTAAAGACAGTTATTTTCTTAAAAGAATTTACAAAATTCACTAACAGAGTTAAAAACAAAACTATATGATTATTAGTTAAGATTTACAACACCAACTAACATTTTTATATCCAACTAGCTTTTAAATAATAAATTGCACTGGATTAACACATAGACTACTTTAAACCTAAGTGATATCATCTACGTGAGCACTTAGTGATTGGAGTGCTGATAGAAAATGTAATTGGTTCAATACTTTCCGAGGCTTCTCGTCCACACGTAGTCGACTGCTATCTTCCGGTTTGTCTGGTTTCAAGTTACTTTGCCCTTCTGTTTATTACTTATAGTTTATGCAATCGATAAACGTTGTTATTTGATATTTACGTAACGTGACGTAAGTGCGTTTGTTGACTTATGTGGTAAGTAATTGGTTTGTTTTGGGATTGTAAAGTTCCGTATACACTAATAGGTGAGGGTCATCTCATTTATCTAACGCCTGCGTAACTAAACTTTACTATGTACTGAAAGTAAGTTATACACACAGAACAGGTGTGCAATTATGTTAACTAAAATAAGCAGAGTCTGCAGTTTTCTTCGAAAATTTTCCATTACCAACTTTTCTTTATTTTTTTGTTACTTTAAATATTGGCTTCGTGCGGTTTGCACATTTAGCCAGTGTCAAGTAAAAGTATGTAAATTATAGTAAATGAGAACGAGTGGTGATAAAGATGATAAATGAGATGCCCTACCCCCAAAACCCCTTGAGACCTCCGTAAGTATGTGGAACTATACTGAGATCTCACATGGACTTCTTGAAAGAATTTGAAAAGTTATGTTGCACTGTTTTGTTTTATTTACCAACACTTATGTATATTCACAAACACTTAACGGTTAATAATCCACCGTTATTACACATTAATATTCTAAATATTACAAATTTTATAAAATAAAACAAAACAACAGACATGACACTTCACTTTCCCGCCAAGAAGTCCATTACCAGCCTTACTATAGTAAATTTTTTTAATTTCTTTTTCTCTACGTTTGTCTCCGTGCTATTATGAAATAAAAAAGATTTCACGCCTTTATATTCTATTTTAGATGATCACTTTTAGCACAGAGATCTCTAGATAAAACGTGTCGAATGGTGAGAGGTGGCTAGCCCTTTTCTCATATTAACATTAGAGAAGATTTTATTTTACGTAAAAAAATATAATTTCAGTGCATCTATTACCACTAAAGCGTTGGCCAACTGTAGGGCTCTATTAGTGTGCAATACCAGAGTCAGATAAAGGAATAACAATTAAAAATACTAAAAGATATTAGGACACAAACAAAGTAATGCAATGAATTATATAAAAAAGTATAAAGAAGAACAGCGATGTTAAAATAACTTACATGTATTATAAATAACGAAAGTATAATTATTTGGTAAAGGTTCTTTAATAAGAGCGACGAAAGCCCAGTGGCGACATCCCTTGCCTTTAAATTCAGAGGGTCTCGGGTTCAAACCCTGTTGGCACACCAATGACTTTTCGAAGTTATGTGCGTAATTGTCGCTCGCTTCGTGCTCGGAAAGCACGTTAAGACGTTGGTCCTGTCATGAACAGCATGGCAGTCGTTATTTTGAAGTCAGTGCCTTCTTACGGACTGACAGCTGGTTTAACCATAGAATGATGTTTACCTTTGGGTTGCGGAAGTCAGACGGCAGTCGCTCCACATAAAATCTGAAATTCAGTTAAATCTGGTTGATCCAGTGAGCAGATCCTCGACCCTAAGCAACTAAAAAGGGATAATGCTAGGATATGATGATTTGGTAAAGTTTTTTTAATCTGTGAGGTGGCTGATGACTGCCTGAAGACAGACAACAAAAAAAATCAAATTGGTTCCATCTTCCACAAAAACTCTTTCAGTCAATAAATGGTTAAAACTGAATATTTTAACAAAACAAACACATGACAAGTTACAACCTCTCACATTTAAATTTTCATTCTAATGATAATTTAGTTTCACGGTTGATTTACAAGGCCTTTAACACAATGTTGTTATTTTTTGGAGTAAGCATTTAGCTTAGTCTACAGTGTGAAAATAAAAATAAAAATTGACTTATTTAAATTTAAATCTATTGTTTTGTTACGTTTAAGAGCGGAAGAAGGAAATGTTAAGCGACAACTCATTTATTAACAAAAAATCTGTCTTGGACAATATTAGCACTGAGAGCATTGATGTAACCGGCTGTTGTGGGGGAGGGCACTTTTCTCTTTAGTTTCTCTCTCACGGCGCCCGCGCAGTACTACTCAAACCGTTGCTATACGTGCGCGCGTTCCAACCTCTCCCACTCGCGCAGTTTAAATCGTGCAACCGCACTTTACCGAGGAATAAACAGTGTCTGTAAAAGTAAATAAGAAAGTTTCAGGCGAACTACGAAACAATTTGGTGTTTGTGTAATTCATGATCAATAGAAAGTTAGTTAAATTGTTGCTTGGTTGAACAAACGGCAGGCAGTATTTTGCGAGTGCAACGAAGGCGTTAAGTAACTGTAAGTCTTGTTTCTTTTTTAAGTTACCTAAGTAATTATTTCAGAACCTAACTATTTCTGCATGTTTAAGTAATTTAAATTGATGAATAGATTTATACTTATGCACCAGATTGATGTAAGAGACAAACACACCATATAAACTAGAATTCAACAAATCTGCAAGATATATACGAACTTGTGAAACGAGATGTAAATGCAACCTGTCAGGTAAGTCTAAAAAGTATATAGAAAATGAGTTTATAAACATACAGTCAAACAGTTACTTACTATATTAAACACGTAACGACATAAAATCCCAAAATACTAACTAGCTAAGCAAATACAGGTGGTACTATGATAAGAGCAATGTTAAAACCTGCACATGAGGTTGTTTCCTTCGTAATTGTAGCAATTAAAAATAATAAAGACGATTTCATTAACAAATCCGATGTGATTGAGAAACCTTTCGTAATGTTTTACAAGTTCATTAAGTTCTTTAGACTAACTAAGTACCTACTTATCTAAGAACTAGTACGAACCAAGACCACTTTATAAGTAACATTTAAAATATATCTAAAATTTTAATGATAAGCATTAAGCCTAAAGCTACATAGGGTTTTATAATGTTTTGGAAAAGGCTTTAGCTGGATTATATAATTTACTTACCTCTATTTGTAAGAATACAAGTACTTCTATTCCTTAAAATGTATTATATAGATAGATAGAAAGATAGTATTGTACACCAAATTAAAAATTAAATAAAAAAACAATTGCAACAAAAAAAAAATATTATATGGCACAAAATGTAAAGTAAATTAGTAATACGTAATTAATTAGCACCACATTAGCTATTAGTTATTAGTAACTTTGAAACTTACTGAACTGGCCTTTTAGTTAAATTAGATACAAAGTAGTAAAATAACTAGCTACTTCTGAGCCCGGCTGTATCTAATTATTTCAAAGCAGTACTCTTGTATTATTTCTTTAAATTGATAGAAACAACCGATATGACAGGAGACAAGTGTAACATGTTATATTATTGCGTTATTGCAAACCTTAATGCTGTGTTAATGTAGTCAATAGTTTCTTATTGTGTCTATGGACCTGAGTAGAAACGCCAAAGTGTATCGGTTGACCTGTGGCTGACTGAATCTACACCATCTGGTGATAAGCGAGATAACAATATTCTATTATTTAAGAGAACCTCATCATAACATAACTGACGACCGATATGGCGTGGAGGTCAGTATACCTGCACTTCACTCCAGAGGTCGTGGGTTCGATTCTCACACAGAACAAATCTTTGTGTGTTTCTATGTATATTAAGTATGTATTTACAAAAAAAAAAGTATTTATTTATGTTTTTCCGTTATTTAGTATCCATAACACAAGTTCTTAATGATACTTATCTTGGAACTAAATAATTGGTGTAAGCGTCAGAAATATTTATTTATTTATAACTTCGTTTAATATACTATCATACTTTGGATTCCGCTGATTTTACAGCCCCGTTTTACAGTTACTCTGCTTCTTATACGTTTTATTGTCGGATCACAGCAAACTATTATGGCGGCAGGTTTAAGTGTAAAATTCATCGCTAACCAGTCTGTCACAGAAATAGGTCTACCACCAATCAGACCCGCCGTGGTTAGATCTGAGCCCTTATTACTGCAAGCGTTTGCATCTTAACAATACCTATGGTCGCAATTCACGTACGTACGCCAAATATTAGCTATCAATTATAGGTGCAATCGCTTTCCACTGCTGAACATAGGTCTCCCACAAAGAGCGCCAACCATTACTACCATCTGTAGAGTAGGACGATCTCTGTAATGTAAGATGGACTGACGACTAGAAGGGCACCATTGCATCGTGATTGGTGCGGAATGGGTGCGTTCTGCAGAGGACCGGAATATCAGTTATGTTAATTAAACTTACAGTTTCAAAAATCGGTTCAGTACTTTTTGAGTAAAATAAATTAACCTCCTATAGATATAAATGGTAGTTCTTAAATTCAAAATCAAAGTAAAAGTCACACAAACGTGCATTGATGACACCTTCACCAAAAGTAAGTTATTTCGTTATGTTTTATTAGAGCAAGTAAATTTTCAGTTTTATTATTTAATCCAAGTTTTAAAGATGAAAGATTATTTAAGTTTTAAAGATATTTGCATCTCGTAGTCTTTGCAATGGTTAAACTTTCGAAAGACTTGTCGAAAATCTTTTGTCGTCACGTGAATTTAAATTTGCAATTGCTTTGCATGCAAGTGAAGGTTTCGTTGAGGTCGATGTTTTTTTTTCACTGTCAATAGTAAAAGTAGCACAGAATCTATACAAATAAATTAAAATGAAGTATCTGTTATGTCAAAATCAGAGCTTTATTTAAACACATATGAAAGTTAAAGTTATTATTTTCAAAACAGTGGACTCGATGAATAGATATATTTTCACAGCTGATGTTACATACATACAATCACGCCTGTTTCCCCGAAATGGTAGGCAGATTCATATTATACGCCCTCATTTCGCAATAATATTTTTGGTCCCACGGTGGCGAGCCTATTGCCGCTTACCGGGAACTTTTATGTTTGCAAGAGCTTCGTCCGATGATCGCCAAGTGAAGATGACTTGAGTCCCCAAGGTTTTGGTAGGAAAATGAAATATACATGAACATATGAAAATACTACAAAAAAATATTAGTGCAACAATACTGCAACCTTATTGGTAAAGTTTATGAGAACTTTTCTTATTTACTGTTGTGCCACACAATCAATATAGGTAATTCAAATCAGAATAAAACAACTCTAAATTCGTGAGAAATATAAAGTGTACTTTTACCAAGATTGATCAAGACTTACACAAATCAGTACACATGAGAGAATTGGCATGACTTAAGACAATGACAAAATTGCCAATCTATGCAACGACCGCAATTTCTTTCGTGGCATGCAGTGGCTATGGCGGACACAACAATAGGTATGTCGGTAAACGTTCCCACGACATAAATTGTAATTTAATCATTTGTAAAACAAAAACTGTTGATTTGTTGCTGAATTTAAAATTCGCAGGCAATTATTAGGAAACGGATAAAGCCTTATCAATGCCTGTCAATTAAAAAACGTTTGATTAATGCTATTAAAACAAATATTCAATTAGCAAGACTGCGCGTGCGGCCGAGATGGAACCGAGTGTTGGTAATAGTTTTTTAAATGTTTTTTTTCCCAAATAAAAATGGCCTTATTAATAAGAGCAGAGTCGTTAAGTTAAATGATGATTATGTTTAAAATGAGAAGCTATTCCCATAATTCTCTTTTGTTTTAAAAGCTAATGACATGGGGATTATTTTTCTTTTTTTTTTGTTATTTTAAATCATGGCTTCGTGCGCTTAGCACATTTAGCCAATGTCTCAAGTAAGAGATATATTATTAATATATAAATCATAGTATGAGTACTGGAAGAGTGGTGATAAAGATGATAAATGGCAAATGAGATGCCCTCTCTCTAAACCCCTAAAGTCCTCAGTAAAGATGTGTTATACTGAGACCTCACATGGATTTCTTGAAAGAATTTGAAAAGTGATGTTGCACAGTTTTGTTTTAGTTACCATCACTCACGCACGTTCACAATCACTGAACATAAATGATACACATTAATATATTCGACATATAACAAATTTTGAATAATTAAACAAAACTGCAGACATGATGCTTCACTTTCCGCCAAGAAGTCCGGGATTAATTTTTTTAATGGAAGTTTTCTTTACTATTCGTTTATCGGTTACAGTTCCTGAGAGTCTTAATAAATTATTAATTAATCTAAATTAATACAATAGCGGAAGAACCTTGCATAGCATCAAGTTTAATTATTTTCGTAACAAGATCCTGCTCCAGTAAACTGTAACTAATAGATTTAAGAGACCTTCACTAGTGCTTAAGCCTTAACTAAACTTGAACTGCATAAATAATCATTTATATAACTATTTTTTCAAACTGCTTAATCGTTATATTAATTATAAAATATTATAGGCTTTATGTACATTGATAAAAAATACTTTACCAACTATGTAATTTTATATATCTAAAAAGCAAATATAGAAAAATAATTATAAGTTTGTGCGTTACATAAGTACTTCAAAATACTACGGAATTTAGAAGATAAGGAAGAAGGAATCGAAACTAGTTAAAATAACACGTTTTGCACCGAGGTTTTGTTCTCCGGAGATATGTAATTTCTGCCGACATTCTCGACTAGCGGAATTCAAATTTTTCTTTTGCCATTGTGCATCTCTCATTGTGTTACTTGCACTATTCCCACGTTCGCCTAGATTATCTACAAAGTATAGCATCTGACGTTATGAAAAGATTCAATCTTGCAATGAAAGGAGCTCCAGAACGTTCTAAAGCCAATATATTTAGGAATATAAAGAATAAGATTTATATAATCCACACACTCTTAAATAAAGTTAACTGTTCATACAATTTTAGATAACACTACTTTAAAAAAATAAACAAATATTTAATAAAAAATGTAAATATAAGATTCATTTATTTTCAGGAACATAGCTCATACTTGTAATTGATAATTAAAAAACATTCATTAAAATATAGGTACTGATAGTTAAAACATATTACTACTTATTGAACATTACATTATAAAACAAATCTACTATTACAAAACATAAATACTATTAAAATCAATAATAATAATAATAATAATAATAATAAAAGCCTTTATTCGCTGACCATTACACAGTTTAAACTTATAAACTATACTTATAAAACATTTTTTTTTTTTTACTTATTTGCTATATAAACTTATATCTATTTATTAGCAACCACTTTGTTGGTCAGGTTGTCTGTCGACATAGGCCTCCCCCAACTGTTTCCACTTTTCTCTATCCCTGGCAGTTCTTCTCCATCCTTTTGGGAGATCATCCTCCCATCGTTTAATTTGACCTCCTCGTTGTCTTTTCCCATTTCTAGGGTACCATTCTATTACATCTTTCGTCCATTTTCCTTTGTTACTTCTCATTATATGCCCAGTCCAATTCCATTTTAGTTTTCTTATTTTTTGTAACACATCATTCACTTTTGTTCTTTTTCTTATCTTAGATATTGTCCATCGATCTTGTAACCTTATGTTCAGCATGCTTCGTTCCATGTTATGTTGACAAACCAAGAGTTTCTGGTTGTTTTTATTCGTAGCAGGCCAGGTTTGACATCCATAAGTAAGACATGGTAGAATGCATGTGTTGTATAACTTTCGTTTTATTGCCATCGGAATTGCTTCGCTTTTAATTATTTCTTTAAGAGACCAGTACCGCTTCCATGTGTTACTTATTCTTCTTTCTATCTCTTTAGAGTACTGGTCTTTTATTGAAATTAGTTGTCCCAAATAAACATATTCATTTACATATTCTATAAAATCTTGTCCTATTCGTATACTTTCCCTTTTGGCATTAGTCATTACTTTGGTCTTCGTCGGATTCATGAGTAAACCCGCGTTCTTGCTTTCATAATCTAATTGCTGTAGCATGGTCTGTAATGTTTCGGAGTTATCCGCGAAAATCACTATGTCATCAGCAAATCTTAAGTGATTAAGATTTACTCCGTTAATATTGATCCCGAAATGTTCCCAGCTTAAGTTCCTGAAAATATTTTCTAACACTGCAGTAAAAAGTGTTGGGGAAAGTGGATCGCCTTGCCTTACACCTTTTTGCACTTTAAATTCTTCGCCTTGTTGTTCAAGTTGAACTGCTGTTGTGGAGTTTTCATAGATCTCTTTAAGGATTCGTATATATTTGCTTTCTACACCTTGGTTAACTAGCGTTTTCCAAATATATATATGTTTTAGCGAATCAAAAGCCTTACTATAATCGATAAATGCCATATAATATAGTTGACCATATTCGTTGAGTTTCTCAATTACTTGCTTTACGACATGGATGTGATCGATGGTAGAATAGTCGGTGCGGAATCCCGCTTGCTCTCTCGTTTGATTGTCTTCTAGGCGCCTCGATATCCTTCCAAGTATTACTTTAGAAAACACTTTGTATAAATTAGACATAAGGCTTATGGGTCTATAATTATTAATTTCATTTTTGTCACCTTTTTTGTGTAATAGGATTATGGTTGACTTCGTCCATTGAGTGGGTATCTGTTCAGTTGTTAATATTTCATTAAAAAGGTTAGTCACATATTTGGATATTACTGGTAGGGACTGTTTTATTGTTTCGTTGGATATTTTATCGTCTCCAGGAGCTTTTCCAGATTTTTGTGATTGTATGGCTTTTATGACTTCAGATTCTAGTATAATAGGTGTTTCTTCTTCGTAAGTTTCGTTGTTTTCTTCTGTTGAAATTATTCTGTCTGTCTCCGAGTATAATGTTTTATAGAATTCTGTCGCTATTTTTGCTATTGATAATCTTTTTATTGCAAATTTTTCGTTTACTTTCTTATTTTTAGTTTTCATGTTGGGTATCCATTGTGTATATTCTTTTAATTGTTTAAGACCTTTTTTAACTCCGCCTGTTGTTTCTATATGTTCTTTCAATATATTCAGTCTTTTTTCTTTTGTGTGTTTTCTTATTGTTTCTTGAATCTGTTTACTTATATTTGCAATGTTTTGTTTGTTGTCTTTTCGTTTGCCCAACATTTTACTTCTCTCTTCCATTAGCTTTAATGTTTCTTCTCCTAACTTATTTAGTTTTTCTTTTTTATTACTAGCTTTGTTTATATTTGTAAGTTCCCTTTCTAAGTGATCATATTTTTCTTGTATTGTTTTCATTGCTTCTATTTTTTTTAATGTGTTCTCTAAATCATTCAAGATATTTTCTGATATTGGCAATGTTAGTGTCTTACTAGTGATTGAGTTTGTAATATGTTTCCTTGATTTATTATTTGTGACCTGTATATCTCCTCGTACCATTCTGTGATCTGTGTTAAAGTTTAACATGTTAAGTACTTCCACGTTATTAAAAATGTGTTTTTTGTCTGTAAGTATGAAGTCAATTTCATTTTTATCTCTGCCATTTGGTGCTAGCCATGTCCACTTTCTTGACTTTCGTTTTTTAAAGAAACTATTCATTATTTTAAGATTATACGCGAATGCAAAATCTATGAGTCTTTGTCCATTGTCGTTTCTGTTGCCACTGCTGTAATCCCCTAAGACAAACTCTTCTTTGTTTGTTTTGTTTCCAACTTTGGCATTAAAATCTCCCATGACGATTAATATATTCTTGTTCATCTTGTGTGTCACCTCTGTCAAGTCCCTGTAGAATTTATCTTTTGCTATTTTCGTATCTTTTTCTCCGGGAGCATGTACTTGTATAATCGACCAGGGTTGTTTACAATCTGCTAATTTTATATTAAGTACAGCAATTCTATCTGATATTCCTTCAAAACTTATTATTTTATCTTTCAAATATTTTTTTACTAAAAATCCCATTCCATGTGTCCCTTTTTGTTTACCATAAAAATATAAAATGTATTTTTCATATTCTCTTATCTCTTCTCCTGTTCTTCTTACTTCACAAAGACCTATAACATCCCATTTTATAGGCGTTATGGCTTCCTCCAGTTCATCTAGTCTGTTGTCTGACATTAGCGTTCTTACGTTTAAAGTTGCGATATGTACCTTATTTTGGTTTTTATTTTGGCGTAGGGATGTATTTCTATTTCTATCTCTATTGGGGGGTGTTGGTCGTGCAACCCCACGGGGACCAGCCGGATTGGGGTTGTCCTGTCTCTGGTTGCTAATATTTAGTTGCTAATTGAGATTGTTTGGAATTGAGTTTGATCTCGGTCTCAACAAGTCAAATGCGTTCCTTCTATTTTCTTTAATATTTGTATTACTGGTTATCGTCTTCTTGGTCTGATGTAGATTTGCCGGCGAAGTTGATTGTTCTCTTTTCCTTTTTTCTTTGTTTGGGTTTCCTTCTTTTACTACTAAAAGATCATATTTGATGTATGCTGTGTTTCCTTTTGCACGTTCTTCAACTAGTTTCGGCTTTAATTCTTTTCTTTTTTCTAACACTTCTTTAGGGAAATCTTCAGTGACGTAACCATCTTTGAGGCTCTTCTTTAATTTCAATATCTCACTTCTCTTCCAGTTGTTAGCAAAAACAATGAGAACCGGTCTTATTTTGTTCTCTTTGTTAGGACCGATACGGTAAATTTTCGATACATCACTGGCTTCCAAGGTTATTTTCAAATCATTTTTAAAAATTTCCTGGATTTTTTTAAGTAGCACTAGAGAAGAATCCCCTGTCTCTTTCAGACCAAAGTATAGAAGATTATTCTTCTTTTTTTCCTTCTCGAAATAATCGATCTTTTTTTTCCAATATTTCTATTTTGTTTTTTAAAATTTTGTTTTCTGTAATCAATGGTTCCAGTTTTTCGTCCATTTTTTCGAATATAATATTTGTTTGCTTTTCCATCTCTATTTTCATTTGATCAAAAAGTATTTTAAATTGTCCCTCCATTTTTATATATTTTTCTCAATGGCAACACTGACCTTTGTTTGACGTTTGTAGGTATTACTAATCTGTGCGATGACGTCTGTCACTTAAATGAAATGTCAAATGTAATGATTGCTCACTTTCTTGGAACTAGAAATTTATTAAGTATGAAATGATGATATTTTTATTGTTTGTATGAATTACTTCACTGTTAGTATTTACCAAGATATTCGGTATCAACTGATGTGTTCGTTTATTGTAGCAGTTCTTGCGATAGCACTGAATAACTAGGGTTTTCTATTTAATTTCGGCGGACGAAAAAACGGTAATGTTTACAATTTGACAACCACAGACTACTATATAATCCTATAAAATCAATAAGTAGGTACAAATGAAATTCAAATCAAATTTATCATTTCCAATAAACGCTCTATAATTTGCCCTTTAAAAGACAGAAATTTGTATTCAGTTCGCACTCAGTCTGGTAAGCCATAAGGAGCAGACGACTTGCTGCTAGAAAATGACGAAACTTGTAACGAAAAGTGTTCGTGATTTACTTACTAATCAAGCCGAACTCTTACGAAAGTTACTGGCAGTAGCCGACACGTCGATATGCCTCTATCATTAACATTAACACTGTTAGTAATTTAAAACCTTGCGGAAGAACAAAACTTTAACAAGAACCTTCTTCTCCCGTTCTTCACTATTCAAGTTTCTTCTGGCAGTGAATGCCTTCAACGAATGAGAATGAATGCATTCTTAAGCTTAATTAAAAGAAATTAACGGTTAAGTTACGTTGGCAATGTTGTTTAGTAGTGGGAGAAACAACAACATATACATAAATAAGAACAGTAACAACAGCTCAAGTTTAAATTATATTCATAGAAGTTCGCGCATTTGTGTGTACCTACATACCTAATTTCGTTGAACAAAATTTCTAATCAACTTAATTTATTATGGTTTTGATAACTAGGCCGTAACGAAGATCTACTTTTTAGAACCATGAATAAAATATCATATTCCCTATCTTGTTAAAAGATAGGTAAGTAGATCATCAATATCATCATAATAATTTCAGCCTTACGTCCCACGTAACACGGGAATCCCTCCTTTCACGAACCAAGGTATTGAGCCCACCACGCAGCACTGATTGGCGAAGGACAGGTTGATTGCAAGATCATTATAGCAATTTCATTGAATATACAAGTGTTTGCTTTTAAAATTCTACAAGAACTATAATACGACCTGTAAGATCCAAATGTACACAGTGCGACATAGTGCGACTTGTAAAAGAGCAAGTACGTACATGAGATTTAGCTAGTTAACGAAATATGTTAATAATATAGCAATTGAACGATGTTAATCTTTGGAATTCGCTGCCGGCTCATGTGTTTCTATTTCCTATGATCCCGGGTCTTTTAAGCAGGCCGTGAACCAGCATTTTGGCAGGCCGCCATGAGTGGGTGCGCTTTGTACCGTGCTTATTTTACGGTATGAAGCGCTTTCATTTTTTTGACTGCATCTGCTGCAACTGCTACCCATCAGGCAGGATGTAGTCATTATAATGTGTCACATAAAAAATAGAAAGAAGAAGTATTTTCTTGTCTAATAAACGGTATATGCGGAATCGTACACGGGTTTCTTACTTAGCACATCCCGTGACGTCAACATATCATACTGCATTCATGCCCTATATTTTGGTCCTTCGACGATTTTGAACTACGACTAAATGAAGTAGGTAGGTATTAACGATGAAGTTTTTTAACGAACAAAAAGCTTAATTTCTTTTTGCTTCTTCTACTTCTACATACAGGTATTATATATTAAGTGAATAAAAGATCAAAAATAATAATTGTCATTAATATTTTATGATTCATACATTAATTACATTGAACCTAAACATCAAGTGAAAAGTATCCAGTTTCTACAGACTGGTGCCACTGAGATGTAGGTAATTGTGCTACTTGTATACCTTTGAAAAATACATACTAATACATCATTACGAATCTAATTAATGTTTATCTATAAATCTTTATTAGTAGTAGTTTATTTAATGAATCAATAAACATTTAAAATAATAAATTGTAAAATTTTATTGTTCTTCTAATTGCTTAGAAATTTTGTTCAAGAAGTGTTTAACTATCGGTAGGCTTTTGTTGTAATAGTTAATATTTTTGCCAATTATCTTATAATCGCGTTTTGTAAATACATCATGCAGCTAATTACCATACATAAGGAAAAAAAAATCCTTACGTTCTTTACTAATATCTCTGAACGCGTCAGTAGCCCAATAAATTATTGTCTGTAATCGATAGCTTTTTACGTGGTAAGTGGTAATTTAGTTTTAAATATTGTATTAAACTAAAAAACTTTAAGCACACACACACTACTGTTATGAATGTGAAAGATTGTTCATAATAATTTTTTTATCTTGCCCAGACCAAGATGTCTGTTATTTAATAAATAATAAGGTAAGAATAATAACAAATGTAATATATATTTTCTGAAAATTACAGCAATTATATAGTTCCTGTGTTATGGATTCTAAACAACGGATAAACATACTTAAATACTATTCCTTTTTGTACATACATACTTAATATACGTAGGAAAACACCCAACTTAATATACATAGAAATGGTTATTTTCTACCAACAATTTATCCGTTGGTTAAAATCTCTTTGCAAAGTGTGGGGCTTCAATGCCGCTGTGTGATGTCTTGAATTATTTTTAGTAGACAAACAGGGGGTCAGTAGCGAAATGTCCCTTGTTCTAAAAATTTATAACGAGCCCAGTGGGTTAAGGTTTTTTTATAACCAAGTGAAAGCAATTCAGTTTTTATAATTTACTTTTATTCCTCTTAATAAATAGACGTGTTTTCTTCGAGGGGACTTTTGCGAAAGAGACATTCTGCGACGGAGCCAAATAGGGTAAAGTAAAGTAAAAAGTAAAGTAAAAAAATTATTTATTTCATAAACTATTATACATAGTGCAGAGCTTAGTCTACTCGACAATTCACCAATATGTGGGCCCCACTGTAGCTTAGAGTCTAAAGTAATCCCTAAAAACTTGGAAGTATCCACAAGGGTCAACTCATCCTTCTTTACCATAATTTTTACCTGTCTGACGTTAGGCGTCACGAATTTAATACATTTCGTTTTAGCCCCATTTAATAGCAAATTGTTAACGTCAAACCAGTGCACCACCTTCGAGATCGCACTGTTTACTTCGTCTAAATTCTGATTTCGTTTTAACTTAAACAATAATGATGTATAATGATGGGCTTTATGGTTTTCGATTAAAGTGCTACTTTAATTGTATATAACCTGGGCTCATACGTAAAGTTGAGTTTAGCATGGAATAACAGGATTTTCCTATGTGATTTAATTCCTATGATATTTAAAAATTGTCACTTGAGCGTAAGCAAACAAGTAACGTGAAGAAATAACAAATTGTTAAACTTTTTTTAAAAGTTCATACCAATATGAAAAAGAAAGTTATTAATTTCTATTCGGTAGCTCTTCAAAAGCACATATCACAATTCGAAAATGAAAGCTGTATTTTTTCAATTATAGCTTGTCAATGTGACATAATTGATTCTTGAAGTGAGAGCGATCCACATCATGTTATCGAGAAACCTTCATTACTCATCGGTCGGTATCATTTACAATGACGTTTGATTTAATATGACGATTGAAACGGCCATTTTTGCTTGGTGAATTATGAATAAATAAATATACATACATACAATCACGCCTTTTTCTCCGATTATATTCCCACACTTCGCCAATTATGTTGTTGGTCCCACGTAATAAGTGGCGAGCCTATCGCCGCTTACCGGGCCCATTGTCGCCAGAGCCCTCGTCCGTTGATCGGCAGGTGCACCACTTGCAGGTGAGGTTGGGTTGACTCCTAAAATATTGGAAGGAGCCCAATACACATAAATAAATATTTTTTGACAATTACACCAATTATTTAGTTCCAAGATAAGTAACATTATAAACTTGCGTTATGGATACTAAATGACGGATAAACATACATAGGCACATAGGTACTTAGGAAAACACCCAGACCAGAACAATTTTACATGGTTATGCACACAGATTAGTCCTGTGTGGGCATCGAACCCACGCACTCAGGAGCGGAGAGCGGGTAGGTATACGCGCCTCCACGCCATGTCGGTCGTCACCGAATACGATTAGAGCCATTAGAGGTATTATAATCTATATTTTATTTAGTTACATACAGAAAAAAACAATAGCGAAATGGATTAATAAATATATTTCATTCATTCATCTCGATCTTTTAATGCTCCCGTTAGGTGGAGCCCTAACGGGACAGACCTAACCATCATGTCAGCCTTATATAGTCCACTGCTGAACATTGGCCTCCCCAATTTATATTTTCCCTAATCACCACGCTGGGCAGGCGGGTTGGTGATTGCAGTTCAAACCAGTATGCAGAATGCCGCTGCTGCCCATCCCTTACGACTTCCCTTGAGACGAGAGGTCGTGTCGTAGTACTATTCTAGGCCGGCACCACGCTACACAGCCCTAATGCGGACCGGCAAAGACAGGCGTGTGATAAAATGTATCAAGCCACCAATAAGGCATCTAACCTTAACAATTACCACACGTGCTGGCTACGAGCACTTCGCATGTAAATATCATTAGTACTCACACATATAACAAATGACTCGACATACTTTATTACATTATATATAACCGAGGCGTCAGCTTACCACTTAACCATAACAAAACTATCAAACTGATAGCTCGAAGCTAAGATTGGCATCCTAGACTGATTCACAACATAAATTAAAGAAAAATATGTAATCCGCCATTTTGTATCGGCGGCCATCTTAGATTTATAATGTTATTGATTTTATTATATTGATTTGTCATCTTAATTAAATGTGTGTACCAAATTTCAGATCAATCTGACAACAGGAAGGTGCTTAAATTTCAAATTTTTGAATTTTGAAAAATAAACAAATGAATTCCGTACGGGTCGAGCTAAATAAAACCGTTTAACTAACAACAACTTCTGCTTGTTCCGAGGTTAAAACAATCATATTATGAGGCTGTGACTTCTTTTTACGAATGTTTATTAAAACATCGACTTACTTCTATGGTTTGAAAGATAATTTTAAAGTTTACCTACGCATTTTGAACTCGAGTGTAATAATTGTTGATTGTAAATTTTTACAACAATGTACAATGGAGCTGCTTATTCCAAAAGGAATCTCTTCCAGTAGTCGAAATAGGGAAAAAGCATTAAAAAGTTACGAGACAATCAAAATTATAAAAGTAACAAAAAACATGCAAACACTTCAAATTAACCTACCACGTATTATAACTTTTATCATTTACTAAATAAATGACTTGATTTGATTTAACAATCTTGTCGGAAATGACACAGCACTCTTAAACAGGTCATTTAACTTAATTTTAGGCAAAAGTTAGCCTAATTGCATACGGTTTGCACCACTATTACTATATACTCATAATACTATTGAATAAATAACGTTTTGTTTATTTATAGCCGTTACGAAATCGCTTTCATCTCGATGACACTTTCTTGCGCGAATCTGATATAATATATGTATAACGGTTACGTTATATTTTATTCATGAATAAAGTTCAAATAATTATGTCTAACGTTAGTCATGACGAAGTAGAAATGAGTTTTAAGAAAATTATTGCTTAAGGTTTTTTAAAAGTTTATTTAATGTGGTAATTTGTTAAAGCTAATATAAAATATTTACTATAAATGTACTCAATATTTAGCAATATTAAAACTGAGAAATGATATTGTATTTTGTTCCTATAAAATTTTATTTATATTAAGACTTCTTATACTCAAGAAATAAATAGGATACGATAAATTAAAGAAGTGAAGCCGCGGGCCGAAGCTGGTAAAAAGTTTTTTTTTGTCTATGGTTTAGAAATACACAAACACTTGTTCGTTCTTTAAAGTTTACCTTTGTGGAAAGGAAAGGATATTTTTTTTTACATTGTGATTATAATATCAGTTTCAAGAGTGACATTGATCCAACAAGTAGAGCAGCAAAGGTCGCGCGTTTAACTCTTTTGTATGGGCGCCATCACTGGCACGGCTGCTCACAATACAATGTATCGCCACATCTTACCTAACTTAATAATATGCATTATACGTTATTTTTATTAAATTTTTCATTGTGTTTAAATCACTTTTGAGAATTAAATTTGTTATTAAAACATTAAATGTTACATAGGTACATACATTATTTTTATTCGTCACTGCCGATCAACGGACAAGGCTCTGGCGACAATAAAGTTTCCGGTAAGCGGCAATAGGCTCGCCACCTTTTACGTGGAACCAACAATATAATTGGCAAAATGTGGGAGTATAATATGCCACTGCCTACGCCTTCGGGGAAACAGGCGTGATTGTATACCTGTATACGTATGTTGAACTTTAACGCATTAAATTTGTTATATAAATATTTAGTGCGTACTTAAGAATGTTATCTAACTCATAAAAACTAGTTACCACAATGTTTTCTGGTTTTTGAACAACATTATCTACATAGTTGACTTTATTGTCAGATTAGCATCAAAATTAATGTGAGTCACTCAAAAAATAAATAAAAATGACCTTCTAAATATATAATATCTGACTAAGTATGAATTGGCTTATTAAATACAAGATGTAAAGTTAAACCAGGTTTAAAACTAGTGCTGTCACTTTTATTTGATTGTTTTATACCGACCGACTATTTATTGACGACCGATATGGCGTAGAGTAGAGGTCAGTATATATGCACTCCGCTCCTAAGGTGGGTTCGATTTCTACACAGGACAAATCTTTGTGTGCATGAAATGAAAATTTGTTGTGGGCTGTATGTTCCCTTTGTATACTAAGTATGTATTAACAAAATAAAAGTATTTAAGTATGTTTATCCCTTATTTAGTATCCATAACACAAGTTCTGAATGATACTTATCTTGGAACTAAATAATTCGTGTAATTTTTAGAAATTAGTTATTTTTTATTATACCTGGTGTAACTTTATATTATGTTTTATAAGAAGCCCCTGAATCTCGGAAAGTATTTAACCTTAAGAACTGAAGTTGGGCGTGTATTTAGTTTATAGCTGGAAGATGTCAGCAAAAAATGATTACTGAAGTTTCTACTAACAGTATGAACGGTTGTACTAAATATTGGATACGATATGATGTTAGAATTCAGTAATTTTAGATAGAATAATGTAGATTTTGTACTCTTAAAAATGTAATTTTTTATTTTGCTATATATATCGCTGACAAGCATTAATAAGAAATATGTTTTGGAAATTTTTACGACCGATATGGCGTAGAGGTCAGTATACCTGCACTTCACTCCATAGGTCGTTGGTTTGATTCCCACACAGGACAAATCTTTATGTGCGTGAACATGATTTGTTCTGGTCTGAGTGTTCTCCTATTTATTTACAAAAAAAAGGTTTGTAAGTATGTTTATCCGTTCTTTAGTATCCATAACACAAGTTCCTAATAATACTTATCTTGGATCTAAATAATTGGTGTGATTGTAAGAGAATATTTATTTATTTAAATTCAAAACTGTTCGTGAATTATGTATCGCGTGTGACATTAGGAGCGTCTATGATTCAATTCAGCAGATCAGGCGTGTTTCACAGTGTTCAAATTAATTCCTATTAGTATTTACTTGTTACATACATACATATTATCACGCCTGTTTTTCCGAAGGGATAGGCAGAGGCATATTATACACCCACATTTCGCTAGTTATATTCCTGGTACTCCCATCATAGGTGGCGAGTCTATTGCCGCTTCCCGGAAACGTTTATGCTCGCCAGAGCCTCGTCTGTTGTTTGGTAGTTGCACCACTTGCAAGTGAGATTGGCTTGGGCTCCTCAGATATTTGTAGGATCCCATACACATTATACACCCATCAGCCATACGAAACTGTAATTTATAACTGCATTGTAAATTCTATTTAGACAATGCGAAACAGGATTAGTAATACTACGAGTGTTAACTATAGCGTGGTTCCTCCGTCATGCCTTTACGCGTAACCGGCATATCTAGACAATACTTCGCCCCAGACGAGTATAAACAAATTATATTGCTATTATGTTATTATAAATAGAATTTTTGTTGGCTCAGCCCAAGTAAACCATGAACAGAATTAGCCACGCTCATAGTTAAGAACAATGCAAATATGCAATGTTTTGAAGAGTTAAAGTTACAAAATGTGTGAATTGGTCGCGTTATGTTCATGGACATCGTTTCGTATTTATGATTTATTTACTCTCAAATGTATACAAGGTTAAAAGGTTTATGTATTTACTTACTTATGTTTATGTACTGGTATTCTTATTTATTTAAAATGCTTTTTACGAGCAACAATTGAACATTGAACACATTAGAAGTGTACGTACTTTTTGCCGCGTACCCTTGCATTGTGGAATAACTCCCTGACGAGGTTTTCCTAAGAGATTGTAGCAGGGGGCTCTTCAAGAAGAAGACCACGCGTTTTGTTGGTTTCACATGAAACAATGTTTTTATGATTTATTTACACTTTAATGTGTAAAACAGAAACCAGTTGGGGTTATATATTTACATACTTATGTTCATGTATGGGTATTCTTATTTGTTTAAAATACTTTGTATAAGCAAAAAGATTAAATAAAGATGAATTTATTTTTAATAATGTTTTGTTTTATGTAAGGCTAACGTTTAAGCATATGCAATTTGAGTACATAAATCATAAAATGTCTATCCTGAATCCTGAATCTCTGTCACCTTGGTTTGTCAGGGACTCTCTTGTCGAGAAGTGGCTTTAAAGTACGTACGGGCTTTAGATTGACTTAATTATTAGGTCGGGGAAAAAGTCTTTTCGCATAACGTAGGTATAAACTTATTATAAAATTTTTTTGACTGTACTATTTGTGTCTGGCTGGTTTTGGTAACATTAAAAAGGTTCCATTATAAAGAAAAGAAAAAAATAAAAAAAAGTTGTTTCCCGCTATTTTTCATTTGTTTTTCTCTCCGTAAAAATGAGTGAATCTAATGAAGAAATTCGATACATTTTAAAATTTTATTATAAAAAAGGCAAAAATGCAACTCAAGCAGTGAAAAAAAATTGTGATGTTTATGGACCTGATGCAGTGTCAGTAAGAGTAGCACAAATTTGGTTCAAACGTTTTCAGTCCGGAAATTTTGATGTTAAAGATGCACCTCGCTCTGGTCGCCCTGTTACGAATAAAATGGACGCCATTTTTGAAAGAGTGGAGCAAGATCGGCATATTAGTAGTTACGATGTAGCTGAAGAACTGGGAATTGGCCACAAAACAGTTTTGACCCATTTGAAGAAAGCTGGTTATACAAAAAAGCTCGATATTTGGGTGCCACACGAGCTCACTCAAAGAAACTTAATGAACCGTGTACTCATTTGCGATTCATTATTGAGACGTAATGAAACCGAGCCATTTTTGAAGAGATTGATAACTGGCGATGAAAAGTGGATCACGTACGACAAGAACGTGCGAAAAAGGTCGTGGTCGAAAGTTGGCCAGGCTTCACAGACTGTGGCCAAACCTTTTTTTTTTTTTTGATTTACGTCGGTAACAAAATGCATTTACGCACTGTCTCCCGGCCAAAAGGGGGAGACCGGGAGGGGGTGTGGGGCTCACTGCGGCAGACGCGACCGCCGCAGTCCTACCCACTAAAAATCTTCCGACGACGCCCACCGCTGTTGAAGAAGGGGCGGGGGGCCAGCACCAGGGGATTTGTAGTTTCTGGCACCCCGCCCGCGGCCAACGTCCCCCGGATCAGAACCGGGGAGACCTCCTCAGGAAGGCGCAATTTGTAGCGCCCCCCCTACCTCCTTGTGCGGCCATGGCGTAACTGGCCGACTTCGGGGGGGGTCTATGGCGAGACGGAAGGGGCCCCCTGCCCCCGCCGCCTAAGACCCCCCGGGCGCTGCCTGACGGGCCCTCCTGGCCCGCCCGCTGCGCCAACGGCGTAGCCGGAGAGAGAGCGGGTCCCGCTCCCTCTCCCGCTCCGCGGCCTCCTTCTGCGACATCACCACTTCGCAGAAGGAGGCCATCGCCTCCCACGCTGTCTCGCTGTCGACCATCTTTTGCATGATGGTCGGCAGCGAGAGAGCCACTCCACCCAGGGCCGCGGCCAACGTCGACCGCGGCCCCGCCCACGCAGGGCACGCCACCAAAGTGTGCTGCGCGGTGTCTTCCGCGCAGTCACAATGGTGGCAACACCGGGTCGACTCCCCCCCGGCGACGTCACACAGATACTTCCCGAAGCACCCGTGCCCGGAAAGTACCTGCGTGAGCCGGAAGGTCATCGACCCCCACCGACGGCCGACCCATCGCTCCAAGATGGGCCCGACCGCCTCGAGGATACGGCGCCTCGATCCTTCGGCACGAAACTCGGCGCTCCGAAAAAGCTGCCGCCGCCATGCGCCCAGAGCCTGCCTCTGAGCGTCTCTACGCCACCGCACCACAGTGTCCGGTGCGGGGCGGAGACCCTGGCTCCGGGATTGCGCGCCTCGCCAGAACACTGCCGAGAGAACCAAGGCGTCTAGGTCCCACGGCAGCGACCCGGCGAGTGCGCAAGCCACCTCCACAGAGATGGTGCGATACCCCCTAACGACACGGTTCGCCATGACCCTCTGCGACTGTTGCAGGACCTGTCGATGGCGACCCGATACGGAGCTCGCCCAAATTGGGGCCCCGTACAAGGCTATGGATCGCACCACCCCCATGTAAAGGCGACGGCAACTGCCGCCACTCCCCCCGAGATTGGGGAGCAGGCGAGATAGAGCTCCCGCCGTGCTCACCAACCTCGGTGCTAGGTGCCGAAGGTGAGGTTCGAAGTCCCATCTGCTGTCGAGAAGGACGCCGAGATACTTTAGCGTGTTCCCGACAGGGATGGGAGTTTCTCCTACCACAATACTGGAGCCCGCAGGCGGCCGCCTCCGGGGACCATGAAAAACGATAGCCCCGGATTTGTGCAGTGCCACTTCGAGCCCCAGCCGCCGTATCCTCTGGACTACCGCCGCGACGCCGACGGTGGCCAAAACTCTCGCATCCCGGAGGTCAGAACCCCAGGATGTTACGAGGGTGTCGTCGGCGTAACAGATTACGTCCACGCCGGGCAGGTTCACACAGCGCAGAACGTAATCGTATCCGATGTTCCACAGGAGTGGTCCTAGGACAGACCCCTGCGGAACACCGCACACCATACGCCGACGACAGCCTCCCCCTCCTATCGTTGGGAAGACTACCGCCCTCTCCGACAGGTAGCTCCCCAACAATCTCCGCAGATATGGAGGCACCTCGTGGAATCGGAGCGCCTCCATAATCGTTGGCCAAGGCAGGGTGTTGAAAGCGTTCGCGATATCGAGCGACACCGCAATCAACACCCCACCCCGGGACACCGCCTTCTCCGACAGGTCCTGCAAGCGGCCGATCGCGTCAATCGTCGATCGGCCGCGGCGGAACCCGAACTGGAGGTCGGACAGATCTGGTCCGACCTCCTCCAGGTGCTCGACGAGGCGGTTGGCGATGACACCTGTGGCCAAACCTGGCCTAACACGAAATAAGGTGATGCTGTGTGTATGGTGGGATTGGAAGGGCATTGTTTATTATGAGCTTTTACCGCCCGGCAAAACCATCGATTCTGATCTTTACTGCCAGCAACTGATGAGATTAAAGGAAGCAGTCGAGAGAAAACGGCCGGAATTGATCAACAGGAAGGGTGTGGTCTTTCATCACGATAACGCTAGACCACACACATCTTTAGCCACTCAGCAAAAATTAAGAGAGTTCGACTGGGAGGTCCTAGTGCATCCACCATATAGCCCTGACCTTGCGCCTTCAGATTTTCACCTGTTTCGGTCTCTGCAGAATTCTATAGGTTCTGTAAGGTTGACCTCAAGAGAGGACTGCCAAAACTATTTGTCCCGTTTTTTTGATCAGAAGTCCCAAAGTTTCTACAGTAACGGGATAATGTCTCTGCCCACAAAATGGCAGAAAGTTATTCAACAAAACGGTACATATATATTGTAAATAAATGTAAATAAACTTTGAAAAAAATGTCTTGACTTTTCATACAAAAATACGAAAAGACTTTTTCCCCAACCTATTATATAAGATGTCGCAGAATTGAGTGTCAAGCGAAAGTCCAGAGATAGAATGTCCCCTGAGGTACCCGAATTAGTTATAAATCAACGAAAGTAATTTTTGTACTGTATACCAACATTTTCACACAAGGTTTTTAATTTGATGAGTCACTTTCATGTTAACCATGAAGCGGAGAAATTAAATTATGAAAGAACAACATGTGAAGATACAAGTGCGAATTAAAAAAGTCTATAAAGTGTTCAACTTTTTTTAAAAAAATATTTTGATGTAGTTCAAATTTTCCTAATTCAGAAAAAAAAACATAATTCAAAAACTTTAAAAAACCGCGAAACATTTATGAGGGTGATTTGGGTACCCCAAGAGGTGCTCTATCTCAGGACTTCCGCTTGATACTCGTTTCTGATACATCCTGTATAGAAAATACCCGAACTAATGTAAACATATCTATTCACAACACAATTTCTTTATAATTTTTACATATCGAATTTACGCATGCATGCATGCATTTATATATGTAGTTTTATTATGAGACGAAATTTTGGCGAAATCTTGAAACTAAACAATGGGTATTATTATACCAGAATTATTTATTTACTGATACCAACAACTTCCATTTCGCTCAACTAACAGTATAAAAGAGGCCTGTCATGTAGCCATTATAACAGTGCAACAATGGCAGCGAATGTACTGCTCCGACACACTTTCATTGTGGGGCAGCGGCGCTCGCTCATTACGTGGAAATTAAAAAGGTTCGGTTTCATTTGACGCAGTCAGCAATGTCACTAGAATTTAATCGTCGCCACTGGCTCGGTAAGTGCGAGTTCCTCACCAATTAGCAGTTGAAACCATTTCAATTAATTGGGTTTCTAGTCGCTTTTATAGTGTCTTGAGAACACGATAATGCAAAATAAGGGGAACGTTTACTTCTAAGAAAAAGATGTTAATTTTGGATACATTATATTTTCTTTATATTAATTAGCAGGTTCATTAATTGCCGGTTTCATAAAGTCTGAGCAGGATATTCTCGTTAATTAAAATGACAATTTTATATGGACTATCTGTCAAGTAAATGCTAATGGAACCTTATTTAGACATGTTGAAACAGGCCCTTAATGTTTATTTGAACTATCGAAGAGCTGATTAGCTTTTGTTGACTGTCTGGTCGGTGCAAACTTCCTTAAATTACTAAGTATTGTTAATAGATATTTCATTTTTTTAGGGCGACTGATGTGGCGTACAAATTATACGACTGTATTGGTGTGATTTAGAAATGAATGTATCTCTCTTTGTTCATACCTGCAATTATCGTGGTTTCTTCAGGACAAATTACGTTCCGGATGGATTATACTTTTATGTTTGTGAAAATCATGCACACACAGAGGGAACAAATTGCGACCTTAAATACAAATACGTTTTATTTGTAGCACAAAAAGTCAAAAATATATTATCTGTTAAATATATATCAAGTATGCTATGTCTGATTTAACCATACAATGGACCATACAATATTCCCTTTGGGCTGCAGAGGTCAGATGGCAGTCGCTCTATGTAAATTCTCCATTACTGAAATTCGGCCATACTTCGTTAATCCAGTGAATATAATGATCGTAAATGCTATGTATAGCCGTCAATGGTAAAAAGTTTAGTTATGTTAAGTGCACACACACAGAAATTTGTCTTTATCAAATAGAATCGTATGTAGGGTGTTCACTAAAATGATTTTGAGTTTTTCCCATTGTCTGTATAAATTATACAAGCTCTGTTAAACATGGCGCTGTGTAATATGTCCTACACAATCATATTCATTTTATTTAACAAACCAAACTACATTTTTTAAAACCATAATAATCACATATTGTTTGCTCATGGTTACTAAACCGACATATATTATATATGATAGATATTTAGTACGAGTAGTAATGTCGGTTTAGTATATAGTTTGTCGGTTCGGTATAGTATATAGTAATTACTCGTTTAGAGTATTTGCCAGTGTCAAGTAATATAATATATCAAGTTATTTGAATAATTGCATCATTTCCGTTATTCAATACAGTCAAAGTAAAGTGTCTCATGGTCCAGTCAAGTCAGAGTCATACTCCAATAAAATAGTGGAGACTTTACTGACGGCTTTTAGGGAGTATTGGAGACTTTAATAAAGGCTTCTAGGTAGTTTTAAAATCAACACGGGAAATCACAACTAACTGCAATATATCACTCTCCAACATTTGTGTACATTGCCAATAAAGATATGTCTAAAAATCCACTATATTTTTACATAAAAACTCGAATTTACACTAGTTCTGAAATATGTAATACTGCCGTGATGTGTCTTATTCCGCGCTGGCGCCAAAATTCAAAAATATAAATTATTAGTAAAAGCAAACATTAATTGAATATGTATGTATGAAAAGGTTAAAAGCGAAAGCCCACTTTATTAGACCTCTAACTTAGAGCTTTACGTCATATTTGACAGTTTAAATTACAACTTTGTATAAACTATCTGTAAAGTAAACGGTAATGGTCATTGTTAAACAGGCCCTTAATAAAATATCGTCCAGTTGTAAGTTAAATTGGAAGCGGTTGAAGGCCGCTTTCACCTCTTGAGAACCGATCACTTTTAAGACCGATTATTAAATTTAGTAGTTTTCATATCTAAGAATCAAAATATATTTTCATCATGTCACACATTTAAACTGAATTACAATTAATCATTAAAATTAAACAAATTTTAATAATTTCAATCGGGGTTTAAGTGCGCAAAATGTGCTTTAATTATAATGTATTTAATAGCGTAAATAAAAGAAAACAATGAAGCAATTATGAAATATTTATGCATGAAAAGCAAAAGGCTCATTATTAATTTTTTATAAAATATCGTCTAGTTATTCGAACAAATAGAAGAGGTTGAAGGCCGCTTTCTCCTTTTGAGGAGTGAACTAGTGGCCGCGTGGTCACTGAGCTGCCTGTCCGAAGGTTGTAGAAATGCTCTTACGGCTTATATAGGTCACAGTTGTCAGAGGCGGATTCAGGGATGGGAATGATTTGTTGCAATATTTTAAAGTATATGTCAAGTTTTTAGTGGCTATTACTTTATACATTCATGTTGTCCTGTTTATAGCGTTTTTATATTCTTTCTGTCTGATAAAACTTGTTTTCTTTTAATTGGCCTGATTCAGCTATATATCGTTTTTATGTCTTATGTTATGAATGTCCAAACGAGTATCACTTAAATTGCACATAAATATTATATAGTAAATGCTTACTTCGATCTTTTGTATTTATTTTATACACGTTAAATAAGGGTTTTTTTTTCTTTGGTGTATTTCGGTGATTCTCAAACTATGTAAAATTAATTTTCATTACAAAGAAATCTCTTTAACAAAAATACTTGTTGACCTATCTACTTTTTAATCGTAAATCTGATAAGTTGCGTATAATTTCTGCGGAAGTCACGGTGCGGCTATTAAAGTAAAAACGTGCAACAAATAAACGTGACCCCAGTCTAACATAATGAGAGCCTGGGTCTGACCCTGTCGAGATGCGCCCGAGTGAAAGTGAGTGCGACTCACGCGCATCGCCCGCTAGCCAGCTGCCACTGCGGCAGACAATGCCCGCGCCGAATTAGCTCAATTTCGTTTTCTATTTAATGCCAACAAACACACTGAATCTATTCAATGACCTGTCAATGACATTTAGATTGAAAAATATCTCTAAGCGTCAAACTTAGCTTTTATTTGCAATCTCGAAACATATCATTGTGTTTACGTCCAATTCAATGTGGACATAATTAATTTTGAAATGAAGTCTACACGGTTCACAATCGTATCTCAGACCAAATAAACTTTTTATTTGGTGTGAGATACGATTGTGACAAAACTTTTGCTAGAAAGCTCAAAAAAGGTGATTGATACTAAAACAATAATTGGGGACCAAAAATAATGTAATAAACGCTAGTTCTACATTATGTGGACGCGTAGAAAACGTTCAATAATTAAAACTAAGTAATACAACTTTACGTAGAACTGCAGTAACTCAATTATCAATCATTAAGTTCAGTGTTATATTCACATTATTTCATTGAGATGCATTAAACATATTAGTAGAACTGATTTAAATGTCTACTTTTCTCCTCAGTTTATTTTAATAACATAACATTCAATCAGGCAGGGTGTGATCATTATGAAAAAAACAACTGTTTAGGGATGAAGATTAATGTGTATGAAATCAATTAGCGACGGCTAAAACAGATCATCAGCTGCGATTTAGTACGGTCTGGCAAAAGAAAGTACGCAGAATTTGCATACAAGCGGCGATAATGTACTGCACAACCAAGCGTTTCGTAACGAACGGACGGACGGACGGTTGTGGCACAAAATATACAGAGTACTGATGGTAAGCTACATACAATGCACATTTTAATACGGTACATATAGTTGTCGTTCACGAAACCACGGAGAAGAACGCTCGTAACACTTCGGAATAGTGTCGCTTTTTATACGACTATGGAGACATAAAAAAGTAAATCAAAAATGTGTTTCTTATGTTGTTTCGGACTCTTGAAAAATCATCTTACTATTTAGACACAAATACTTATATATTTATTTTAGCTTTTTTTTTACTTTGAATCATTTATTCATCATCTCACCAAAAAATAACTGCAAAATCGGTTTTCTTTCGCACAGAGATTACCATGCAATAATAGAACTTTTAATGGCTATAGGGTATTTAATGTAAGGCCTAGTTTGCACTTGTACAATTGATTTATTTTTGGCAATCGCTTGCAATTCATAGTTAACCCTACACCAGAACGTGGTAGAACAGGTATGTGATTAATATACGTATTTTCGCAAGTTGCCACGGCAGCACGCCACACGCGTGCGTTGCACTTCCCCTTTGCGATGGCATTTCCTGGCGCTGCGGTGTCGACATAGACCACCGACTTCTTATTAGCTAATTCACCGACCTACCACGCATGTAATTATTCAGCCTTTACATTTTTTTACAAATATGAAATGATACTTATTATGTAAAAAAATCAGTCATAAATTATTAATATTTTAAAAAGGAGTGAATTTTTAGGTTAACCTGTTTATTTATTTTGTTTATAATTAAAACGTGTTTATTAATTTAAAACGTACTCATTCATTTAAAAATATATGAAAAGTAAAAATTCTTGTAACTCATCGATATTTTGCATTTTAAGGCCTAACTTACTGTTTTACGTGATATCGAAAAAAGTGGTATAATTTTCATATAGCAGCCACAATGATATTTTCGTCATAACATAAAAATATGTTTAGATATAAAAATAATAATAATAAAAGCCTTTATTCGCTGACCATTACACAGTTTAAACTTATAAACTATACTTATAAAACATTTTTTTTTAAACTTATTTACTATATAAACTTATATCTATTTATTAGCAACCACTTTGTTGGTCAGGTTGTCTGTCGACATAGGCCTCCCCCAACTGTTTCCACTTTTCTCTATCCCTGGCAGTCCTTCTCCATCCTTTTGGGAGATCATCCTCCCATCGTTTAATTTGACCTCCTCGTTGTCTTTTCCCATTTCTAGGGTACCATTCTATTACATCTTTCGTCCATTTTCCTTTGTTACTTCTCATTATATGCCCAGTCCAATTCCATTTTAGTTTTCTTATTTTTCGTAACGTATGTTTAGATAGTATTCTATGAAAATCATGACGCTAAATTTAAAATGATTCGTCAAGATCCTGCCCTGCTTTCAGTTTTTCTGAGGTCGACACAGCATGTCTCCTGATCATACTTCAAAGGGGATTCGGAAAAGAGCTTTACAGTCAATCGCTTACCTGACACCAACCCCCCTCCTCGGGAGTGCTGTTGGTGCTGACCCTACTATAAAGCCCATGCCGCACACTTATGCATGCCGGCGTAAACCGGGCGATGTGCAGATTTCTGAGGGATTTTATTCCTTGAGTCATGCCGAAGCCTAGCAGGGTTTAAATTTGATACGATTATGGACTTGGTATTAATCTGCCACATGTACTAGAAACTCAACTAATAAACTGCCGCGCACTGATGCACGCTGGCGTAAACCGGGCAATATGTAGCTAATATTCCTTGCAGTAGACTTATGGTGGGAACATTAGATTTGAAACGAGCTGCGGCCATAATTAAGACCATATTAATAAACATACCGTATTTACCAATGACTTGACATGTAAGACCCCAACCTACTAACCTACGCAATGCGTGTCATTATTCTGAGATCTTTAAACACAATTTGCACATATGTAAATACAGACGTAATTGACATCGACATCGCGTCAATAATTACATCTGCTACGATCATGCATAGTTATATCAAACTTGTTTCCTGCAATAAGTATTAGCAACAATTACCATGCACTCAATGCCAATAGTATATAGATAATTATAATAGTTTATGTCTAAGAAATCACGTCGTTATGGAATGGGGCCCGGGTCAATTTTATCAGAAGGTAGACTTCTAATTACCATACCAGAAATGTCCAATTATGTTGCAAATAAAGCTTTACTGTTTGCAAATAAAGGCCTTGTTTGGATTACCTGTTTCACGCAGGCTAACCACGGAAAATAAGCAACCATGAGCGGTTCCTAAAACGTCGATGTCACTGCGATTTGTTCAATTTTAGTTACTCTGCTCTCGAGATATTTAACAGCAGCCGCCGTGCAGTTTTGGGTTATATTCAGCCCAATTATTCATAACTTTACAAATAATTATCGTGTTAATACTGTATAATATTTTTATTTTGAATGTTGGGTGCGTTTGAGTGACTACTAAATCGTTTAGAATTTATTCTAGTAAGTTACGCGACAATCGGTTTTTATAATTGTTTTATAGAGTAGTACTAACCGCCTATTCTTGTGTCACATAAAATATATATGTATCATACAAGATTCTAATACATATGAAAATGGCGTTTTATAAAGTCAATTTTATTTTTGTTAAATATATGTAATTATTTATATACCAACATTTCGTAAGCCATTTAGTGATAACTTAGCCTTACCTTTTATTTAATAACAGTGAGAGATATTCCACTTAAAGGTAAAATTGACATTATAGCTTTATTAGTATTATTCACATATTTTCTCTATTTATTATGTAATTTATTTATAGATTCTTGTAACTTTTTATATTATCTATTAGATATATAGTCATATTGAAAAATGTCTACATAGTAATAATGTTGTTGAAATACATACTTAACTGAAATTTTAAATTTTGTATTCAAAAAGGACCTTCAGTGTTATTGCTGAACTTTTTGCTTAGTTTATAGTATATATTGTTCGGGCTTACGAATGTCGAGAGACCTTTTTCAGTGTTAACAAGAATATATGTGACTGTATACTTATGGTTTATTTTCATCCATTGTGACATTTTACCGATTATTATATAAAGTACTAACATAAAAATATTTCTATTTCCCATATTCCGACTATCGTTTGCCACCTAACAATTTAAAATGAAATTATCATTCAGCTCTCCATGGAATAGAAAGTTGGATGAGACTGGCAGATAAAATTTTATATCTCCTCTAAAATATTTTGACATACTTACTTACTATTAGATGCATCTAACGGTCCCCATATTCATTGAGTCTAACATGCATACAATGTCGTACACGGTAGTCTCATCGAGATGCAAGCCGATATCGTTTATTCAAATTACACCACAATCATTCGCATTATTTCCAGTTTTATTTGGGTTCGCGACGCCGGCGAACCGCGAAATTGGGGCGAATTGCTTGGGCTCAGTTTCAGGTCAATAGTTCCGTCCGACATGTCCGCTAGGTCATTTCTATTCTGTTGGAAAAATTCTATGTTTTCGAATTAACTTACTATCAACTGGCACCTAGTTTTATAGTAGGTATAAAACATTGATATGATCAAAAATATTGGGTAAACAAAACAAATCAATTGTTAGTACTCTATGTTATATCAGATTTCCAACATGTTTAAATAGTTCATTAAAAAATAATAATGGTTATTGGTACAGTTGGTTGTATATTGATGTATATTTGTTTTGTTAATAAAATGCTATCAAACTTGCCTTAATAAATAAGATTGAAAGCACAATGGACGCATTTTGTTGTCCAATTGCGGATAATGCCAACACTCGAAGAAGTGCCACCACGACAAAGAAATAATCATCATTTCATTAGATTCACTGTACTGGCATTTAAACTACTACGTAGAAAATCTTTTGGCAACCACAAAGGATTTTCGACGCAGTATTTTTTATTACTTCATTACAATTCATGTATACACGAGTAATGGCGCTTATGTAAGGATTTTTTATATGTGCGGTGAGATCGATCAACAAAGACTGACGACAATAGCTCCGTGATTCACTGTGATTTATTTGTCTGATTTGTATCTTCTCTTAACATTTATAGTAGAGATTAAACTAAAACACTATAAAAAGGCTATAAAAAAACTTAAGTAGATAGCTTAATGATTTATTTAAGTGTTAAAAGTTATTGCCATCCAAACCCATTTGTTACCGTCATTTATATCTATTAATGTCCTTCAACTGAGTTTAGACCTCCTCTCACTCTCCTTGCACCCATCAAAGGACTGACCTCTTATTTTGAAGATAGTTTTCAATCGTCTTGCGGAGCTATGAATTCATAAATAATAAATCATTATTTCTGACACCTACACCAATTATCTAGTTCAAAGATAAGTATCATTAAGAACTTGTGTTATGGATACTAAATAACGGATAAACATACATAAATACTTTTTTTTTGTAAGTACATACTTAATGTACATAGGAAAACCCCCATACCAGAACAAATATTCATGTTTGCACCCAGAGATATATCTTGTGTAGGAATCGAACCCTCGTCCTCAGGAGAGGAGTGCGGGTATATTCGCCACCACGCCATATCGGTCGTCAAATCAGTTACATAATTATTTGTATTTTGACTAAGGTGTATAGTTTGTGAAGTTAGGGTTTGTAGAGTTGGTGCGTGTATAGTTAAGCTTGCCTCTAAATGAGATCTGATACATATCTGACTGTGCTAAGCATATGTCTCGTCTTAGCAACGGGATCCTGCCGTTTTGCCAAAACTATTTTGACTTAACTTTTTTTACACCAATGCAACGTTGCGAATTATTTTAGTACGCAAATTTTCATTTGGTCAAATTTTTACTCGGCAGTATATTACTACGGATAATGACATTATGGCATTAGGTTTTTTAACAAGTAATTTATTACGGCAAACAAACTTTAGACAAATAACATTTAATCAAATGATTTGTTTGGACATAAAGTTTTACGTTTATTATTTTAAATAATCACAAACTAAGATATTAATACTAAATATATACTAAAAATAAAATAGTATAAGGAATGTTTGTTTAATATGTGTTCATAATTTTAAATAAACGTGATGATGATGAGTGAGGCTTAGATACATATTGGTTAGGTTAGGTTAGAACAGTGACCACAAAGCGCGCGAGCCAAGCGAGCGAAGCGAGCGTGCCGCGGTAGCGGCCGGCGAAGCGCCAGAAAATACTACTGTTGATTTATGTATGGCCAATATTTGTAGATTAGTATTAATAGTAAAGATGCAAATAGAAATGGTTATTTGAAAAGTTTCGAGACGAATTATTTGGCTTATTTTATTTTGCGTAAAATATGTAATACTAACTGAGTTATTGTGGAAACGTTCACTTGGAAAGCATTACGTTTACGATACAATTATTTGTGAAGAGTTTATTTGCCAAGTAATAATTTGGCAAATGAAATTTTACAAAACAATATTTGGGAAGTGATAATTTGTCAATTTTCTTTTGGTGTAACTAGGGATACCCCTTAGCAACACTATACACTCGGGCAAACAAAAGTGCAACGAATTTAGAGCCCGTTGTTACACGTCTTATTATTCGAAATTTTAGACCTTTTTGGACCCTGTTCGGCATGACATAAAGAAGCTAATTCATTTACCACCCCTCTGGGATACTCAGGATAACCTATAGGTACCCATTTCTGTTCTTTTCAAAATAAGCTAGTAGAATTGTTTAGTGATAATCCTGTTATGAGAACAAAAATATCTCAGAATGAAGACATAATATTTTGTTAATAAATATTGCCTAAAGAACTACCAATTATTTCTACTAAGTAGCTAAAAATTATTTGATTTTATAGTTCATAGTAGTTAATCTCATAACATTTTATGTTTCTGGATGTACTTGTTATAGTAAGAAATAAGATACCTAGGCGTGGCTTCACAGACTCAATACATTTACGGGTTTCTTATAACCCAAATTTATAGCTGCCTCGATATAACATGTCTTTAAACTCGATATGAGTAGTATTATTCGAGACACTTAAATATTTACCTACTTACCTGCGGCGAATTAAGTAGATACAGTCTGCCATTGGCTCAATGTGTTATTTTAACTGTTGTATAAACTGTTATTCCTTGTAATAAGAGTCACCCTTTTCCTGTTCTTGGTAATAAACTAGTTATAAATCAAATTACCTTACACAGCCCTTTTAGTCTCAAACGAAGAACAGATAGTAGGTACTATGTTTTGTGAAATTAAACACACAGACCTAGACAAATATTCGTATTTATGCATACAAATATATGTCCTGATTTGGAATTGAACACACGGCGTTAGGAACGGAGTACAGCCCAGTACAGGTGTACTGACCTCCAACCTATATCAGTTGTCGTAAGTACTACAACTACACCTATAACTAGGTCATCGAGAAAGGACTGTCGAGTTAGGTGAATGTGTTATCTAATTTATTACTTAATAATTAATTCATAACTTAATATTAACTAGTCTAAGATACAATCAATGGCCTCTCATAACGTACACATAAAATAATATCAAATGTGTATTCTTAACGAATATATCAATGTCAATATTATTTTAATTCATGTACATTTTAACATGCACATAATATAATAACTTTTAAATGTAAAACTGCACGCATACATTTTTTTTACACAATACAAAAAAATATTGCGTTCAAAAAAGTACATGTTTGCTTTATCTATTGTGTTAGTACTTACATAATGGTTACCTAGTTTTTTCTGTTCCGTGTGTATATTTAAGTTTACAAATAAAATAATCTATTTATCCGGTTGGCAAGCTGTTCGCTAGAAAGATTTACTTGGTATATTCAATAAAAAATACGTTCTCCCAAATCCTTCTAAAAAGGCGCTAGAGTAGCAAAGAAGTATGATTTTTATACTGTTGTCGACAGAGTGATGTGCGCAGAGATTTACTTCTATTGTGTTCTAGTATTTTGCCGCTTTATTAATTTATACACCTCACCTACTTATGGTACCTAACTTCAGGTCCCATTCACGGACTCTTTTGCACATACAGAGAAGGTTGTCCTTAACTCAAACCTCCATGCAGGACGGTAGTCAGCGAACTATATATTTCTTCTTTTTTAATTAATTGATCTTTTAAGACAGTCTGATCAAAAGTTGCTATGACAATTCAATCAGACTCCATATAATAACTACCTAAATGAACAGTACATAAGAAACTAAACAACTATTAAAGTTTGATTTCATTACAAATTCTACATTTTGAATCTTATTAGTCAGTAAAAACTTTGTAGGAAAAGACATTGAAAAAAGCTTACTGAAGAAACAAAAAGCTCTATTTGTCATGCTTATGTCACCAGAAGCTGTACTCCATAAACAAACATTAACTATTATTTATAATCTACATAAGAACAGTACACCTCATGGTTCCTCTGTTCGCTCCAATACAGAACATTTTAAAACGAGTGCATCCGGAAATCCACTAACTTACCTAAATACATGATTATCATCGCGTGTGCTCACTATTATCAAGATTCTACCCACGTTGACACCTTTCGCGGGTCATGCACAATTTAACATTCAAGCCGTTCCTCGGATTTACTACCAGGGTACCTCGTTTCGTAACCTATATTATTCGAAGTCAGGCGAGGTAGCAACTGTTTCGTGTGAGTCTCTTGTAGCTATTTACACGTAACCGTAACGTGAAAGTAATGTTAATTAATTATATTTTTACTAAAAGAGGTAGATTTCATACTAGCTTTTGAAATCAGCCAAATTAAGACAATAATTGACGTACATAATTTGAATTCGCGCTATCCTTTTCATTATCATTGGAAACGTGTTATCTGTCTCATTTATAATTGTTACCATGGATATGTCAGAGGAAAATATTTATATGTTGTAATGGAACTAAATATGATTACGGCGAAGTAAGTATAAAGATACCTTACCTTTCAGTAAAATAAAAATGTAATATACTTTATTGTCTTTAAGATCAACAAGATTATTCAGATTCGTATAATTTTTACAAACAAAATGGAAATAAAATAAAATGTTCAACAACAATAAAAGAGATAATAAAATAGGAGCGGTGCTATAATTAAGTACAAGAGAGAAATAACTCTACATTGGATTCTTTGTCAGAATTAGTCAAGGTTTGTTAGTTAGTCTGTCTGTTGTGTATTTTTCTTGAGATTTGTCAGTCTGTCGGTGACTCTAATCGGAGGATTTTTCAGTCAGTCTGTCGTGATTCTAAATAATTAATAGTTAAATGTATTTATTTGATAACAATGGTCCTATTGTTAGATCACCGCCAAGTTTTTCTTAAGACTAGCAACAGCTAATATCTACTTAAGAAAGAAAGGAGCAATTCATGTCACTTCCAGGCAGACTTGTCTTTTATAAAATCTTTCACACTATATTCAGCCTTCTGGCAAAATTCCATTTTACATAGTTTTAAAATTAATTTATAGATAAATTAGCCACATCATCTGCACATGAGAATACTATTGAGTAAGTATTTGTAACTTTATGAAGCCTATACTTAGGCATAGCCAGTTTATTTTTATTTCTTAAGTTTAAATTATGTCTATCACTGTTTTTACATAACTAACTTTTATTTTTATGCGTATACAATAATACATTTACAAAAATGTCCTGTGAATACAGTCATAATGCCTAGTTCCTTAAACTTATCTCTCTATGAGCTGCGAGATCTCATACCATAGATAGTACTAACAGCCCTTTTCTGCAGCACTGAGATATATTCAATATCTGCAGCCTCACCCCACAGCAATATGCTATATGTCATAACACTGTGGAAGTAGCTGAAGAAGACTAGACGAGATGTCTGTTAATTGTCGGATCTACTTCACGACATAGGCTGCAGAACTTAGTCTGCCCGAAACTTTCTAGATGTAACATATCATTGATGATAATAACAATACTTTTACATAATATTGAACTTAACTTAACATAATATAATCTTAAGATAATAAGTATTTAACTTCACTTCACATTGATCCTTCAGTCAAACTGTTTGAACAGTTTTGTTGGACATATTTTTTAACTTATATGCAATACAAGATACTTTGTAAATAAATAAATAATAATAATAATAAGGAACTCTACTACACCTGACTATCCTCTATGAAACTTATAGTTTTTTACGTATCATATAAATGACTAAATAATATGAAACATAAAGTTTGTCTATGAAATTATTAACTAAGTATTTAATCATCAACATTTATAATAAAAGTTAGTAATTTATTTTTAAATTTCAAGTAATATAAGTAATTATTTACGAAAACTGCCTCATACAAAGCCACCCAATCAAAGACGTAACTCAATGAGAGAATTCTGTTTAAAAAACTTCCGTCATCGTTCCCGACAAGTCAAGTCTCGCGAAGCTTCGTGCGCTTGTATACCATAATATTCTTATGTAATATAAGATTCCAAAGGCGATACATTTTCAGGATCTATATCCCAAACTGTCATGACGTTTATATCGAATTGAAAAGAACGAATAAAAAAATATTCATTCATAATCACATACAAAACAAAATATATAACAGTAGATACCTACATGTATACAGGTATGAAAAGCTCATCTTCTCAGCACATGCCTGAGCATCTAAGTGATGCCTCGATCCGAAAGTCCCGTATTTTAGGTATCTAATAAAATACACTAAATTCAAAGAATAAATTGCACTTAAGCCCGTTGTTCGGTATACACCTATTTTAGCCATGTCAGTTTTCACAGAGTTCGCACATCTAAATCTGTCTTACCTTAGTGTGTATGTTTATTATTCAGACGCCTGTCGCGAAAGCGGAATATTAATGAACTAAAGACTATTTTTTTCATGCAAAAATTGCAAACCTTAAAGATAAGTATAGAGCGCGCTTAGCGTTCCTTGACCAGTATGCAAAGCGTAAGAAGATTTTATATAGATAGGTACTTTTATGTAGATGTAATTCTCAATTCTTTATTACACTCCATAATAACTTATGGTACATAAAATACATTAGGTGTTAAATTGTGACAAACAGTATCTTTATGGACACTGTCGGGCACAGTATAATTTAGGATAGAGCATTTATTATTATACGTAAAATATCTTTATTTATTTAATGTAGAGGTTGAATCAAAAATACTGTACATATTTTGATAATTAATTTACCATTAGAATGCTTTAGTATCCCTGATTAATATAGGCTATATTTTTACTGAAAAAAATGGATTTTCTACTATAACTTCAATAATGTGACTCAATATGAAAAATAAGTACCTACCAATGCGAAGTGCAGGATTGCGATTTGTAATTTACATATATATCTACCCGAGAAGTTGCCTACAATAGATTGGCTGACGAATGGTTGTTGTTTGGTTGCAGGAACAGCGCGCGCGGCGTGGATGCTGCGGCGCATGGATGGCAGCGCACGCGTGGCGCTCGCTCGCCGTTCTGCTTGCCCTCATCGCTCTTGCCGCTGCTAAATGTGAGTACACAATTACACATGCAACAACATAGGTTTAAGTTCCCTGTTTCCCGTTTCCCGTTTTACGCGGTAGGCAGAGGAATACTACGCCCACACTTCGCAAATTATTATATAGTTTGTCCCACGTAATAGGTGGCGAGCCTATTGCCGCTTACCGGGCACTGTTATGTTCGCCAGAGCCTCGTCCGTTGATCGGCAGGTGCACCACTTGCAGGTGAGGTTGGCTTGGGCTCTTAGGTCTTGGTACACACATACACTTATAGTGTAATTCGGCTATTTAATCCCTCTCCCAGTCTATCAACTCCCGGTCGCAGATGAGATGGAATACTTTCCAAGATCGCGAGCAACAATTGTATCAAAACAGCCCAGAATAGAACATAATGAAGAGTATTGAAGGAGGCCCACACCAACTCCTTAGGAAATAGCCTAAAATGATGATGATGATGACATTAGAGATTACTGGTAAATCTTGGGATATGGCAGTCACATTTAATAACATTTTAAAGCTCATTTCAGTAATGTTATTACAACAGGTACTTACTGTTTTAGTTGAGGTATTAATGCGCCATATTTTTTTAAAATTTTGTATTATAATTGATTTTGTTTTTATAGTGTGAAAATAAACGATATTATTATTACTTACGCACGTTGTTTGTTAAACAGAAGGTGTATTCTATCTATTATAAATCACAAAGCTATTTGTTCCACTCTGAACTGAGGCAGATGTTACATGGTCTACGACGACCCGTCACGTAATGAACAACAATGTATTGTGCAACTAGTCAACATTTATGTTGACAAAAATCGTTCCATACTTTCGTGTCCTACAATTGCCTACAAAGACTTCTTGCGCAAAACTAGCATTGTACCATCACATCACAGTATGTTAAACTAACTCGTAATATTTATGCAAGCCACCTCATGCACTGAAGATGTCCCATTGACATCTTTAAGTGTTTGTTGTTTCGTAGAAAACGTTAATATGAATTCTGCAAGGAAATTGAACAATGTTAAGTAAATAGTAGTTTTCCCAATGCACTCGATGTTGGAGTGGCCTGCTTTCATAGTGGTCTCGCATTCGAGCTACATACATAGTGCCATACAAAGGCAGTATCGTATCAAGGTCGGCATCAACAAAAAGTCGCTTGGCTCACCCCGCAGCTGCTCTTACATTTAGGTTAGCGGGGCTTCTTCACAAAGAAAATGCTAGCTTGTCTTGTGCTGGAATCTGGCTTTATTTACTTTTTTATGTGAGAGAGATGGAATAGTTAAGCTTATTACTTGCTTACCGCTAATATTGCGGAAAAAGTTCACATTAATCAGTACATGTCCTAGTTTTTTTGTACACGCTTTCCACTATAATTTTTCTTCAGAAATTTCTAGGATGCGTTTGGAAAAGATTCTCTGTACATTGATTCGTAGGAGCAAATGATACTAAGTTTATAACGTAAATTTTGTATAAAGTTTCTTTACTTCCACCCAGTGTTTCAATTAGGTATTTACGAATCATCAAAGTCATACACTTGATACTGTTAGTATAAGTAAAAGATTCTTATCATCCTACTTTTCTTTGTTTTTATTTTGCTACTCATTGATCGCTCAGATTTAGGTAGTTATATATCTCGTTTTTTAGATAGATATATATCTGAATAAAGACTCAAATAAGCACGGTATTAAACGCACCCACACCATGACAGACTGCATAAATGTAATTTTACGCCCCGCTCCAAAGATCCAGGAATAAGCTGGGAAACAAATGCGCCGGCAGAGAATTCCAAAGTCGAATTGTCTTGAAAACAAACAAATTGCCAATTTTTTGGTTCGAATAGCATGCATGCAACAGCATGATTATGATTCGTTAAAATACATCTGTAGTCGTCGTTTACTCCACCCACTTGCTTCCTAAATTATTTCATAAAAGAGATTACATGTTGTGGGTGACTGAGACGCACAATTACGTACAGCCGGCAAATATTACTTGTTATTTACTTTGCAGCATGGCCTTGTGTTTACGAGACCTCATATATTGCCTAGTGATGCCGCTTGATATTCTATTATCGATAGACCAAAGATATTTGGACAAAAGGAATAGAATCGATAGCCCCGTGAGTGAGTACTATCGCCACGCAGCAATTCTATCGATATTATCGAAGCTCAATATCGATGGCATTATCGATAGTATTGATCCTATTGCTACTGAATATTGCAATATCAATAGATACTATCGATAGTTTTATCCCATCGATAGTGACCTTTTCCTCAATAGTATTGCTCTTTATACAATACTATTTAATCACAACCTACTATCGATAGAGCAAATATGTCGATACTATCAATTATTATTATTATTATAATAGTCATACCTGATACTATCGATAGTAATTTCGACACTGAGCTTTAATACTATCGATAGTATTGCAGTACACTAATACTATTTTACCAAACTGAGATATCGATACTATTGACACTATAGATGATTTCTGAGGTCAACTATCGATAGTTCGCCAACACTAATTGCAGCTACCTATATTGCTAGATATAGCCTCTATAGTTCAGTTGTCTCGCAACTAAAAAGACTGTTAAAATAATAAGTTTAGAAGTACTTATTGCATTTATGTTTAAGAGCAGTAAAGGCTTCCAGTCATGAACATTAACCTCAATCTTGACGTTAAGATGTACGTACTTAAGGAAATAATAATGATATTCTTGAATTCTTAACGGCACTCATCATGATGGTACCTACTAAATTTCTATATAATTGCTACAATGGCAGAAATCACATACCTACTTACCTAAATAGGTATATTTAACTCAATATACTTGCTCGTTAATGTAACATAAAAACTTCAGGCGTGCAATAGTCCAAATCATCAATCGTATACCTACCCTATTTCAATATAGGGTCGAAAATGCAAAGCATCACCGCAGCCTTCCAGAATAGCAACGGACTTTCCTTCACGAATGATGCACGTCGTCAGATTTGGAGCCTCAGAATCTTAAACCTGTGTGTGTTTTTGTCTCAACTTGTATAGATGATAATCAAATCTCCCCGTGCTTACATCTGAGGGCCTACTCTAGTTCAACGAATACGAAGCTTCGTTATACCTGTCTCTTTCACTCTCTAGGTATATCATTATCGAGTGAAAGGGATGGGTATAACAAAGTATCGTTTTCGTTGAATAAGAGTAGGCTTCTGATTAATCTAGACGGACTGTGTAGTGTATTTAGGTGTGCACTAAAAAGCTTAAAGCGATTTTAGTGTGAATACAGCATCAACATATTTACAGCAACAGAGATAAATATAAAAGAATAGGTGTGAGCAAAACAAAACATCTGTAAATTAAAACTTTTTTTTGTAGATGCCGAGTTAGAAGCATGGCACGGGGCAGGGCGGCCGGCATCGGTGGCGCAGGAGGCTGAAGACGAGAGACATGACGCGGAAATGCTGGAGGCCGTGCGAGCCTCCATGCGGGACTGGGAGCAGAAGCGGGCTCGAACCAGGTAACACGATCCACCAACCTTAAAAAAAACCATCAAGTTTCACATAATTTATTTGGTGTATAGGGATCCTAACAAGACCAAAGGAACTCAAGCCAAGTGATAGGCTCGCTGTGTAGCCATCTATTTAGTGGGACTATAAATAGAATTAGCGAAATGTGGACGTATAATATTCCTCTGCCTTTTTAATTTCATTAGTACCATCTCAACCTATTGAGCAACCGTCACTGCGCTGGGGCATAAACTTCCTCTGTGAAATAACTTCGATAACCGGACCAATGATTTAATGAGCTTCCGTGCTCCACATAAAATGGTAGAAGATGGAGAAGATCTAAAACATGACAATAAAACAATGGATGTATAGGGATCCTACTAACATCTAAGGAGCCCCAGCCTACCTCACTTGCAGGTGGTGCACCTGCTGATCAACAGACGAGGCTCTGGCGAACTTAGCAGATCCCGGCAAGCGGCAATAGGCCACCTACTTGGGACTGACTATGTAATTGGCGAAGTGTGAGCATTTTAATATGCCTCTGGGGAAACAGGATTGAATGTATGTATGTACATTAAATCAATCATCACAAAAATTAAATATACTTAGAAAGATGGTACAATATGAAATAGCTAAGCGCAAATTTTTATTACAAATCTCAACCTTATATGCTTCCTTATAAAGACGGCTATGCTTACCGCCATTATGCACCTCAATAAAGAGGCGGCAGCAAATAGACAGCAATATAAGCCAGAATCATTAAAACCTTTTCTTTTAACTATATTTTCATTAATTAGAAACAACAATTGAAACTATAACGTTGCCGGGTAAAGCAGGTAAACTAGTAGTTTAAGCCATCAAATTCTCGTTGGATAAATTATAAACATCAAAATATTAACCGTTTGGTCCTTTAAATTTGTATTTTTGTATAAATAAGGCCGAAGAGGGAGAAGAGACTAAGGCCTAGCTTTTGCTTTGACCACATAGGATTTACAATTTGTATTTTAGGCAAATCAAATTTTATTGATCTTCTGTCACCTAAAATACAAGTTTATTTATAAGACAATTAGAAAAATAAACAGACAAATAGATATTAAACCAGGTTTAATTCTAAAAGTTTCCTTAGAAATATTTTAAAGCAGCACATATTACTAGAGTCTAATCCCTTTTCTTTAGTTTATTTTTAAAAGACAGTAATAAATTATATTCAGTTACTTAAAAAATTATCTAAACTAACAACATGTAATACAAAAGTATTCGCTCAGGTTTAATTTAATTCACCCAGTTTTCAAAAATAAAAACATAAATTAAGTAACACTTAGCATTAATTAACGAGTTCATCGCGTGAAACGAAAGTGAAATATTTCACACTGTATCCACTTACTTGCGGTAAAACTTGTTTTTTCAAGCATTTGCTGTGTCTGGAAACAAATTTTCTTTCCCCACAAAGGCTCGGTTAAATGACTGCGGTATATCCGGTAGACTTCTTTGTTGTCACTTATTGCTTTTTTATTAGTTGTTACAGATAACCTACTTCGTAAAACTGGCGGGAACGAACCATTACTCAAACTTTAAATGGTCTTTTATTTTACAAACGTCGTACTTTGGGTCAGATTTGACCAAGTAGTACAATTATACTGAAAAATTTAAAAAAAATTATAAAAATATAATTTTTAATGGTTTCATTTGAATATATATTAATTACTACATATTTATTTTTATAAAAATAATAAGTTTATACATCTAATATAAAAAGAATATAAGTACAATATTGTTATATATTTTTATAACAAAAGCTTGAGCAGTAAATTAAAAAAAGTACATAAATGAAATTTTATCTTATTACACTGAGCACATAGACAAACTGTTTTAGAATGCTTTTTACATACGAAGTTCTCACAATCTTCACAGATCAAAGGTGTTTTATTTTCAGCTGTAGCACATAATTTCTCTTGTTGGACCGAAGTTAATGGAATCTGTACATCCATCACGAAACTTTTTACAATTTCTATTGGAAAAGGGTCCCCTTGGTAATTCTTTCCTGTTTTTTATATAGTTACGGTGTAACCAATTGCATACCCAAGTTTTCAAATAGTTTTGCTTAGCAGCCTTTCTTCCAGCTGCTATTGGCAGCTGTGAATAGTATGAAAGCGTTGTAGGCTGATATGTCCACCATGGATTTTTCTTCTAAGGTAATCCTTAAAAGAAAAATCCATGAAAGCAAGAATATTGTGTCAATCCTGGTACCATGTTCTTATTGGTTTTCCTGGAATTCCTGCCACAAGACTATGTAATGGGGTTTTTGGATTATTTTATTTGCCTATTCTTTTAAGTCATTGTAGGCATAAGCACTAATTCACTGTCGCGACCTAAGCTATAAGATGATGCCGCTTCTTCGATATGGTCTTGTTTCACAGTAAGATTCATTACTATCCGACATTTCAACTCATAACGATATTTGATATCTATCTATCATGCTTTATAAACAAATTACGTTTTCACCACTGTAAGCTAGGGTACGTATTGTTCGATTGATAATATAACACTAAGATTTATAGGGGTTAAACAAAATAATGTCTTATTCAAAGAGTTACACGATACATAAACAATTCGAACGATAACAGATGCGTTGTGCGCTTGTTATTAGTTGAGATCATTTATGACCCGAAGACCATTAGAGTAAAAAAAATGTATATGTGGGATACTTTAATCATTTTTGATAAACATATTCAAACAATAAGTCAATTGATTTGAATAATAATAAGTCACATAATATGTAACTTCTTGAATGCTTATTTTCTGAGGAAATTAAATGTATTATCCCAAAATGGGTCAAAATTGTCCCAAAGACCTTATGAAGGTTAAGTAAATGAATTTATTCAAATTAATAAGACTTCTTGTATAGTTTTATTATAGACAAGTTACTTAGATTAGATTTACCTTAGGTACCCACTTAGATTACACTATACTACAATGGTTCAAAAAGCGAACTACAGTAAAATAGTTTTAAGTAATATCACTAATGTTATATTTATAATACGATGTGAAAGACATTACTCTCATGCAGTTAGTACACCAGACATGCAACGTGGTAATCTGAAAGTCAGTCAGACTTTCGTATTTTTTGCCCTGGAGAAGTATTGATGTCAATTAGTTGATAATAAACCAAAAGGGTTAAGTTAATACTTCACTTTTGAAATTTTTAACTTTCACATCTCGACTTTGTTTTTATAAAGGCATGTAAATATTTTGAACTTTCTACACTCCAGTACTTTAACTACTGCAATAACAATAATGTCAAAACTCGCGTTAGTTAATTATGCCTCAACTTTTACGGGTGACGAGGCGAATATTTTAATGTGCAGTTACGTAGCAATACCATTGCAATAATAAATTAAATACTGTTTTAAATACTAGTGAGTTTATGCACTGCGACGTCTTGTATTACGTAAAATTGCATATTTATGAATTAATATTGTATTCGTTCACTATTTAACGAATGCAAGAAACTTTATCGAGCTTTAAATCGTGCCAAATGCTAACAACAGAACTATTACTGAATTATTTTACGGCTTCTACAATTCTAACTTATATATTTTATTTCCTACCGCATTAACCTCTATCCTGAATGGCTTGGTTCAACTCCCCTTTAAATAATTTATTGATTCAGGCGTTACTTTGCGGAAATCCATTGTAAGCAAGTGATGGATTGAAAATATCTTTGTAACAATTCCCGCGATACTATAATTTCCTGAAAAATCGAGAAACTATTCAACACGACTCGTGTTTCGCCCTTACACAGGGCATCTTCATTTAAGAAAGGAGCCTCAGAACAACGATGTCTTCACAACCAACGCTGAAACGAGAGTCCTCTTTAAAGTCTGTCGCTATAATCATTTGCTATGATGTGGCAAACAAATAAGTATATGATCTTTCATTGGTACTGTAAAATCAGTGGAGCACAAAACATGACACATTGAAGAGTAAATTTAAGCTTCTTTTAACCGAAGTTACATATTATATATGCCCATGAATCCCATTTGGGATGGGCCACAATCGAAACTTAATTGTTAAATACCTTCTTATGGTGTCGGCAAAGTGTTTGCTTTTGAACCATTTCAAGTCTCGTCTGTGGTTTATGGTTTGGATTTGTATGGTTTACGACAAACCTTATACTTAATTTTTTTTGTCATATTACCTCGTTTCATGTCAGAAGGCAACAAAAAAATAGGTTTTAGAGACCTTAATTGGGGATCTTGCATTAAAACAGCTAGAATGTCACAGAGAATTATTTTAACAAGGTACACATTAAAGAACTGCCGTTTAATACAGGCTATTCTAATATGAATGACTTGAAAAAATAAATATTGTTAAAGTTATGTTATATTGCATTATATAGCTTCACAGACAAATGAAGATTGTAATTCTAGTACCAAACTAATGGACATATTTAAAAGAGCATAGCCTGTAAGTTTCTTGCCAGTTCTTCTTACAGAGCGGTGGCTCGGAACTGGCACTTAGATTCACTTACCCTTAATTATTTTTTGTTTTTAAATTGTTTTGTTGCATGTAAGTGAATCTAAGCTTCGTGATTTAGTGTAATATTATTTCGATTGTATTTTTTTTTCATTTGTAATCATGACGTTTTCAAGTACTATGTATAATAGTTTATGAAATAAATATTTTTTTTACTTTACTTTACTTTTAGAATAAACTGTATTTACCGCTAACCATCAGATGTTATTGTATTTCTTATTATGTGATACATATAATTATGCCTGTTATCCCGAAGGGGTAGGCAGAGGGATATTATGTTGTTGCAAAAATGATTTTATTCTTTTTATCATATTATACGCCCGTATTTCGCCAATTATATAGTTGGCCCCACGTTAAAGGCAGCGGCAATCCGTTTACCGAGAAATTTTATCTTTGCCAGAGCCTTGTTCGTTAATCGGCAGGTGCACCACTTGCAGGTGAGGTTGAATTGGGCTCCTCAGATCTTGATAGGATCCCTATGCTATTATAAAATATAAAAATATATACATTGTAAGAAAAAAAAAATTAGTGCGCGCAATTACTTCTTAGGTATGTTTTATACACGGAATCTGTAGATTGTTGTTTCCGAATAGATTGTTGATAGCCTTGCAATAATTCCGTGCTCTAATTTAATGAAGTACATATATAATGCATTAAGACAGGTTTTGTCCAAAAAATATTCAACTAAACGTTGTGTTTAAGCATTTGCAATTAATTCTAAGTAGCCGTGGGTAGCCATTAAATTCAGAACCAGTACAAGTATCTAGATCTAAAAGTTGTCCATGCACTTTTACTTTGCAACCAAACGTTTAGCATACCTACGATACGAAGGTGGGACAATAATCTTGGTTTATCGTTTTATTGTTTATCAGGTAGCATCATGAAAATAATTATGATGTGATCGAGGAAATATAGAATCCTTAAATATGATTATAGTGAAAACGCAGATGTCACAAGCCTAGTACGTAGTTAAACATTAATATTATGCGCATTAGCAATTATTATTATTGGGTCTCAATCGAAGTGCGGTATGGGGGCTATTACGCTACGCTACGTTCGCGCTTATGGGTTCAGTTTGTTTTTTTTAAATGTGATACGTTATAATGACTATATCCTGCCTGACGGTAAGCAGTCGATGCAGTCAATAATTAAGGCGCTTTATATCGTGAAAAAAGCACGATACAAAGCGCACCCACTCATGACGGCCTACTAAAATGCCGTTTCACTCCCCGCTTAAAAGCCCCTTCACTCCCCGCTTAAACGCCCCGGGATTATAGGAACTGCACAGTATGTGGATGGTTTCTAAGACCAGCATGTGTTGTCCGGGAGACGAAAAGAGAGGGCAGGATTTCATGTTCCTTTTATTCTTTAGTCTACGATTGTACCTGCGGAGACATTCTCTATTTTCGGTTAACTATATGTAGTGTAGTGTGTGCCGTGTGGCACCGGCCCAGAATAGAGCCACCCCTTCTCATCTCAATGGGAGTCGTAAGAGTCGACAAATAGAAATCCTTCGGTTGGTGGGCAGCAGCGTCATCCTGCGTACTGGCTAAATCTGTGATTACCAACCCGCCTGCCCATGGTGGTAGTATTATGTATTCTATTGGGGAGGTCAATGTTCAGCAGTGGACTATGCTGGGCTATACTAGGTTGATATGATGAACTACGTGTAGGTAAACCAGCTACGACTGTGTTTAAAATAATTAAATCTTTCCAGGACGAAGAGATCACAGGGTAGCGTGTGTTATGGCGAGTTCGGGTGCTTCGAGGACGCCGGGCCGTTCGCCTACCTCGAGACGCTGCCCAGCTCCCCTCAGGAGGTCGGGACCCACTTCCTAATGTACTCCACTGTCAGTAGGTAAGTTGTTCGATAAAAATAAATATTATTTGTTCAATTCAGGCTCCAATTGAGCACTTATACTAAAGCCACCATGCATTACATGCTCGAGAGTAGAAAAGATTGTTTTTCTATTAATTACAAAAAAGATTAAATTGCATCATTTCAAATAGCAGTTTAGACCACCGATTTAATTGAAATGTAAATACTATGACAAAATTACTTGGTAATGTGACCACTGTTCACTCTTCTTGTACCCGAGATGACATCGTAAAGCGTTTAAAATTCGCTATATAAATTATGTTATTTCTTTCTCTCTTTTAAATCTGATAAGACCAGTGAGTAAATCCTGGGTCCAAAGCATATGTCTAGGGCACAAAATAGATAACAATGATCGATGTTTTCTCGCAGAGGAGACCAACCGCTGCTAGCAGTGTCGGCGAGCAACATGTCGGCGGCTTGGGGCTGGGCGGCGCGCGCGTTCGACGCGGCTCGACCCACGCGCGTCATAGTCCACGGCTTCGGCTCCAACTGCGACAACGTGTGGGTCTACGAGATGCGCTCCGCTCTCATGGCTGTGGTTAGTGTCTGGATAAAAACCACTTTATTCGATTTGACATTCGAGTCTTTGTTCGTCGAACGACGTCCTATTTAGAAAATTGGAGTCGCATACCTTTTTGCCTTTTGTCATCATCATCTCAGCTCATTTACGTTCCACTATCTACTGAGCACGGGCATCCTTTCACGAACTAAGGTGAAAACGATATAGGTCATCCTCCACCACGCGGACCTAGTAGGATTGGCGAGGGCAGGTGAGGATACCCTTCTGTGAGAATTTGTTGAACCACCCAATAAGCTTCTAACTTGGCATTACGACTACCAGATATAATGATAACCGGGACCAAAGTGCCTTCCGAAACCCGAAAGCGCTTCATATTAAATACCACACAAACTGGCAACCATCCAAAGACAGATCTTTGTAACTCTACTTTACTTTGCTTTTTCTATTAGTTCAGCTGAAATTTTTCATCAACATATCAGCCTCACAACCTTCTATCCAGGCCACTGCTAAACATTAGCCTTCCAAATAGATTACATCATATCACCACGCTGGGTTGATAATCGCAGATCAAGCCAGTACACAGGATGACGCTGCTGCCCATCATCCGGTAGGATTTTCCTAGTCGTCTCTTACGACTCTATGGGAGGGGTGGCACTATTCTGGGCCGGTACCTCACAGCAGAAGTGTTTACATATACCTAATCATCATGAATGTCGTAATTACAGGAGGAGTGCAACGTAGTCTGCGTAGATTGGGAAGGCGGAGCTACAATGCCAAATTACCTTCGGGCCGCCGCTAACACGAGGCTCGTCGGAAAGCAGCTTGCAATGCTGTTACAAGGTATTCCGAAAATAAGACCCAGCTATTTGTCTCGATTTTATCAGTACGCTAGTAGAAGCCTATGTGTAGGCATTCTAAGACCATGCACTTGCCTTATTACCTAAACATAATTAATAGAACATTTTTCAGTTCAAAATCTGTTACCATTTAATTTTATATTAGAAAGACCAATTTTGTGAATCGGAAACAAAATACTGTTGTCATGTCCATTTCAAGGTTGCCGTGTAGAAATTGCTGCTAGCAATAGGGCCGCCCATTATGCAACTCATTTAAATGTATTTTTATATTTTACAACAGTGTTTACTATTCATTCGAATGGCAAAATCATCCACGTCCGATTGTCCGTTGGTACAAAACGCAATTGTAACTTCCACAAACAAAACGATGTTAAGCACGCCACATTAATTCTTTGCATACATTAATGTGACTTATTAATTGAAAGGAATTAATTTCCGACACTTCCTTTGATACTGAATCTCTTAACTATTTGTTTTAAAAACTTGGTAATAACTCTATTTAAAGTGTATATTTTACTTAAACTAAAATGGATTATAACTACGCTGCACGCACGCTGTGGATTGTTGTGTTTGTAGTATTAACCCGAAATATGTATTCATATTTGGCTTCACTCTTTCAGGATTAGCCCAACACATAGATCTGCGGTTTGAAGATGTACATCTTATTGGCTTCAGTTTAGGAGCCCACGTTGCTGGCTTCGCAGGATCCGAACTACGCAATATTAGTAGAATAACTGGTAAATACCTTAACATAATAACGATCACATCGAACTTTGTACTACATGTATTCTAAATTGCGTTGATTATATCTAATAAGGCTTGACCCCACTAGATCTTTGAAGGCAGTATAGCAATAGAGACTGTTAAAATCGACTGTAGCAATTAACAATGTGGTAAGTGAAAAGCCGTTACTTTAAACAATGTCGTAAGTGAAAAGTAACGACTTTTTACTTACAACATTCTTAATCACAACAGTCGAAATACTTTGAATGAAAAGCTTAAAAAGTTAGAGATGCTATGCAGGTTCTGGTAGATGGTGGTGGATAGGTATTTCTATTCTTAAGTCATAAAGACTGATTTTAAAACAGAGACGTCTAAATGAAACGTGTCCATTGGTGAGTGGTGGCCCTACGTTTACGTTGCCACTCCATTCTATGAGCCTTCTGGGAAACTCTGAGGCGAGACATGAGGAGTTGGAATTATTTGGAGGGCCGCACGGCATTTTTTTCAACAGCATCAAATTGCAGGTCTGGACCCGGCCGGGCCGCTGTTCGAGTTCCAGGACCTGCGCGCGCGGTTAGACCGCTCAGACGCGCGCTTCGTGGACGTCATCCATTCCAACGGCGAGACACTTATCTTCGGCGGGCTGGGCGCTGCGCAGCCGCTCGGCCACGTCGACTTCTACCCCAACGGCGGCCGCGTGCAGCACGGGTGCTCCAACCTGTAAGTATAGCCTCGGCAGCATCTTTCGACTCACGAAATATGATTATCACCATGGCTTAAAACCAAATTGATATCAAAATCGTTATAATATATCATAACATACCTTCCCACAACTCAAGTATCTGATAAAAAGCATAGATAGACCTAAACAATAAAATCTAATACTAGGGTAAAGATTTATAAAAGTAAAAAAAATATTTATTTCATAAACTATTATACATAATATATACCACACTTACATATCAAAGAGCTTCCAAACTTCGAGATTATCACTATACCTAATTCTTGTAGATACTGTTTTCGTATACGTATGTGTAGATATATATATACCCGCTAACAATCATTCTCACAAAAGTTATGGTTGGCTGGAAGAGATTTCTTTTAGAAGTCTGTCTACCTCTGTCCTAACTTGCTTTCTATACCATATGAATATTCTGTTTATAACAAAGCTTTAGTTACTAAGCTATATGTTTGGTGTCGCAGTTTCGTGGGTGCAGTGTCGGACTTGGTGCTGCCGTGGGCGGCGCCGTCGCCCGAGGGACGCTCGCTGTGCAACCACCGGCGCGCCTACAAGTTCTTCACCGACTCCGTGTCGCCTAAATGCCACTTTCCAGCCTTCCCCTGCGCGAGTTACGACAACTTTCTTGAGGTTTGTTATTATCTATGAATTAACAACCTTTTTTTTTATTCGAAGTATTTTTTTCTTATAAATAACAGCCGTAGCATACAATGTAGAACCAAAATTTTAAGTTAAGTAAGTAAGCAGTCATCGACAGTTGAGAGGCAGATGCAATTGTTACATATCAAATACTTAATACGAATGTGAATCCTCTCGTAACACAAATTTCAACCGGATTACTATTAAGTACTTTTTAAATAAAAAAAATACTATAAGCTGTTAGCTTGAAATAATTGATCTTGTCTGTCAAGAATACACACCAACGAGCCGAAATATGTATATACTTTTTGAATCAACCAATAAATTAGCCATTTGCCGCCCGCTGCTGAACATAGGCCTCCCCCAAAGAGTCTTGATTACTTTAAGAGTTGTCATTAACCTATCTAAATTATATATCTATCTAAGTTATCTAGTTTCGTAATTTTACTTTTAAAGTTTTGAGACTATGCATTCTTAGGTCTATGTTCTTTTCCCGACTATATTTTTCCATACTTAACATAAATTCTAATATCTTTCTTCAGGGCAAATGTTTTCCATGTGACGGACAGAGACGCTGCGGTAACATGGGGTACTACGCAGATCGTTCCCTGGGCCGGGGACAGCTGTACCTCCTAACTAGAGAAGAGGAACCATTCTGTGGTAAAGTTTCTATATTCTACAAATTTTAAAATTCGAAATATAAGTCATGTTTTTATATTAATGTCTAGCCTATTACAAATTTGTTTAGGTATTATCTTAACGCAATTTGATGTATAGATATTTTAAAATGTCAGTATGAGTTTTTTGACTAGAAATTGACTCGTTCACTGTAACCCGGGTAGGAATCGAACCTACGACCTTTGGGAAACCGGTCCACTGCTCTGACCACTGAGCTACCGCGAACTCCGATGGACGCGTTGAATTCTTCTAGTACATTCTGATTTGCGTTTCAAGCCCACGTTATTACGTCACTATGAAAGTTAAGATTACGCCAATAGTTGAAGAAACACAAGTATTTAACAATCGATTAAGACGTAACATCTTTTCATAATATCCTCATTTATATTTTTTTGCATTTACAATGCTATATATATTTATATATAATACGCAAGGATACAGTTATTGTAAGTGCCAATACTGTTAATTATTACAGCGCACCAGTACCACGTGTCGGTGTGGGCCCGGACCGGCGAGGGTGAGAAGCCCAACTTCGGGCGGCTGACGCTGACACTGCACGGAGACACCGGCCTCAATGAGACCTTCCCCATGACCAAGTAAGACTTATAGCAAAATCAGATTCAGATTCAATATCGGAGAATTACAATAGCCGTCTTTATATCTGCTCACTACTTGAACGGCCACTAACTGCAGAGTAAATTACAGCTATAAGAAGTAATGCGACACTGGATCGTATAAAAACCCTTTTCCTGTCATGTGTATTTCCGTGCGCGGATCTGGTGACACGCAGGATAACTTTGTTCGCTGTCCCAGTGTCGTGCTTGTCGCCAGTGTCTAAACTACGTGTGTGCGGGGGCGGGCCCGCAGCCAGTCCACGTTTCTCTTTCCCGTGCTATCCGCTATATAGGTAAAACATGTACCGAATGATAGGATTGCCAGCAAGCCACACGCGGACGGCTCTCCATGTGTCTGGAAGAAAAGCCTTATAATGGTTGGTTTGTTTTCTTGCAGCCGCGAGCAGCTACCAAACGGCACAGTGGTGGTGTCTCGCGTGGTGGTGCCGCACCCAGCGCTGGGCGTGCCGCTGCGAGCGTCCCTCACGTACGGCGCATACGCAGGCTGGCTCAGTGCTGCCGCGCGGCGCGTGCAACTACATAAGTTGCTCATCGCCGATAGCTTCGCTAAGACGTATGTAGTTCGAAAGGGTTAAGGGCCTCGTCTCAACATTCTGATTTCTTGTAGGTGGTCACAGTTCGAACCCAGCTGAACCAAATATGTTTAATAATTATATACTAATACTAATAGAATTCTGATTTCTTGTTGGTGGTCACAGTTCGAAACCAAATATGTTTAATAATAATACTTTTCTATAAGTATAAAAGATCGGTGCTTTTTAATTTAAATTATATCTAAATAAATATTGAGACGAGTCGTCTTCTCCTCCTTATTAAACAGCTAGTCTCGCTGTAGTTCATCTTATCTGTTATTGTTTTTATTGATGTTGTGAGACGTATATATGACGACCACGACCGCTCTGTCAAGAGCGTAACGAAGAAGATTAATGTTCTAACCGTATACGGCAGTGTGGTCTACATGACCTCAGATCATAGTTGCAGTTTCTCGCGTGTTGTGATTGAAAGAGAATCAATCGGGAGATAGCGAAGTAAATTATTCATTTTGTTCCCAGATCATCATTCTGCAAGCGGGGATTGATCTTAAATTCTGAAGAATCTGTAGAAGTTCCCCTATACCCTGGAGACTGCCAAATACAAGAAGTAAGGATGACTTAATAACAATTCTTCAGTTTAAATTGAAATATAATCGTTACTATAGTGAAGAGAAAGACATTATTCCGCATTTACATTTACTCACATTTTTTGTTCTAGGATGACGTTGCACTGAACGAGTCAAATAGTGACATCGAATATTTACACAAAGACAACGGCACCAAAGGGGCAGTGATCGATACAGTGGACAACGAGCTGCCCGAGGACGTCCCACAGCGGCCCTACACCCTGGACACGGAGTGGGCCGGAGCCGCCGACTCGGGCCGGGCCTTCGGGGTCACCAACATCAAGACGGCCCCTAGCGGCCTGGTCGAAGTCGCCGAGCCAGTACTGCGCCCGCGCGCCCGCAAGACCCCACGACACCACTCCGACGAATTCCACGAGATCTCAGAACCCATACTCCGGGCGACCCAACCGCCTCGATCCACGACCCAACCTCCGTCGCGAAAGGCGAAAAACTACGACATGCCTACTACCCCCACGTACGATGCCATGTCGTGGGGCGATCGTGCTGAAAAAGATGAAACCAGTTTCGCCGTCCAATTCCTTCCGTCGAGACTAGCGTCCTTTATATCCAGGGCCGAGAGGTACGCCAGAGATACTCTGCTGCCGCTGGTCTCGGCTTACGCCCCACGGTTGCCTCTGTTTGGAGCACGTGATGTCGTCAAGCCGACTGCGAGGTATATCCCCACTGAAGACATGAATGTCACTAGCTCCGTCCCCGTTCCGACTCCGACTTTGGAGATGAAGATTGAATCGCTGCGGTCTGTCGGCCCGCCCGGCGGAGGTCGCGAGATGGAATCGCCTGAGGAGCCCGACATTCCTGTAGTTATTTCTACTTCGACTACCTCGTCTACGACAGAGGCTACAACGACAACTACTGCGAAGCTTCGTGCCGCTCCGACGGAGATGCTGCAAGTAGTGTCAGGGCCGTCTGCTTCCACGACCACGGCATTGCCACCGGTTGCGTTGCGTAGCGACAACGAGAAGATAGTAATAGTGTATCCTAATAACGCGAGGGATGAACGCAAGATCCGCTCGCACTCGTACCCTGAGGAGCTGCAGTTTGAGGCGCTATACCGGCACACTGCCGCACCTGCAGTGCGAGTCGACCTGCCTACTTTCACTCCTCCCACTACCCTGATTTCCACATCCTCAGCGTCGCCTGAAACCGACTCGAGATACATACCCATTCTTTATTCTAAGCCAGGTGAAAAGACCGACCCTAAATGATTGCAGTATTCAGTTATGTTTAATGAAAGTAAATGTGTTTGAATTTTAAAGTTTTTATAAATTGAAGCCAGAAAGAGGCTGATTGATTGTTTTCGTTTCATAATAAATTAAGAAGTTTCGACTGATGATTTAAGAAAATTGATGCATAAGTGATACGTAAAAATTGTTTCCAATGTAAATTGTTAATATTTAATTAATAAAATGCCTTAAGATATTATTTTTGTAAATTAAAGTTGTACATAAACTTAGTTGTTACGTTAGAATAAGAAAACACTTATTTTTAAATAAAATCTTATTTATTAAACATTCGTACTTCAGTTCCTTTTTACAAACAAAATACATTTCTAGTAGAATTCAGATAATATGAACAGAAAATTAGTTGACATTTTATACTAAGAACAAAACTAGACTTCTGATGAGAGGACAAAACAAAATACTTTTCTTAACTTAATATGAATTAACTTCTACGCATGTTATTGAGGTAGAAATAATCAAATACCTAGAAATTACAAAACAGACTTTCGAATTGCAGTAGTTTTTAAATGGTTTTAGTGTTTAAACATATTTTCATCATCCATTTATACAGGTTCAGCCCTGTAATAGGCCAATCAGTAATTAGGAATCATCATAGCATTTGTATGTTTTAGAAGCAAATTAAAGTTAATACCAGCAAACACAATCTTCCGTCACATACAAAGGCTAAGATCCAAAATTCCATCTACCTACATTATACTACAAAAATCAACGTCAATTAAGGTACACAAATGACTGTACGGAATGCAAACGCATTACTTAACTAATACTTAATTATTACGATTGCATCACATTAAATCATATAAGTCATTACATCAAAGTGGTAATGTTTGGTTTATGGTCCTTAAATCAATTCAACTTGAGGATTTTATGTCGAGTGGCGTATTCGTCAATTTTAAAACCAGACCTTTATACAACATGTTTCTATTGATTTCGGATAATTTTAATAAACATGTTAACTACATAAATATCATATTCTGAGACCAAATTTATCAATTTATAAATAAAGTCGCATGTCGCTGACACGTCATGTCGTGGAACATTTGATTTCTACTGTATACCTGTCTAAAGCGAGCTGAGCAAGTTTTAGTTGAGTGATCGTAATTATTGTGTTTTATTTTTTTCAAAACATGAAATTAAAAGGAAATTATATTCGATAGGAATCGAATCGAACATCTCATTAATACCTTAAGAGTGTTGAAATCAATGGTAACATGTTATAGGCACAGCGGCAAAAAAAATTGATTCAAATATGAGATATATATTTAGTTTAATCATTTTCTTGGGAATTTAGGATCATCTTTTGACACGTTTGGTAAGTTTCATACATTGAACAATCGGAGTCTGGTAAGATTATACCTAAATTACCTTCTTATAAAATTTAAAAAAAAATCATTATCGACTCATATTGATCTGTCAGTCAGCCTGTCCTAATTCTAAAGGGGGGAGGCGATTGTCCGTCAATCTGACTGAGACTCTAACGAGGTTTTTAGACGACTTTGAGAAGAATGCCTCAAGAAACTCATCTCGGCTTTATTCTAAATATGTTTTAAAATCTACTATAAGTTCAGTAAATAGGTAATAAGTTCTGTCACTTTATGGATGCAGTTGCTTGACAGTGTGACCACATCACTCGTCCCAGTGTATAAATGTGAACAGGTTCCGTGGGCCCGTTCATTTGTAGCGGATGATAAACCTGGATAATTATAGATCATTTTAGTAACAAGGTCGGTTAAGCGGGGCGTGATACGGCATTTTAGCAGGCTGTCATGAGTGGGTGTGCTTTGTACCGTGCTTAATTCACGGTATGAAACAAGCTAATTTACTATGCAAGAGAACAAAAAAATATTACTTCAGTATTTTTATTTCGAACCTTATCACTATTAATATTAGGTGCCTTGCTTGGCTTATTTAAAAATAAGACAAGAAGCGTCCGGATCTAATCGAAATATAAATAAAATCTACTCATTGAATTGAGAGACGTAGTTGCAGTTTCATGTCATAATTCGCGGCGCATAAGTTTATTAATAATCTTGGTTGCGCGGCAATACATTATCGGGTTTCGATCGAAGTGCGGAATGGGGGAGTGGCGCGTAACTATAGCAACGCAGCGACGCTACGCATCCACATCCACTTATTTCCTTTCTTTTGTATACAACTGCAACTGCAGTCTTCCGCCATATTTGTTCGGGCATACCGCCGATTATACGACGCTATGTTACTTCTAAATTAGGATTTAAGCTAGAATTACTTCAAAAAAAACAAAAGCAGCCAACACAAAATATAAACCACTATCTATTGCATTGCAAGTGATAGTCGCAGCATTTATAACCTAAACATATATCATGATAAACACTTCTGAAATCAGCCAACTCTGCATATAACAGTAACAGCAGATCCTGCGTTCTTATGATGTAAAAGCTAGGATGATGACATAAACATAATTATCTTTTAGTTTACCTCGTGGTCTACTTCATGAACTTGTCGGAGTGCTGCGTGAGGATCTTGGCGGAGGCCTTGGCGTCGAGGAAGAGACCGTGCACGGCGCGCACGTGGGCTGGCGAAATTCGCGCCGCCGCCTCCGCGCGCGCAGCCAGCCACGCCGGCGTCAGCAGCTGCGCCGCGTATCTGAACATACCACACACTTTATGATACTGTAGCGACAAAGTCCAAGCCATGAATGAATACTGAATCGCGCAAACGGAATTCCTCATGCTTGTCGAATTAATATATTATTATGTCGCAGACAAATTGGAGAATGTTTAATTTCACATAACAACAAAGCAAATCGTAAAGTATGTTGAAATTGTTTTCAAGTACACTGAAGGTAAGTGGTTCCCGAAGCAAATCGTGAGTTTGTTAGGTTACCTTGTGCAATACAAATCGTATCGATTGCCAGAACCCTACAAAGAAACCTAGAATTTGACCTGAGACAAGTTAGGGACCATGAGCTCCTTGGCTCGCCAAAAAAGTTTTTTCAAGAAATTACAGAATGAGGCTTTTCAAAAAGAACGTTAAACGGTTTTTACACGGTCAACACGCTAGCTAAATATTGCAAGCGAACATGGGCTGCGGTGACCACTTTACATCAGGTAAGGCGCATGCTTGAGTGTCAACTAGTGTTATAAAAGAAGGGAGAGATTGTGTTATTTTAACATCACGGGTTTTTTCACTCCCGAATAAGTTCCGCTAAATACTTCCTCAGCGCACTTTATAGACTGCAAAAACGACCTACACATTATTGAGGATGCTGAGATTTTGCGTAAGTACATTGCTGCTGTGTCTCCTACTAGAACTACTATAATTAGTGTTCAGAAGAACTTTTCAACCTAATCCCACCCCCACTTTTTCTCTCCCGTTTTAAATTCTCTTAACCACTATTTTATGCCGACAAAATTATAAAATAAAAATATTTACCGTAAGGTAGTATTTGATCCAACTTCAGACAAAGCGGCGAGTGCCTCCTCTTCAATTGCGATTCCTTCAGTTGATGCACGTAATTTTAAAATCTGTAACAAAGGAAAATTTATTTATATCGTCTTAGTAATAAAAATGCCGAAAGGACTTTTTCAAAATAATTTACGCATACTTGTAAAAGCTCTGCCTTGTTGTACGGTAAAGTTCGAATGATCAGCAATCTGTCCAAAAGGTCCAAAGGAATTCCATGAGGCGAAACAATGTCTTCAGTTCCTCTGAAAAACCAAACGTATATATTAAATTATAAAATCAATAAGAAAATACTCTAATGAATGAATAAATAATTTATGAACAAAGCAGACGTGCGCTAATTTATTCCCGCGTTAGTGTATTTAGATCAAATTTTTAAAGATTTCTCGGATACTTCTTCTCTACGAAATTTATAATTTTGCACGTTAACCCGGTATCCGGCTCGAAGGACTGCAAAATATTCATACAAACCTAATTTGGCAACGTCCACGGTTTGTAGCGAAAATAACAATAGGAGCGATAGCAGACTCTAAGGCTCTATGTAAATACGTGAAGGTTTCTATATCTAGCATGTGAACCTGAGGACAACAATATAATAATTAAGCACATCGTTCATTTCAAAGAAATCTATTTAAGTTTTGCGTTAATTGAAGTAACATTGTAACTGGCATGTTATTTTGAGCACTTCCTTGTTTCCATAGGCACGCAAACCGTTAGTTCTGGTAACCAGATGTGACAGACACGTCTGAATCATCTGCCTCCGCTAATCCGCACTGGGTTGTCGTGGTAGAGTATGGAATATAATAAACTGAACCTCTAAAAAATACTTTTTTGATCATCAAAAATACTGATCTAGCATCTAATAGGGGATCAGGTGCTCCATCAGAATTTTTTGATGTACAAAAAGGTTAGGTTAGGTTGGTAATTTATTAATTTTGATGACACATTAAATATGAGCCGTAGAGTATTGCATGAATCATGTTGATTTATTAGAGACTTAACTCACCAACGCTAATGTTTAGTAAGGCGGTAATGTTTTTTATTAATTCAATATAGTTCTTATTTTATTTTATTTTATATGGGGGGCTTACAGCTAACACTGCTATATAATTTTAAAACATATATTCTAAAAGCCAATAACAAGCCTCCACATATAACAATTGGCTAACATTAACTAGAAATGTACATTTTAATTTAGACTAATAATCAATTTACACAGTTAACATACAAATTTACTAACCTATACTAAGTGAAGTAGTCTGCAGACAGAATTTTATTAATTATAGATATATTGCTGCAGTAGATATCGAGGGTATCAGGATGATTATTATGAGTTGAATTAAAAAGCTTGCTAACGCGAATTAAGTAGGAGTTGCCACGATAAACACTACGGTGGGTTGGAACATGGAGTAGATATCTCGGACGACAATGTCGGGGAGGTACATTAATATACAGTTGACACAGAAGTTCAGGACAATTAACTTTGGATTGAGCAATTTCCCCCCCGACTGGTATCCACCTTGTCGTGGTGGGGGGGCTGAGTACCCCCCGGAGGCCGGGAAAAGGTAACACCCAGAGACCGACGACTCTGGGTGCCCTTAGAATTGACTACCGGGGGAGAAACTAAGAGGGACCTGTGGAGGGCGCAGCGGGCGGGCCAGGAGGGCCCGTCAAGCAGCGCCAGGAGGGTCTTAGGCAGTGAGGGCAGGGGGCCCCTACTGTCTAACCATAGACCCTCCGAAAAGTCGGCCACACACGCTATGGTCGCACAAGGAGGTAGGAGGGGCGCGTCCACTGCGCCTCTCTGAGGAGGTCCTCCCGGTTTTGGTCTGGGGGACGTTGGCCGCAGGCGGGGTATCAGACGCTGCAACCCAGGTACTGGCCCCCGCCTTTTTCTCAACAACCGGCGGGCGTCGTCGGAAGATTTTTAGTGGGTATTACTGCTGGCAGTCGCGTCTGCCGTTGGTGAGTCCCACACCCCCTTTCGGTCCCCCTTTGGCCGGAAGGTAGTGCGTAAACGCATTTTGTTACCGACGTAAAACAATTTTCAATAAATAACGCAGTTCAAAAATGTTTCTATGCACATAAAGAGGAAGTAAATGAAATTTCGCACAGTGCCGTTTATATGAAAGATATGGAATTTTATGTACGTCAACTTGAAAAATAATACGCCGATAACGGCGTAATCTATAAAGGTAAATAAAAACATACTCACTTCATCAATGAATAATACACCGGGAACCAATTCTGCTATACCCTGATCAATATATTTGTTTACTACTTTGTTTATTTCTTTCCTTAGCTTATCTGTAACATAAAAAAACATACGTAAATATTTAGTTATTTAGTACATACATTTGTCCAGGTTTGGATGTTTTTGTATACCTATGTTGCATATTAACTAAATACATAGATACTTCATAAAAGATTATGTATATAGTTATCAGTTCAGATGTGCATATTATTATGTAGATTTTATAGATTTTTTTTGTAATAACTGTGACATACTCGATTTGGTGATGTTAAATTACAAAAAAGATCTTTAAGCACTCAATGCATCTACTTAGAAGGAAATTTGTGGCATAGTTAACACAATTTTGGATTGTTTGACATTTACGTATTTTCGTGCGAAATGTAGATTTCAACATTTAAAAAGTTAATAAAAATTACCAGTAATTTCAGTTTTCTTAGGCTTCATGAGTTGTCCCATCATGGACATGATGTCGTGGCCTCCCTGCGGCCTGGCGTTGGCGCAGTCCAGGTCGTGTAGCGTAACATCTTGTACTACCTCCTTCTTCTTGTGAACGTCGCCTTTTGGCAGAGGAACATATTCTTCTGCCTGAGAATTGCAAAATACACAATTTTACACATTGTATTACACAGTTGGATTTAGGGGTAAGTGTTAAATGAACGTTACTTTTGTGCAATTGTGTATGCATTCTACGCAAGTAAAATAGTTATTATAAAAAATACCTCTAAATCAAACTCTGTGGCGAAAGTGTCACTTCTGCCTTGACGCTTGACAGCCCCCGAGTTGGCCTCAATGTAAATAACATCACCAACTTCCACCTTCTCTTTCTGGAGAGATTCGTAAATGGTTGGGTCTAATTTCAGTTGTTTCGTTCCTTTAGCTGTCTTTAGACCGATGATCACATGCGATACTGTTTTGCCATAACCTAAAAAAAATAAAAATATGTTTATTCCGTTTTTAAAGTACATAGTTCAAATTTACACAATGCGTGTATAAATATAAATGGAGCAAATAAACCCACAATTTAAAGTTCCCATCTCTAAGTATATATTCAACAGAAACTACACTTACCTCCTGCAGGATTCTCAGTTTCAACAGGTGTTAATTCAGTGACCTCTCCTTCATATACTTCTTTAGTTTCGCGAATACGCAGACCAATAGCACGACGGAAATTCTCCATCAGTACTTCAGTTTTTTTAATTTCTGTACTGTAAACTTCACTGCCAACCATTGGGCAAAAGGGCACCTAAAATTAAGGTAATGTATTAATATGTACAGACAATATAATGGTAGTTTTAAGTACAAAACTGATACTGAAAGCTATAGTTCCAGGACTTTTAAGCATAGTGAGAAATAGCTTTTTGCATGCCATTATGGGTGGCATTTTTTCTACACTAAACATTTTCATTAACTGCTTACTATCAGGGAGATATGATTTTACTTACAAATCAAAATTTCATTTGTTTAATGAATTTTCTACAAGCTAGACAATAAGCTTATGCCATAAATATCATAGCTTTTACGGCCATACTTACTTAACACAATTATTTATTTTATAGCTTTTTATATTTTTATTAGGAACTAAAAAGGACAAATACCTCACCTTGTTACCCAAATCTTGAGCTATTGCTAAAGCAATGGCTGTTTTGCCAGTCCCTGGGGGACCTGCTAAAAGCAGAGCTCTCCCTGCCATTTTCTTGCTTCTTATCATGTCAACCACTATACCTGCAGCCTGTAAAGATAAAATAATATAGTGCATTTGTAATTTTATTTATTGGAAAGGAGGCCCTTGTAGAGAGCATTTCTATAATTGCTCTCCACAAGGGCCTATAGACGCAAGACCAAGAGCTAGTTCAGAAATGGCAGAATAAGCGTAACCACAAACCATGATGATTGAAAGTGTTGTTGACTATATTGAATTAAAAAAACATTACCACCTTACTACTAGGCTTTAGTGAGTAGGTCTCTGATAAATCATAATGATTCATGCAATACTCCACCACGACAACCCAGTGCGGATTAGCAGAGGCAGATGATGCAGACACGTCTGTCACATATGGTGGCCAGAACTAACGGCTTGCGTGCCTAATGAAACAAGGAAGTGCTCAAAATAACATGCCAGTTACAATGTTACATCTAGTAACGCAAAACTTTAATAGATTTCTTTGAAATAATATGCACAGATTGCTTAGACACGGTGGCTCGAAATTGGCAATCAATTCTTTTTTGCATGAAAGTGAGTACAAGCTTTGTGAATTCAATGTAGTCATTTTTTGTTCTTTGTCATTTTGACATTTTCAAGTGCTATGTAATAGTTTATTGAATAAAGAACTTTTGATCTTGATGAGCGGTGTTGTATGAATGTTCTAGTATGATGCTGTACAGTTTATCTGCACGGATTCTATAAGCCTGAATTATTTTTTTTTTGGATGGTTCATGATGTGACATATTATTATGATATGAGGGGCAATAGCCCAGTAGCAAGACCCATAGACTTTAAATTCAGTATTCAAAGTAATTTGTGTAGTTATTGCTTGCTAGCATTTTAAATGGTGGTCTTGGCTGTCATGAAAATATTTTGCAGTTGTTATTAGGATTTCAAAGGTTTCTAATATACTGACAGCTGGTTTTAAAATAGAATGATGACCAGTGAGCAGACCCTGGGTAAAATATGATGATGTGATGAAGCGTACTTTTACTTCAGAAGTTCCATACAACTGTTATAATTTTAAGCTACTAACTTTGAAAATACCTGATTTAAGACTGTGATACATTTTGGTAAGGTTCGAGAAAATTGTACTAGAAAGTGTTTATTTAATGCTATTAGCCATTTTTATAGTAATCGTGAATTTTATTAAAAAACAAGTAATATTTAAATGGTATTGTTAATTGTTTCCCACCACATAAACTAACCATGGTAACCAAAACATAACCTCAAAAGTTTGATCAATGTACATCTCAATCTCTAATCACTTCCAAGTCAAATACTTGATAAGTTATGAGGTCTCTATAAGCCTAATAATAAATAACAATATGTAAAATAGAATTTCACCTCTCGTGCAGATTCCTGGCCCACAAGACCCGCTGCCATCTGAATAGGCACACCATTCTCATCTAATCCTAAGCCCTTTATATGAGTATGGGCTGATATTCTTTGCGTTTTCGCTGTGCTTTTAACTTCTTCTATCTTCATTTTAACGTTTTATGGGAATTCTTTTCGGATTTTAATGAAATATAGCTTTTTAAGCCGGCAACGATGAAAATCAACTCGATGAATTCGGAAATTTTAAATTTGACTTGTTTTTTTTTCTTTAATGATGGCTGGCTTTGTGCTACTAGCACATTTAGCCAGTGTCAAGTTTTAGATATATTAATAATATTTAATTCATAATAAATAAGAATAAGTGGTGATAAAAATGATAAATGACCCTTTCCCTAAGCCCCTTGAATCCTCAGTATAGATATGAGATTTCACATGGACTTCTTGAGAGAAATATACAGTAATGTTGCACTATTTGTTTCATTTACCAACACTCATGTACATTCATAAACACTTAAAAGTTAATAATCGGTGGATTTTGGTTGTGGTCTGTGGTTGTGGTGGAAATATTAGAAATTATAAAATAAAAAAAACTGCAGACATGACTCCTCATTTTCCCGCCAAGAAGTTTATTTTTCCTTTCATTGATTCGACTTCTGTTTAACAGACGAAGTGGAGGCGAGCGAGTGGCGTTTATTAATAACGTTGTTAAAAATCATCATCATGACCATAGTGATAATAGTCCAAGAGTAAACGGCAAATACTTAAAATACAAATCAAGCTGAAAATGTGTCCTATACCTCTTCTATAATATCAAGACTGCAAACCATGCTGGAGAAGAAGTAGGGCATAGTAAAAAAATATGGGATTATAAATAACTAACACGGGCAGCAATAAATTTTACGAAAGCAGCTAAAGCCAGCCAGCTAAAAACCGAGCGCTTACTCGCCAGGGCCGACGTCGTGCGTGATTAAAATATACATTTTACAATTTAATAGCGTGCGTACGAAAATCAAAGTGTTACGCTTGACCTGTTGTTGTACACTGGGGCTCTCAGTCATATATTATGTGCGATTTGCGAAGAGTGTGATTGATTTATGCAAATTTCCCTGCTGTCAAAAAATACACAAATTGAACGCGTCATTTACTAATGTCAAAACCAGCTGTATTGCACGCCAAATTTAAAGACTTACAATATATTTATTTCTCTCTTTCTCTCTAAAGTATTCTATAAATAGTTATCTCTTTTTAATACAATTATAGTATATTCTGAAAATAGAACCTTATCTGTACTGCAGTACCAGAGAAGAGAAGCGATGCAAAATATTTGTTAATATAGCCAAGTTGTGCTGCAATAACTAACTTGATGTTCGTGATACATTTTAAATAGTTTATATATCATTTGTTGTTATCATGTTTACATTAAAATAGTTCTGCAATCAATAGGCAGTACTTGTAGCGACTGTGATGGAGTACACGGCGCAAAATTTGGAATATGCTGTGTCTGTATTTTACAATGGGGAGCAAGTGGAAAGAACCAAAGCCCATGCTTGGCTTACGGCCGCGCAGAGGGTTCCCGAAGCTTGGAATTTCGTATGGGAACTACTACAGCCGAACAAGGTACTGCCGGCGGCCTAGCATAATCATCTCGAAACTAAGCTTTGATTGTTTTTATCATTAATATTTTCTTTCAAGGGCACAGAAATTCAATTTTATGGTGCTACAACCTTGCATACCAAGATATTGAGGTGCTGGTATGAGGTCCCACCGGAAAGCTATGAAGAGTTGAAGCAGAAAATCTTACAGGCTGTGTTCACATACTCAAATGGGCCTAAAATTGTAACCAACAGGTTATGCATAAGTGTGAGTTGATTCTTTATAAAACATTAAGTTAAAATCGCTTCAGAAGTCTATTATTACAATATGAAATAATACTGAACTTAACTATTCATTCCACTGAGCTGACAATGTAATAGTTAATTTAGAAACTGTGATTAACAAAGATATGCTCCCTTCATAACATAACTAGGCTATTGAGCAAGAGTAGGGGTAAGGTATCAGCTAACACTAACATTTACATATAATATTTCTGATAGATATGGCTAATAATATGACTTCAAGTAAATCTAGCATTACTATTATATTAAAGCATCGATGCAGCCTGTCATAAGAAAGTTAAATTTTTATTAAATCAACTGCTTGTAATCTTGCAAGACACAGAATGTGGCCAGAATGATGTGTATAAAACCACTCTTGTTAACAAAATACTTCAACGTAAATTTTGTATTAATTGGGCACAAAAGTCTTTATAAATTATGATTTAGACTGAAAATACTTATTGATAAAAAATGTAATTTCACCATTTCAGTTAGCAGCATTCATATTACAACAGGGCACAATAGATTTGGCAGACATTCTTAGGCCGCTGTCATCTGCTGAAAACATGAGTCTCTTACTTGAAGTTCTCACTGTGATACCAGAAGAGGTACTCTGTTATTTGTAGTTATTCTAGTATTGTAATTATATTAATGTAAAAATAATAATAGTAGGTGCCATGTAATAGTGGCACTTTTAGTCAAAATCATTTATTCAAGTTTGACACAATAGAGCTTTTATGAACTTACAATTTAACGCAGCCATTCACTGCGGGCTGGAGCTTGAACGTCAACGGATGGGCAAGAAAATCGTCAAGTTTGGTTTTTTCTCCCGCCAGTTACAAATGAACTTAAACTAAAAACATAGTTTACAAAAAAACCTTGTGTTTTGCAGTCACAAAATTTAAAGAAAAAAAAATATATATTAAGCTCTCACTCCTTAGCAAGATTAGCATAATTAAGGATAAAAATAGTAGAAATGAGCAGTCCAGTCCCCACTGGTGGCACCCGTTCACGAGTATGACACATGAACCAGCCTTCATTTTGCTCAACCATATTTTAACGTGAACACATGAGACATGAACATTCAAGTGAGCATGACACCACCACTTGGATAGTCTCATCTAGAGATCTTTATGAACTTTGCTTCTAATATATCCGTATTCAATTGTTGTAGCAAGGTTTATGCCCACCCCAAAAGTGCATAAGGGTATGTAATAGGTTGGGGAAAAAGTCTTTTCGTATTTTTGTATGAAAAGTCAAGACATTTTTTTCAAAGTTTATTTACATTTATTTACAAATATATGTACCGTTTTGTTGAATCACTTTCTGCCATTTTGTGGGCAGAGACATTATCCCGTTACTGTAGAAACTTTGGGACTTCTGATCAAAAAAACGGGACAAATAGTTTTGGCAGTCCTCTCTTGAGGTCAACCTTACAGAACCTAAAGAATTCTGCAGAGACCGAAACAGGTGAAAATCTGAAGGCGCAAGGTCAGGGCTATATGGTGGATGCACTAGGACCTCCCAGTCGAACTCTCTTAATTTTTGCTGAGTGGCTAAAGATGTGTGTGGTCTAGCGTTATCGTGATGAAAGACAATGATCAATGATGTTGATCAATTCCGGCCGTTTTCTCTCGACTGCTTCCTTTAATCTCATCAGTTGCTGGCAGTAAAGATCAGAATCGATGGTTTTGCCGGGCGGTAAAAGCTCATAATAAACAATGCCCTTCCAATCCCACCATACACACAGCATCACCTTATTTCGTGTTAGGCCAGGTTTGGCCACAGTCTGTGAAGCCTGGCCAACTTTCGACCACGACCTTTTTCGCACGTTCTTGTCGTACGTGATCCACTTTTCATCGCCAGTTATCAATCTCTTCAAAAACGGCTCGGTTTCATTACGTCTCAATAATGAATCGCAAATGAGTACACGGTTCATTAAGTTTCTTTGAGTGAGCTCGTGTGGCACCCAAATATCGAGCTTTTTTGTATAACCAGCTTTCTTCAAATGGGTCAAAACTGTTTTGTGGTCAATTCCCAGTTCTTCAGCTACATCGTAACTACTAATATGCCGATCTTGCTCCACTCTTTCAAAAATGGCGTCCATTTTATTCGTAACAGGGCGACCAGAGCGAGTTGCATCTTTAACATCAAAATTTCCGGACTGAAAACATTTGAACCAAATTTGTGCTACTCTTACTGACACTGCATCAGGTCCATAAACATCACAAATTTTTTTCACTGCTTGAGTTGCATTTTTGCCTTTTTTATAATAAAATTTTAAAATGTATCGAATTTCTTCATTAGATTCACTCATTTTTACGGAGAGAAAAACAAATGAAAAATAGCGGGAAACAACTTTTTTTTATTTTTTTCTTTTCTTTATAATGGAACCTTTTTAATGTTACCAAAACCAGCCAGACACAAATAGTACAGTCAAAAAAATTTTATAATAAGTTTATACCTACGTTATGCGAAAAGACTTTTTCCCCGACCTAATATTTTATATTCAAGCTACAACAGCACTATAATAAAGTTATCATCAAATCAGACTCATAAAGTCCCCAATAGATTACATTCTGTCGGAGATGTCTGCCCATAATCACAATGAGATGAGGTGGCACTATTCTAGGCTGGTACCACACAGCACCATGATACCATAATAATAAACTTTATTAGACAATTTAGGAACTAGAGGTGCTGCTGTGGAAATGTTGGGATCTTTACGTTGAGTTTATATATGTGAATCTATACTAAATTTCTAATATTTATGCATAACTTTGTGTACAAATTGGAAATATGTTTACTCACCTCTAATTATATTCTAGCATAGCACACCTTTCTTAGCTTCATGATATCTAAATCTAATATATATAATAGTTATGAAAGTTTTGTACAACTATTTTGTTGCCTAGTGTGGTTAGCTACCTAATTAAAACTTATAGGGTCTTATTACAAAACAAAACCTAAAGTTAAATCAGGTTTAAAACTAGTTCTGTAATTATTATTTGATAGAATGAAGACAGTGATAGCAATAGTTTTAAATAACTTTTTCAGTACAACAGCATGACAATGGGCACCACTCTGCGCTCGAAAAATCGATGTTCATTACAACAAGCATGCCCAGCAGTGTTAGATGACATGTTACGATGTCTGCAAACAGTTTACAAGTGAGTTTGTGTCAGTTTCATTTAATACTAAGTACAGACAAGCTAATTAAGCGCAAACTACATTCTTTTTCGATTTGATAAGGTAGATGTGATATATTTTCACGGATATTCTGGTCAAATTGTCCGCGTATGTTAGCTTTTTACTCGACCTTAAATAGTTATACTTTGCTCTGTTAGAAACAAATACCAACTTAGACAGAGAGTCCGTGGTTTGCGTTTGCTATTAATATTATAATGGCCTCTGTAAGTCTACTGCTGAGCATAGTACTTTCCTATAGAATTATCTCCTCACTGAAGTTTCCAACGGTCAGTCGCTTCTGTTATTTGATGCTTTGTACCAGGTGGGAGGCGTTCTAACAGCTTATAATCGCTACTTATCCTCTTTCCTTGAGGTCTTCTCGATGTTGTTTCAGTTCCCTTATTAGGATTACAACGTCCTTAGCATGATATATCAATGCTTACTTAAAAATAAAAACTTAAGACAACGAAATTAACTTAAACTCAAAAGATACTAAAAATGGCAGACTAATCAATTACAGGTAATATTTAATCACATGTTTTATTACTGAAAAGACTGCGACTAATCTGCGAAAGAAGGCATCTGTGCCTACCTGGCGGCGGGACTACCCCGCGCTGTTATCTGCCAGTGTGGGGAATCATCCTCGCCATCTTACAGAATAAAAGAGCGTTGATGCTATCTATAGCCTATATCTAAAGTAATGAAGAAATGTACACGCACAATAGTATGTAGTGTCAGCTTTGTGTTCTCTAAACCCCTTAATTTTTGGATATCTTCAATCAGTGAATATACCGTTGTTTCTAAGCAGCCACTGTTTTGCTTATAAAAACAACTTACTTAAATATGTTTTAGTGACCACAGCAAAGAACCTCCATCTGAGCAAATAATTCAGTCGTGGTTGAACGCAGCTACTTGTGCCAGCAGTTGGCTCACCTTGGGTGGAGAGCATTCCCCGGATGACAGCACGGGCTCCCTCGCAGATCGCATGCAGCTGTGTCGAGCATTGCTCACAGTAGTTCATACACTCTACACGTGAGTAATTATCAGTTTCCACAGATCACTCATATCCAATTTTTTCTTTTCAAAGTATTATTATTTTAAATTTAGCATTTAGATTTTAGAGATTATTGAGTAGAAAATTTAATGTGTTCTGAATATCATTTGCTTCACGCATACTGAAGATACATTTAATAGTCATTTTTAAATTTATATTGCAGTCATCATAATACTGCCAGTATTGCAAAAAAATTGGACACTTAAATCACCGCATCATTCATACCTGTTATATCTGATTTTGATCAACGTATGCACAAAAGTATCTCCTTTGCGTTATTAATTTCTCATCAAAGACTCACGCCGGTTTTTCCTAATTAACTTTTTTTTTTAAAAAAAGACAGCCTTTTATGTTCTTAATACAAAAATATCGGCCGATCAAACGGTGCAGTCTATCGTCACAATTTAAGTCTACCGCCCGTAGGTTCTATTACCAACAATATTATTATTCAGTTTATTGTTACCAGATGCAACGAATGCGTAAGCGACACGGCTCTAGATGCCTGTGAAGCGTGTCTGGCGGCAGTGAGGGCCGCGGGTGGGGCCCCCGAAGCTTCGAGACAGCCGCAAGCAGCTCTGCAACTGTTGACCGAGTTGGCCGCACTTGCCGCGCCCATATTGCGACGGGATAATGTGCCTAATTCTATCAACGAAGTGAGTATGTGATAATCGTCTGTACATAAATGTCAGGGTAATAATATAGTGCAAAAGCATATTTCTAGGTGTTTACTTATTAATATTTTATAATAAACGCTTATCATTTCAAAAAGTTTATGTTTTTAAACTTAACATCATCATTATTTTCATCATCTTAGCCATTAAAAGTCTACTGCTGAATAAAGGCTTCCTGAAATCTATCTATAAAATTTGACTAAAATTAGTATGAATACATCTGGTTTCTGCTGGGATATCTCTTAATTATGTAACTATCACAAAAAGTGAACCCGGTTCCAGCAGGTGTATCCGTATATACCTATATAGCGTACGAAGTCTAACTACATATTTATTTCCCATTTTTCATAGGAACTACTATCAGCCCTAATAACATGTTGTGTGGCACTTGGGGAGTCTCATTCCCACGCACTAGTGCGCGCGGCGGAGGGCAACGGCAGTGGGGATGGACAAAGCGAGGGCGCGAGGCAGCTTATAGAACTCCTACTGGAGGCACAAGCGGCGCCTGGACATTATCCATTGCACGAAACTCGATCGAATCTCGTGTTCGGCTTCTGGTATACTCTGCAGGTCAGTTTTTTTTAAATATCATAACCTGCATATTAAATATCGCAAAGTGAAAGTGGGTCCCAAATTTCAATAAAAGATATATATTTACATTCTTGACGGCCAGCACATATTTTGAAGGACGACCTAAAAACCCTTCATTATGTAAAAGTGATGAAAGAACTTACTGCTGGCTGTGGAATTATCTGCTGGCACCTGTGGTTATCAACTCCTATAGTTCCGGATCACTTGTAACCGTGCTTATTCATGCATTTTTCTTTGATTTTAGGACGAAATACTAAACGTAATGGAAAATACAGATAAGATGAACCCAATATGGAAAGAGGTGTTCACGAGACTACTGGACACGCTCGTGTGCAAATCTGAAGCCCCAGACGACAGTGCCTTAACGAAAGACGACCAGGAATTACTGCGATGCTACAGACAAGATATAGGCGACACTGTGGTTAGAGAATGTTCTTTAAATATTTTTTATTATCTTTTTCTTTGAAATGCTTTTAATTATGTTTTGTATATTTTTAAACGCCTCGATGATTATTTGTATTTGAGTAAGTTAAAATCGCCTCGACCAATCTGCGAGTGGTACCTGAATACCTGTCAACTTGAGTGAAGGAGTGGAGGGTCATTCTTATTAGTGGAACGTGAGTATTAAGGACTCTTAGGACTGTAATATTTTTTTTTTTTTGAAAGATATTTTTAACGGCTAACAACCAAATATTTTTAAAAAAATTACGTGTTAAGTGACGCCAGCCGTCAAATACTTTTAATGAATGATTTCATCATTCATCATTTTATACTAACCGTTATTTAGTTTAACAAATTAACGAGAAAATTGAAGTGAATAACCAACAAACGAACGACTTCAAGAATGAAGATAGTTGAAAGACAGATAATTTCGTTTTTTTAATCATATTTATCATTGTTTTGTAGATGTACTGCTTCGGCGTACTAGGCGATTGGTGTTGGTCCAGATTAGAAGCGGCAGTGGCATCCACGGACCGCGAGTCGCGTCGTGAAGCTGCGATGCACGTGTTCCTATCGTTAGCTGACGCAGCGCCTCCGAACCGAGCGCCCGCTGGATTGTTGGCACTGTTGCAACACGCCGTGGAACTCGCCACCACTGCCCGATCTACAAGGACGCTTAACACTGCCTTGGATTGTCTAGGTAAGTTTACTTACTTAACCCTTTGCATGGCATTAGTAAATATATTCCCACCATAAATTGAATCTTATAAAGTTGAGTTCAGGTGAATATCAATAAAAAATTTCAACTTGTTCTGCCCCTTAATGGGTTAAACTTCTAGTATGACTATTGATTTACTAATGCTCATACTAAAAAAATTAAATATTGTCATACTATTTGATTAGTATGACTTCCTAGTTTTGGAATTGGCCGCCACTGCCCATTTCAAAGGACGCTTAACACTGCCTTAGATTGTCTCGGTAAATTTTTGTGGACGCTCATTTTTTCTATAGTTTAAAGTATTTACCAGTGTCAAATATCGTTTCATAAAGAAATGCTCTGTAGTTTGACGTTAATTGGCTGAGACGAATCGGAATCATTATCGGATTTTGATAAACTTTATTGGGCAGTTTAAATATTCTAACAGCCAATCTGTGCTGGGTCTGAAGGATTATAATAGGTAGATGAGAGTAGTGGTTTAAGGGGCTGAAAGTACGATGATAATTGTTGCAGGTAACTACGCGTCGTGGCTCAGCACAGATGAGGAGACTGGTGGCGAGGCTAGTGAGGTTATAGGCCGCGGGGGCGCGGCGGAGGGTCGCGGGGGGCGCCGCGCGGCCCTAGCTGGCGCGAGCGTGCGGGCCGCGGGGGGAGCCCTGGCCCGCTGCCCCGCCGCCGCCGCGCTCGCCCTCCGGAAACTCTGCGCAGACTGCGCCGCCCCAGCCGCCGCGCTAGCTCCGGACATCGTTCGAATCGCGCACACGCATCTTCAGGTGAATTTTTGCAACTTATACCATAAAACTCATTTGATTTTCACTTGAATATATTTTTTAAATAAAATAAATCATTTATTGTAATAAGACTTCGGCTTAGTTGCATAGACTGTGATGAGATACTTCATTACTTGGACTTAACTCAGCGAGACTAAAGAGTTTCTAAACTCGTGCCAGTACCTGACGATTAGACTATTTTTATGTCTATGCGAATATATGCAAATATTTCGTCGTAAACGTTTTCAATTAAGCCTTCATCGTCATATGGACCACTCTTATTTTGAGAATCGTATCATCGCTTAATATTGGGCCAGGTGTCATTTTTCTTGGAAGTAGGAGTGCTTCTACTTTTTTCTCTCTTAAAATTTACTCTGGAACACACTCAGTCCTCAGTAAAGATGTGGGACTATACTCAGTGACGATTTATGCCTCTTTAAAGCAGTCCCCGGGCAAAACAGACGTGTGGGTAGCGCGGCAATTGGTGAGCGCGGCGGGCGCGGCTCTAGCGGCCGCCGAGCCCTCTGCCGCCGCGGGGCTTCTTCGGGAACTGGCTGCAGCGCTGCACGCGACGCTTCTCCGACAGGTACTATATAACTTGAACAATGACCTTTCTCCGACACGTCAAAATCGTGTCATTTAGTTATATTAGTTTAGTCATAGAGTTAGTAAGTCTCATTGACGTGTCTTGTTTTTATGGATTATTTTATCGATTGATTTTTTTATTGGATATTTCTGAGTCATTTTATTGGCATATGTAATTGTTTTAATGTTTTAGTTGATGTCTAAAAATTTAAAAAAAAATTGTTCTAAAACTAATCGTCCTCAACTGCTGTGCCCTTGCAGGGCGTCACATTTAGACCTATTATATTTACCATCTATGTATCATGTAATGTGACATGCATTAAATGATTTGATTTGATTGTATTATATACTTCACGTAGGCCACAAAATCCTTACTATATAATATCTATATATATAAAAGAAAGTCGTGTTAGTTACTGCACTTATAACTCAAGAACGGCAGAACAGATTTGGATGAAAATTGGTAGGGAGGTAGCTTAGAGCCAGGAGGCGGACATAGGATACTTTTTATCCCGTTCGACAGCGTTTCCGTGTGACTTGACATGAAACGTCAGTCACTATAAAACGTGATATAACAAAAAAGAATCAGATTTGGAATAACAAAACGCAAATGACAGCTATGTAATGACGTATGGATGACAATTTGATATTTGTAAGAAATCAATATTCAAATTATTTCTAACTTCTTGGCGGGAATGTGAATATGAGTTTTGAAATATTTTTTTAGGTGAATTGAAGTGAATTGAAGTGAAGTGAAGTTTAATTAATAATGCCGCGAACAAGACTATTGAATCTTTACCGATAAAGCCGTAATGCAAGAAGAATACGAAGTACTGGAAATGAAAGAACTGAAGAAGAACAAGAAATTACACGTGAACATCGCCGCAATAGTATGGCTCGACTTCGTGCTTCTTAATAAATAATAATGAAACAAAAAATGTCGTGTATCACAAAGTACTTAAGTGAAGAGCAACTTTGTACTAAAATACAGAAATAATAATGAATGATTAATGTAGGTATTTAATTTTTTGTAATTTTTCCAATAAAACAAAAACACAATCTGCTTATTTATTGCCATTAAAGCGGAACAAAGTTCGCCGGGTCAGCTCGTAATATTATAAATGCGAAAGTAACTCTGTCTGTCTGTTACTCTTTTACGCCAAAACTACTGTGAATGTGTTACTGCGTAAAAGTGAATGAAATTTGGCATACAGATGGTCTAGACCCTGAGAAAGAACATAGGCTACTTTTTATTTCGAAAAGGGGGTTGTAAAGGGTTAAAAAGGGGAGGGAGTGAAAAGTTGTATGGGATTTCTTAATTTTAAAAGATAAAACCATGTAACTTAATATTTAAGCACTTGATAAGAAATAAATAAACATTTGTTCTAGCGTTTTTGAAATTTCGTCCTGTGAGAGATGAAATAGGGGTTGAAAGTTTGTATGAAGTTCGAAATTTTTGAAAATAAAAATATAACATTTTGTATTTAGGCACTAAATAATAAACAAAAAATCGTTTGTTCTAGCATTTTGAAATTTTTACCAATATGGGGGTGAAATAGGGGTTGTATGTTTTTATGGGTGTTCTTCATTTTTGAAGATAAAACCATGAAACTTGGTACGTAGGTCTCTTAGGATGTGCAGAGATTTTCTACAAACGGAATTCTCGAAATTCGAGCGGAACGGAACGGATTCGGCACGGGAACTACGACGCCAAACTATTCTAGGAACATGATATTTAAAATTTTTGGGTGTATCAAGTTTAAAAAATATTTTGGCTTTTGAAGTTAAAGTTCCTTTTAACGAATTCTCTGCATCGACGCCGCTGATATCTACTATACCTACTAATGATTCTTATTAAATAATAAAAATGCTACCCAAAGATACTATTCCACGCGGACGAAGTCGCGGGTAACAGCTAGTATTATATATAAGCTTTCTTGTTACTCAAATAAACTTGACTTAGTAAGGCAATAATATAGCAACAGGGCGTCGCCTTGCCTTGTTGGGGGTTAACCATAGACAGTTTAACCTACGTCAAAACAAATAACACGTGGCGTGACTTCGGTGTATGTAAGATCGAACCAAGTCGCATGGTGTAATCTCTGCCTATCCATACGGCAAAAAGGCGTGACAAAACGTCTGTATGTATGTGAAACCAACAAGTGATCATATTATTATATTTGTCAGTCATTAGAGCCGCAACGATCGACTGGAGCGGCAGAATGCACTGCGGCATTGTTGGCGGCGCTTAACTCTAGACCACAACTGGCAGACGAATTGTTCCGGACTGTACTTCCTGTGCTGCCAGCGTTAGCGCAACAACCTACACTTGTGGAGGTGAGTGTACTGGCTGATCTACGTTCAGCCTTTGTATTAAGTCTGTCACGCGTTAGACCTTTAACTAACCTAAAAGGTTACTAACCTAAAACCTAAAAGGTTACATAGATAAAATAGTGTAGAAATTTATATATCGATTTTTTTGTGTATGTACATTTGGTACCTATAGACCTATAGTAAAGTAACTATAGACCTATTTCAATCTTACCAGTTTTAAGTAAGGTCTTTGAAAAAATTATTCTTAATCAGTTAACATATTACTTTAATTCACAAGATCTTCTACATAAAAAGCAGTACGGTTTTAGAAAGAGCCGTTCTACGGCAGTTGCTGGTGCAGCTTTAATGCAGCATATTTTTGAAGCTTGGAAGTTATCGCAGAATGCTCTAGGAGTTTTTTGTGATCTGTCTAAGGCTTTTGACTGTGTTGACCACCAGACTCTAATTCTTAAATTAAAATACTATGGTATAGGAGACTTAGCCCAAAAGTTATTGTCATCATATCTTTGTTCACGAATTCAGACGGTAGATATTAACGGAACTAGATCACCCGGGTCGTCTGTGCGTATGGGGGTCCCTCAGGGTTCAATTTTAGGACCATTTCTCTTTTTAGTTTATATAAATGATTTGCCATTTTTTATGAGTAGGCGTTGTGAGATGGTATTATTTGCTGATGATACTTCTTTAGTATTTAATATTGATCGACATAAAAAGGACTTTAGCGATGTAAACGATGCCCTTGCAGAGCTGCTTCGTTGGTTTACTGTTAACAACTTACAGCTAAATGCTAAAAAAACGAAATGTATTAAATTCACTGTTCCAAACGTAAGGAAACTCGAAACAAATATCATTATTGACGGCCAGAAACTAGATTTAGTAGATTCTACTGTTTTCTTGGGAATAACTATAGATGAAAAACTTCAGTGGGGTCTACATATTGATACTCTTGCTGGCAAACTTAGTTCCGCAGCTTATGCTATTCGCAAAATTCGCCAATTAACAGATGTTGATACGGCAAGAATGGTATACTTTAGTTACTTTCATAGCCTAATGTCTTATGGTATTCTTATGTGGGGACTAGCAGCAGATATAGAAACAATTTTTATTTTACAGAAACGGGCTGTAAGATCTATTTACGGACTAAGCTCACGGACAACTCTTAGAGAAAAGTTTAAAGAAATAGGTATCTTGACTGTTGCCTCTCAATACATTTATAATAGTATAATATTTATAAAACGAAACATAGAAACCTATAACAGGCGCTGTGACGATCACAGTTTTAATACTAGAAATAGAAATAAATTATTAAATCCATTTTTACGCCTGCATAAAATTCGAAAATCGTTTATGGGGCAGGGTATACAATATTATAACAAAATTCCAAAAGATATTTTAGATTTGCCTTTTGAAAAGTTTAAGCAAACCGTTAAGACATCACTTACCAAGAAAGGGTATTACACGGTTAATGATTACGTTAATGACAAAAACGCTTGGATGTAACATTTACAATGATAAAAGTTGTGTTCTGCGGCCCTCTTTACAATATAACGATTACTTACATACATTGTCTATGTAATTTTATTAGTTCTGTCTCCCTTTTTTTTCAAATCTTGTGACTGCAGAACACAATTGGTTTAATATTATGTATTTTAATTGTAACTGGCGGGAGAAAAAACCAACCTTGACGATTTTCTTGCCCGTTCTTTTACGATCAAGCTCCCGCCCGCAGTGAATGGGCGCGTTAGTTTATAAGTATGACATTCATAAGAGCTCTATTGAGCCAAACTTGAATAAATGAATTTTTAATTTTTAATTTTAATTTAATTTAATTTTAATTTAATTTAATTTAATTTAATTTTAATTTAATTTAATTTAATTTAATTTTTTTTAATTAATTTTACCTGTTTTATACCTGCAGAAACAAGTATTCAATTATCATTATCTTAACCCATGTAACATTGCCACTATAAAATGAACCGCATATAATTAACTTAAGGTAGAAAACCAATTTTTCAATCTGCTCTATCCGTTAAAAAATTACGTCTCGATTTATATTATGATATAAAATTTTGAAGAAGTGACAGACACACTGTTTTCCAAGCTAAGGGTTAAGATATAAAGCTATTTTGCAATGCACACTTGAGTACTTTTAGTCGATTGGAAGTCCAAAACTTACCCAAGTCAAATTATATATTAAGTGGGTGTTAAGTATTATTCTATTGTTACAGCCAATGTTCCAAATCCTGAAGCAGACCGTGTCGACGTTAATGGACGACTGCAAGCCCCTAATCGGGGAAATCGCACAACTGACCATCACAGGCTTCGAGAACGACCCGTGTCCTGCTGGACTCGACGTCATCAAAATTGTAAGACATTTTTTCACAGTTTTATTTCATTAATTTAATTGCTATTCACAATCTGGCTTGAGTTACAAATGTGATCGATAGACCAGAGCTGCTTTTGTATTCTCACAGTAAATATTTAGGTTAGGCTTTTAAATTGCCTACCTAATAATTGTGGAAACGTATACGCTGATATTAAAATAGCAGAAAACATATTTCGATAAACCAATCAGTTTTTGATTAAATACAAGTGTGTCCGGATCTGAGCAGACACCTATAGGTAACTTTTGCCAAAACGTTGACAAAACATTTGCATTTATTTGTACCCGTCACACCTCAATTGATCGAAAGGCTCGTTAGTTTCATTGGCCAGAAGACGTGTAAATCCTCTGAAGAGCCTTAAAGACAGGAAGAACCATCAAAGACCACTATAATTATGTGCGATGTGGCCTCTCTTTTAGTTATAATTAGATTTATAAGAGAATCCGCATCTTCTCGGTTCAATCGTTCCATGACACCAAGCACATCAAAAATGCTATTCGATTTTAAAGAATAAAATTATTTATAAATATTTACAGATTTGTCTCATTTAGTTAATATAAGTGTTATGTCGATATGCATGTATTGTGTACGAGACCGATTGGTTCCCTGTCACCATGTATGAGTGGGGTGTTCGTTGTGTGTCAGATAGTGCTGGTAGTGGGAGGTCAGTGGTCCGACTGCGGGCGGCTAGTGCGCGCCGGCGTGGGGCTGGCGGCGCGGCGCGTGGCGAGCGGGCCCGCCGCCGCGCACGATGTGGCCGAGGCCTTATTCGCCACGCTGCACGCGCTCGCCAAGAAGCGGCCCGTGCATCTCGAGTGGATACAGGACCTGCTGCCGGAGCTCGTCGATTTGGGTGAGTTTATCATTTCTTACTCATCATACCGTGCAGATTATCAGCACTCGAACCAAGTTTGAAGCGCTTTCATTTTTTATTGGACTACATCGGCTGCTTACCAGGCAGGATGTAGTCATTATGACGTGTCACAATAAAAAAAAATTATGGCAGCTCCTTATTGGTATTGTTTGCAACATCATGTGTGCTTTTGTAAGTAACCAATATCACTGTTATTGAAACAATTTTTTTTTACTAAATTTCCATAAGTAATACGACAACCGTAGTTACTTGATTACTAGATTGAAAAAAGAAACCATTTGTAAAAACATGTATCAAAAAACCTTTACTAATTTACTATAATGTTCAATTCCATAGATTTTTTTTTTACCAATATACCATAACTAATATGACAACCGATTGAAAAAAGAAACCCTTTGTAAAAACATGTATTAAAATATCTATTCAATTCCATACTCACTATATATAATTAATAATAAAGCTAATTTATTGATATTTTGCCAAGTAATGTTGAGTCACAATAGATTGTGTTATATGGCTAAAGTAATGTTTCAATTGTTTGTCAGCTTGCGAGTGCGTCCGCCTGTGGGAGGCGTGCGCCGCCCGCGCGGCGTGCGGCTGGCTGGGCGCACTGTGCGCGTGCGCGCCGCGCGCTCTTCAGCCGCGAGCGCCCGCGCTCACTGCGGCCGCACTGCGCTGTATCGGTGAGGACTACACCTACCTATGGATATACATAATATCAAAAGCCAGTCTTCCGATGAGTCTGTTTTTAATAAATTTTTGGCTTAGTAACTTACACGCTTTTAATAAGTTTAAATCCGATATGATTGGCCGAAGATAATTATGTTGTATACAAATCGTTTGTAACCATACTTAAGGTTTGTTGAAAGTGTGAAGGTATTAACAGAAAGAACACATTATCTTTCAGCTTTGATGAATTTTTTTTTACTTGAATGTTTACGCCAATATGGAGGATATTGGCGGAGGTTATTTAGGGAGACCAAATAAAATGTATCTTTCCATTATCCTAATATTAATCGCATTTTGTTTCTACAGGCGGCGCCACACCTCGCAACCACATAGAACCACTAGCCGATTTGCTACTAGCGCTAAATCGAGCGTCATGGGAGGAGAATGCGGACCAGGGGGCAGGGTTGCAAGTGTGGCTGCAAAGCGCATTGGATGCGCCCGGATTCCCCACGCCCCACGCTACTTTACCGCACAAGAAGAAATTCATCGCCGCTGTCGTCAAGTAAGTTATTCTAACTACCTAGGTATCTGTTAGCTACCTAACTATCTAGGTACCTGTGTCTCATTTTACGATCGCTACAAGTTAGAAGAAAGTTATCTAAATTCCACTATTCCTCATTCTCGCAGTCAGGATAGAGGAAAATTGTTTCAAAATAAAGCGTCAACATCTTGTCTGAGCGAAATCATCAAGATCAATATGCAATGATTTATTTTCCTTACACGTTGGTCTATCTTGTCAATCGACACTCCCAGAAACGTCTTGCGTCTTAGAATGGCCGTATCCAACCGAAAAAAGGCAGTTGTAGGCTGCGCTAGCGCTAACGTTCCACCATAAAATAAACATAGAAAGCAAGGAAATAATTTTTGCAAAGCGATACATCACACGCTTTGTGAAAACGGACCTCAATTGCAATCAATAAACGTTTAATGTAGTTTTTTATTATTGCAGAGAAAAGAGCAGCAAAAGAAGACTCCTAGAGACAGTACAAGAATTCTCACTGGTCTGTCGAGGCCTGGTGGGGACGGAATATGCCAGGCAAACACTCGCCTCCAAACAATTAGTTTCCTAGAGACCTCTGTGACATTAATTTAATATTTATTGTAGACTAATAAACGACGGAGACGATGGCCCAATTCGAAATCGAACAGCAATAACGAGACAAATACAAAATCTATTTTGAATATACCTGTAGTAATAAGTAATGGTAGTTAACTTTTGTGGATCTAAATTTTGGACTTCAAAAGTACCATTTTGACTTCCGAATATGTAATTATGAAGTATCATATTTACTATAATATGATGTTTTGACACCATATAACAAAGTATCGTTACACAGTTGTGTATATAATAAAATTTTATAAAATAATGAAATGCTTCCTTGTAAATATTATCAGTAAGTAAATCCAAGAGTAACAAATAATAAAAGGCATTGAAAATGATAACTGAATTTTATTTTGTAAAACTACGTAGAGTTGTCAGTTAAAACACATGATTACGTTTCAACCCGTTAACATCAGGGCTGGTGGGCATATTTAACTATTCATTTTATTAACTATTTTAACAAAGAACACTTAAAAATACACACAAGAAAATCTTCATAGATACATAATTTTAATTTAAAAAAAGTGATAATAGGTTAGTTGACAAGTTATATAACATAAATTGGCCTGTGAAATGAGAGCCCAAGCTGTCTGCTTTGAGAATTATTATGGATCCAAAACAATTTTAAATTAGAATCAGTCATAATACAATACTTACAGTAAAGCAATGGATAAGACTCGTGGGAGCGATATGGGTTTAAATTATTTTCTGAATTTTTAAATTAAGAGAAGTTAGTGTTACAACTAAAAAATAACGCTTATTTAAATGACAAATATAAAAATTAATTATCAGTTTTCACTCAGTAAACTATCCTGTTATCACGATTAGCAAAAAAAATGGTTGCCTGTAAAGTCGTTTTTACGGGCGAAGATTTTACGTGACAACGTCTTTTTCTCGGTAGAATATTTATTGATATGAATATAATTAAATTGCACAATAGGAACAAGGAATTGAATGAAAATAAGAATTGCACAAATTTTAACTATAGAAATATATTTAAGCATGTGCCGATTCAATGCGCCTAATTCTCTAGTGCTGCGCGCGCGGCAGACCGATCATAGTTGAGTGGGAGAGAGACGCAAGGCATTCGCCGGGCCTCTCTCTCGTTCGGTGACTCATCGTAACGTTACCGAGCGTTACACTTTTTCATAAGTGACTCCCAGCCGCAACCTAATTTAAGACGTTGTCACGTCAAAATACATCACATAATTAATAGCTTGTTTCTAAAGTTTAATCAAATGAATAATTACTTACAAAAGACTAATAACCTGCAGTTGAATGATACGGGCTGAATATAGAAACCGATAATCTCCATCTTAGTTTAAATATGTAGTTATGTGTATCTTAGCTAATAACTGTTTAAATATTTTACTATATAACCGAACATACTTACTTGATCTTAGAACTAATTGAAATAACTATAGGTACTATAATATGTCACACTGAAGAGATCATAGCAACAAATTAAATATTGCTTTTTACTGTCAGCTTCGACAATCAATTGAGGCCCAGGATCTAAGTTCTGCTGCAGAATGGTTTAAAAGCAACAAATAACTATTTACAATGTCTTGTATAATATAAAAATATCTATAAGACGTCACACATTAAGGGGCTTTAGGAAGGAAAGGAGGTGGTCCTAAGAGGTCAAATTCACAAAACGCTACACAACAACTATAAAATGTTACCAATTCTAAAACGTTACTTAGGTATAACTGTTTCTGTCATATTAAGCTTGTGCCGCTCGAGTTATCGCTCTTTTTTGTTGTGTTTTTTACCTTTTTGTTTGTGTTTTTTACCTTTGTGTTGTATTTTCCTTTACCATTAGCCGAGAGATTCAAATTATTTAATATTTGATAGCTACATCTAAAATTTTAAAATAAGACGCCAAACTAACCAATACACAATAAATATAATCTGCGACCAATTCGATGAGATCGTGTGACATAATTGATAAGTAGCCTCTAGCTTATGTAGCTGCTAAAATCATCAAAATTTCAAAACAATATATACCAAAAAAGTTTTGCATAATTTCCTAGCTATTAATTGATCTAACTAAAACATTAGACGAATTACAAAATTAATAACTAAAATGAGTCCATAATGTTAAAACGCTAATATTAGATGAGTAACTAATGTAAAATATAGCTCAGATTTAGAATGTGGATTAAATTTGATTCTTTAGAGGTTCAACTTTATTTCTTTAATATAGTTGAGAAGTAACTAGTTCGAAGTTAATTTTGATGATATCAAGATAGCAACCATCATGAACCCTGATGGTCCGAAAGCGATCCATTCATATTCATATATAAAACATACCTATCTATTACAAAAATAGTTAATAGTGGATTTTTAACATTTCAATAAGTTATCGAACATTCCTTACATCAATGATATGATTGTAGCTAACGTAATGTTACCTAGTTCCTCATTTACCTAGATATCGTTATGGCCTATTTCATAATGTCTACAACAGTTTTGTACGGACATTCTGTAAAGTAAACGCTAATAGCAACTTACTTGGACATTATGAAACAGGCCCTTAGCAGCTCTTAACAGCCATCCAATATTTACATATTACAATCAGCAGTTCGAAACTTTCCGTTAGTAAATAATAATTTATGGAAGAATGGTAATAAATATTGAAAACTAATTAAAGGCCAAGAATGTTGGTGTATACGCTCCTGACATAGCGAAAAGAGGGTACACACATAAAGCGTAAATTTGAGTCCTTACAACTGAGATATTAGTGTGTTTCATACACACTACTATCTTGGTTTTAACAATGTATTTTTTAAGTATTATAAGTATTTACAATGGATGTGACAAAAGTTAAAGTGAACTTTGCAACAAATGTATAGATCCCATTTAAATTGTTGTAGCAAGTTCTCTGCCCATCCCAAATGGAATATATGACAAGTGATTATGTATGTAAAAATACAATTTATACTTAGTTTAGTTCTAAATTACGCTGTAAGAAAAATCCGAGGACATTAGTTTATATAGTTTTTACGATAATCAGTCATTTTTGATAAAATTGCCGAGACACCTAACAAGAGTACTGGTACACTTTTAAATCCACTTTCACTGTAAAACTTCTTTGATGACCATACTCCATCTCCTCTTGAACTTCGAGCGCCTGGCCAAGCGCACCGCCTTAGCGACGCGACGCCTGACCAGATTCGCGATAAATATGAATCAGGAATCCGAGTCATCCCGATTCTCGTTTTCGCTCTTGCTGATTTCGACGTTGAAATCCAGGAACTTGTCCGGCTCGCAGTGTCTGTTCTTAACTCGGAGGAAGTTTAGCGCCTGGTCCAAGGTCAAGTGGAAGCAGTCTTGCCGGCTCACGTTTAGAGACGAACTCTCAAGGTCGCTGTGTGTCGCTCTAGCATATACAAGCTTTCTCGAGTTGTGTTGGCCTATGACAGAAACCTGGAAAAAAATTATATTATAATTAATCAAATTAATCGAAAAATCTAAAGCACAACAAAAAGTCTCTAAATTCTACCGAAGCATAGTTTAAGACTTGTTAATCGCTGATCACGGTTGCTTCCGTTGTCTTCTCATAGTAGAAGCTTTAGTTCGCTTGTAACTAGAAGTGAGACTTATTGTGCCCTCCGAAGCACGGAAGCTTTTGACATTAAATGCCACCCATTTTAAGGGCCAACCTCTGTAGATTTTACGGAGTTGGAGAGAGGCTTTAATTCGGTGATCGTTTCCGACAGCCTAGTACCGCGGAGATCCGAGCGAATAGTAGTAGTAGAGTAGAACTTCACATACCTCGTAGGTGAAGTTCTTAGCGTTGCACTTGGGGCCGATGTAGGCGACATAGACGACGACGCCCCAGGTGCGGATGTCGACGTCCACTCGTAATGAGAAGTACTCGTGAAGCGCCGCCACCAACCACGTGTCGTGCTGCTCGGAGTTCACCTTCATACTGAACTTGTGCTTACGACCGATCTTCAGCATCGCCATGTGCTTGCTCTGTTAAAAAAAATTAAGTCAGTGTTATTTCTGTTATATCATCATGCGACGAGGGCAGGGGGCCCCTACCGTCTAACTATAGACCCCTCCGCGAAGTCGGCCACATTCGCCGGTGGTCGCATAAGGAGGTAGGGGGGGCGCAACACACTGCGCCTCTTTGAGGAGGTCCTCCCAGTTCTGATCCGGGGGTCGTTGGCCACGGGCGGGGTGTCAGAAGCTTTATACTTTGGCACTGGCCCCCTGCCCCTTTTTCAATAGCGGTGGGCGTCGTCGGAAGATTTTTAGTGGGTAGGACTGCTGGCGGTCGCTTCTGCCGCATTGAGCACCGCACTCCCCTCTCGGTCCCCTCTTTGGCCGAGAGGCAATTTGTTACCGACATAAATAAAAAAGAAATGTTATATCATCATCACCAGCCTATATTTATCCACTGCTTCACTTGTCATTGTACCCTCTTTGGTTGGGTTGGTATCTTATTCCCAAGACTTGGAATCACGCGCCGTCGTAGACGCACTTCGAGCTATATCCGGGTTGTTATGGGTACTGCCATTTTCGGATAACTGACGTGTCGCCTATTATACCCATGTATTCATATTTAGAATCTCACTGGGCTGGGAGTGCGCCGGCAGCTGATCGCGGGGCAACAACCACTGTTTAGTTTAACTTACGTGCCACCGATTATGTTATTGTTTAATTTTCTTTGTAATCTTATCATGGTGTACAATAAAGAGTAAATTATTATTATTGAAGCCCCCCTCACCTGGAAGTGCGCCGGCAGCTGGTCTCGCGGTAATGGCGGCCTCGTGGCGCAGGCGGGGGCGGGGCAGGCGTACCGGCGCGCGCCGCAACTGGCCTCGTGCGTCACGCGCCGTCGGAGACGCACTTCGCGCCCGCACCCGTGCCGGCATGGGTAGCGGACCATCTCCGCCACCTAGACGCAATTTAAACTTAAAGGGGCTTATCACAAAACAAGATCTAAAGTTAAACCAGGTTTTAAATTAGTGCTGAAACTTTAATTTAATAAAATGAAGATAGTGACAGCACTAGTTTTAAACCTGGTTTAACTTTAGATTTTGTACTCCAGAGAGTTAGCACACGGTAAAAGTTTACACATGCAGACGACGCGCGTTTTGGGCGTAAATGCTGATATGTCAAGATTGAGTTGTAATTTTGCTAGCGTCTATGCTAGTCGTTTAAAAAATAATCTATGAAATGAAAATTCTCAATCACAATATGTTTTGGGTTAAAAGTTCAATATTTATTATTTATCTAATCTGTAAAGGCACAAGTTCAGTGGTTTGGGTTTAAGTAGGGTTAAACTCAGTGTGAATCGACTCTATCAGGAATATTATCACCACACATTTCACTGCATGTTTCACAGATATTTAGAAAGAAAGAAAATAAATTTATTCAGTACAAATAAACATAGAAATTAAGTACACAAAAAAGCAACGATTAAATTTACACAAGCAAAATACAACATTAAACCATGTACTGAAACGGTGTCCACTCAGCACACTGTCATACACCATAGGATGTCACGACGCTGATCTTCCGTGAACACCTAAGCATGAAGTGTTACTACGCGCAGTATTTGTGAAATGCATCTATTTAAATAATTAAAAATAATTGGATCATATTTAACGTGTCTTCAAAATTAAAAATTGCCAACCTAACCTAACCTTTTTGTACATCAAAAATACTGATTGAGCACCTAATCACCTATTAGATGCTCACTCAGTATTTTTGATGATCAAAAAAGCTTTTTTTAGAGGTTTAGTTTATTATATTCCAAAATAAATTATCATAAATATAATTATAAAGTAGTTTGTGTAAAGAATGGAATACTATAATAAAAAGTTAAAATAAAAGTATTAAGTATACATATGAATATAATGAGAAAGAAGAAGAACGAATAGTAGTGAAATGCAGATAACTTAACCAAATCGAAGTAAGACAGTGATAAACTACGAATGACACAACACAGGTATAATTAATCTTTTTACAAAAGTGCTTACCCCCTCCATAGCCCTGTTCCGCACTGACGAGAAGGTGGTCCTGCATACAGGGCACGAAGCGAGTCTAGCGCGGCACCGGCCGCACACCAGGTGTCCGCGGCGGCATTGAGACATCGGCGGCTCCATCCACTCCAGGCACACCGGGCACTCCAGCAGGCGGAGGAGGCTCTGTGAACGCAGGGCCACTACTGTAAAATGCTTAGTAAACATTGGGTTTATTTGCGCAACGAGCTTTAGTCGTTTACGGACTTATTCGCAATCGTTGATTCGTGATCGTCCATTGGTGGTTAAAAACTAAAAAATACGACATGATTATGAATATAAATATGATTTTATCATATTCACGGTCGCTCGCGTTTACTATTTAAAGTTAATGAGCACTTTGAACACAGTGCACAATAAAAGTGTTATAAAGCCCAGGAGAAGAAGATACGATACATATATAGAAATGGCCAGGAGCTAGGAAAATAATTCTATTACATTTATTTTACAAAAAAAAAAAAAAAAGAAGTACTTACTTGGTTGAACTCTTTAACAGTATAGGGTTCGATTTCATCAGGCGCTGAAACGGACAAGTTATCTGTATATATATGTTTACACATTATTCAGTTACTACATTTTCCTACAAAATATCATATTTATCTTACATCCATCTCTTCTCCGTTTAGTTTCGTGACTCGATTGCTGCGTTTCATCATCCTCATTGGCATTCACCGTCACAACCTTTAAACAAATAATTTTATGGATGCAATATAAACAAAACGCAAACGTGTTTTCTTGTGTTGTACTTAAATTTAAGTTTGTTCTTAACACCAACAAACGATTAATCATTAATAACGGGTGCGCGTATGGTGAGTTTCAATTGCCGCGTACCATTGGATTGTGGATTGAGCTCCCTGCCGGGTTTCCCCATATATACATACATACATTCACGACCATACATAATAGGTTGGGGAAAAAGTCTTTTCGTATTTTTGTATGAAAAGTCAAGACATTTTTTTCAAAGTTTATTTACATTTATTTACAATATATATGTACCGTTTTGTTGAATAACTTTCTGCCATTTTGTGGGCAGAGACATTATCCCGTTACTGTAGAAATTTTGGGACTTCTGATCAAAAAAACGGGACAAATAGTTTTGGCAGTCCTCTCTTGAGGTCAACCTTACAGAACCTAAAGAATTCTGCAGAGACCGAAACAGGTAAAAATCTGAAGGCGCAAGGTCAGGGCTATATGGTGGATGCACTAGGACCTCCCAGTCGAACTCTCTTAATTTTTGCTGAGTGGCTAAAGATGTGTGTGGTCTAGCGTTATCGTGATGAAAGACCACACCCTTCCTGTTGATCAATTCCGGCCGTTTTCTCTCGACTGCTTCCTTTAATCTCATCAGTTGCTGGCAGTAAAGATCAGAATCGATGGTTTTGCCGGGCGGTAAAAGCTCATAATAAACAATGCCCTTCCAATCCCACCATACACACAGCATCACCTTATTTCGTGTTAGGCCAGGTTTGGCCACAGTCTGTGAAGCCTGGCCAACTTTCGACCACGACCTTTTTCGCACGTTCTTGTCGTACGTGATCCACTTTTCATCGCCAGTTATCAATCTCTTCAAAAACGGCTCGGTTTCATTACGTCTCAATAATGGATCGCAAATGAGTAGGTACACGGTTCATTAAGTTTCTTTGAGTGAGCTCGTGTGGCACCCAAATATCGAGCTTTTTTGTATAACCAGCTTTCTTCAAATGGGTCAAAACTGTTTTGTGGTCAATTCCCAGTTCTTCAGCTACATCGTAACTACTCCATTTTATTCGTAACAGGGCGACCAGAGCGAGGTGCATCTTTAACATCAAAATTTCCGGACTGAAAACGTTTGAACCAAATTTGTGCTACTCTTACTGACACTGCATCAGGTCCATAAACATTACAAATTTTTTTCACTGCTTGAGTTGCATTTTTGCCTTTTTTATAATAAAATTTTAAAATGTATCGAATTTCTTCATTAGATTCACTCATTTTTACGGAGAGAAAAACAAATGAAAAATAGCGGGAAACAAATTTTTTTATTTTTTTCTTTTCTTTATAATGGAACCTTTTTAATGTTACCAAAACCAGCCAGACACAAATAGTACAGTCAAAAAAATTTTATAATAAGTTTATACCTACGTTATGCGAAAAGACTTTTTCCCCGACCTAATACATACATTCACGACTGTTTCCCCGAAGGGGTAGGCAGAGGCATATTATACGCCCACACTTCACTAATTATATAATTGAACCCACCCAAGTAATAGGTGACAAGCCTATTGCCGCTTACCGGGCACTGTTATATTGCAGGTGAGGTTGGCTTGGGCCCCTTAGGTCTTGGTAGCATCCCTATACACCCAAATAAGTAAATATAAAATAGGACATCGCCCACAACAGCGTCGTCGGCTTCTCATATCCAAATCAAAAAGGCCAATAAATTTTTGTTATTTTTAAAATTGTCATCATCATAATTTTAGCCAATTAAAGTCTACTATTTCAAATTTCTTTATTTGTTTGTTTTACATAGGGTAGTTATACAAATTTGGTCTTAAAATTAAAATTCCAGGAGCTTAACCTATTTAGCCTTATAAAAAGGCATGCAAACCTTAAACATAATTAGATTATTATTATTAAAATTAAAATATCATTGTTATCATTACAATATCATTGGTAAAATTAAATATAATTGTTAAATTTAAAATTATTGTTAAAATTTAATTTTATTGTTAAAGTTCAATATTATGGTTAAGGGTTAAAATTATTATTCAAATTACTAACAGTCAAAGTCAACATTTGAACATCATGAGATGTGTTTATAGTTAATGAATTCGTCAATCGAATAGAACGCCTTATCCAATAACCACCTACGCAGGGATGATTTAAAACGACCAATATTGAGGTCTTTGAAGCTATTTGGTAGTTTGTTGTAAATGGTCTTAACATGGCAAAGCTATTTTTCAAATACTTTTTGGTGTTTGGGGCAGTTTCCAATACCAGTCTGCGAGGATCTCTCAAGCTTCTTTGTGATAAATCTCCTGCTTTTGTGAACTTATAACCATTCTGCTTAACAAATAAAGCCACTTCCCATATATAGAGGCAGGGTAGCGTTAATATATTTAAAGATTTGAAGTAAGACTTGCAAGATATATCCGATGTCAAATTAGATATGGCCCTAATGCATCGTTTTTGGGCAATAAATAGTCGCTCAATGTCAGTACCATTTCCCCATACCAATAAGCCGTATCTTAAGACGGATTCCACATATGCAAAGTAGGCAATAATGGCCGTTTGGACACTTGCAACTTTTGTCAATTTGAATAGAGCAAATGCAAAACTATTTACTTTATTGCATACTTTATTTATTTGTTCTTTCCATTTCAATTTAGAGTCAATTATTAAACCTAAGAATGTTCCATTTGCAGAATTTGGCATCAGTTGTCCATTGTAATCTATATTTATAATTTGATTTTTGAAGTTATTAAAGTTTATTATTTTAGTTTTTGAGATATTAATTTTTAGATTATTATTATAAAGCCAATCAGTAATTAATGTCATTGCAGTAGTTATGTCACTTTTATGTTGGTCTAAGGAAGATTTTTTGTCAGATGTGATTATCACAGAAATGTCATCAGCAAAAAGTAGTCTTATGATTTAAAATATCTGCTAAGTCATTTATGTGTAAAATAAATAATAATGGGCCAAGGACACTGCCTTGTGGAACCCCAAAATTGTTGTTCTTAAATTCAGATCTGTATGTTTGTATCGTTTTTTTTGCATCAAGTTGGGTTATTTCCACACATTGAGTTCTGTTTTTCAGGTATGATTTTAACCAGTTTAGAGCAGGACCTCTAATACCGCTACGTTCAATTTTTTTTAACAACTTGTCGTGTGGGACACGTTCGAAAGCTTTCGACATGTCAAGAAACAGAACACTTGTAAATTTTTTATTATTTTCACTTTGCAATACTTGATATACGAGATCAAAAGCAGCACAGGTCGTTGATTTATTCTTTTGAAATCCGTATTGGGTGTGTTTTATTATATGATATTTTTCAAAAAAAATTTGTATTTGACTGTGCATAACCTTTTCAAAATTTTTTGAAAATATTGGTAATATTGCTATGTGCCGATAATTGCTAACGTTAGATTTGTCACCCAGTTTGAGTATTGGTTTAACAACTGACATTTTTAATTTGTCTGGAAATTGCCCAGTCCGTAGTGATAGATTGATTAGGAAAGCCAAGACAGGGCTAAGTTCATTTTTACAAAATTTTACCACTTTGGTACATATAGAGTCATACCCTTCAGAAGCTGAGTTTTTTAGTTTCATAATAAGTGCACTCATACTGTTTTTATCCATTGGTGTAAGAAACATACTATTTGGTAAACTAGTCTTTAATGTGTCAATATTAGAGGAACTAAGATTAATATTTATGTCGTCAATAAATTATATTGAGCATTAGGTCTCACCAATAGTTTTCCACGTTGATCGATCTTCTACCGCTTGCATCCACCCGCCACCTTGAACAGATCATTGGTCTCTTGGGTGGGAGGCCGCCCTCTACTCCGTTTGTTCGCGGTCGCCATTGAAGATCCTTAACGGTCGTCGGTTCTTCGTACATAACCCTGCTTAAATTTCTAAGTATAAGCAATAGCGTTTACCTCGTTTAAGACAACATCGGCGTTGACCACGGGGTTGTTGTCTGAGCTGTCGTGGTTGACATTGCCGTCGGTGTCGTCGTGCAAGTCAATCTCCACGATCTCTTCTTCGAGCGACACGCCGCCGCCGGACGAATTGTGAGATGTGTCTACTGCAATCACTGAACTTAGTTCATTTTCAGATTACACACAAAATAAAAAAATACTTTATTGTCTTTAAGATGAACAAGATCATTTCGCATGCTTAAAGGAACATCGACCCATTAATAGATAGGTCAGGTTAAGTTACGCAATTATACAGTCTTTCTATTTTTTACTGAGATCGAATCTATGTTAATCAAACGTTTAAAACACAAGCAGAATTACTAATTAATAAATCAGTATCAATATAATGCGCTTACAAGTAGAACAAGTATTCTTTAGAAGATCTTCTTTTGTAATGTCCCAAAAATTGTCTTTATTGAGTTAAGTCACTATTCCATTAAGCATGCGATTTAGATTCATCAAATTTTAACAAACCAAATGGAAATACAATCCCCCGTAATACAAAGCCCTGTAATCAGTATGGGCCGACGTGACACGTGCCCTTTACTCTCAGGTGGACGGCAGTTTTACATTGAAGATTTTTTAACTAACAGCTGCAGTCTGTTATTTTTAACCACCCAAAGATATTGGTCCAAAGCAATCTCGAATTGGATCGATAGGGAGCTCATCGTATGGTGCGTTTCAAAAGAAACTTTTTACCGCGTACCTATGTGTTGTGGAATGAGCTCCCTCACGAGATTTTCCCAAAATATTACAGAATAGGGCTCTTCGAAAAGGGCGTGAAGGGGTTTTAACCCTTTGCGCAAAGCAATGGTAAATATATTCCCACCATAAATTGAACCTTACGGAGTTGAGTTAAGGTATAAAACCAATGAAAAAGTTAGACATGTTCTGCCCGTTAAAGGGTTAATGGGTCGGCAACGCGCTAGTAATGCCCTAGTGTTGCAGGCTGCGGTGACCACATTCCATCAGATGGGCCGCATACTTGAGTGCTATCTAGTGGTATAAAAAAAGATTATATGCGAATAAACAGTCAGTATTATAAAATATATTTACCTTCCACTGCATCAGGGTCATCGCATATGTTCCCTTGTCCTATAGGCTGGTTTGATTCTGGTGCCCCTTCAAAACAAATATATAATAAATAAATAGCAAATGTTATACTAGCGCCTTTTTTAAGACATAGCAAGTTAATTGACATTTTCGTCAAGAACTGTCGATTATTCTTACATGGTATGAAAATTATTTCATACCGTGTAAGAAATAATCTCATAATACTTATTAATAGATCATAAAAAGCGTTGTGCCGTGTGCCACAAAAGTGCCACCCTCTCTCATCTCACGGGAATCGTAAGAGTCGACGAAGAGAAATCCTACCGGAAAATGGGAAAGCACCGTCATCGTGCGTAGTAGCCAGACAGGTCGCTGATCGCTGGGCAGGCGCCCAGGGTGGTGACTTTAGGGCAAATACTCTCAATAGAGTGTGAGGCCAATGTTCAGCAGTGGATTTTATAAGGCTGACAACTTAAACTTAAAATTTTCATTTTTTTTATTGTTAAAATTCTTTATTTTTAAAGTGTTCTCCAAATGCTCAAAACGTTATACTCTAATATCAGATGTTTTTTGCATTGTAAGAAAAGTTGTTAACATTTTTAAGTCTAATAAATTCAAAACATTGATTTAAATTTTAAAACATACAACTAAGCTATTTTCGGAAACACATGATGTTTTTTGCATTGTAAGAAAAGTTGTTAACATTTTTAAGTCTAATAAATTCAAAACATTGATTTAAATTTTAAAACATATAACTAAGCTATTTTCGGAAACACATGATGTTTTTTGCATTGTAGGAAAAGTTGTTAACATTTTTAAGTCTAATAAATTCAAAACATTGATTTAAATTTTAAAACATACAACTAAGCTATTTTCGGAAACACATATTTCCTAATTGCGACACGACCCAATTACATTTTCGATAGGTATCATACTACAGCAAATTAAAAAGTCACACTATAGACAAAATGCGGTATGTAACTATAATCTTGCTTACCATGATCGTGTCGGTCTAAAGCAGGCGAATCCGGGACGACTATGGCCGGTATATTGGGCACGTCCCGATTGCAAAACTGCGAGGGCCTCAGGACGGAGTATGCATCGCTGGAACTTAACGCATCTGTTCTATTAGCTCCGTTTGATGAGGCCGGATTACCTAATGGTAACAAAAAAAAAGTGACTTTTTTTTCTAGTGTTACGTCATAACAAATACAATCTGTTGATGCAGTACAAAAAAATTAAAACGCTTCATGCCATGAAAAAAGCACTGTAAAAAGCGCACCCACTTATTAAGGCCTGCCAAATGCAGTTTTAAGCTCTGCTTAAAAGATTTGGGGTTATAAGAACTAGGACACATGAGCCAGCAGCAAATTCTAGAGCTTAATGGTCTTACTCAGAAGCCTTCTCTAGCGGCTGGGAAGCCAACGATCTATCTGGATGTTTCAGTGGGGACAGCAAGGATAAGCAGTCGCTAATAGCTCCGACTATACGTAGGGTGCGAGATCATCTCCTGCCCAACCCTCGTCACTCTTTGTGCAACTGCTACTGCGAGAGCCCTCCTATTAGACTTAGAGGCATTGTTGTAAGGCACCTTAAAGGACCTGGTATTAGAGCCGTTTCTTGCGCAGGACCTGGTCCAAGCACGATACGCCGCCTGCTTGCGTTCAGCAGCTTTGGCGCATTCGCGATTGAACCAAGACCGTTGTCTACCAACATTGGCAAGATCTGTATACGGAATATAATATTTTATACCCAACAAGATCTTGCCAGTGATGGCAGAGGCGCACTCCGACGGGTCCTTTCGAAAATAGCGCATTCCGTCCCAATCTTCCGACGAGTAGTGCCACAGACGACGCATGTTCTCCACCGTCCTCTGTGGTCCAATGCAATTCGGTGCTGTGGTAACAACCCAGCAGTGGTCAGACGAGCCGTGAGGTGTCTACACCAACAGGACTTATTGTTAAAAGACTCTTCAAAAATAAGTCCAACAAGGAAGGCACGTGACCTGTGATGTCTGGTATCCTGGTGGGCTGGTCTACCAGTTGCATTAAGTCTTGCGTCAGAGCAAATGAGAGACTCTACCAGCGTGGTCAGTTTTAGAGAACCCCCACCAAGCCTCATAATAGGCGTTGAAGTCCCCTAAAAACACCACCTCGTCGTTTAGGGATCGCTACAGCGCGACTTCGGTCAGTCGGCTGAGATGATCGAAGAGACTGCTAGTACTAGCATCTCCTATGTGGGACCGGTATAGGTAAGCGGTAAGCGAGCGGGCCAGGAGGGTCTAGGCAGTGGGGGCAGGTCTAACCATGGACCCTCCGGGAAGTCGGCCATACACGCTATGGTCGCACAAGGAGGTAGGAGGGGCGCTTCCACTGCGCCTCTCTGAGGAGGTCCTCCCGGTTTTAGTCCGGCGGACGTTGGCCGCAGGCAGGGTGTCAGAAGCTGCAACCCAGGTACTGGCCCCCGCCTCTTTCTCAACAAGCGGCGGGCGTCGTCGGAAGATTTTTAGTGGGTATTGCTGCTGGCAGTCGTGTCTGCCGGTGGTGAGTCCCACACCCCCTTTCGGTCCCCCTTTGGCCGGAAGGCAGTGCGTAAATGCATTTTGTTACCGACGTAAAACAAAAAAAGAAAAAATAAGGGCTCGATTCTCGGTCCGTTTTTGTTTTAAATTTGCCACATTTGGTAAAGGAAAACTACGAGATAGTATTGTTTGCTGATTTAAATAATAATGATGTATCATTATTATTAAAATTAAAGCGATATCAGCAGTCAGACGATGTAAACAATGCTATCTCAAAGGTGGTGCACTGGTTTGACGTCAACAATCTGTTATTAAATGAGGCTAAAACGAAATATATTAAATTCGTGAAACCTACAGTCAGACAAGTAAACACCACTATTAAATTAAAGGCAGATAAGTTGACCCTTGTGAATACCACGCGTTACATTAGACTCAGGGCCCACATATTGGTGAATTGTCGAATAGATTCAGCTCTGCAGCATTCGCGGTAAAGAAAACTCGCCAACTTACAAACGTTGAAACAGCTAGGCTTTTAGCTATTTCCATAGTGTATTGTAAACTAGACTATATGACAGATAAAAATGCTTGGGATTAAACTGCCGTTTCATATAGGCTATTCTAATATTATAGAGTACGAACATGAATATTGTTAATGTAATATTAAATTGCATTGTACAGCTTCACAGACAGATGAAGATTGTACTTAAAGTACCTAACCATTTGATAATTTAAAAGACTAGCATGTGAGTTAGTTCTTCTAACAGAGCGGTGGCTCGAAACTGGCACATTCACTTACCTACACTCAAATATTTTTTGTTTTTTTAATTGTTTTGTTGCATGTAAGTGAATCTAAGCTTCATTCTTGTAGTGTTATCATATTTCGATTGTTTTGTATATTTAATTTTGACATTTTTAAGTAATATGTACCTAATAGTTTATGAAATAAAATAAAAAATGCTCCTCAAGCTGATCGCGTGTTATATGTGTATGAAGTATGTGAAATTTTATTGTAGGCACTTACAAATATAGCCTTCCTGTTAATGCTCAGTGTTAATATATGATATGATTTCTACAGCACTACATTTAGGCTCACTGTATGTAGTTGTGTTCAGAACCAGTTAAGCAAAACATTTAATTAATTGCAACAATATACTTACTACCAGATCTGTTTTCGTAGGTTGTTGCATTATATGTGAGAGGAATCTGAAGTCTCCTTAGTGCTTTTTGGGCTCGATTAGATTTAACATTATCAGCTACTTCTGAAGTTACGGATGGAGTGAAGATAGGATTCCTTGATGGGCCAGCTAATCCTAAAGGTAAATAAATATTAATTTATTAAAAAATGTGATAGATAAATGAGTAAAGAAACTAACTCTTTGAAATAAATGGATTTTGGTTGGTAACCAAAAACCCCTTATATGTTCCGCACTAACAATTAGAAACATACATTATGGAAGAAACTGGTTAGAGCATAGCAAGCAGCAGCTAATCAGAAGCTTGGAAGTAGAAAATATTGATAAAATAACCATTGCCCTACCCCCCTTGCCCAAATTGCGCATGTATTATATTTAGGGAGTTTATGGAGTTTATATTGTTATTGACATTTTTTATTTTGATATTATCAATTTCTAATAATATTGTGATTGAATTGAAATAATTCTAATAATTATGTATGTTTTCTTTTCTGTGACGTGTAATGTTGTATTACCAATAAATGAATATTTGAGTATGGAGTAAAAGCTTGGTTCTGACTATGCTTAACATGTTGAACGCCAGCGGTCCGAGACACAATAGAAAGTCTATTGTTTGTCGGTCCCTTGGCGTTTAAAGACTTAAGCTAAGTAGCTAGGAAGCCAAATTTTTCAGGTTACGAAACAGAGAAAAAATTATTAAAGCAAAATTTTATTTGAAACCTAACTGAATACTGACCTCTTGATGACATAGAGTAGAAAGCGGAGTTGGGTTTAACAGGTCGCAAACTGCTCAGACTGCGTGTAAGCTTCTTGAAAGCTAGTATACGCTGAATATCACGCGGGTTTCTAAGGCTGCTGCGATTTTCACGCGTGGTCCGCGCAGGTGGGTCACGGGAATCGCGGGAATCGCGCGAGTCGCGAGTATCACGCGTGTCGCGCGAATCCCTGAGCTCACGGCTGTCCCGCAATTCGGGTGGCGGTAAATTGAACGGCGGCCTCTGGTCGCATGCACGTGATCTGCAGAATAATAATACACTAAGAATGATACAATATATGCCTATAATATAAAATAATGTTATCACATCAAGTACACAAAAAGAAGAGCTCGAAATACAACATTGACGGAACAATATTGCAAGCAGTCAATGAAATTAGAGATCGGGGTGTTATTATATAGACATCAAATAAACCTTTTCCTCGCATATTAACGCGGCAGCAAAAAAAGGAGCTAGAATGTTAAGGATTCATAAAAAGGAATACCAAAGAGTTTCATCTTATACTGACAAAAACAATAATAGTCTAGTACAAAGTCATCTGGATTTTGCTTCTGAAGTGTGGAGTCCCATATATGCTGTGCAATCACAGAAGATCGAAAGCGTCAAACGAGCGTTTACCAGACATCTGGCGTACATCTCGTCCGGAATTTCACATAGGGTCCCTTACTACCACAGACTAAATTTCTTTGAAATGAATACTCTCCATAATCGTCGCAAAATTCATGATATTCTTTTCTTACACAAACTTCCTAATGGAATGACAGATTGTAATGAATTAGTTAATAATATTAAAATCGCTGTTCCCATCAGAATACTGTGATACCCTATTACTAAGCCATTCCACATTCTATTTTTCAGAACCAATGTAAGTAAACGCTCACCCCTGGCACGAATCTGCAGTCAATACAACTCTTTGTGCGGGAGCTAGGACAATTTTGACATTTTTCATGATCCCTATAATAAGTATAAACGCAATGTAGTGTTAAACGTTAAATTGATCTCACAATAATAATAATAATAATTTATTTAAATTACAATTAATTGTATCTCTTGTTCTCGATTTTCCTTTTTGTTTTGAGTGTGATTGTATGTATATATGATTTCATTTCTTTTTTGTCTGTATCTTAAATTTTTGGGTTATTGATAATATGTTAAGTTTTGTTTATGTTCACATGCAGTGAATGTTGTGCACATCTGTTAGAGATATACATAGAAGTTCTTTGTCTCGGCCATAATTTTTTTTAAATGTATTATTATGTATATTGTTGATGTATTAAATAAATAAGGGCTAATAAATAATTTAAAATGATGTCTTTTTTTCATCCTTGATAAAATGTAGCTGTAAATAAACTAACATATTATACATATTATTTAGAATCAAAAATTTTTTTTCTGACTGTTACAACATAAGCCTGTTTCAGCATTCATGCTGCTTAACCCAATACCTAAAATTTGACAGAAAGTATGCCACATAATCCAGCACCGAAAAGTAAAAACATCAAGACTCCTATAAGTAAACATATTTATTAGATTGATAAGTTTAAAAATATTTATGATAAAATATTACAGTGAAAAACATAGTATGCATAAAAGGAAACATACATACCGCATCATATTAGGGGTTAAAGACTTTTGTGTATTATGCATTATAGACCAAAATATTTCAGCCTGGCTTCTTTTAGCTGGTGTTATTGAAGGAGATGCTGGGGCTTGCTGACCTAATAAAAATTAGAGGTGAATTTAAAAGAAGATTCTATTCAAATAAAATATTGATACTACATTTTAGACATAGGTGTCTCCAACTGGGCCAAAACTCTACCAATATTTGGACCAGTTTTTTTATAATATTCAAGTTCTACTAGCTAGAAAATAAGGGTAAAAATTTCCAATGCATAATTATATAAATACATTATTTATTTTCAGTTTAGATACTCCAACCGCTTAAAAACTTTCTCAATACTTCAGTCTGTTTCTTAAACCAGACTATTAGCTATATACTAGCCTGAAATTTATGTACATAAAAATCTTTCCAGTGCCTCTGTAGCTCAGTCAGTACTCCCTGCCTGTCCTGGCCTATCTATAATGGTGCATATGGCTTCTCCTTATTTAAACTCCAGCACCAGGTTGCAGGCAATACAAGAAAGCCATGTCACAATGAAAGTAGACAGGAAATGCTTACACCTGAATCACCACTAAACAGTCCTTGCTAAAAAACACTCCTACACTATAGATATCAGAGATAGTCCTATATACAAAATTATATACATACAAATGATTCACCAAAGTAGGCAAACATTATTTTGGATGAACGAACCAAAATCCTTGAAAATAATACTTGTTTCAGTATTGGATTAATAGTGATCAAGGTGTAGCAACTATGGACTGAGTGTGGATAAAGTAACCATAAACATAACACATTTTTATTAAATTTATATAAATTCTACATGATGGATTGAAATAAGAAAAATGCATTTCGGGTTTATACAATTATTCATTTTGGGTTTATGAGTTTTAGGATACTGATATCTACTGAAATTCTACTGCTAGGTTCAGGTCTCTTTTTAAGAAACCAAGAAGCAAGAGTTTCAGGTCTGACTTCACCAGGAAGACTCAGACCAAATTGGTAGAGACAGGTGGTTTGCATCTAGCTTTTATTAGTTTCTAGCTCTAATTTAAAATACTGACCGCTAGTGCCTGGCATGTCTGCCACACTGGCTCGAGGCTCAGAAGATTGCCTCCGTAATGCATGAACATCCAACTCTGGTGAATCATCATCATCTGAAATATTTATTAGTACTTAGAGTAGGAACATTTTGACTTAACACATACTTCTACAGTGGTGGCATAAATATATAATGATATTTATTAATACATCCTTCATGTACGTCCTGTACCAGAGACAGTTCTAAATATAGTAAAACAAAAAAAAAGTCGCAAACAATATTTTTTTTCATATGCTTGTATAAAATAAATAATACATGACAATTAAATCAAAAACCGCACCTGAACTCCAGGGATATTCACTTATACCCAATGTTTTTTTTATTTGTTCTTTTCTGCTGGCCATATTTTAAACAAAGAGCTAACGCCCTAATCCCATCAACACAATTTATAAGGCATAATACTTTTACTCTGGTAATTTTAAAGTAATAATTTCCTTCGAATAAGTCAAATTTGTTTAGAGAATATTCAGAACTTTGACGAAAAATACTAAAAAATATCCCACCCACAACACAACAAGCAAGCAAACGTCAAGAATGAAAGAAAACGTCAATCAGTGTCAAATAGCTTTTTCTTGCATCATTTGATCAAAATAGGCTAAGAGGCGGTAGTTTGTTCTTTTATATTTAGGCTCAATAAATAATTTCTTTCTTCAATACAATTTACAGTATAAGATAAATAATGTATTATAATAAAATACTCCGGGAAATTGGGATATAACTTCTTAAATTCACTAAAGATTTTAAAAATTAAGATAAAATTGAAAAAACGTCTAAAGAATTAAAGGTACACATTATAGTCTCAGAGTCAGACTGCCATATAATAACGATTAGAAACACAGATTTGTATGTAAATAACATTCCTCAGAACTTACATATTAGTAACAGATTGAAAATCAGTTTGACTGAATGGCAGGGACTTTGTCTCACAAACTTTACAAACACAAAAATTAAAACTTTTTATTGCAAATAGCGTAATTCCCTTTACCTCTCCATAGATACATTTAATCACAAAACTGAAAGCTAGGCAGCAAGGCTATTTTCGGTAGCCTTTTCCTTATGGAAGGAATAAACCGTTTTAATAAAGTTGAAAAACGGCGGCACGACTTAGTCGGCACTTTGGTCATATTTTGCAGTTTCATTTCAGTTAAATAGATCTAATAAAAAACTTTAAATAATTTCGGTTAGTCACAATGGCTGATTTACCATATCAAGCAGAATATGCAAAGTCAGGGAGAGCTGCTTGTAAAAATTGTAAACAAAAAATTGATCAAGGGACATTGCGTATTGCTCGTATGGTGCAGGTTGGTACAAGCTTAATTACAGATTTTGACATTTTCGAAAAAAAATGTATGATGACATAGTTCTAGTCTTAAAGATAAGTATGCATCTCAAGACAGTACATTCATATTCCAGTTCTGAGAGTAGTCTTCAATTGTTTATAGTTAAGTTTCTGTTTGTTTTGGCAGGTTAGGGTCCCAAGTGTGGGCGATTGTGTTCCTTATTTGTCCACAAATCAAAGGCGGTAAATAGTGAAAATATATTTTGAATATAAGTACAGTACTGTGTAGTTATGTTGGTTTCTTGTTACAAGTATATGTAGATATTCATCACCACTGATACTTTAAATGAACAGAATAAACAAGTAAGAGTGATACACAAGTTAGTGGTCATAATGAGAAACATTTAAATAATTAGTTCACACTGTGCCATCTCGATCCAAAGTAAGCAGTGCTTGTGCTATGTGTATTAGACAAAGGAAAAACATACATAAGATAGATAGATATACTCTTTATTGACCAAAAAGTTATAAAATTACATTTGTAGGAGTGATGACATGCAAAATCAATATATAATCAGTTTTTCAATGTATGCTTTTAATTAAAAAGACTTGTGGGACCTGTTTAACTGTTCAAAAACCAAAAATGAATTTATTTCAATTAAATAAAGCATGCAAATGTTACTATATTTTTGACATAGGGGGGCAGTGTCAAAGAAAAGAAAGAAATGTAGTATGTTTTCTACAACACATGTCAAAAAGATGGGCCCAAACGTGCTGGCGTCATGTCATGTGTACATGATAATAGGTACTGTTATAGTATGCTGTCGCGTTATATTATGCGTAATGCATTACTTGCAGTAATAATATTGCTTGCTCCGTGCCTTGAAAAGCATGTTAAGCCATTGGTCCCGGCTGTCATGAACATCTATGGCAGTCGTTATTAGGAAGTCAGTGCCTTCTAACAGACTGACAGCTGGTTTAACCATAGAATTATGTTTCCCTCTGGGTTGCGGATGTCAGATGGCAGTCGCTCTACGTAATAACTGAAATTCAGTCTAAACCTAGTTGAACCAGTGAGCAGACCCTGGGCCATAAGCCTAAGCCTAGGGCGATAGGGATAATGCTAGGATATGAGATGAATGTATTACTTGCAGTACTTACACATCTCTAATTAAAATGAAGTATCAAGATCTGATCAAATTATATTCTTTAGATTTTTGGATAACAGAAAATAATTTGTACTTGATTTGGTGGTGCCTTATCTAATTATACGTCAACAAAGTAGGTACTATGGAACTTCCCTTATAAAGCATGATAATACTTAATATGCCATACTAATTGATAGTTGCTTTTTTTTCCTAATTCAGTCTGCATTCCATGATGGAAAACAACCTAACTGGTATCATGATGACTGCTTCTTTGAGAAGCAGAGACCCACAATGCATACCGAAATCAGTAACTTCAACAAATTAAAAATGCAGGATCAAAAAAAAATCAAGGAAAAAATTGGTAAGACAGAATCAACCATTTATATTTTTACATATTATTATCTATCTATTTCTAAAAACCATTGATAGGTTTCTTTTTTATGGAAAAGTATATGTTTTTGAATAATATCTTGCAGATGCAAGTAATTATTCAAAAATATGAAAGCTCAGTAGCAAACTGTTATGTATGTTATTGTAAACTGGGTATAAGTGTGGTTCTTTAAACCAGCATGTTTAGTTCAGGAGAGCCATTTCAAAATTAAGTAAAATATTTCTTAATTGAGCAATAATATAGTTAGGCTATATGCTGTTGAATGTTAGAACTGTGTCTTTGAACACAATGATATATAAATTAGTTTGTAATTCATTTCTTTGTAGTAAAATATATGTAAACACATACAAAATATCACGCCTGTTTCCCTGAAGGGGTAGGCAGAGGCATATTATACGCCCACATTTCGCCAGTTATATTGTTGGTCCCACGTAATAGATGGCGAGCCCATTGCCGCCCACTGGCACTGTTATGTTCGCCAGAGCCTCGTCCGTTGATCGGGAGGTGCACCACTTGCAGACAAGGTTGACTTGAGCTTCTCGGATCTTGGTAGAAGCCCTTCACCCCTTTACAAAAATTGTTTACTTCGTTCATTTAAAATAAAATAAATATTATGTCAATCCAGAGGCATCCACCGGAATTGTGATGCCAGCAACAAGCACTGGCAAAGGTAAAAAGGGCAAAGCATCTAAAAGATCTGCCGAAATTGACACTGCTGCGGCCGCCGTCGTTGGAGCAGTCCGAGACTTTAATGTGGAATATTCCAAGAGCAGTAGAGCTACTTGCAGACACTGCGAAATTATTATTTGTAAGGTAATTTGTCTCAATTTTTTTCAAATATTCAACAGTCACTTTATTTAAACACACTATGTTATGTAACCACCTGAAACTGATTGAAATAAGAGGTGTGTTCTATGGACTGGTTCTAAAGTTACCTGTCCCACAGACGACAGCGTACAAGGGTCGATTTCTTCATCAGTGCTCATTTAGATGTTTTGGTGTTCCTCAAGGCAGTATTCTTGGCCCATCTCTGTTTCTTATTTACTTAAATGATCTAACGTACTTTTACTATGTTAAGTCTGAAAAACACTTGCATATTTCATTATGCGAATGAAATGGTTATTTTGGTTCAGGAAAGATCTTGGGGTTCAGTCTTCAAAGCTGCTCAGAATGTATTAAGTATTCACCTGGCATGACTAAAGATAATCTACAGTTCTCTATTTTGTCTCGCCACGCGTCGCTGACCACTGCAGCTTCTGCTTTCTGGCCGACGCAGGATGTCACGTACATAAAGGCTGCCACTGATGTGCGAGTTCTTGACGTGGTCCTTCCGCATAGCTCCGCACATCCAGTGCAGCAGCACATCCGACGCAGCTCTTGCTTGTGTCGCTCAAGCACAGACCACGCTTCACTGCCATAAAAAAGGACAGGCCTAATGATGGATTTATGGACCTGTCTCTTAAATTTAAGCGGCATTTTGGGGTCACAAATGACACCAGACACTTTACGCCACTTAGCCCATGCCTCAGAAATACGTGTCTTGACGTCGCAACCGATTCCACCAGACGCGCGTAGTGCAGATCCCAGGTACTGGCTGGTCCGTCTGCTCCACCACGTTTCCGTCTATGCAGACAGGTGTGGGATCTGTCGTTTTGCAGGCCAGGTATTCGGTCTTCGCCACATTAAGTTGCATACCGCCGTTCTCAAGTGATTCCTTCCACTTGTTGACTCTTTCCACCAACAGGCCCTTGTCCGCATCTCCCAGCGCGATGTCATCGGCGTACATGAGCAGCCACGGGGGCTTCTCATGCGCATCTCGAATGCCTTCAGTACCACACTGAAAAGGAACGGGCTAAAGACGGAACCCTGGTGGACACCAATGGTAACTGGGAACGGTTTTGTGTCACCAAGAGCGGTCCGAACTACAGAATAGGAATCTCGTTACATGTCTGCAATAATGTCAATATAGGCTTCTGGCACCCCTTTGTACCGCAGCGCCCACCAGATCATCAAGCGATGGACACAGTCGAAGGTTTTCTGCATGTTCAAAAACAGAAAATGCTGAAGCGTATTCTGCGTTTTATATTTCTCCATGACAATCTTTAGGGCGAAAACAGGGTCCATAGAACCATGACCATGGCGAAAGTCGTACTGACTCTCTGAGACAGTGCACTCCTGTCGGATCCGAAAGTCAATTATCCGCTCAAAGAGCTTTATGGTGTGAGATTCACAAATAATTTGTAGTATATGATAACTACCCTGAGAAGCTAAGGAAAATAATAATTAAGCATTCTCTCCTCAACGTGAAATATAAGTTTAGTTTAAGTAGGTACGGCTAATAATTATTATCTGGAAATCTTATACAAAAGAAACATTCACAAAACAGGCCTAAGCCTAGTGTGGCAATACAGAATTTTATTATTTAAATATAATTTATATTGTGCCAAGTCAGTCATGTTTAAAATTCGTAAGGTACTGCTTAAGTTTCTTTTGTTTAGCCCTTATAGATCTTAGTTTTCTATAAATTGTAATAAACCATTTAATACTAGAACAATATACCAATACTGTATATTTATTTATAAATTAATGTGTTTTAATACAGGGTGAAGTGCGTATCAGTAAAACAGTGTTTGACTCAGAAATTGGAGCTAAGTTTGGTGGTCAGCCCCTGTGGCACCATGTTAAATGTTTCGCAGAATGTCGAAGTGAGTTAATGTATTTTGCTGGAGGAGAAAGTCTACCTGGGATCAAGAGTCTGTCTGAAGAAGATCGCAAGATGGTAATTGATGAAATCAAGTAAGTATATTTCACTGTCACATGTTAGGCCTGTGTCACGCGTAAGCAATTATGCAAAAATGCCAGGATATTTTCTGTATACATGAACCTTTGCATTTCTCGTTTATGCAAGCCAACTGCAATATTGTTATATTCCAATAAAGTATATACCAAAGTGAGTAAAAATTTGATTATTTTTAGACCATTTAAAACAGACGAAGTACCTATTAAGAAGTTAAAAACAGAACCGAAAGATAAAAATGAGTTGAAAGAGGAAGAGAAAAAAGAGAAATTGATGGAAAAACAGAATAAATTATATTTTAAGCACCGAAATGCTCTGAAAGAATTGAGTAAGAGTGACCTGCATGAGTTGCTTGAAGCTAACTCACAGGAGATATTGAGTGGTCGTGATGAAGTGAGTATAATGTTTAATTACCTACTTTATGATATTAGACTTAAAATTATAGCAAGTAGGATGTAATACTTTTCATCAGAATTTAATTTTTTGCCATTAAATATAATTTAAACTATTATGAAATTGGTAAACAAAAGGGAAAAAGATGAATCATTGGAGTTTTATCTAATGTTAAACTATGGATTGCAATTTTAACATGATTTACTATAATATTCCAATAATAGGATTGTTTCTTTATAGTGTTTGGATCATTTAGCTGACTGCATGGCATTTGGAGCACTGGAGCCTTGTCCAAAATGCAAACAAGGGCAATTTGTACTTGATACATATGGTTACAAATGTAGAGGTATGTAATTTATTACAGTTATATAATTAATTGTCTCCTATAAAACTGTAAAAATAATTATATATAAAAATTATAAAGGGCTCTAATAGTGACATCCAAATTTTTTAAACAATAATCTCATTGAAAATACTTTTTACGCTCTCTGTTTTTTTATAGTTTTCGAGTTATAGATTTTCAAAATTGTATTGAATTGAATTTCACTATGAAGGTGATGTCTCCCGCATTTCATATTAAGAAAAATCTAAGTAATTCTGTACTCTCTCATTTGTTTATAGGTGACATCAGTGAATGGACAAAGTGCTCCAATGTGACCCAGGAGCCTAAAAGATTTCCAATGAAAATTCCCAGCGCGTACAAAGAAGGCAGCATTTTCAAAAAATACAAGCCAAAAGTTGACGTTCGGGTATTTAACACGGCTCCTCCACCGCTGGTCCTCATACAGGCAAAACCGGAGAATAACACAGTGTGAGTAATTTTTTTAGTATATATATTTTTCTAGAATCAAGCTTAAAGGTTTTAGTCCTGCTCTACCGCAGCTTCCACTCAACACCACCCTGTTTTGCCACTACTCGTAGTTCACGCGACTACAGCTAGTAGGCACCCAGCACTTCAATTTCGTCCAGATTGCTTGCTTGCGAGGCGTCAACTACCAAGTAGGCATGCGCAATATCGTTCACTGAAGTAAACTGAGAGGTATAGTTCAGTGGGAGTTAACACAATATCTAGTTCAATTAGTTCAGTAGATCTCAAGACATCTACTCAAGCACTCTTGCATTCATTTCACGCATTCAGTTCAATTACATTGCATAATTTATGCATCGTGTGTGGATTGATCTCTTCCAATGACTACTAATACTACTATTGAAACATTAATAAGATTTCGGCAGTCAAGAATAATTACAATTATAAAACCGAAAATAATTACGCGAGCCAAGCCGTGCAAATGTCTCGCTCTTGTAGTACTAACAAGAATATCCGTATGTTTTATTCTCATACACTTCTCATATCACTGAGTCGGTGAACTAAATAAACTGCTTTGGACTACATACAGTGAATGCATGGCACATATGGACTAGATAGGTGAAGTACTTTAATTGTGCCATTCAATCAAGAACTACCCATGTCTACTATCGAGCAGTCTGACGGCGATAAGGTTGCTGGCAGAGTTGTTTGCGAATTTACATTAAAATTAAGAACTCATTTATTGTCAAAAACTGTTTTTACAATTACAGCCAGATGTTTAGCGTATTAAATATAGGATTAACAGCCGACCCTAAATCTGGGCATACAATAAATAATACATGATAATACTTTTTTCCATACAGTAGTTAAAGTATTGCTGGTATAACCAAATTTTTCATTATAATAATCACATAGTCCTGTTGTATTTAGTTCTTTTATACAAATTGACAAATGGTTATACATTTTAATTGATTTTATATAAACACTATTTCTGTATATGTGTGAGTTTACTGTGGGCTTAAACAGTTGTTTCTTACATACTAACAAATTTTCTAGTTTATAAATCCCTGTTAGTGTTAAATAATTTTTCGTTTTTATATAGATCGGAGAGTAGCGGAAAGAAATAATTCTTTTAATATAAATCACTCTTAGACATCGTTTTTGTAAAATAAATGTGCTAGATGCATTAATTGAGTCTCCCCAAAAGATAATGCCATAAATAATAATGGGTACACGTTGCCATAATAGAGACGAAACGTCTATAAGAACTGCCAATGCGGATGTTGCACTAGCGAGTTTGTTGTTTAGAGTTTCTGTATTTATATTTAGTTAGATTTCCAGTTTATATGTTTGTCAACAGTACCTAAATTCATTGCATGTAAATTCTACCTAAATTCTTAAAGCTATTTAATACTATTTGAATAATTTATTTTTTTCCGGTTTGGAGCAGAGGCAATTGTAATGTCGTTTTTTAATTAGTAATGAATATTTACAGAGTCAAGAAAGAAATGCGTATTCCACCTTTGAAGAACCTACAGTTCTTCATATATGGCAAATTGAAGACTCCAAAAGAAGACTTGAAACACCGCATCCTGAAGTTGGGAGGACTTGTCGTAAGCAAGCTCACTGATACACTGGCAGCTGTGGTTTCATCTGCTAAGGAAATTGAGAAGATGAACGACAAGATGCAAGAAATACAAGAGAAAGACTTTGAGGTCATAAATGCATTTAATTTAAGTCACATTTATCACATGGAACAACACGCAGCTGTTGTGTTGCCCTTAGCCTTGCCCTTTTACAGATATATATCAATATCAATAAAGTTATATCCCGTATGAATGTTTTGTTTAAAGAATTGAGTGAATTTTTGTGCTTGTAGGTGGTCGAAGATTCATTCTTTGACTTAATTGATCCAGAGGCGGGAACAGTTACGAACTCACTGCAGCTCATCAAACAAAACAATATTGCCGAGTGGGGCTCTGACGTAAGTAACGGGCATACTTTAGGTATTTAAACTGCCTATTTTTGGTATTGCTTTTTTAAATGCACAGAAAAATGGTTAGTTCCATTTTCTTTACGTTGACTATTATCTAAAATCATGTTTAAATAAATTCTAATGTTTTATAGGTAAGCTGCAGTAATTTTTTATATTTTTTTATATTAAACACAGCCAATGACGCGGGTGCCGCAAGATGTGGTCGATGGCAAGTCAATCCAGAAGTCTGGGAGCATGTATCAATCATCAAGCAAGTCTGCTCTTAAGTTGAAAATACAAGGTATGTTTTTTCGGGAAGAAATATAGTTTAAAAATGTAAAAAATATTGTTAATAATCACGTCAATCTCTTTTGATAACCGCTTGCGATAAGAGTGAATTATAGTCAATAGTATATCGGCAAGAGGTTTGAACTTTGTGGCAACTGATTCTTTTTACGAACGCTTAAACAATTAGATACGACAGACGTCAGAAGCAGATTAACATGTGTACATTTAATGCCCACAAACATTTTAAAGCCTTCCATAAAATATTAAGAGTCATTAAAATATTTGCCGTTTGATAAGAAAAGTAACCAATACGACACAAGCCAAACCTAACTTTAAACTCTGCACCTGTCGAATAGAAATGCTTGACCGGGTTTGCAATACGGATATAAGCAGACAAACTACACCTCCCAATGTTATAATGTCAACGAAATTGCACAGGGCCGGTACGCCGTAAGACTATAGATAGACTGGGGTCTAAGATGGGGACGCAAAAATGTAGGTCGCCAGATATTTAATAGAAAAATTTATAGGCTATGTCGTAGTAGGTCATAACCGAGTTTTACCTTGCTAATATCCAGAGGAGACATTTCAAGAAAACGAATTAATTGGTCTAAAATCACCAATTACGTATAAAAAAATTCCCAATATCAAACTCTACACGTAATGGAACTTCGCCTCCGTTACTGCGGAAGCTCCGCAAGAAATCGTACCTCCGCATCCGCCTCCGCCTCCGCTGAGGAGGCCTCCGTTACAACCCTACTCTACACGTATTGATGTTTACAGGTGGTTCTGCCGTGGATCCCGACTCTGGTCTGGATGACGTGGCCCACGTATATAAAGATGAGGAAGGCACCAAGTGGTCCGTAATTCTTTGCAAGACGGATGTGGTCGCCCAAAAGAACTCTTACTACAAGCTGCAAGTGCTCGAACACAACAATAAGAAGAAGTAACGTATATTTTTCGTTTTGCTTCTATTTACATAGCTATCTCATCATCTTCAACATCATCATATCAACCTTATGAAGTCCACTGCTGATCTTTGGCCTTCCCAATAGATTACATTATATTGGGGGTATTTGCCCATAATTATCACGCTGGGCAGGTGGGTTGATGATCGCAGTTCCAGCCTGTACGCAGAACGCTGTACGATAAAAAAAAACAGTGCAACATCACTTTTCAGTACATGAGAGATATTATAGTCGGTATTATAGTCCAATTTCTTTACTGAGGACTCCAGGTGATTAAACTGGCCTCATTTACCATTTTTTATAATTTCCTATTAATTAAATATTATTAATATACTTGACACTGAAAAAAAAAAAAAGGCTCGTGCTCAATAGTGAGCTGAGATGATGATGATGACTAAAAAAAAGATATCATATATTTATTCACCTAAAGTTACTCACTTTTTGGCAACTGATTTCTCAAATTATACTTCTTGTGATGATTACTCAGACACATTTATATGAATCTGAAAATAATTTGCTTACTAATATGTTTTTGATATTTTCAGGTACTGGTTCTTCCGGTCCTGGGGACGCATCGGAACCACCATAGGTGGACACAAACTGGAAGATGCTTTCAATTGCGACTATGCCATTAGTAGGTTCGAAGAATTGTATATTGAAAAAACTGAAAACCCATGGGAGTGCCGGCATAATTTTATGAAGGTTAGTCTGAATTACACTATAAAGTCCTCTCAACTTATAGGAATGAAAGTAAAATACCTCATTATTATTTAAAGTAATATATATTCAGTTCGTTCTACAAAGTCGAGAACTTTAATTTTGTATTTTTAAAGTGCGTTAACAAAATAGAATGATGATCAACACCGTCACTTTTTGCGAGAGAAGTGGTAACGCTATCTATTCACTTCTTCTGACTACTCAAGCATTGACGGATATATCATCATAGCTTAAGTTCTGAACGGTGTCAACGCTAAAGTCTCGGATTTTCAGGCTTCTCATAAAAGACCGAGAAGGCGCTATTTTGAGAAATATGTATTTGTAAGATAATCTTTCCAGGTACCCGGTCTCTACTATCCTATTGAAGTCGATTACGGCGATGATTCGTCTAAACAAGTCTTGCAGGAAGACAAAAAGTGTTCTCTTCCTATACCCGTTCAGAAACTTATCATGAAGATATTCGATGTCGATAACATGAAGAAGGTTTTACTGGAATTTGAGGTACGTTTTTACGAAAAAGCCGGTGATATTTACAATAAATTATTTTTTAAGGAATAACATATTTATTTAAATATAAGTAGTTCACGGGTCATTCTTTGGAGAGGTAACTGTCTGAAGTGCATTTGATATAAAGCTTCACTGTGCTACGGATTCGGTCCCGTATATAAATTCATATGAGAGTCGTTCAGCCAAGTAAAGAAGACCAATCGGGTGTATTACGCCAAACATTTGTATTCGCTTATTCGCACTGGGTCCGCGTGGTGGAGGATATGATTTCCTCTCACCTTGGGTTTATAATAAATAAATAAATATTTTCTGGCAATTACACCAATTATTTAGTTCCAAGATAAGTATCATTAAGAAATTGTGTTATGGGGACTAAATAACGGATAAACATAAATAAATACTTCTTTTTTGTAAATACATTCTTAATATACATAGGAAAACACTCAAAAAATTATTCATGTTTATACACTCAAAGATTTGTCCTGTGTGGGAATAGAACCCACGACCTTAGAAGTGGAGTGCGAGTATACTCACCACCACGCCATATCGGTCGTCAAATGATAGAAGGCTGAGCACAGTAGTGGGACGATAATAAGATGAGATGATGAACCAGTATGCCCTGCAGTATGCAGTATGTGAAGGGTTATAGAATTAAATAAGATCCTATGATGACCGCTTATCTTTAAAAGACGTCATGAATTATTTTTGTATGAAAGTGTAATAATTTAAATTGTTTATTGGTGATTTGCAGCTGGATACTGAAAAGATGCCTCTAGGAAAACTTTCCAAGAAACAAATCATGTCTGGATATAAAGTTTTATCTAGCTTGTTAAAGCATTTGGAAGAGGGGAAAGTTGAAGAAAATAAAATTATTGATGCCACTAACAGGTAAAATTTAAATGGTATTTTAATAATTTTGTTACCTATTTTGTGAGCACCAGAACCTAGATAGTCTCTAAGATTTTCGTGGTTCGGTTTTATTTGTTGATTTGTAATTTGCTTATGTTTTTTAAAGGTTCTTCACTATTATTCCTCATAATTTCGGAGTAAACAACCCACCACTACTAAATAATCTGGAACTAATCAAATCAAAGACAGAAATGCTGGATAATTTATTGGAAATCGAGATCGCCTACAGTTTATTGAGTACAGGTATGTTTATACTAAGCAATATGGACATTTAGTTTCTGTTAGTTTGCAACTTAAATAAACTAGCTTTAAGGCGGTTTGGCCACTGCACCACCTAATAACCAACTTGGTCAGAGTGCTCTACTAAGTGCCGTTAAAATCTAAACTAATTTAACTTACATACTTCGCTCTCTCAGCGACTCAAACCCGAGAACCCAGCAATATTCTGCTTTTAAATATATGTGATCAATGTATGTACAATTGTTATCTATGTACCTATGCCATTTAAAAGATAATTAATTAATTAATAAAATAAAAAATTGGAGCGATAATCAATTAAATCTTCGAACTGCTTCAATCACTGTATGTAATATAAACTAGGCTTAAAGTGATATCCCTCTAGCATATTTTATTGTTTTTTTCAGAATCAGACGAATCTGATAGCCCGATAAACGCTCACTACAAGAAGTTAAAGGCGGAAATAGCTCCGCTAGACAGCGAATCGGCCGAGTTTAGCATGATAACAGAGTATATGACCAACACGCACGCCGCCACACATTCCAACTACACGCTACAAATACAACAGGTACTTACAAGTTTTGAGAATTTTTATTAAAATAATCCTTAGACATCGGCCAGAACCAAGCATTCTGAATAAAAAAGCATTCTGCAAGCGTATAGCCGGTTCGAAAGAGCTGTGAGATAATTTACTAATATTATAAACGTTTGTTACTCATTCGCTCAAAAATATCTAATCGAAAATGAATGAACTTAAATGAAACTTTATTATTATTTATTTAATCAGAACGGAATACACCAATTACACTAATTATCAAAAACAGTAAAAGTTAAATATAATATTAAAATCTCACACATAAAAACTTCTTTTATCCCATTCTCTCACAATACCTCAGACACACTGACAAAATCTCAGGCCATTCATCCGCAAACAAATCACAGTCGGGTGCTGCATCCAGAATGGCATTAAGTGCGTTGAGTGTCCGCGGAATGGGTGATTTTGAGCGTGCAACGGTTAGGCAAGTTGGCACAACAAACATTTTATGTTTCCTGCTCCTATAATAATTATCGGGTGCATAAAGTCGACACAGTTCACCATGAAGATCAGAAGAGTCTATTCTACCACGTACAATTTTAATTATAGTGATGATTTGATCACATGTTATAATATAGCTCGTACATCACAATTAAATCATAGGCTTTAATTAATTATTTAAAGTTTTTTTGAAGTTCTAAAGCTGCGCAGACAAGTCGTGGGTACCAACTAGTATACTTAAATTCATATATAATTATGAAACTTATGGTGGCCAAATATCAAGAGGCAGAGAAAAATAGAATATCCTGCGCCTTGAAAGGCCTGCGCAAAAATATACGTTACCTAGCGAAAAGTATAGTAACGTAAGTAGTAGTAACGATTCTCAAAATGTTACGAGAGAAATAAATTTTTATTTTGCTTTTATTTAACGGGTATGACATTCGTTAATACCTGAACATATTGCAGGTATACAACGTAGTCCGCGAGGGCGAATCTCGTCGCTTCAAGCCTTTCCTCAAGCTGCATAACAGACGCTTGCTGTGGCACGGTTCTCGAGTCACCAACTTCGCCGGCATCATATCGCAAGGTCTGATTATACTGCCCTATTTTTTTTTACTAGATAACCTGCTCGATTAACTGATGTTTTTCGCGGTTCACTTGATAGCTTTTATGACCTGAGCTATAATCACCAATTATATTCTACTTCAAGACAAATTTGTGTATTGTAAAATGCCTGAAAATATGCTATTTTTGAATGTTGCTTTTAGATGATTAAGTACAAAATCTAAAAAGTTCTGCCTTTTTCTTCTGTTAATATCACTGTATGTACTGTCTGATGTATTGTATAATCATGTTTATTTTATGAGACAGGAAACAAATAGTCCTTTAATTTGAAAATAGTCCTTTAATTTAATATCTTGAAAGAATACATTTCTAGATAGGTAAATATTAAATCTACTCTACACGACCCCTTTCTGTTATAAAGAAGACTTGTTTTACCAAAAATATTATTATGTATTTTGTAGATTACAATTTTAAATATATTAAACTAACATACAATACATATATGGGAATACATTATCTATTACGCAGGTCTTCGCATCGCCCCGCCTGAGGCCCCAGTGACTGGCTACATGTTCGGAAAAGGCATCTACTTCGCGGACATGGTTTCCAAATCCGCCAACTACTGCTGCACCAACGCCAACAACCCAGTGGGCCTGCTGATGCTTTGTGAAGTGGCACTCGGCAACATGTCAGTATCTGTCTACTTTTAGCCAATAATTCTTGAATCTTTTTTGTCTCTCTAACTAGTGAAGGTTAGCAGCTTTTTCCGCATATTTGCTCTTGTCCAGCACGAGGAGAAATAGTGGGGCAGCCGACATAATCTGGCCACTTCCTGGTGTTATGTAACCATAATATTTGCGACGCCCCATGCGACATTTTCGGTTGAATTGAAATATTTTGGCAAGAGTGAAACAAATTAAGTGACCGAATATTTGAGCACTTTAAATGCTGAATCCTTTGCTTTAAATGCTCAATCCTTTGCTTTATTAACAAAACAGATTAATTCACTGATTTTTTTGATAGCTCGAGTTCAATAAAAAAAAAACGATCTATATTGTGGAGAATTCACGGTAATAAGCGTACCCACTAATGACGGCCTGCATAAATGCCGTTTCACGCCCCAGGACTATAGAATAAGAATAGGGACTGGAATTATGATTATGACTTATCAGGCGCACAAAAATTTATGTATACTAATTACTTATTGCTTATCAATGTTACAGGAAGCAGTACACACGCGCAGAAAACGTTACCAAGTTGCCAACAGGGACGCATTCAGTGTGGGGTCTGGGCCGCACTCAGCCGGCGCCGGAAGCTAACAAAGAGCTCCCCGACGGGACCATAGTGCCGTTAGGGAAACCAGTCACCACTGATGCTAAGACATCCTTGCTGTACAACGAGTATCCTTTTAAACTTTACTTTATAATATTTACCCATTCTTTGAAAACTTTCTTTGTGATCCATATACGAACCCAAAGCCCTTGAGTGTAAAATAAAAATTCTTGGACATCTCTAACAGCGCTTAGTCCTAACTAAGCAGAAGTTACTAAGATAAATATTTATATGCATACAATTAATTGTCATGTGTGGAAAGTGGGAATCGAACCAACTACTTCAGGTGTGAACTAAAAGAAATCGATCGTAGACTTATTTCTCACTAACATTTTAACGTGCCACATAGAAAATCAGAACTTTTTTTCGTATTAAATAGTTAAGTCATGCTGGTCTCTACCGCCAAAGTTCATAAGTTTCATATCAAAATCGGCTCATCGGTCATGGTGAAGACCACTGCCTGAAGGCAGTTGTTAACGATAGTATGTATCAATTAAATGTATTTCCTGAGCAGACATTTACAGATTTATCGTTTACGACGTGGCGCAAGTGAAAGTGAAGTACCTGGTCGAAGTTAAATTCAACTTCAAGTATTAAGTTTGCCTTCATATTAATTCTCATCTATAAGATGCTTTAATTTTTTTGTTATTATTATTGTCATTACTGTGGTAAGAAGCCCACCAATTTTAGGGTTATTTGATTTTTATTTCTATGCTAATAATGTGATTATGTAATTGTTATTTGAATTATATTTCAAGCTTTTAACTGGATATTGTTACCAATTAAAATGTTATTACAATCTCTAATGTCATATGATTTTACAATTTCCATAGGTATTAAATAATTATTTTTACATTAACTATTGTTTTATATTCCTGAAACCTGGTGTGTCCTCTCATTTGACAAGAAACGAATGACAAATTATCATTTAAAAAATAACGTTAGGTAAATTTTTTTTAATGATATTATTTACACTATATATTTTTTCTTATTCGACAAAACGAGTACTAAAAAATACCATAATTATGTTTTAAACATTTCCCAATCATACGGTGAATCATTATTCTCTAAACCATGTGTTGATGGAACTTTGTAGAACTCTAATCACAGAGGTAGTAAGTTCAGATGGCTATGCGCGCGGCAGTCTAGCATAACCATTTAGTGAAAATGAACGGTGAATGATGGAGGGGGCATTGCTTGTGGATTTTATGCCGCAAACTGCGATGTCGCCGGCAGCAAAGTATTGTCTGGTGCGCAATATTTTAAGTCAAAGACTTTCGTTGAGCCTGTTTCTGACTTTATATCCCACACAACACGTAGATCAATTTTTCAACTACTTTGGCACTCTAAACGATTGCGTTGAAAAGGATTTGTAACCTTCAGATAGTGTCGTCAGATATTGTATGTCACCAAAAGATCTGATAGTAACGTTAAGGAAATTAACTTTTTTGATTAAAAATTAGCACTACGCAGACTACGTCATCATGTCAACTTTGTAAAGGCAAGAGATTTCTCAATGTTTCCAATTAGTAGATCAATAGATATCTCGTCCTACATTTTCGTGACTCCGTCAACTAAACTGGAAGATACGGGATTATAGATGACGCCGGGTTCAAGAACGCCATAACGCGCTAAAAAATAATATATTGTAATGGATATAAACCATAATAACGCGTTGTCCTCTATTCATATTATGATCACACACCCTTGCTTCACACATGCAAGTACACAAACGAAAACCATACTTTCACAATAATATTATAAATGCGAGAGTACCTCTATCTGTCTCGCTTTCACGCCAAATTCACTGAACCAATTTAGATGAAACTTGGTAATCAAATAAGCTAGAGCCTGAGAAAGGATATAGGCTACCCTTCAATGCGAAAATAGTGTAAGAGGTAAAAGTGGGGGATCAAATTTGATTGTTTGAAAGGCTTCATTTTTAAAACTGATATAAATATGATATTGAAAGTTACTTAATAAGATGCGTGATATTAAAGAATTTCAAGCCGACGAATTCGCGGCCGAACCATATATATTAAATATTTTTGGAAAAGATTTAATGTTAATAGTTTTGCAAATGTGCTGAAGGGATTGAAATCCAAACTTGTAAAATATTGATGTCAATGTCTAAAGTCAGTATTGAATGTCAGTCTGCCTGTGAATCCGTCTTGTTTATCTGTGTTCGTGTGTGAGTTGAGCAACAAAATTGGAGAGATAAATAAATGAACAGTTAAAATTATAGCAGGCTTACTTATTATCACTCTTCAGTACTCTTCACTCACATCTTCAGTGTGTTAGAAGTCGTTATGACGAAAGGGATATTTTATTAAATAAATCAACTAGGAACGTTATCAGGCCATAGTGATTATTATTCTTTGTTATTATGATATAAATTTTGTGATTTGTGGCTTACAATGGAATCTAATATCATAAATTGGAGTAATCAAGACGTAATTGATTTATTACAAAATGAAAAAATATCTAGCAGTATCAATGAAATATGTAAATCGCAGGAAATCGACGGACAATGCTTATTGTCTTTTGTGGATAGAGACTTCTATGATTACCCTTTTGATCACCTAAAATTGGGAGAAAGAAAGAGATTTATTTTGTTAGTGAAAAAGTTGCAAAGGAACAATCGAACTGCAATGTGTGAACTCGGTTTGTGTGAAGATTTGCTGGCCATTGCCTCTACAAATATAAATTTTCTTGGAACTAATTTATCACATCTAAGTTATAACCTTCATAATAAAATCCCTTCTGAACACAAATACGGAAGAAGTTCTGAATATTTGTCTACCTATACTCCAGATGTAAAAGCTTCCAAATTAAAACCAGAGGTGTGGAAAACAGCCATTGCCTTAGGTAAATATGTTTTGAGACATAAAAATGTTTGGTTCCCAGGAATAAAAAAAAAAGTAAAATAAAATCCCTTACATATTTTTTATAGGCTATGTGTTTCTGGTTACCTGGGTCACAGCTGTAGTAATGGTAATAGTACATGATAAAGTGCCAGACATGAAAAAGTATCCACCGCTGCCGGACCTGTTCCTAGACAATGTGCCGCACATTCCTTGGGCCTTTGATATGTGTGAGATCACAGGCTCTCTACTCATGGCCATCTGGCTGTTAGTTTTGTTCTTCCATAAGCATAGGTAAGTCATTACATCAATGATTTCATTATAAATGTTGTGTAATAAGTTGGCTGTAATATTTATGCTGATTTGTGATGTTATGTAAACAAAGAATTTCGATAACATCTCTATGTGTGTCTTCTTCCCCCCCTTTAGTATATCAAAGTAACTAAATAATGTTAGTTCTATAATAATTTTAAATATTTATAAATTTTAAATACATTTTTGATACAAAATATTTTAAATATCAAACATTCTTTGATTATTAACAATATACAAATCATAATAATATAAAAATAAGTCCAAATATTACAACTTTTTTAAAGATATCATTACAATAAAGTATATATATATATCAGGTACCATTACAGCAGCAATGCACCTTAATTTAGAATATGAATATAGTAAAATCATACAACAAATTGAGAAGTTTCAAATACAATTCTGAGTCTGGACCTATTCCAAAATGTTGTCTTGAGTCATAATTATGTTTTTAGTCAAACAACCTTGGAAAATTATTTGGTCAATCATTAACACAGTGACAAAAGTTTCTTTATACCCTACCCTGAGCAGAAATTGGTTTTTTCAATTACTGTTAGAAACTTAGACAAAAAAATCTGTCTTTTAAAGACTTTAGTAGCTTTATGTCCTTATGTACTTAACATAAGGTTCCCAGTTCTGGGTCTTTTTGATTTGACATATTTTAGAATCTCTACCTAAGGTTGTCCTTTGAGTTAGTTTCTCATAAATATACTGTTATATAGGAAATCCCTTAAGTGTCCATAGAACCTTCTAAAACAATAAACTAAAATTTTGACAAATTATTTAACACACTGAATCAGTCACAGACATAGGAAAATCTATTCTTTGTTAGTCAATTGGCATTCAATAGCTTGGAAATGGCTTTTCAATAATACTTTTTATTTATTGCCCCAGTGAGCACACTGGACACAACCAGCAAGTGTAGGTCAGTCTCGCACTCAATAGACCGATGATCTGATCAAGATGGCAACAAGCCGGTGGATGCATATTAATCAACATTATTATTATTAATTAACAGGCAGGCAGTTTGAAAACTGATTGCGCCTGTATCCAATTCATCTACATTTAGTTCCTCTTAACCGGTTGCATGTGTTTGTCCAGCTTGTTCTTGAATGAATTGACAGATGACATGAAAAATATTTAGGGTCGCCTATGTTTTGCAGAGGACTTCTGGTGACTGAGATGATGTAGATGGTGCAAGTTTGGGATATTTGAGATACTCAAAACAGTTGGCAACAGCGAAGGCTGCAAACAAAAATAAATGTTTGTTTTTTAGGTTTATAATATTGAGGCGTTTTTTTGCACTGGCGGGGACAGTATTCCTACTGAGATGCTTCACGATGTTGATCACATCATTGTCGGTGCCGGGGTCTCACTTGAAATGCGAGCCTCGGTCGTACCCGCCCGCTGACGACCTGACGGTATGGGGCCGGCGTCTGCGGCAGGCCTACGACATCTGGAGCGGCGCGGGCATGTCGGTGCGCGGCGTTAGAACCTGTGGGGATTACATGTTCTCTGGACACACAGTTGCCCTCACTCTTCTCAATTTCTTCATCACTGAATGTAAGTAATACAAGTTATAATAATGTAGCTCGATCGTTAAAATAGACTACTGCTAATAAAGTCGCGGAAAACCAACTAGTATTGTGAATAATATTATTCTTAATATTATTCAAAAAAATTATCTTAATAACAAATAAAATAAAAAAATAAAAATCATTTATTGCTTTTAAGGAATACATAAACATGACAAAATACAAAAGCAACTGGAGTGATCTCAGCTTATGCTGCACAGAGTAGGCTACTCTGCGCAGCGCTGGTTTTCAGCAACCCGGTTTCATTGGGTTCGCAACATAGTGAATTCCTTTACATAGGAGAACTTCACGTTCTTAGCAGCAAGTTGCCGATTGTGTTATCTTGTGATAAGAGTTTGTGATCTAAGCTTGTTTCCTAGGGGTTCACTAACATGGACAAGAAGCGTGATTACAGATATTTCAACTAGGGTGTGCAATGTGTGTAGCTCTTCTAGTTGTATACGATCTTATTTTTTTTAAATTTAATTTAATTAAGTTGAGCGGGCAGCGTATGCAGTGCTTATTTTTTTGTGTATCAGATATAGTGCCCGCCACTGACATGCACTGAATCTGACGAGAATTGATTTACATTTTATTAACCGACCAAGCATAACTAGACATCTGGCCAATTTTACGATAGGGCTACGACACATACATTACTTAGTGCAGCGTTTATATTTTTACGAAAGACACTTTTTTTCAAAAATAAACTCATATAGTTTTCAAAATTCATATTGATTTCGTGATCATAATAGTTATTATCATTGTTCATTCCTAAAATAATCCCATTACTGGTATTTCATAAAGACGCTTTTGGGGTTATTTTGTAGATAACCTTTTCCATAAATGCAAATATTATTAAATTATTGTATAAAACCAATCTTAATTATTGTGGATAAAGAACAGAGGCAATTTTTATTTAATTATGTTATTCATTAGCTCAATAAATGGGTGAAGAGATCTGCGTATGTTTTTCGTCGCTAATCGATATTTAAGCCGTTCGTTAATATTAAACCAGTTTTTAATGTAAACAGCAGTATCTCTGTTATCTTTCTAACTATGATACTAAGCTGACCTGTGCTACAAAAAAGTAAAGTACGTATGTACGCACTTTTTTTGATAATTTTTTTATACTAATCGTACGTAATGTATTTGATATTTTATTATAATTTATTGCTGTTTTGGTTCTTTTATACTACAAACGATTAGAGATAAACTTAGAACATAAATAACTAACGCACTAAGGCGATAATATTTGTTTTGTGCTTTGTGTAGGTACAATTCTATATATTTACTTAAACGTCAGTATCCTGCCTTGGTCAAAGATTTTATAAAACAAATAAAAATAAACTGCTTCGAAGTATTACCTTAATATTCCAGTACTTAATATTTTTCTGCTAAGTAGTTGGTACAAATTTATAAAAAAAGAACTCTTAGATTATTATTAGATGGCTTGTTTATTGAAAACGTCACCTTTTATCACAATCATGTTCTATTTGACTTTCGTTATGTAATGGATAGAGATAGGAAACCTTGAAGACGAGTTTCTTACGAAATTCTTTTCAAAACAACTAAACCAGTAAGCTTAGACTTAGGTGGCAATGTTGACAATAGCTTCGTCCCAGTGGTGTACTCGTGTTTGATTAAATAAAGCTATTATGAAAGTGAAATTAACGGACAAAAATGAATACTGCGGGCTGTTATTTGTTTAATGACTCGTCAAGTTTTTTTCTTCAATAGACTTGTAGGAAGCGTGCCCCCCTACAAAAGAGATGATTTTCCACCGGGTGGATAGATGTGCCCAGGGACCACGGCCCAACCTATGATGGTTGGGTGTTGTATATATAAATACAAATAGATAGCGACAAGGAGGATTTCATTCAACTGACTGAATATAGTTTATATTACCTTTTGATATAAAGATGGAGCTTGTAGCTCCGCGAGATTAGTTGTAGATCGGAAACGACCACTGTTTTTAGGCAGAGTTAACTGAGTTCAGGTCCCACGATGGGTGTCTTTTTGTTAAGACGTTGTACCCGTTATGACTATACATAATATATGTGGTATTCGGTAAGCCAAGTTAGAGGCACTATTGGACGGTTTTACAAACAATTACAAAAAAGCGCCACACACCTACTTTGCCAATGTTCACTGGGTTTGCGTGGTGGAGTATAATCCAAATCCTTCTTACCTTTTTTTGTGAGAGGTCTGTGCTCTGTGGTAAGACATTAATGGGCTGAGATGATATCCACACAAATACAAAGCAAGAAGTAATTTATACAAATAAATAAACGATGTAAACAAAGCATTGTTGAAATGTTGGTTTTGTACGTGTCTTTTTGTTATTTTAAAAGAGCTTTGTTAACAATATCTGTCATATTTATCTTTTCTGAAATTTTAAATAAATATATGTCTTGGTGGTGGCCGGCACGCCGGACCACCCGCTCCAGAGGTCGTATAAAAAATTCCCACCCAGAAGTAAGAAGATTTTTTAATGGACTAGTACATAATAATATCATAACAATCTAGTCAAAATGTAAACAGGGCATCCGCAGCATTTAGTATTCAGTAAACAAGCATTACTCGAACAAAAACAAGGAAATCAAGATAAATTGATGACGCATTCAGTGTTTACATACTGAGTTTTATCTCCACAACAATGATGATGTTGTGATGGATAGCTGTGCTGTTGGTATCAACCAATGATATGTTAATGGCTTGTAAATGATGCTTTATTGCTGATAAACTTATTTTGATCATTCTCTAGCTGACCCGACTGCTGTTGTTTTATTCAAAATTGAGTTGGTAGTACAAACATCCCTTAGAAATAGGACATATTATTGAATCTTTGCAATATTGTGCTACATATGTATTTACATAGAAATCTATTACACACCTTAAAGACAAATCGGTCTAGCCACTTTAAGTGATTCTTCATTGTCTTTTCAAATAGACAAATGACAAAATTATCCATGTTTTTTTGCTTTTCGTTCGAAATAGTTTGTTGTTATTGAAGTCACTAGTATTTTCACAAGAGAGCATAATATAAGAGTATTGTTAACAGATGCACTGTGTTTGTACAACTTCAAGTGCTTACTTAGCCTAATAATAAAGTTCTCAATGTTTTTACATCAAATAACTATTTTTTACAAGTTATAAGGAAGGCGGTAAGATACTCGATGGAAAATAGGTAATCGAATTTAAGAAACGTGCATTTAGGACTGACCTTGGACTTTTTGGGTAGATGAACGTTTTTGTGGCATTTGATGTCGAGTTTCCATACTCGAATGACACTTTAAATCGTTAGTATTTGCTATCATTGTTTATGGTAATCGGTAACCCAAGTTCAAGGCTCAATCATATCACCAGCACTCATATCGTGTGAGGCCTCTCATTACTTGGTCCGCGTAGTGAATTATGAACCGTATCTGTCTCACATTGAATTGTGAGACTATTCTTACAATTCCAGGGGCCCAGTCTAGCTGTAAAACGTCACTGTTATATCAGTAAATAATAAAACTTTTGAACTCGTACTTATCGAGCTAGGTTATATTTTTACCTAGATATAATCACTGAATTAAAGAATGTTGTGTATGCTTGTAAAGGTTCGCATATAATGTGCTCTTATGTTAAGCGTGTTTATGTCAATGTAAAAAATTACTAGCTGTAAGCATGTATAGATTGGGTGCGTAGGAATCCTAACAAGACCTAAGGAGCCCAAGCCAACCTCACCTGCAAGTGGTGCACCTGCCGATCAACGAACGAGGCTCTGGTGAACAAAACAGTGCCCGATAAGCGGTAATAGGCTCGCCACCCATTACGTGGGACCAATTATATAATTGGCGAAGTGTAGGCGATTAATATGGCTCTGCCTACCCCTTCGGGTAAACAGGCGTGATTGAATGTATGTATGTATGTAAGCATTCCAAAAAAAAGTTTAAAATGGTCGTTTTTTACCAAAGAGATTTAATATAGTTAAATGTCTTTGTTTTTTACAGTCCATTCATTTATATTAGTACTTTGATCTTAATTGTATTTAAAGTTGAGTTTAGGTATTAGTATATTTGTATAAATTCAAAGTTCGTCCATTGGTATTGAACTTTGGTTTCATACATGATCGCTTATGATTTACAGAAGTATTGCATTGTTATTGTTTGGTGTCGTGCATGAGTCAGTTAGAAACGCATCCGGCGTGTCTCGCTTTAAATCAACGTTCAAATGCCATCCTGATTTGTAGCAATTGACTTATTGAGAGTGTGTGGTAGTTGTACAGAAGTCGAGGCGAAGAGTTTATTCACCGATACTGTAGCAGATGGTTTAGCAAACAAACAGATAACACTAACAATGTCGACAATATTATTGTTTTATTCGTCCTTTTATTAAACTACAAATATACAACTTTCTTTGTTTTACACTTTAGTTCCTACCGCGGGTTTGCCTGCTTGGCTAATAGATTTTCTTTCTAATAAATCAGTATATTCATTTGAAAAACCCTATCTAAATACGTAATTTTTTTTTAGTTTATAGCTTTTAAAAAAATAATACGATGCGCGCGAAGTTCCAGTTTCGCCATTATACATACCTTAGCTATTCAAGAACACAGAAACCGTTATCTATTTTGCACAAAGGGCCCCCGCTATAACAGTGACGTCTTTAATTTCCACATAAAACATGCCAGTACCTATAGGTAAGTGTGCCACAATTGTAACATAGACCTTTGTAAATAGACAAGGAACTTTTCCATGCCTGACAGCAAATAATTTGTCTGCTGTAAGCTCATATCTATGAACATACTCGATAGTAGACATAAAAGACGATCAAAAGCAATCTTTATGGCAAATGATTAGCGTAACACGCTTCACTTATTGTTCCCGTAGTACATGCGTTATATTATACACTAAAATATATTTCTGAAAAGTGATTATCTCTTAGCAGACATGAATTACATTACATTTACATGAGGCACAGAATTATTTATATGACTAGATATTTGACAAACCAAAAGACAAGAGATAGTAATTCCCATACCTATAAACGTTTACTCAATTGTACATAAAAGACGAACAAAACCGTTTTATATAAACAAGCTTTGATGTGTATGAATATTGACGACCTCATTTCATATGAGGTGTAACCGGTCTTATTTACAACAATATTGAATCTTTAATGCAAGTAATTAGGAAGCGTAGGTACAATAGTCAGTGTAACGCTCTGTGCTTCATCTAATGTACCTGTGGTACTTGCGTTATACATTCACATATATTTCTAATTAAAAAGTGTATATCACTTCTCATAAAAGACATGAATCACTTTGTACATGCGGCACAGAATTATCTATATAAATATTAATTTGGCGAAACAAATTTCAAATACAGACACAGGACGCTTTGTTAATTGTAGCACAGAGTTCCATTGAACTAATAGTTGTTTAGCATCCTTACTTAGTAGGAGTACCTAGTCGCACTTCAAATTCTCGACAAATAAAGTATAATACATACAAACAAAGTAAAGTAGGTAACTCTTTGTAAATATTATTTATTTACCATTAATCAAGAGTTTCTTTATCGGAATCAGCTGTGCAGGCTGCGCACGCGCACGCTACGCACACAAACGATTGACGAAAGTCTAGATGACTGATAAGGGACATGCACGTTGCACTAAGAATACCGCGAAATAAATATTATTAGAATTTTATGAGTGCATAAGTACCGTAATAATATAGTTTTTATATTGTGTTGTCAGGAGAATACAGCGTGTCTTAGAACGTGTCACGATTCGCATGCTAAAACGTGTAATATAAGATTTTAATGTCAACTATGGTAACATTTTTATATTATGTCGTTACATTGTCTCCGTTTATAATAGTACAAAGGTATTGTTTTATAGGCAGGTATTCAAATATTGTTTATAAAGTAGTTATGATAGATGTAGGCATCTGTTGTTTTCAATGCAATAGTACCTAAGAATATGGCCTGAAAAATATATTACACCAGTACCTACATTGGCTACATTCTTAGGCTTCCTTACCCATAAAGCGCTAACGAAACTATTATCTACTAAGCCACCTCTAAATGTCGTCCACTTTCTTTTAGAGGGTTGCATCTGTTGAATCCTAATAGTTACCCAACCCTACACAAAATGCGTTCTATTGCCGCTAGGACAATAAATAAACAAGAAATTTGTTATTAAACTATTTTAAATAACATAAACACATACTATAAAAATCAAAATAAAACAGTACATAATAGGTTGGGGAAAAAGTCTTTTCGTATTTTTGTATAAAAAGTCAAGACATTTTTTTCAAAGTTTATTTACATTTATTTACAATATATATGTACCGTTTTGTTGAATAACTTTCTGCCATTTTGTGGGCAGAGACATTATCCCGTTACTGTAGAAACTTTGGGACTTCTGATCAAAAAAACGGGACAAATAGTTTTGGCAGTCCTCTCTTGAGGTCAACCTTACAGAACCTAAAGAATTCTGCAGAGACCGAAACAGGTGAAAATCTGAAGGCGCAAGGTCAGGGCTATATGGTGGATGCACTAGGACCTCCCAGTCGAACTCTCTTAATTTTTGCTGAGTGGCTAAAGATGTGTGTGGTCTAGCGTTATCGTGATGAAAGACCACACCCTTCCTGTTGATCAATTCCGGCCGTTTTCTCTCGACTGCTTCCTTTAATCTCATCAGTTGCTGGCAGTAAAGATCAGAATCGATGGTTTTGCCGGGCGGTAAAAGCTCATAATAAACAATGCCCTTCCAATCCCACCATACACACAGCATCACCTTATTTCGTGTTAGGCCAGGTTTGGCCACAGTCTGTGAAGCCTGGCCAACTTTCGACCACGACCTTTTTCGCACGTTCTTGTCGTACGTGATCCACTTTTCATCGCCAGTTATCAATCTCTTCAAAAACGGCTCGGTTTCATTACGTCTCAATAATGAATCGCAAATGAGTACACGGTTCATTAAGTTTCTTTGAGTGAGCTCGTGTGGCACCCAAATATCGAGCTTTTTTGTATAACCAGCTTTCTTCAAATGGGTCAAAACTGTTTTGTGGTCAATTCCCAGTTCTTCAGCTACATCGTAACTACTAATATGCCGATCTTGCTCCACTCTTTCAGAAATGGCGTCCATTTTATTCGTAACAGGGCGACCAGAGCGAGGTGCATCTTGAACATCAAAATTTCCGGACTGAAAACGTTTGAACCAAATTTGTGCTACTCTTACTGACACTGCATCAGGTCCATAAACATCACAAATTTTTTTCACTGCTTGAGTTGCATTTTTGCCTTTTTTATAATAAAATTTTAAAATGTATCGAATTTCTTCATTAGATTCACTCATTTTTACGGAGAGAAAAACAAATGAAAAATAGCGGGAAACAACTTTTTTTTATTTTTTTCTTTTCTTTATAATGGAACCTTTTTAATGTTACCAAAACCAGCCAGACACAAATAGTACAGTCAAAAAAATTTTATAATAAGTTTATACCTACGTTATGCGAAAAGACTTTTTCCCCGACCAAATATTATTACTGTGGAATCGATCGAACCTTTGTTACAATAGTAGGCAGCTAATAAGATCTCTGTCTCGTACTCGTGCGCATACGAAATGTGGCCAGTAAGGGTTTTTATAACCCTGGTAACCTTCAAAACTCAAATTATAATGCAGAATTACAAATAAATATAGGTAAACTATATTACTTAATTGAATCTTTTCTAAATAAAATTTTAACCCTTTGAAAAAATACATTTTACGTGAGGTTGTAATTTTGAGAAGTTGATATTACGAGATAAGACAAGCCACTAAAATATATTTTGGTCGTTTTTGGCAGATTTCCCGGTACGGATTAATGAACGCAAAACAAAGTTTGATCTAGATGGATTACCGGTAATCCATAGAATTCGGCGGTAGGCCCCCTGCTATGGCCCATTCATGGCCATCATTATTTGTTTTGCACAAAAATATTTTTATCGTTTACTTTTAGTTTTTAAGTGATAACTTATTAACACATTTGTTTTGTTCAACAGACACTCCGCGCAACCTATACCTGCTGCATATCCTGACGTGGGTGATGAACATGTTCGGCATCTTCTTCATCCTGGCCGCGCACGAGCACTACTCCATTGACGTGTTCATCGCCTTCTACATCACCTCGCGACTCTTTCTCTACTACCACACGCTCTCCAATAACCAAGCTCTTATGCAGGATACTTCCAGGTCAGCATGTTTATTTTATTTGTAAGCGATTTGCAAAATAATATTTAACTTAGCGTTGGCCCTAATACTTAGAGTGTCGTAACTAGCCTTTTATGCACCCGGTGCGAGCTTTCAAAACTGCGCCCCTGAAAAATGCTCTGACCAGGCTCTAATAATACAGGCCAGGTACAGTAGGGCGCGTCTACATCATGTTCGCAATAAAACAAAATGTAACTACTAGCTACCATGCATGAGATAAAACTAGATACTAGTCTGGTCATTTCTGCGCCCTGTGCCTGGGCACTGCTGGCACCGCCTTAGTTACCGCACTGAATACTTATACACTATATTGTTTCTATTATATATTGACTAATCACTGTTGAGTTAACAATTATAGCATATTTTTAACAAATACTATTAAAATTAGTAAGTATAGACAAATTCCGACTACAACTGTTAAGACGTCAATCCCTTTGTCAACATTGAGATTTTGTTTAAAGTGATGTCATTCTATATTTGTACAACAAACTGTATTTCCTTGGATACGTTATTTATAGTAATTTTTACAAAAATGAATTTTCTTTGTAGAACTGTTAAAGCATTCTGTAATAAATAATTTATTCCATACGACGTATCGAGTAAAACGCCTTAGTCTACATTTTTCTAACAAAAATCAGGGCAGTTGATTAAGTAAGAAAGTTAAAGTAATAACGGCTATTGATATAACTTCAAAAGTTTTGAGTCATATTTGATAAAATGTACAAAGAAAACAAAAATGAATACAATGCACTTAGATTCACTTACACTTAAATATTTTTTGTTTTTTAATTATTTTGTTGCATGTAAGTGAATCTACATACATACATAATGTCAAGCCTCTTTCCCGTAGGGGTAGGCAGAAATCACATCCTTCCACTTGCTAAGATCTTGGCACACACTTTTAGCTGCATTCACACTCATTAAACTCCTCATACTAATCATCATAATCTAATCTTTGTGATAATCATATTTCGATTGTTTTTTTTATATTTAATTTTGACGTTTTCAAGTGCTATGTAATAGTTTATGAAATAAACGATTTTGAAGTTTGAATATAGTCCAGTTTTAAAGTTAAATGAATATTTAATTACTTACATCAAAGGACCCTACATTGCGTATGGCCTGACAAGCCCTTGGGAGGTGTTTTGCTGCATGTAGGCATGCAAGAATTTTGTGAAAGCAAATATGGCGATTTGCAGAAAATAGGTCTAAGACCCAAATTATGTATCAGTAACATCTAATTTAAATATTTTCTCATATTACAGAACAAGAATCTGGTTTCCGCTTCTGTCGTTCTTCGAATCAGAAGTGGACGGCATAGTGCCAAACGAATACGAGGGCCCCATCACGATAATGAACAACTTGCGGATGTGGGTCGCTCAGCTCGCCACCGACGTGCGGGCCTCGCCTATGGCGCAGCTAGCCGGCGTCAAGTTACAAGAAGGTGCAGCAATGGGGGAGTACTCCGTGGTGAGGCTCGTCGACGGCATCAAGCGCAACCTCAGTCTCGTCGAGGAGTACAAGAACACCCGCCAGCGGCTCGTCACCCTCGACAAGAACATCCAAGCCGGTCTCCTCGACGAAACCCTCGACCCAAACCTCCACAGATCAATATCCCAAGAAGCTCTCTTCAAAGACCTCAGTGAACCCCCCTCCCCACTAAAAAAGACTCTATGAGCGGGCATGGTTTTATAGTTTTAGAGGCTATTCGATGATTGTCATCGATCATTCTAGTTGTATTTATACAATGAAATTAGATACCTGATGTTTTACATTTCCATTATAGATTTTATATCATGTTATTCCATAACTATTTATTTTACTAATGTAAGTTAAATATATTACAAATTACTAAGAAAATTTATTTGCTCAAATTTAATCAAATAAATAATAGTATTTCACTTATTTTATTCTTTACTATCTATTCCTAAATGACTCAAAATCATGAATTGCATCCACTCGAAAAGTCACATTACGCTTAAATTGTTATCATAACGACCTGAAAGATCATCGTTGGTTCGTCAGGCGTAATCAAATAATTGAAGCCTTATACGCCAACATGTTAGGGAGCGTTCAAGTATTACGTAACGCAGTTTTTGAAGGTTTTTGACCCCCCCTGTAACGCGCCGTCACGTTTTACTGTACCCCCCCAACCACAAACGTTACGTAACACTTAAGTGACCATTTTTACCTAATTAGAAATAGAAAGTCACTAAAATACCTTTGCTATTTTTTATTGATAATAAATAAAACAAGACATTTCTTATTTATTTATATTGTCATAAAATATAACAAACTCTAAATATATTAATCACTTAAAATAAAATAGGTACTTAACAAGTTTATTTTAACCTTTGGCAATGCAATTAGAAGTATTCTTAAATTTCTTTGGTAACATTAAATCAGCCATTATTCAAATAGTAAGTATGTAAAAAAAACAATTCAATTACTGCTCCTCTGTCCACGGGGTTGCTAGCCACTAAGACTCTTTTATTACTGGCATTCTGAGAGCAGACGAAGACAGCCGTCAGCATGACAGTCTTTGTAGGCCAAAAACAGCTTATTATGTAAATCTCCCTCTTTTGAGGATATTACAGTAAATGAACTCACTTTAACAACACGATAATATGCTTCTGCGTAAACACTAATACTGATAATGAAAGCTATACAAAAATGACGTACAATACAGTCAAGGGATTCCCAGGGAAAAGAGTTGCCAATTTGGTAGAGCAAATATAGAGTACGATACTATTGAGAGATTCCCCGTAAAACATTAACAAAAAGGGTTGCCAAATTGGAAGAACAAAATATAAATAAAGTACGATGCAATTGAGGGATTTCCCGTAAAACATAAACGAAAAGGGTTGCCGACTTGGGAGATTTTAATTCCCTAGCTATTTATTAAAATAAAAAAAACAACGTTCGAACCCTCCTCCCCCCCCCCCTGTAACGCATCGTAACGATTTACAATCCCCCCCTCCCCCCTTATTGCGTTACTTAATACTTGAACGCTCCCTTACCTACTTTATTTTATTTATTCAAGGACTCCTCGACAAGAACTGCCGTTAGTGTGCTCTCTCGTTTGAAATGCTACAAAGTTTGTCTCGGGTTCAAACCCTGGTTCGTGCACCCATGACTTTTTTGATGAAGTGAAATGTTCATATTTATCGGCTCCGTGTCTCAGAAAACACGACAAGCCGTTGGTTCCGGCTGTCATCAACTTCAGTGTCTTCTAATATCCTGACAGCTGGTTTAACCATAGAATGATGTTTTCCTCTGCAACCTAGAGGATAGCTGCGGTAGCTCCGTGTAATTACTGAAATTCAGCCCAACTTTGTTAGACCAGTAAGTACCCTGTAAATCCAATACACTGTAATTGCGACGACCTTATTTTGAGAAAATAAGCTTAAAAGAAATCGAATGAACGTTATTAATTCAAAACACTGTATCTGTGTATATACAGTGTATTGGATTCACAGGGTACAGTAAGTAGACTCTTGGAGTCTAGCGCAAGCGGGATGTTAATGAAAGTTGGTTAAATCAGAAAACTTTGAAGCGCTGTTTCACGATAGAGTAAGAGTCAGTCAAATTTGCTCTTATGACGGATAGAGAAGCTCTATTATCTTCACATCTTGACCTATGTACGCAGTTTACACTACTAGCTGATAAGATAATCAAATATGTATATTATCATTAGAAAAAAAAATGTTTGGGGTTTGCTAGTAATATTCGATTGCGATCCATCAAGAAGGGAAATATCAGTCCTTACACTGAAGGGTTCAATGTCGTTTGTAAGCCTGGGATCTTGGACAATTTTTATAGCTCGTCTTCGAGTCCCATCAAAGGGTGCCAGCTGCTCTAGGCGCTCCTGTCCAAAAGATAGCAGCAGTATTCTTATGTGGGGCCTTATTTGCGGTATGCAATCAAGTCATCCCGGCGTGAAGTACCGCTTTGCCTTGTTGAGCACACACAGCTTGTTTGTTGAATGCTTGACCTTGTGTTTTAGGTGACTGAGGAACTGAACGACGCTAGAGATCTAGATACCAAGGATCCCAATGCTGCAATGCAATGGTGATAGTAAGAGGCAACGAGGAACCGAGAAGCCACAGCAAACGTGCAAATTTGTCTTTGCTGGGTTTAAAGTGACAAAATTTAGTCGACCCTAATCGGATACTTTCGTTTCGTGAAATACTTGTAATTCACGACTTTCTTCCACAGCACGCTGAGAGGCCTGCACGACCCGAGTAGTACGCGTCTGCGGTACTGTCATCCTCATAACTATAAATACTATGCCATCAATGGACAGCATGTCATTGATATGCAACAAAAACAGCGTCCGAGAGAGCACCGACGCTTGGGGGACGCCAGCATTAATTTCCATGCTATCGGAGCAACTGCCGTCAACCACGGCCTTAATACATCTGCCGGACAAAAGCTAGCTAGCTTAAACAATTAAAAAACACTTAGGTACCACAAATGTCAGATAATACTAAAACGGCGCTAACAATTCGTCTTTTTTAATTTAGTGAAGCTTTTCTTAAATCTTTTTATAAAATGTTAGCTAAGACGAAAGACGTGAATGGTGGCTTAATGTATGTCAGCTCATTTATATCTGTACGTATGAATAAAAACACATAAGTTTAATTAAATTAATAAGTATTAAAATATCCTGGTGAAAAGGCAGGAGCCATGTCATCAAACTGAATCTGAATCTTGATCAAGTCTGCAAGGAGTTCTAAAAACAGGTCCAGTGTAATGCCAGCAAAACAGCTTCTGCTTTCTCGTCAAACCACACTCGGACCTCAGCATTCTTAGCAATACCAAGTTGGCATAAGCTGTAACCTTAAACCGAAGTGCTACAACGAGTGTTATATATATATTAACAGCTTCAGGGAAGTTAGGGGTCCTGTCTACTAGGGTGAGGAGTATTTTCACTCCCGCTGTAGCAGCACTGTCTGCTAAACAATACTCAATCAATTCAATAATCTAAGACGATTCTTTTGAACTCTCCTTTATGCCGCTTTGAAGATTTCAAAAGCGAACGGATCAGGTCACTTAATGAGGAATTTGTTTGTTGTACCAGTTTTTATCATTACATAATTATGTTTCCTTTGTATCTATTTTTATTTAAATTACCTTTTATCTATTGTCAACCTCAAAATATATTAAATATAATACTAAAATATTATACATAATACTCAAATATATTCTAATGTATAGCATTAAAACCTTACTGGGCGCTGGAAAACCAAACCAAACCACCCGCCAAACTAAACACACAAGAACGTCAAGTAACAAACTTCTTTTTTGAAGCCACATTTGTTGCACGGAGCAGCAAAAGCAGCGGTTTGTTTAGACATACACTTGACTAAATGATTAGTTTCTATTGTGATTCTTAATCAGCCAAATGTCCAAAATTAATACAACTTTTTAATAAATACATTTATACGTAAATGAAATAAAAATAAAGAAAAACCAAATTGTATTTTAAAAATTTATATAATTCATATGAAAATTAGTTAAAAAAACTGTCTTTGATAAAGTTAAAATTCACTTTGTCAAGAAAAAAGCCTAAACTGTAGTATATATTACCACCTTTACGTTATATTATAAATAATGCTTTTTTTAATACAAATATGATGTACCTAGCGTACTGCTTGACCATCTATAGCACCTATTGAAGTCTAGCAAACAAGTCAATAGAACTCTAAAATGTGTTTACAAAACAATATTTACTAAAATAAAATTCATGATAATACGGCACTAATCGGAGATATAAGATAAAATGAGTATAAATAAACAAGTACTTATTATTTTATCTTACAAGTTAATAATAAAAACTAATGCAATTTAATTATTATTTGATAAAAAAAAATATTAATACTTTTAAATAATACAAGCCTTAAGGAAGGATAAAATGTTAAATAGAAATCTTACTCTGGAAACTTCATATAAAATTGATTAATATTAATAATCTAATGAGACACGACATTTGATGACGGTAGGCCACTTAATAGAAAACTTTGCCACATAACTCAAGTTCTCAACAACTCCTTAGCATTATATACAATGACTAACAATGCAAAAGAAATACGAGATGCATTATAAATAACAGACTTATGTAAAGTGCTCACTTATGCTAGTGGGGCTTAATTTGAGCTGAGAAGCAAAATGTACAGTCCATTATTCGGCAGCTGCGGCCTGCTCACTCGTGATGAGGGCTTCTGAAGGGTTGTCTTTTTTACTTTCTGGCAGGATCTCCTTCTCTTCAGAGGGTTCATGAGAACTGGGGGCACCGTTTTCTTTTACTATCTCATCTTTCTCAGGAGTAGCTTCTTTAGGAATTGTTGTTTCAGCTTCTTTTTCAGGTGTTTTTTCCTTTTCAGGTGATTTCTCTTTCTCAGGAGACTTCTCCTTTTCGGGAGACTTTTCTTTTTCCGGAGACTTTTCTTTTTCCGGGGTTTTTTCTTTTTCTGGGGTTTTTTCTTTCTCAGGGGAGCTTTCCTTTTCAGTTGCTATGACCTCATTTTCATTTGGTTTTTGGCTTTCAGGTGATGTTTCCCTCTTTTCTTCTTCAGTGTCTACAATTTCATCTTTGACAGGGGAAGATTCCTTAGATGGCACTCTATCAGATGGAGTGGCTTCTCTAGATGGAGTTTCCTTAATATTTGTCTCTTCTTCAACCTTAGTATCTTCAGCGACATCTTTACCTGTCTCTCTTTCTTGTGAAGTTTCTTTTGATCCATTTTGACCATTATTTTCCACTTCGCCATTAGTGACCTTCTCCTAAAAGTGAAAATACAATTCATTTAAACAAATTCTAAAAGTTAACAGATAAGTGCTTTGAAAATCTTACCAATTATTAAAACATTATAACAAAATCTTATATACATCAGAAAAAAAGAGCAACTACTGTAGTGCAAAAGAATTCCTTCTTTGGCACCATATGATGAAATAATATATTTGGAAGCAGTGAAAGGCAAGCAGTTGTACAAAAGAACTGATTCCATTAAGGTTTTTCTGCTATCCCCATAATTACATAAGGTATACATGCCACATCAAGATGGGCAGAAGTATGAAATGCTTCATATTCCATCATTTTCGAAGCAAATTTTAATCTACTTATATCATAGTATACTCAAATAAGTGTGCAAAATTTTCCTTTTAAACAATTTGTGATACATCTGCAAGTGAGTCATAGAAGTGCTAGGTTTCAGTAAAACTTTGAATTTTTAACATAATTTGTTTATATTGGGGTCCTGCTGTTTGACTAAGTCATTTGGCAAAATTACACTTGACAAACAGAGTTATCATACAACTACTATTGGTCTAAAAACATTCAATAAACTGTATTTTAATCTGTTAAATATAATACATAATGACAATCAGGGCAAATCCTTCAATAATCGATTGGGTTGGTTTTGATTGTATACAGTGAAAAAATATTTTGGACAAATGCTTAATTTGCGTAACATTATTTAGTAAAAAAAAAATAGGTTAATTGTCATTTTAATATTTAAGACATTTAACAAGTGCAGTGTTTGCTAATGGATCATTTGCTAAGTGAGTTTTTAAATAATTTATTGATTCAGGCGTTACTTTGCGGAAATCCATTGTAAGCAAGTGATGGATTAAAAATATCTTTGTAACAATTCCCGCGCTACTATAATTTCCCGAAAAATCGAGAAACTATTCAACACGACACGTGTTTCGCCCTTACACAGGGCATCTTCAGGTAAGATAGGAGCCTCAGAACAACGATGTCTTCACGACCGATGTTTGTCAATTGACTATTTGTCAATAATTTTTTGGTCAAACATTAGTAATTTGTTTTTATTAACAAGTAAAGAATGATAATTTCAAAGAAACCAACGACTAGTTCATATAGTAAAACTTCGGATTTATTAGATTTTAAATATGATTTGTAAATATTACTAAAGAAAGAATGATTACTACCACAAAAGTAAAGACTAGTTAATATAGCTAAGAGACTTTAATCCAAAGTGTCCTTTTCAGTAATCAAATAAAATGTCAGCTCATTCAAAGAATACTACCAACCCATCCCTTCCCTTGGGTGTTGTAAAAGGCGACAAAGGGACTAAATACTGCACATACATCCAACAGCTTAGAGCGGTGACAGACTCACCACCTATCACGCTGAGCACATGTGCAGTTGTTATTTGGTGAAAAGTGGACTGTGACAGTGGACTGCTTTGTTGTCAGTCTTGAGTGTTTGTATGTATGTATAACATATAATCTGCATCTAGCTGATAACTATTTACAAAATTATTAATCAGCTTTAGTAAGTCTGTTATATTCAGGTATTCAAATCTCTATTTATGTTATGTGTCATCATAACAGTGACCTGGTAAAATAAGTGATAGTTTTATAAATCTTAAATACTTCCAGAGGGATCACATACTATAGTCCTTTTCACCTTGGATGATTTCTGTGACACTTCATCTGTTCGGAACTACGCATTTTTTGTTTGAAAAACAAAAATAATTTTACTGTATAATATTTTTATTTTATGGTGACGTTATTATGAAAAATGTAAAAATTTGAAAAGCTTAAACTGTCTGGCTTAGTTCAATTTAATGAAATGAAAAACCTATGCAATTCTTAGCCGTGGAACGGAACGTAGAAAGAACATAGGGCTGAGAAATCACATAATCGGCGGTCATCTTGTGATCGCTCGAAAATGCAGAGATTATATTAGAGAACTGGGAGCGGTGCGTCAGAATAGACAGGTGGAAAGACAAACTTAAAACAATTTTCAGCGATAGCGATTCGTCAAGAGATTCTGACAGTGATTTTTCAGAAAGTGACCAAACAATTAAATCTTTTAAAATTCTGTTGTATTTTACCTTAATAAAACTGTGCAAATTATACTGTTTATGTATTAATGCACAATAAACTATCAATATAATACATATACACCAACAATATTTGTTTATTACCAACAAGTTTTGGTTTATTTAAATCGATTTTATTTCCTTATAAATTATTATCGATTATCGGAAATATTAGATACGATTTCATTGAAGGACATCTCTACAAGTGTCAAAAATCAATCTGTCACAGAACTCATCTTATGTGAAAAGGACATAACTATTGCAGGTCCATTATACCCACAGAGCACTTACCATCATTTAAATGTGAAGACCAATTCCAACATTTTCAACCCTCTTTATGTATAACAACAATGGTCACAAAGCAGACTATCATACAATCATCAGCCAGAAACATGTTCATAACTTTATCAATTTGTTTTTACCTGTTCAGTGTCTACAAGAGGAGGTTCTTCTGGAGGTACCTCTACCTTTAGAAATTGTTCCAAAGTATCTACTTCATTTGCTAAATCGAACAGATCGTAATCCTGTAAACAATATCTCAATGAGAATAAGCTCGCAATTAATGAATTATAAACAAATGTTTAACGCAGTTACCCCGCAGTACTCATCATCGTTGAAGATCTGAGGCGGCAACGGCGAGCGCGGGTTGGGGTCGCTCACAGTGCCGCCGTTCGATTTCGAATTGTTTTGCATGAAATCTTTGTCATCTTCTCGTCCTGGTTCCGTTATGTCAATGACATCATATTTAACGCTTTTAGAGTCTAGTATCATTAACACCCGTTGTTGTCTCTTTTTTACCTGTTATCATAATTAAACCACGTAATTAGAAAACAATCAACACTTTGTGAATCAGCTTTATAGAAACGAAATGCTCCCGGCCATCCCAGGAAATTTCTAATATTATCTTACCTCCTTGTTTCCTGAAATACCACTTATGTACACTTTGACAACCATATTTGTAAATTATGCTTCTCAAATTACTAATAACAATGAATAAACTCGTATAAATTAAAATAAAAAAATAGGCTTGGCCATTAGTCAACCCAATCTGTTTTTAATAATTAGCTCAATGACATTGACATTTGACTTGAAAATATGACATTACTAAAAAATGTGGTAATATGAAATATAAAATTACTACCATATATGAAATCATCGTAATAGAACCGTCATACTTAATAAATAAATAAACGAGCTAAAATAGCGTATAGATTAGAACTTATTGTACGGATTTACATCGAGAGTTATTGTAATATTCTCTACAGACGAATACTTTAACTTGCAGTGATTAATGGTCACTCCATGCATAAGCAGACTCTAAAGACATATTATGTTTAGGCTGAGATTTAATTCGAATCCGTACTTTGCCAATTTGGCAATCCTGAAACGTTCCGTTTCATTCATATGCAACCTGCAACCTTACTTATTAATTTACTTACCTTACTTGATAATTATTAATGTTTAAAGCGAAAGAAGCGTTAAACTTGTAAGATTTATTTCTTATCATTATTTTTATTTGTACTCTGCAGGTAATATAACTTATAAGTATAACAAAATCTATACGTAATAGAAATAAATACTTAGATTGTATATGGATCCTATCAGACCTAACCCACGCCAACCTCCCGTTGGTGTGTGTTAGACAAGTGGTGCACCTGCTGATCAACGGACGAGGCTCTGGTGAATATAACAGTGCCCGGTAAGCGGCAATAGGCTCGCCACCTATTACGTGGGACCAACTATACAGTTGGCGAAGTTTTTTTTTAAGTGTGGGCGTGTAATATGCCTCTGCCTACTCCTTCGGGGGATCAGCCGTAAATGTAAGTATGTAATATTATTTTAAAAAATACACTCAGTGTTCTAATTAACTTTTTGCAGTAATGCTAAAGGCTTCTTTTTAGTATCGCGCTTTTCGTCATAGCCAGGGATTTATTATACTTTGTGACAGGAACGTGTACGGTAGTTTTACAAATAAATCGAGTTAGTGGCGTCAACGTGTTAGTGATTCCCCGGTGTAATATTTTTTAACTGCGGTGACCATTTTCCATTAGGTGCTACCTTGAACCCGGATGGAATTCAGTTTTAAAAAAAGTATTATCATATAATACTATTATACTATACTATGCTAGTATTAACATTTAACCGACCCGCAATTTTGATAAGAACGGCTAAAAGACTTTGATCTGAAGACGAAACCTAGTCGATTAGCGGCACATACGATTTATAATCAACCTAGATTTGCAAGATCTCTGTAGGGTGGTCCAGCCACACGTAACCATAGCAACGAGTCCTCCTAAGTCGATCAAACAGCGTCGAATGGTACTATAAGATTAGATTATTATTATCAAGTGAATGATTCTCTCGCTTTGTTGCTTGATGAAAAATATGTAAGAATATTGTAGATGGTAGACAATTTGACTTCAAATATATACGTCATACAATTCCATCTCAACTGATGAACTAAGTAAGGTTTAATAAAACTGCAATGGTTCGTACAAATTTATAATTACATACATAATATATAGGCGTATTGTCGGATAAATCTATAGAACAAAGTATACAATTGCGTTGCGGCAAATCAAGATGTGTTATTCTGCGCAGGCGCGTTTGGAATGCTTACAGTCTTTAGTATTACTAAGAATAATTACATTACAATCTCAGCCCATTTACATCTCGCCACTGGGCACCGGCTTATTTTCACAAACTAGGTAGAAGACAGGTGTATGGAGTAGGTACTGCTGTATTTTATTAAATCGCCCAATAGGCCCTAACTGGGACCAACGGCTTAGCGAGCCTTCTTAAGCAAGAAACCTGTCGATATTAAATGCCATTCAAACGGTCACTTACCCAAGGAATGGCCTGAGTGATTTTGGAAATCGCAAAACAAATGCAAATTCAATTTTAAATCTGTTACTGGTTAAGATAACTAAAGTCTTTGCTAGTGGCCTCAGTGTGTTAATTTTCAAACACATATTTGTTCTTAGCAGGTTGTTTAAAATTCCTATTATCTACTTAAATTTACATAACATTACTAAACCTATAAAATCGTATCACAAGATAATATTATAAATAAATGATGTAAAAATCATAAATATTTAATTAAATGAAAGAACTAAAGTTCATAAACATATCGCCACCCAATGGGTTGAGTGACTAAGTCATGATAATTCAAAGTTCATATAGTTATTTATCGACATCGTTTCCAATTTAAAATTCTTTACTGAATATCAACTAAACAAACCATAAATTTGGACATAATCTATAATAATTAAAAAACAGCAAATTGTTTGACAGTAAAACATTTCTCGTGTGTCGAAAGCAATGATTAAAGACACTTTTTATTGTACTGTCCAACTACTTGTGCGAAATGTTAGCATGCGTTGTTGACAACGTTCCGAAATATTATTGGCCGCCGGCCAGCGCTAGCTTTTATACGAGCTATCGTCTCTAAGCGGCGAACGGCTGCGACGCTACTCGCTACAAAATTAGATTCAATTATCTATGTGACAACCGTTTCGCACGTGGTAGCCACAATAAGATACGATAACACGAGTCTACTTTACATACCATATCATGCAAATCTTCTTAAATCTATTCACTGTCGCCATCCTCATCAGTGGACTTGCTTTGCCTCACGTGACCCAGAGATTATGTAAATAATCAAAAGAGCACTCAACTAAATATGTTATGTTATATTTACGTCTGGCCATAGAAATAGTAGATAAACACAGTCAGATTTTGAACGTTTTGATCCCGAGAACGAGTAGTTGCTGTTACAGTATAATTTTCATTCTTATTAAAAAAGAGTAGTTGAAAGCGAGAACACAATATTAATAATGCGCATTAAACCAGGAAAAAACAAATTTATTTACTTATCTTAACTTACTATTATCAGTTTTTTATTTTATTATTGTTTTTTTTTTTTTTTAACAATGGCTCGCATTCCTTTATCCGGGAATGACATCAAATTAATATCCGGAAATGATATCAAATGATTGGGAAATGGTACCAAACTATTTATTAGGCTGCTACAACAGCTTTATAAGAAACATCACATTCTTTAGTTCTATTTCTACAATTTGATAGTACCTTATTTGGAACACTGCTCCAAGGGATAAAACGATCAAAATCTAATCCTGTATGATTAATAACAGAGATGGAAAAATATTAGAAATACAACGAAGAAAAAAAGCATTTGCTTCAATATTTAAAAGTAATAAATAAAACAATGTAAAAAAAATAACAAATTATTTAAAAAAATATATCACGTTTTCCACTAGTATCATTTTTACCAGATTGATAATAAATATAAAAATATAAAAAATAATTTGATTGTGCGATATTTTCTCTTTTAATTCTGGCAACTCTGATCTTCATCCGGCCCGATTTCATTAGACAATTATTACAGAAATAAAATGGTAAAATGTTTTAAAAAATAGAAATAAATGAAGGTTAGGAGTTTTAGCAAAGAGCACATAGACATTAACACGATTTAACTTTTTTTTTAGTTTTAAAGATCTTGTTTAAAAGCGAGACGAGAAAAAGGTTGTATAATGTAAAAAAATAGTATAATAGGGTGTATTTTCACAAATGTGTAAAAGAGCCTTTCTTTATTCGTCGCAATATCTCGCTGCACACGAGACCATAAAACGTGCGAGCATAGCGAACTTCATTGCTTGTATATATCCACGTATGGGTCTTTTGGCAAGACGCGGAGAAGCAAAACGCGCGAATCGATATGTTATTGGTACGCGCCACGTGTTCACTGTTTAATATGACCCTCATTAAAAAAAATACTAAAGTGACCGTTGTCCTTTGATCGACTTTTAACTGTTTTAATAAGCATACTTTTCTCACCGTTTTTCAGATCTATAAATACCGCGTGCTCGACGCAAGAACCACACTGCTCAAAACATGTTTTATGACTCCGCGTGCAGCAAGATGTTGCAATGCGATATAACTTAATATTAAAGCTGCAGTAGGTACCCCTATGTTTGCTTAATTAAAAAAGGATAACTGTACTATTTGTGTGTTACACCAAAAATAACTGTCCTATCGACAATGTAAAAACCTCGGAATGTATCAAAATGTCGCTATAGTATGCGGAATAGAATTATGAAAAAATTTCTTCATTACAAACTACTACTATTATTTTGTATGTCCAGTCTTACACTATATATTACATGATAAATATATTAAGTGTAATCGCAGTATATCCTTTTCTGAAAATGTACATCCTTCCAAAAATATTAAGAGAGCTTATAAGGATTTTATAACTTAGTATTAGTTATTCATTTCATATGATACTCAATTTTCTCGGAAAATTTCAGAAATAGACATATTTTACGGTACGGTACATTTTACAAAGAAGATATTCTGCGACTAAACCATATGAATAATGTCAAAAAAGAGATCCTTTTCAAATAAGCCAATTTAGAATAATCCGTGTTCTTCTTATACGATTTGAATGCATATGCCTATTTTATATGTTTTATTGTACGTTGAAGGTCAAAATCATTTGTTATGAAAAATAGCAAGTGGAGCAAAACCTTGCTACCTAGTTGTACAGCAAAAATGTGTTGCACGAATGCTTCATAACGTGATACCAAGTTTTATTATGTGTTAAGATTCCGGCACTATTACTAGTATTTCAGCCTTATAGCGCTTTGTATCTATGAGAGGCCCTTTGTTTTTTTTTTCATAATAATAAACAATTGCTTACTTTTATTTCATAACGTAGGTATTGTTCAGATGACCAAAATTATTTTCTAAGCAAATAAATCAAGTGAATTTTACATTCGAGATACACGCTTTCTTAGTGATCACTCATAAATCGAAACCAGATAGGCCAAAGTAATAGGCTTAACGATTGTTTTAACAATTTATTCGCTCACCGTCCTAGCCTAGACTACTAAGTATTATATCCACAATAACTAATCGATTGCTATTATTAAAACCCAGACTTTGTTTTATTCAACAAAATTGTTTTACAATTTTTTTTGTCTTGATATATCTCTATATTATGCCTACTTAACCAATTGAACTATGACTAAAATAATATAGCATACTTGTTTGATTTGTCACGCATACAAAAATGACGTATTAATTAAATACACACAAATTTTTCTTAACAAAATGTATCGCTGATAGTCCTATACATTAAAATCATCATTATTTTTAGACACTACGCTTCGTGATCGTGAGTGACAAGGCAGCCGGCAGTTCGTAAAGTCAGTCAAAATAAAAATTACTCTCACTAGACAGGCCGGTTTTGATAGCCTAGGCGTGACCAGCGCGTGAAGAACTGCTTGTTGAATACGAAACCATTTTTTTACTTGAAAATCACTGGATTTGTTCTTCGGAGGTTTTTTAGAAATATTTTTGTAACATTTAATAATTGCAAAACCATTACGCACGCAGCATAATAATTGAAGTATAGTAGGAATCTATCTTGAAAATTTATATTTTGAGTGTTAAAAAAATTGTGAAATATTGCACAATTTTCTAAAAGAAAAATCCAGAGTTTTATATTTCAATGACACATATTATTAATTCATTGTTTACGTATTGCAAAAGCAGTCCCTTCTATTCTTTAAAATAAAAATACAAGCCTGTCTAATCGCTTAGCAGTCTTAGTCAGAAACTTAGTCAAAAGCGTCGAGCGTGTGTGTGGCCTGTTAGTCGGCTGGGGTATGTTCGTTAGACGGGAGTACCGAAGTCAGGGTCCCCGCGGCCAGGCAGCAAGTGCGAAGAAGGCGTGGGCCCGACGGGGGCCACGGTGGTGGTCACAATGGGGGCTAAAGTGGGGGCTACGGTGGGGGCTTCAACGGGGGCCACTACGGAGACAACTGTGGGGATGCCTTCTGCATTGGTGCGTCCTCCTCCGCCCTCAGTCACTCGCCGCGCCGACCCTATCCTGTATTAGCAACACTTTTGTAACTAAATTAAAACAAAATCGTCCGGCAAGCTTGTTAAGAATACTAGATTTTATTGTTTAGTGTATAAATAATAAATATTCTTAGATATCTCACACAGCTCGTAAAGTAAGTATTGCTTGTGCTAGGGCTGCATGGAAACTGTTTAAAAATATTTTTTTTTCTAAACACTGGATGTTGGAAGTATGGACGCCCACGCTAAGTTATTGACCAATAAGCCGGGACTTCTTGGCGGGAAAGTGAAGCGTCATGTCTGCAGTTTTATTTTATTTTCTAAAATTTGTGATATTTCTAACATTAATGTGTAATAACGGTGGATTATTAATCGTTAAGTGTTTGTGAATATACATGAGTGTTGGTAAATCAAACAAAACAGTGCAACATCACTTTTCAAATTTTCTCTCAAGGAGTCCATGTGAGATCTCAGTATAGTCCCACATCTTTACTGAGGACTCAAGGGGCTTATGGGAGGGTATCTCATTTACCATTCATCATCTTTATCACCACTTATTCTCATTTACTATGAATTATATATTATTAATATATCACTTAATTGACACTGGCTAAATGTGCTAGATGCACGAAGCCATTATTTAAAATAAAGAAAAGAAAGACCAATAAGCCTAACGCGCATTTGTGACAGCTGTCAATGGTGGTCGCTCTTTCGTCCATTATAATCCTGATTGCGAGATATTACCATAAAATACTTAACAATATCTGAAAAAAGACAAGATTTTTATTTAACTTAAATTATATCCTTTTGTACAGCCATACCTAAATCCCTTGCTCTCCCTGCGGATGGGCTTGGATTCCCCGTTGATGCGAACGCGCAAAGGTTCCGGCGGGTCTGGGACTGCTTCCGGCATTGGGTTCTTGGCAACATCTTCATCTAAAAATAATAAAACTGGGTAACTAAACATTAACATTCGATTAATAAATATTAGTAAACAATTTTATTATACTTCTTTAAAACTTTTTAGACAAACTTTTATCTTCAATATTTCAAGGTACCTACTTATTTTTAAGCCTTTAAGTATATTGTAAATGTATTTTAAAAGCATACTCTTTAAGTATTTTTTCATAAACTACCGGCATGCCAAAAATTATTGAACGTAATCCACTTCTGCAGCAATTGATATCAGCATAGCCGTAAAGGTCGACACTTCGAATCACATACGATTATTGCCATAATTTCAAAAGATATACATCATATGGCATAAAGATCCAAGAGCATAATATCCTTTTTCATAACATATTACTACGCATAACAATAATAATGCAGAATTGTTGAAAGGCATAATTATAAAAGCCATAATCATATAAATCTTTATTTTCATTTACCATATTTTTATAAAGCGTACTTTGAAACGCAGCTTACTTCTCATTTTGGGTTAGGTTGATGTTATTTTTTTTTCTTACTATAAATAAGTATTTTCTTAAATTAGTCGTATACAATTTGCCCACCTGACTATTATTATTGTAAATTTTTATAAATAATAATAAGTATAATTCAGTATAATTATGTCCAACAAAAAATATGCCTTTCATAACCTATGCTCATCTAAATTATACCATTTAATGATTCTGCGTTTCAAAATTCGGCGATATGATATTATGCGTTATAACGTTATGCTTTATAGTGGTATGGCAAGTGACGATTATGGTAATCAACATTATGCATTTTCAGTTTAGGGCCAAAAACTTCATGCGTTTCAATAGGTAACCGCCGTAAAGAATGATACGTAAAGAGCAACCATCAGGTTATTTTTATTTAGAACCATTTATTAAATATATAAATGTTTATAGTGTGTGGTACCTGTGTGGTGGTTCTGAGCGGTGTGTAGACATAGCGGCTCAGCCGCGGATAGTGAGGGCGGCTCATCAGATGACGCCTCGTCTTCCACGCAGCGGTATGCTCCCTTCGTGCGCCAGTCCTTACAGATACAAAAGCTTTATTATTAACTTAGCCGCAACTTATAAAGTTGGGGACAATTGACAGGGAGCAAACGTGTTTATTTTCCTGCCTGATGGGATGGCAAGCAGTTGATGCAATCCAAAAAAAGGTAGGTGCTCAACTATGGTGAAATAAGCAGGGTAATAAGTGTACTCCTCACTCATGGCGGCCCGCAGACCCAAGAAAGACCCGGGACAACAGAGGCGGCAGAGAATTCCCAATCCGAATGGTACCGATCAACCAATTTTTTTGGTCCGGGTGCAGGTATTTTGCGCAGTATGATGGTGGTTGTTGGTGTGTAAGGCTAATGTAGGCACGATACTATTATTTAACGTCAGAAATGTTTAATTATTTAATTAAGCTAAAATGGCCAGCCAACGTTTGGTGAAGCAAAGTCGGTTTTGGCCATCTGTTCCAAACGAGAGCCGTTATGAGTAAATTGTCTGTATAACAATTTACTCATACCGGTTGGCGGACCGGACTACGGTTATGTGGGGATTCTGCAGGAACTTTTCAGCCTACCGACTAAAAAATCCTTTCCATTCCCATTAGTTCCTTTGTCTGCCTTTTGAGACTATTCTATGCATTAGATTGGATTGTGTATAACGAGGACTTTTAAACCGTAAGTCCGACTTTTTACTTATTCACACCTACACCTCCCATCTACATCAGTTAGCCATACTTATCATACTGTGGAGATATCGTACTGTGTGTGGTGAAAGTGGGCTTAATCGGCAATCTTCAGTGATTTGCCTATAGTGTGGGTGGACGTTTTACAATGGTTTTACAACTGACCTGTGGCTTCCGCTTCTTTTTGGTACTGTTGCGGCGAGTGTGTACGGGCGTTGACTGCGAGTCTCCCGAGCTACCCACCCGCGCCCTTCGAGGAGACTGAATAGTGGAATAACAAACTATACTGTACTGACTATTAAAACATAACCTTCAATAATATGATACGTTACTTTTACTTTTGATTGCAGAACAATAATTTCAACTGAACTGCCGTAACACAAACTAAGAAATTACTACAGATTCTGATTGACTATTCTTTATAAAATTACTATAATTTTTAAAATAAAAAAAAATCTATAATTTATTTATATTATTTCGTAATTTATAATAAGAGCTTAGACAAGTTGGAAGTGGTAAAAAATAATTGGCAATAATTTTTGAAATAATTTTTAGATAGCAACACTACATAATCACGCACGCTTCGATCAACAATACAACTAGATAACGCATCACATACAAAAACAGAACTCAAATATGGCACCGAGTGACTATAGAATAAATAGATATAGGTATACCCTATGAAATGGAGCAAAACGACTTTTAGCTTTAATATTTTTTATCAAACTTACACCTTATCTGGAACAAACAAAAGCTTGCTTTATATAAGCAAGCTTTTGTTTGTGTCAACATTCACTTACGCTTTTACGACATGAATGACAGAAAGCAATAAGAAATAGAAGTTCTTATCTAAACATTTTTTATACACATTGACTATTGTGTCTAAATTAGACTTTATTTGTTAACAAATAAGTTTAATAATAACTTAAAAAGTAAATCCATAGCTGCACTGTTCTGACACAACCAACTTATGGCAAACTCACGCGCCAACATTTGCCAATGTTGGCGCGTAGGTTGGCTTTACAAAGTTAATAGTGTAATGTTATTAAAAAGGCGAATATTTAATCTATTATATTATAAAATTATATTTACTTACCGAAAGTACGATATTCCGTCCGATACATTTTTTTTCGATAGTTATTTCCACAGTTTTTGAACACACACTGAGGCATTGTGGCACTTCCGCACGTTGGCGCAATCACAAGTGAACTAACTCGAAAATAAGACCCCACTTTGAAGTGAGGCGTTATTTTCTCGGCCGTTTTTAAGACTCTGACCCGTTATCTAGTTGTATTGTTGATCGAAGCACGCACGAGATGTGCTGTTGTTGTGCACACGGATTACGGTGGCATAAAAGCTCCACAACTACAGTTAGTAGTAAACATAATCATATCTTGTGACTATTTGTGTGGTCGTCCACTGCTAACTGCAACGTATATAAATATGAGGTCGTCCACTGCGCAACTTATATAAATACGAGCTTTAACTAAGCGGAAAGTTAGTTATTTAGTAAACTACACTCGCTAGCAACCAGCTTAAGCATTTTAGTTTGAAGCTTTCATGACGATGATGAAGGACATGACATTGTTTTTATTTAAAATTAAATGTTGTTTATTTAAAACTATGTTGGGTGTATAGGGTTCCTACCAAGACCAAAGGAGCCCAAGCCAACCTCACCTGCAAGTGGTGCACCTGCCCATAAACGGACATATATAATCATAAACTCTGGCGAACATAACAGTGCCCGGTAAGCGGCAATAGGCTCGCTACCTATGACGTGGGACCAAATGGCGAAGTGTGGGCGTAGAATATTGTATGTATGTATTTAAAGAAATGTTTGAATGTGAGTTGAGAGCGGTTGAGTCGATTTGGTTGCTCGCGAGTGTAGTTGAAAAAACAATTATGATTAAACGTACCTCAATACACGTTTCTATCTTGATGTTGTCGTCATCCATGTCCAGAATATCTAAGTTGTTGTTAAGGGCGCTGTAGTCCGCTGTTAAAGGTCTAATATACTCATTTTTCTGGCGGGTATACTCTTTCACGGGACGAACGTACTCATTATTATGACAGGTGTACTCGTTAGTCTGGCGTGTGTAGTCGTTAGTTTGATTAACATAGTCCTTGGTCTTGTGATTAAAGTCCTTAGTCAGGCGAGTATAGTCACCTGTTTGATAAGTGTAGTCGTTAGTCTGACTTGTATAGTCGTTAGTCTGACTTGTGTAGTCGATAGTCTGATGAGTGTAGTCGTTATTCTGACGTGTGTAATCGTTGGTTTGACGTGTGTAGTCATTGGTTTCTGTATAGTCATTGGGCATTCGACCGTTATATTCGGTAGTTTTGTTAGAGTATTCCAGACGTGTCGGGGAGTTAGCGCGGGACACACATTCGCTCCCGGAACCAGCTTCAGAAGCTTCTCTAAAAAGAGCAAAATACTACATTAAATCACTTTTTCATTTCCACTTACAAAACGTATCACATACTCATTTTGATAGAGCCTAATTTAAGGCTACAGACTAATTTAATGGAAACATTTAAGTTAATATGCACAAATTTAGTGCCAAAATTAAGTCTCCTTGTATTGCCTGATTGATATCTCACTATTTGACAGAACAGATTGGTTTGGCAATCAAGAACAAGGTTCAATTTATGCTGATCAAAATAATACGACTGCCCTGTACAGCACACAGGAACGTAAGCCGGATGTTTGCAAGCAGCATATAGTTCTAGGTATCGCATCGACCACGCAGCATCTGCATGCTAGCATCTTTACGGCTAACACCACTATACTTGAGTAATTACAAAACGTGCGAGCTGAGTAATAAATCATTTAAATTGGACCTTTCGCTTGCATTTATAGGCCTTATTATAGAACTGCACTGATGTTGAGAGAGCGACAAGAGCCCAATAGCGAGACCCGCAGACTTCTAATTTAGAGGGACTAGGGTACAAACCCTTTTGGCGCACCTATGACTTTACGAAGTTATGTGCGTAATTATCACTTGCTCAGTGCCTCGGAAAGCACATTGAGCCGTTGGTCCCGGCTGTCATAAACATCTATGGCAGTCGTTATTAGGAAGTCAGCGCCTTCTAATACTCTGACAACTGATTTAACCATAGATGTTTCCCTTTGGGATGTGGAGGTCAGCTGCCAGTTGCTATATTTAATAACTAAAGTTTATCCAAAGCTAGTTAGACCAGTGAGTATAGCCTAGTCCCCAGTATTTAGTCTGGGGCAACCGGGATAATGCTAGGATATGATATGATAGAACTGCTCTGGCGTTGTGTGTAACAGAAAATGATTAGTCAATAACAGGTAATAAGAGAAACGTAACGACTCGCGAAGCGTAGTCACATTCTTTTGAGGTAATGATTTATGACATAGTTCGCACGTTTGTAATGGCTCAGGCATAGAATAGCTACACGCTTTATTTTGACAATTAAATAAATATTAAGTGAAAAAGAAACGTGTGTACCTATTATAATCAGGAGTTCGGGGTGCTGTGGGAGTGGCACCTGAGCCGTCAGGTTCCGCTTCAAACACATCGTCTTCTGGGTATAGTGGAAACCTATAGAATCAAATTATAATAATAGATATAGAACCAAATTATATGTATTTCATTTTCTTACACTTATAATTTCACGAGCATAAAAGATTATGTTAAACGCAAAACTTAATTGCGACGACAAAATCATTTTTCATACTTTTGTATGTATAGATCTCACTGCTATTGTCTTATGTCATTCTTGGTCTTTTACATAGAAATATTTTTGTTTGCAATGTAAGGATAGAAAATTAAGGATTTACTGGTGGTTCACTTCTTTTATAGAGTACTCTTATGTATTCAAGTTTAAAGGACACTTAACAACCTTCCGAAACAGGAGACGAGGCCTGTGTAATATCTATTGGAATTTTCCTCAATTTGCACTTAAAATTTTCAGTGGTGAACGATTCATTAATGAAGGGATTAAAAAACTAACCTATAGTTGTCTTCAGAGAGCCGATCATCGTCGTCAGTGGCGATAAACTGCACGCAAAGGGCGCAGTCTCCCTTAACGCTTTGTAACGCTTGCACGGCTTCTTTGTGGCACGCCTATTCAAAATAATATAATACGTTTAATATTGTAACGTTACATTGAAACAGGTGTCTTTTTAGAAAGTTATAGACAGGAGTATATCCTATACTATAAATTATAATAAATGCCTCAAGTGCAATTTACAGCCTGTCATCCGGCGACGCAGTCACGTCGTGTGCAATACCTTACTTGACGCGGGTCCAAGCCGCCACGTCTGGACATAAGATACAGTCACGGATGTATTGGGATTCTACCAACATCTTAAGAGCCCAAGCAAACCTCACCTGCAAGTGGTGCACCTGCCGATCAACGGACGAGGCTCTGGCGAATATTAAAGTTCCCGGCAAGCGGCAAAAGGTTCGCCACCTACCACTCGGGGACCATCATTATAATTGGCGAAATGTGGGCGTAAAATATGTCTTTGCCAACCCCTTCAGGGAAACAGGCGTAATTATTTGTATGTACCTTGACCAACAAACTGGATTGGTATTCGAAATGAACGCGTTTACTGCTTTCATAGATTAATATTTCCTTCTAATCTTTGTAGCATACATGCATACGTTCTCGTCCGCAGTGCGCAGCACTATATGCCGGCGTATGGTCAGAGCACTCACGATTTATGAATTGTCATACAAATGAACAAATGACGATTGTGCGTAATTGTCGCTTGTTCCGCTTTAAGCCGACCGCTGGTTTCTACTACATATACTACATTATTCTATAGAATAATGTTCTTCCCTGGGTTAAAGTAAAAGTAAAGTAAAAAAATTATTTATTTCATAAACTATTATACATAGTCCTTGAAAACGTCATAATTAAAATATTTAAAAAAAAAATCTAAATATTATTACACCAAATTACGAAGATTAGATTCACTTACATGCAAAACAATTTAAAAACAAAAAATAATTAAGTGTAAGTGAATCTAAGTGCCAGTTCCGAGTCACCGCTCTGTAAGAAGAACTGGCAAGAAACTCACAGGCTATGCTCTTTTAAATATATGCATTGGTTGCGGAGATCAAGCGGCTGTCGCTCCATGTAATAGCTGAAATTCAGCAAAGGAAGAGAAAAACTGGTTAGACCAGTGAGCAGACTCTGGGCTCTAAGCTTAAGTCTACTCGCACAATCGGGATATGTTATGGGATGACACATGCCATCACTTGTATAACTAATAATGCGAGAGACATAGCCGCCTTAAGGACGTGTGGTGTGGGTACCTGCGTGAGGTCGACGTCGTTGATGGCTAGGATGGCGTCGCCCACATAGAGCTGCCCCGTGAGCGCGGCCGGCCCGCCCGCCTCCAGCTCCGAGATCAAGATCGGCACGCCGTGCTCCCGCCCGCCCTAACAAACAACACGCACATCCTTATAGCCACCTGGTTTCTGATTTCCATAAAGATATACACATATAAAGAAATCTTTAATTATATTCGGGGTTTATCCGTTCTTTAGTATCCATAACACAAGTTCTTAGTGATACTTATCTTGGAACTAAACAATTGGTGTAATTGTAAGAGAATATTTATTTATATTAGTTTTCTACTGCTCGTATGGTCCGCTTAACGCGTTATCAAATGTCTCCAAAAATCATTAAATGACAACCTAGAGCTATGGGTGGAAACGACGGGCGTGTCAAACTTTTAAAGACTTAAAACCATCAATGTTCCTTATTGCCCCTTAATATTCTGAGGCCGTGCTAATTCTTTCAAACCATCTCGCAATACTGGCAGGCCCTGAAGTATCCGAAATGCCCCTACAATTAATAAATCCGCAAAATTTGGCAATCAAGCAAATTGTATCAATTGTTCCAGGGAGGTCTAAACATAATGTGACAGAGACATCATCGTTCGTGAAGTTCATATGAGTAATATTTGCATATAATTTTTTTTACTGTTTGTGTGCTAGTGAAGGCGAATAGGGACTTACAATGACGAAGATGCCATTTAATTTTAGGTTCGTAAGCGCTTTATTGAACCCCAACATTTTGGGACTATTCTGTCATTGACTTTATATGTTTTAAAAGAAGCAAGTGGGGAGGGAGTAAATTTTAGCTGACAACGGTAAAAGCCAGAGATGTCGCCGTTTTTAAGAACTTAATGACGACAAATGGACCATTTTGTCTGACATTGTCATTGTTTACACTATGTCAGCACGTGTTTTAACGATGGTAGTGAATGGGGGATTGGGGAGAGGGGTGAAGCTGTACTCACGGTGACGGAGATGCCGAGGCCGAGATGCGGCGAGCGCGTGACGCGCACGGTGCGCGCGGAGGGGCGGCGCGGCGCGCGCGGGCCCGCCGGCGCGGCCGGCCGCGGGGACACGCCGCGGCACACGCGCACCAGCGTCTTGTGCCGCTGCAACAGGATCTCCGCCTCCACCTGCCCATAGTCCCACCGTCATCACTCACACTTCAATTACATTCACATTGTTGCAATCAGGGGGTCGTAATTTAAACAAAAATTACATGCAGATACAATCGTAAAAAGAGGTAGAATAAATAAATGAACTGAAAGAGATTAAGCGCATGCGCACGAGTGTAACGTCGCCACGTTGCTATTATAATTACACGCCACACCCTATGTTGTCGTTTTAGCCATATGGAGTCCACTGCTGGACGTTGATCGATCTAGTCCCACTTGCATCCACCGGTTTCCTGCCCCTTGGCCAGATCATAGGTCCATCGGGTGAAAGGGCGACCTGGCACTTCGATGGAGACTCGATAATGTGCTACCTCACGTCCAAGGACTCTCTTCAACTTATGTAATTCACGAATAGTACAATCTGTGGCTACTGGACTGCTGCTGGTCGCGTCTGCCGCAGTGAGCCTCGCACCCCCTTCTCGGTTCCCTTTTGGCCGGGAGGCAATGCGTGAATGCACTTGGTTACCAACGACGTTAAAAAAAATACCATGCCCTATTGGGCGACTTAAAATAGGACAACTGCCGCCGCCAATCTGCCCGGAGTCCGCATGATGAAGTATTATCCATTTTATCATCGTTCGTGAAAGGACGTAGACCCGTTCTTAGTAGTGTGATGATAACTGATATCATTAAATTGTTTTGAAATTACCTGAGCCCATAATGAATCCCTGACTTCTGCTCTCATGTCCCTGCCCAGTAGTTGCAACTGCTGTATTCGGCCAGCTAGTTCCTTATCTAAATATTTCGTAGCTAACCTGAAAATACAAGCAACATTATTGTTCACAAAATGTAAAATTATGCCATGTTAGTTATTTTGTATATGTATTATATATTAGTAACAAGAAAAGAAAATTCATAAAAAAAAGATAAGATGTCGATCCCAGCAAGTCATCCCCGGTCACTATTGCGCATGGGCCATCTCCATGTTCAGCAGTGGACTTTAAATGGCTGAAATGATGATGATTAATTCACTACCTTCCGAGTTGAGTTTTTAAAATTTACTACGCACACGTACATTGCGTTTTTGCACGCTAGTGAAAATACTTAATGGAATTAAAATTAAGGAGGTCATAATATTTTTATTGTTGTACTGGACGTTGATGTGAATGACGGTGACAGTCATCGTCATCATCATCATATCGTATGGCGTTTAGCTGCCTGAATCCTAATCCAAACTTCCAATGTCAGTTGGCGTAGCCACTTCTCAGCAGCAAGAGGCAGAAGATGAAGTTCTTCAAGACCACCGGGAAAAGAGTATAGCTGGCAATCGTTAACAATATGGGCTATAGTTTGATTTGGCGCTCCACAATCACAGGACGAAGATTCCTTTATTCCCCATTTATACAGGTGGTGATTGGAACGTCCGCATCCTGTTCTGAACCTATTAGGCCTGACCCATAATTGAAGTTGAGCACTAAAACCAGTCGGCTCTAATGCGCGATCCACTATTAAGTATTTTTGTGGGTCATAAAACTCCCACGCCAACTGCACGGTGACGTTCTTCGAAACCGCAACCAGTAGCGATCTAGCTCATTTCCGCACTGCAACCTACAAAGGTCAGGGTTTAATCACTCGTAATTCATTGCCGACAAGACAGTCCTCCAGCTTTGCGCGGACAAGATACCACCCGTCGGAACGGAACCCCACGTCGCACTCGAGGGCCCTTCGGAACCGCGGTCAGTGAGCCTGTCTCCAACTCTGCTAGTTCAACACAAGTACTTCATTACCAACATAACAATAACTTACCTCGCTCCGAATAGTTCCGAGTGCAGAGCAAGCACCGTCTCTCTCAGAGCAGCATTCTCTCGCGCCAGCTGCGACGCCTCGGAGCGTGCGCGGGCCGCCTCTGATACATTGCCTGCTCCGTCGCCGCTGTCTTGGCACCCACCTGTCGCATTACACGCAATAGAACTTTTGAGACTTCTATATTTTAAGAGACCAATAGGTAGAATGTAGGATGATCATTATAAAAAAAAATCGTATTGACACGTTTTTACTAGTGCACAATTATTTTAAGCTATAATGTAAGTAGGCTCATATTTTTTTTAATTTAAAGAAGAATGATGTTTACTGTACGTTATTTATTTAATATAATTACATTAACTAGTAGTTATAACTGTAATGCAGCAAAATCTGCCCTTAACCCAGTAAGCAGACCCTGGATCCTAGTCTTTTAGTCTAGGGGAATTGGGTTAATATTATGATAACGTATGATGACTAATAGTACTTAAATTTTTTTATTTAAAAAAAATAGTTTAATCCAGTAGTGTGCATATTTTTAAAGTACACTTACCAGGCGCCGCGGCTCTAGCTTGTACTAATTCAGCTCGCATATCTACAAGCTCAGCCTGAAAAGACAGAAGAAGTGAGGTGAGAAAATTTTATGCTATGGTATTATCTGTATAGAACAAGAACCAATTGGCAAATACATAAATTTGATAACATTACAACTCTCTTGACAGAAACATAGACAGTGAAACAATGCATATTGACAACAATAAATTGCATATCCCCCTATCTTTACGAGTGCAGCGATTGCATCAATACCAAATGCAATAGCAACAGACATTGAGATGTTCTGAACAGATAAAGTCGGTGTCGCGTGTCAAGCTGAGCGCGCAAACGATGGTGTCGTATATCAATAACAATTGTCAGATTTTATGGAATCATTCGGCGGCGGCAGGACATCGCAGCTAATCCGGGTTAGGGTCAAAGCGGCGCGTGCGCACTCGGCGTAAATCCGAATTAGTAGACAGCTGGTGGTTTCGACGAGATGAGTGTAAATCGTTTGACATCCACCCTGTTTCAAATCCAATTAACGCAACGGGTTTTCGAAAGTATTGTATTGTTACTATGTAGATGGTGAGAAATTAACTTCGGTTAACTAAATAAATAAATGTTGCGAAAGCTGAATAGAGTCTTGGTATCTATCCATTAATAGCTTGTCTGTTTAAAAATTAACTTACATATAAATAATAAATCACAGGTATTAGCGGAATTGACCATAGACTTGAATTAATATCTGCAATCAACTAAACGACGATCAGCAATTATATTCAGCATTAAAATGTTTGAATTCATTTGCCCCCTAGACAAGGACTAGTGGCTCAGGGGTACAATTTCAATGTATGCTAAATATTAGATTGCTGTGTATTTATTCTATACCAATATCAACGGTAGTGTGTAATAATGCGGTAGCATAATGGTATCGTGCGAGAAGGCAGCCGGTATGCCCGCCGAGCGCTGCTCTAAAGTGCCGCCTTAGGGTTCACACATTGCAATTTCCTGTTATAAAGCAAACTGCATCGTATAAAGGCAATGTGTATAACTGCACTACATAGTATAAATCAAAGACGCTTTCCGCTGTCTGTCCCTGTATATGCTTAAATCTTTGAAACTAAGCAAAGGATTTTAATATTGTTTTTTTAATAGATACTTAGTGATTCCAGAGGACGGTTTATGCGTTGGGCACATGGTGGAATTCACGGGCGGCGGTTAGTAAAATATAAAAGCAAATACTGGCAGTTTGTTATATTCAAAACCGCTTATAGATTTAAAAAAGGAATCCTATTTCTCGAATCAATACGATGAAGTCAATCATCATATATTTTTTTTAAATACACATGTCATAGATAAAAAGCGAAGTATGTTAGTACGCCGGTAATTTTGGCTGCTGGTCTTAATTTCAATGTAAATTAGCCACGTAGTGTTGAAAAATGATTATCATTTCACATTAGAATTTTAATGCAGTAGGGTGACAATAACGACTAGCAGCCCTATATATGCAACATGAGATTCCAGTACCGTACAGTACAGCGCTGGTGGTCTATACTTGTTCACATTCAGTATTCAAGCTGAATTTTCTCCGAGAATATCGTCCTATGTATCAATTAATTAATGAGACAAAGTTCACAAAATTAGTTATATAAACAGTTCGATAAAAAAAATACGCTTTATCGATTAGTATATTTAAAATTTCTATACCGTAAAGCTTTAGCCTGTTATTATATGTATTTTTTTACATACATAATGTAGTATAGTGCTTATTATAGTAAGTAAGGTTTTATAAATGACAAGGCTGCCTGGAAATGATACGAATTACTTCTTTTTTTCTTAAGTAGATGTTAGCTGTTGGTAGTTTTACGAACAATTGTCGGTTGTCTTCTTTTTGGGACTGTGTTAGCTTTTAAGATATAAAATGAAAAAAGCTGAGATGAGTTTCTTAACGCATTAACCTTGTTGTATATTGGAAGCCTCTTTAGAGTCACCGATAGACTGAATGACGGACAATCCCTTCTCCTCTTTAGAATTACGAAAGGCTGACTGAAAAATTTACCGTAAAACAAATCTTGTGGCAAAGCCACAACAGACAGATTAACTGACAAGCCTTGGCAAATTCTGACAAAGAATCCATTTTGCATCCATTTATTATAACAGAATGTAAAGGCATGGAGGGTACACAACATAACAGGTGACATAACCACGCTATAGACTTCGTTTATGTGCGTGTGTTTATTGCAGCGCGTGTGGGCAATAAACACACGCACAGCAATGTGTGAGTGTTTGAGATTTGTCTGAATTTCAGATAATACATGGGAAGACTGCCGTCTGACCTCCGCAACCCAGAGGGAAACATAAATGTACACAAAAGCATTATAATTATAGACTATTAGGCAAAATAAAATTTCGTATAATTGCGAATATTATGGATAGTGATGATTACAGCAAATCGTCAGGGATCTTTGTTTTCGGAAGAACAATTTTCGGAAAAGACAAGAACTGACATTTTTTTTTTAATTTTTAGTTTTTTATTTTATTTGATTATTTTAATTTTTTTACTTAGGATATAATTATTTCATTTGAAATAACGAATGTTGTTCATAATAAGTCATTTATAAAATATAGCCTTTATTTCTTATTGCTCGTGTTTAGAGATTTCTGAACCTCTCAACAGTTAGCTCAGTGAAATTCGTTCCTCTGCTGTTATCACTGCATTGCATTTTTACTGCTATGATTACATTGCATTTTCATCAAATAGTGCATTTGCATAAATGTAAAACTTTACTTGGGGAACTGAAATATACATAAATAATAATTGTGGTATTTGGGGGCCTGTGCATTTTTACTGTAAGTGATAAAAACAAGTTTTAGAGGTAAAGGTATTCACGCCCCAATTTTTTTTTTTAATTTCCGTTTTTAAATTGCTTTAGTGTAAAGAACATATTAAAAAAAAAATCTAACGGACATCTATAGTTAAAAACAGAGGAGATTCCAATTTTATTAACGATCAGTATTAAGAACTCTTAATTTTAAGCAATTTTGAAAATATATATATTTTTTTGTATATTACATATTTTTCGATCATACTGTAAAATCACAATTCGTTACATTAATTGATATTCCATAGGACAATATAGGAAAATCAATCCATTATTTATATATAATTTGCGATTAATGGGTAAAATAAGCAAAAGTACCGATGTGCCTAAACGTTGTTAACTTTAATGAGCTTTATTATGGGATGAAAATATTAAAGTCATTTTAAATTTAAAAATTATTTAAAATTGTCTTACATTTATTTAGGATTCAATGGCCATTTTTAATTAGAACAATTTTACATGAAATGAGAGATGACATTATGTGTTCTGTGATCAACAATATGGCTCTTAATGTAAAATCTAGCAATTTTTACTTCAATGCAACGTAAAATCAAAAAAAAATTTTTTTCACATTTGAATCATTTTTTTATAAAATGCACACTGGCACTTTTATCACAGTAACTTCTCTTCAGCAGTATATAGCGGGCATAGAGTTATGAATGGATATTCTGATAAAACTCAAATTCAAAGCTAAAAACTCGCTAAGTTGGTAAACATCTGTACATTTCACCATAATATTTTCATAAAGTAAATTTTTTTATTAGATAATAAAAAACAAATGGAAGTACGCATTTCATTTATTTAATTGCTTTTAAAAAAGTTAAGGATTAAAATTTTAAGAAACATTATTACAACTGCCAATTATCGAAATAAAGCGACAAGTTTGCCTTTATATCTCTAAAAATATATTTCTATGATATGGATATTAAAAGCACTTTAAGTTAAATTTAATAGCATGTTAATAAATGGAATAGAGGAAATTATGTCGCCAAGGCAGCTTTAATGGTGTAGCCGTATCAACGTCGTGCATCGTCATACCGAAGGCGGCTCGTTGGCTCGATTAGGGTTTCACTTTCAGCACCACTCCCCGACCCATAATCCTTGGCTTGTACGTGCGATTACGCACTACGTTGAAATGCACTATTCGCGGAGGCTGGACACAATGTTGACAGACGGACAAGGCCGTAAATAATCTATGATTTGTACATACATAAACATTGTCTACGACGAAGCTCACGTCAACAACCAATAAACACGACCTACGCATGCTTCATTCGAGATCATTATCGGCTGAATATCGAGTGGGAGTTTGTTTTAACGAGCGATTGTGAATATTATAACAAAGTAAAGAAAGCGAGTTCCATTAGAATAATACGCAACACAAAGTGATACAATAAATGAACAGTTATTTCCTATTGGGAGACAATGAATACGGTTCATTAGGGCATCAATAAAAAAGCAGGTGCTTATCATGTTCCGATCAGGCGCAAGTTGCAGCTTCAAATTTTCTCTGGACCGACCCTAATTAGGTAGTTAATTGGGTATGCATGAGGGAGTAGGTACAACCATTTACTCACGAGTTTTTAGACAAGGTCGGCAGCTATTAGAATATAACATGAATGAATGTAAAGCCAGAATAGCGGACGTTGAGTAGTTGACGAGGAAGCTTTCATCATGGCGGGCAGTGGGCGTTGATCGGAAAGCGATAACGTCCACCGGTCCTAAGATTGATTTACAGAGTCTGTGTATCATTGCACATATCTCCATGCTTACATGTTTCTCCTGTAGCGCACGCGCCGTCTACCCCGTGTGAATCATTTAATGTAACATAATTCAGCTCTAACATAAATCTTCTCAAACTTTCCGTGTCAACGCCTTAATTTGAAATTTTAATGTTCCTTTGCATAATGAATAGCAGTATCAAATTTTATTGCAGTAGCGTGAGCACGACTAAGGTAAACTACCACACAGGTCGTTGGAATCTGCTCGAGTCAAACTAAAAAGCAAATCATCTCCATATTGATTGTGTTGTAAAGCGTTCAATCACAATAAGGCGAGTAACTGACCGCTACGATTTACTGCAACGTTTAGGTGAACGACCTAGATATTTGAATAAACACCAACCTTCATTTACATGCGACTCGAGTACAGTACAGTCTCATTACAGGACATGGCCATCCTCCACATTTCACTCGTTGCGAGTCAATATGCAGACGCTCAGTTGCGCTAACCGTTTAACGACAACGTAAAATATAGATAAAGATAATTGTTTCTCAGATACAATCCTAAGCGAATGGCGGCACCAAACTTAAGATTTTCGCAACTTCTACACCCAAACAAGGTTAAGCTGATCGAGTAGTTTCAATGTGGATTTTGGGCGATCCAATCGGTACCTGATCACCGATAATGTGACAAGTAGATTTAATATGTTATCACTCGCCCACGCTCTAAGTAAATAGACTGACGATTGAGAACGCAATCGATTCTACAATCCTACTCAATACTTGCACCCGGAAAAGCAATCCTATAAATAAACCTCGATAACATAACTACTATTTTTAAAATTGATTTCTTTACATGCAAGAGCTTTCGGTTTGAAAGTTTTATGAATCAACGTAGATGACCCAATGAACTTTAACAATGGTGAGAGTTGCAGTGATGCATCGCCACTCAGGAAACGAGCCTTATCATCATCCTTGAGAAAGAGCGCAGATGGGAACTCTGCGGGGCGTTCGAACTTATCCTCACTGAATAATAGAGGTACGGTTGTTTGACAAGGTACCGGTAAGTTTAAATATTTTATATTAGTAACTATATAACTGATCGTTTAACTTAAATATTAGGTGGTACATCTTCAAGCAAGTACCTGCGATAGACCACCTGCCCTAATAAACAAGTAATAAGCCATACATTTTAAACAAAGATCTAACTAATAAGGTGCTGACGTCATGCTTTCTGTACTTCATGTACTTTATGTACTTCATGACAAAATTCTACTCAAGACTAATGATAGGCCGTTGAGGCCCGAGTAAGTTTGAAATTTCATAATTTTTTCGACTATTGTCTTGTGTATATGTATGTGTTGTGTTCTCGGAATTATTGCGCATTTATATTATCATGAATGACGGGCGCTGAAAAGTGAATTATACTAAGCGAAATTTCACTCATTAATAAATATTCGTGAACATTCACATAACACTTTTAGCCCCAACACATAAGTTGTCAATAAATACTTATTTTTAAAAAAACACATAATTATGACCATTAGATACTTTTGTATTAATGCACTAAAATATTGATATTGCGTGGGAATCGAAACTCACAACCTCGGGAGCGGAGTGCAGGTACACTGGCTGCCTTTACATAATAGGTTGGGGAAAAAGTCTTTTCGTATTTTTGTATGAAAAGTCAAGACATTTTTTTCAAAGTTTATTTACATTTATTTACAATATATATGTACCGTTTTGTTGAATAACTTTCTGCCATTTTGTGGGCAGAGACATTATCCCGTTACTGTAGAAATTTTGGGACTTCTGATCAAAAAAACGGGACAAATAGTTTTGGCAGTCCTCTCTTGAGGTCAACCTTACAGAACCTAAAGAATTCTGCAGAGACCGAAACAGGTGAAAATCTGAAGGCGCAAGGTCAGGGCTATATGGTGGATGCACTAGGACCTCCCAGTCGAACTCTCTTAATTTTTGCTGAGTGGCTAAAGATGTGTGTGGTCTAGCGTTATCGTGATGAAAGACCACACCCTTCCTGTTGATCAATTCCGGCCGTTTTCTCTCGACTGCTTCCTTTAATCTCATCAGTTGCTGGCAGTAAAGATCAGAATCGATGGTTTTGCCGGGCGGTAAAAGCTCATAATAAACAATGCCCTTCCAATCCCACCATACACACAGCATCACCTTATTTCGTGTTAGGCCAGGTTTGGCCACAGTCTGTGAAGCCTGGCCAACTTTCGACCACGACCTTTTTCGCACGTTCTTGTCGTACGTGATCCACTTTTCATCGCCAGTTATCAATCTCTTCAAAAACGGCTCGGTTTCATTACGTCTCAATAATGAATCGCAAATGAGTACACGGTTCATTAAGTTTCTTTGAGTGAGCTCGTGTGGCACCCAAATATCGAGCTTTTTTGTATAACCAGCTTTCTTCAAATGGGTCAAAACTGTTTTGTGGTCAATTCCCAGTTCTTCAGCTACATCGTAACTACTAATATGCCGATCTTGCTCCACTCTTTCAAAAATGGCGTCCATTTTATTCGTAACAGGGCGACCAGAGCGAGCATCTTTAACATCAAAATTTCCGGACTGAAAACGTTTGAACCAAATTTGTGCTACTCTTACTGACACTGCATCAGGTCCATAAACATCACAAATTTTTTTCACTGCTTGAGTTGCATTTTTGCCTTTTTTATAATAAAATTTTAAAATGTATCGAATTTCTTCATTAGATTCACTCATTTTAACGGAGAGAAAAACAAATGAAAAATAGCGGGAAACAACTTTTTTTTATTTTTTTCTTTTCTTTATAATGGAACCTTTTTAATGTTACCAAAACCAGCCAGACACAAATAGTACAGTCAAAAAAAATTTATAATAAGTTTATACCTACGTTATGCGAAAAGACTTTTTCCCCGACCTAATATATGACTTCAATCAATAAGCCAGTTGCCGTCCACTTAGGCCTCTCCCAAAGAGTGCCAACCAAACCGGACTCCTGCAGACCGCCATATAATATACACTCAATGAAGACTGCTGAACATAGGCCTCCAGTTTTCCACGCTTGATCAATCTTGTGCCGCGTGATTAATCTTATGTTGAGAAAATAATAATTATGATCAAGTAATCACCGAGGACGCCGATATGAGAGGTTGTCCACAACAATATACACAAACACAAAGATTTAATGACTTATGAAACGAACAAATAACAAGTTCTATATTATCTAAATGTCAATAAATCTTTAGTAATCCTGGGCTTACTGTGGCACTACTTGGACTCAGTCCAAATTTTCTGGTGAGTTCATCTCAAGATTTAATTCAGTTTATCTACACTGGACAGCAAATAAACTGGGCCACCCGCTACCTTGGAACTCTGATTCGATTTTCTCAAAAAGTATAAACCTCACAACTATCAAACTTACGTCTACAAAAAGTGCGTTTCATGTTGTTTGAGAAATGACCACAAATTTATCCAAAGTACCCTCAATTCACATTGCAATCAAGCAACAAACACAATACCAACGATTTGCTCTGTTTTGACTAGAGTTTGCGATTAGCGTTCTTTTTTTCTAAATGAGGATATTCGGATTTTTCTTATGGTTTCTTTAGTTGCCATCCATTAATTGCTTCAGACGCGTGTATTTTTGCTATTTTCTATGGTCAATAATGGATACGACGCCTCAAAAAGCAGCTCAAGCTGTAGCACTACTTCAAGCAGGCGTTTCGCAACGTGAAGTTGCTCGGAGACTTCGAATCAGCAGATCTTTGGTACAACGAGCTTACAGACGATACTTAGAGACTAGAGCATTCGATCGCCGACCATGTATGGGCAGACCTAGGGCTACATCAGCAGCAGATGATCGTTATATCCAACTTACTGTTTTGCGAAATCGCCGCCTCAACGCAGTTGAAGTCCAACGAATTCTGCGTGACGAACGCCAAGTGGTCATAAGTTCAGATACCGCTAGAAGGAGACTTGCTGAACGAAATCTGGCTTCAAAGAGAGCTGCTACAGGCCCAAAATTGACCGTAGCATACCGTAGAGCACGACTTGAATTTGCTCGAGAGTATAGGGATTGGACGTTAGAGCAGTGGCGCAATGTACTCTTTACTGATGAGACCAGGGTGAGTCTACAAGAAAGTGATCGACGTCAGAGAGTATTATATACGCACTTTTTGTAGGTGTAAGTTTGATAGTTGTGAGGTTTATACTTTTTGAGAACATCGAATCAGAGTTTTAAGGTAGCGGGTGGCCCGGTTTATTTGCTGTCCAGTGTATATTATCTCTCAGTGGATGTGCGCAATAGAGGATCACTTTTGTTTAACAACACACTTAATAAATCAATCTTCTTAAGATTATTGTATTTAAAAAATATTTCTGACAATCAACGTACTTAATGGGTTAAAAAAACAATTAAATTAAGTTGTATGTATGTATATATTTTAATATATTATTAGCATGTAAGAGATTTGCTTTATATTTTGTTCTTATTATTTTTTTATTTTTAACACTTTTCTTGGACAACATTTATCCCGTACAACTATTTAGTTTACAACTGCTAGGGTTGGCTGGTAGAGATCTCTTCTAGAGATAAGTCCACCTTTGTACATAACTCATGTAATACTTAAAATTATTTTTGTGCAATAAAGGATTATTATTAATTTTCATTTCTTTTATTTTTTTTCTTAATTTGATTGAAACGACGAATAATGCAGTGGTGGGTGTCGCCATTAAACGTCATCTAAATCGTGGCTGCTACTTGTAGTTAATTTAATAATTATATCATAACCGGCAATCCACAGCAGTTGTTGTGGAAACTTTTTGCACAGTTCTAAAAATGGCCCATATTTTGCATAAACCATGGTAAAAAGATATTTTTCCAGGACAATGTGATAATATTTTATTATGTCAAAAGAACGCAGTTTTTAGTTGTGCAAATAGCAAAATAACTACTTAAGTTATGTTTATGAATTTATTTGCAGATGTGGGTCAAATTTGATTACAGTGACTGGTTCATAAGACAATAAAAGTTCCTACTTAGTATTACGTGATAGTAAGTAGCTGAATCAAAAGATATTGCCCAAACAGGGTTTTTTGAAGACACGAACCAGAAAAACAACCCCCAAACCTGTGTGCACCTACTATAAGGTGTTGCGCTTATCAAGGAAAAGAATTTAATTATCATTCAAAAGATAATTACAAAGATTAAATTCTGTACCAAGAAAAAGCAAGGCGACGAAAGACGATATCGATTTCTCAAGTCTTAAAAAGATTTGCATACTCAGTAATTTTATGTATGCATAGCGCAGCGTAGCCGAGTGTGATGATGGGATCGTGATCGCACCTGGCAACGCGCGGAGGTGCAGCCGTCTGGCCGCGTCTACGTCTGCATATTTGTTGTACTATTCTAAGAATCACGATGCCGCTTATTCACCCATTTCAACGCTATTCTGTGAATCGCAATGGTCAATTGGCATCGAGACGACGACGGGAGCCTCATGTACAGACGAGCGGATTATTCATTGTTGATGCCTTTAGGTTTTGACTTGTCTTATCAAAAAAGAGTGATATGGATTATCAAGTAGATTAATAGACCGGCTATTAGTAGATAACATTATTTGGTTTCAACAAATCTGTATAATTGCGAGAATATACTTATTATACTTCATGACATAACCAAATATGTAGACTTCGTTCGAATATAAATTTTTCACTGTCGGCCGCTAGTTAAATATAATAATGAATATTTCCGAAATTCCACTACCTGGTCCCGGCCTCAGCAGATTTATTATATAGAAAACCATGAGATCAAAACATCTACCCATGTTCATGCACTCAAAGTTTTATTACCACAACCTTCGACCTTAGAGTGGAGAAGCAACTATACTGACCTCAGCTAATATTCGATATGATTCAAATGAAATATTATAAATAATGTTCAGACACCAGTACCTCTGTCTGCGGGTTTCTATAGCAGTAAAATTGGCAACGAGATTAGGGCACTCAAGATGAGCCAATGAATCATCGACTCCCGCTGCACCGCTCGTCGAATGAGGGCAAAGCTAACTTATTCAGCGTTGTTTGCCATTTGAACTGCGTATCCATTGCTGTAAGCTTCCTGCATCATTATAATATTGCAAATTATCTACCTATTTTAGCATTGCATGTGTTTTAAGAGGGCATAGGTAAAGATGCAGTGACAATTCGCGTAGTAGTCGAGTTTTAACAGACTTTAGAAAAAGTAGGAAGTTCTCAAGTCGGTTGTAAAAAAAAAAAAAATTTTCAAAAAAATATAAAGCCTACATTTTAGATTTGACCTGATCTTGTAGTTCACGCGTCTAGTAAAAACATAAATTTCCGTGCAATCGCTATATAAATATGTCATTATCTCATGTTCTAATGTGTGTGTAATGTGAATGATTCCTATCGATAGTTAATAATACAGGTCTGCACGTCTGCGGGTGTGTTTGCGGTCACGACAGCCGACCACGGCTCACGCTCGAGCGGACCACAAAGCGGGCCGCGATAGTTCCTCCGGCCGACCAGACGACGCCATTCTCCATCCCATCTCACATCATAACTGAACACGGATCGTACACCTCAGTATCGAATAACGAACCCAATAGGGGAAGCATAACAGCAAACATGACTATGCGTTTTCGAGCTAAGCTAAATAGAACCACAGGAGCTTATGCACATGTCAATGGATTACTCTCCGTTCCGAGTCTATTCAACAGTCACGTACTTTAAACAAATCCGTGCCTTTCCATACTGTTTGCAAATATTACGATCACTTTTTAATAGTCTTATTTACTTATTACAATAAGTACATCAATAGAATAATAAACAAATTACTTAATATTCAATATTTGGTTGTTGCTATAATATCACAAGTTAAATTAAATATAAAATTAATAGTAATAGACATACATACTACTTTACTTTCTAAGTAAAGGGACTATAAAACGTCCTGTCTTGTTTTATTACTCTGTGTTTAAACACAAAAGGCAATCAAGATTTATACTAACACTAAATGTCAACACTAAGATAATATTATTAAATATTCTTAGAAATTTCACAATGCGCTTTTACTAACCCTAAACAATAAAGAACTTATACTATAGCTACTGCAAATTGGATAAACATACTTTTTTTCTTACATATTTTCTTACTACTTATAAAACACAGAAAACACCTAGACCATGACAAATATTGATATTTTTACACACTAATATTTGTCCTGTTCATCGATCCCATGAACTTATAAGAGCGGAATAAAGGTTTATTGACCTTCATGTCATATTAGTCATCGGTATAAACTAATAGACATGAAGAAAAGTTATAGTTAAGTATAAAATTATAAAAATAAAACCATTATTTTGGAACAATGAAATAAATCTTAGTTACCATTTCTCCGCGAGGTGCAATCACAAAGGCCATAACCACTGACTAGAATGTACCTGGTTATTACCACTTTATGTCTTTGAATCTAATTGCAGTCTATTTCACAACGCCTGCAAAGATCATTCATTTCATTACGTCAACCAGTTTCGTGTTACGACTTCGGGAAAGAACTTTTACGAATTCAGTAATCTACAGCTTTTGTAGCCCCATAAAGTAGAATTCACATTAGATAATTTGTTTATTATTCCACTTATCGGTATCTGTTCATTTAGATTATACTAGCAGCGCCCTGCGGTTTTACCCGCGTCGTCCCCGTTCCCGTGGAAATATAGGGATAATGAGTGTCCTATATGGTAGTCCAGGACTGCAGCTATACACGTACAAAGTTTCATCACAATCGCTCCAGTAGTTTTTGCGTGAAAGAGTAACAAACATCTATCCACAAATACAAACTTTCACGTTTATAATATAAGTAGGATAGTGGCGAAATTATAAGTCAATATCATACAGGTCTCTATTTTTTTTTAATTTGAAATTTTAAACACCTGCTTGTATTAATTTACCCCAACTTTTATTTACATAAGCAATAGTTATAAATCATGATTCTCATTTCAGGACTAATAAACAACACACGCTAGGGTTTAAACCATAACGAGTAGTGTGTTCGTGAATGATTCCCACGGGGCAGTCCAACTACCTTGTCAAATTAACATATAAAACGTGGCACATGTATAGGGCGGTACTACAGCATACGATGACCAACTTCAGCTCATATATTAAACACTACCTACACAAACTTTAAAATACAAGACTTCAAGAGTTTTAAAGACTGTGCTATATAATATGGTAAAAGACGAGCACTAGAAACAAAATAAAACTTAGTCAACTTTTATACTTCTATCTGATACGAATTTTGGACTAATCTTTGCTCGAATCTAATCATGACGATTATGTTTGAACAAAATGATATGTGTGAAAATAAAAGTGTGAAAAAGCTAGCTTTGATCAAAATGGGCAACGGATGCGTTCGTGACCATCCGTTCTCTTTCTTAACAAGAGATATTTCATAAAGTTTTAATGGATAAACGAACTGACCTTCATTGGCAAGGTTCCATGTAAAGAATAGAGAAGAAAAAAAATGTTATGATATAGGCTGGCGTTATAAGTATAGGGAGGAAAACAAAGACACTAGAACTTTCAAAACTACCAAAATCGGACAAGTTTACTCAATATAATATAGTGTACAGCTCCTATCAACATGATGACGTTATTCCAAGCCTGGTATCAACACACAAAAGTTACTTAGCAATACTATGTTACCCGATTGAAAAGATTTGTTGATTTTGCATATCAATCAGACACAACACTTACAACAGTCATATAATTTTATATATTAAGAAGAAGCTGTTGAAAGCAATGAAACATTGTATCGGCACCAACCAATAAACCGAAGTGCAATATTAATAAGGAAACCCGTTCAGCTTTCTTTATGGAGAATAAATAACAAACTCATGTTTTACGAACGGACCTTACACAATGAAATGTTTTACACATACTCTATATATTTTTACTTAAGAACTTAGTTTTAAAATGTTACAAATAAATTGATAAATCGATTTATACATCAAATAAAATGCAGTTCTTCCCTGATAATACTAATGCAACAATAACCAGCTTTACTATAATAGAATAAAACTTTATAAAGATCGAATTGAATAAACATACTAGCAAGTTTTATAAGATATGTTACTTCATGTAAACCATACAATACTAACATGCAAATCGCAATTTATGGAAACGAACTCCAAATTAAAAAATAGATACATACATTAGAAAATAAGCGTAGAATCTTAATAACTGACACACTATGACTAAATCATTAACAATTTTGATTAGAATTAACAAGAATACTAAAAAGCATGAATAAACAAACAAAACACATTTCAAACTAAAACAGAATTATAGAGCTCTATATTATCAGCTTATGTTTGTAATCAAGTTAATCCTTGTTCAAGTTAATCCAAGTTAATCTTGGAATAGGGCGTGAACTTTCTAAAGCGTAATCTTGCAAATCCTTTAAACTGGTGCTATACCATCAAGAAAATAACAATTCAAAAAACAAGTGTAAAACGATGTCCGCTAGTTTACGATCCGAGACGCAACCTACATTTAAATTGATTTATTGGTGTAGGTCGAGCTCTGTGCAAACATGATATGTGAATACTCCGACAAGCACATCAAACAATAAATTGCAGAGGCCCACCACCATACAAAAATATGAAGAGTGCAAATATACACAACGCAATTTAATTTCAATTATTCCAAGCGGTGAGCCTAATAATACAGTATATTTACGGCTTTATTATGAGATTTATGAGTCATGGGAGCAAACAACTTGGTGCAATGCACTTGTGTATGTACAAATAGCAACCAATGCATAATATTTTCTATACCTTTATGCTTTGTAATATATTTCGATGAATAAATAATAGTGGCAGATGGTGGTTACAGCTAATGGCAATAAAGACGTTTGGCCACCCGCGAGTGTCCCCTTAGGTGAAGGCAGTTACCAAGCAAAACCTACAAAACCTGTCGGCGCAGTGAGCTGCCAGCTGAGGGTCACGCTCGTCCCGTGCTAATCGAAAATTGCAATTGGATAATTGATACACTTCAGAAACGTGTCATGCTATGCATACACAATACTGGTAAAGCGGCATTTTGCTTGCATCAAAATTATCGAATACGTGGAAGATTGCGGACCGGCTCTTTAGAGATTCCAATTTAGGTACACTTAAACCCATTAAACATTTTAAAAGTATAATAATTTAAACATAATTCGTAAAATTTTAAGTTTTTAACATTTAGATTATCAATTATATATTCAATTAATGCGACAAACTTATAAAAGCTCTAGTTGTAAATATGACAATAAAACTCACGACAATACTCGATTACATGAGTAGGTACTGTTGTACTGCAACATAGTGCAAGCAGTAACAGACAGTACCAATATTGATTATGATGACAGACGATCGTAAGATCAATGAGAAATGAGAACTTTATTTTACGCCATGATGCAAGCTAGCTCGACAAGTGCCTTCGGCGATCACACGAGTTGTGCACACATACATGTGACATTACTTCAGCGTGAAGATTCACTAGAAAGATTTTTCTTATTTAATTAGCATCTAATCAACAGATGGATTCATTTAGTGGGTACCAATACACGATTTACGACTTAGAGTCAAGTAGTCGACTTTCTCACACACAAGAAATGGTAGAACATTCAGCACATGTTCTGGCGTGCCTTACTGGTCCATTCATCAGATCAGGTTCATCAAACTTTCTGAGAAAGCAATTAAGTTGCTTCCTACTGTGCCTTCTTTCTATACATCAGTGATAAATTAATACAGAATACTTAGCTCTTAGCCTTTTGTTTTATTAGATACTGCTACAACTAAAATACAGGGCAATAAGCTCAAAGTGTGAATAGTGAAAGTGCAAGTCTAATTGTAATGTTCGAGAATCATTGCTGAAATGTGACAGAATGTCTGGTTAAAGAGCAAGCGGGGAGGTAGGCATACGCACGGGGCGTGGTCGTCGGCGGCTCCGTGCCCGTGCGCAGCCCGAGCGCAGACCGTGGTGGATGCTGCGGCGTGCGCGGTCGCCACACGCGCTCCTGTACGCATTGTTGACAAGCGTCGCGAGCGCAATACACGCGCCGACACCAACTTCCCGCTTTTACGTTTAAAATGACTACGAGTGACTGTTTTGTGACAGTGATTAAATTATTTTTATACATACTTGATTAGTGTCTACGCATCGTTGGATCTTTCTCAGGCGGTATGTAAAACAAACTGTGCAATGTTTTATCTGCTTATCACCACTTATCGCATGTTTTGATTGCAGTCAAAGTGCGTAGAAATCCGTCTTGCGAATATCTATTCGCCCATTTAAGAGTCTTACATTAACACAATTTACTTTTCTAGTAATTTTTAAAACATAATACTTCTTATAAACGCTTGGTTGTTATTTTGGTTCTCTTAAGGCCGAATAATTAAAAGTTTAAGGAATAATATTGACATAATACTCAAAGGCTAACAAATATTTATTTAGCTATTATATAAAATGAATATAATCAATGAGCTTATTTCTTTGTAAACTTTAAAGAGTTTCGAAATATGGCACCTCCAAAAATTAGTTTTCTTTGTAGAACACTCTATTAAAGGTCATTCTCATGACGGCCGCGGCATTACCCGTTAAATTAGTCAATCAAAATTAGATTAAATGAATCTAGAGCATATTTACAATTCATTCCAATGTCGGTAAAAAATATTTTCGAAATAGGGTGCGCTTGAGTTGTTCTGTAGAGTTTAAACATTGCAGAGATGCACTTGAAACTCCAAATGAGAATTTGGTATTAGCGGAATTGCTCCAGGCTAATAAACAGGCTTTTACAGCAAATATTATTTAAGACATTTATTTTTCACGTTTCTTATAGTATGGAAATAATTCAACATTATTTATTACACAATTTTGTACATAATGTCCTGAATGCCGTGAAAAGTTATTAACATAATTGCTACCGAAAACTGTATCGAGTATTACTTCTTGAAAAGTTGGAAATTAGAGCCCACGAAATTCCTTCGAAAAGTCGTCTTCATACAGAAAATTTAATGCAGTAAGCTTTATCTGAATATTTAACAGATACGATAGTTATTTAAACATAAACTAAACGTTTCGCAACTGTGCTAAATGTAAATATAAGGCTTCCATGTTTTATTAAACATTAAAATCATATTTTATGGCACTCATTATAGAAATCACAGCAATCTAGACTGAGTAGGAGGTGGGTAATTAGGAATAGAGTAAAGTAATAAAGCATACAAGTGCGGTAATAAACTCATCCGATCGGCGCGGCGTTTTCAGGAACGCCTGCCAAACCTCATTTGAGAAAGCGGTTGGTGAATTTATAATCTGACTGTATATTATGGCGCAGAAACTGTTTGCTGTAAAATTATTGATTTATAATAAATAAATGTTTAGGTGATCTCCAAGAGCGATTCTAGCCAAAACCTAAGTAGAGGTTGGTTGCAAAACCTAAGTAGAGGTTGGTTGGTTAGTAGACAATGGATAAATATTCATGCACTCAAATTATTGTTTGAAAATCGAACTCAAGAGTTTAGAAGCCAAGTGCAGGTACTGACTTCCACTCTATACTTGTCGTCAAATTTTAAGTTCGCCCAATCAGTATTTTTGTATTCTTATTATCTTTTATTGTGTATACAATTAATAATTTGTCATCAGAATCTCTGCACGTACTTCCCTTTCTAGGAAGATTTAACTGAAATTTATCTTAGTTCTGTGTAGTACTTATGAGTCTTATGACCTAAAGCTTTAGATACATTATGCTAAAATATTTTTTCATATAAACATTTTTTTTGTCTCTAGTTTGCAATAGATAATAATTACTACATGCATTAAAAAAGATACGTAAAAAATTACTTATCGTTTATGTCTGTTGGTTAGTTTAGACCAATTTGATTTGATATTTATTTCTATCCATGCACTGTTTAAAATTATTTTTTTAAATGATATAATTTTCTTTACCCTCTCTAAATGTTTCTGTGTAATGATAACCCTTTCTTCAGCATCAAGTGTGTCTGTAATTCATTTTCCACGTGCAGTAGGGTTGTGATGTGGAACAAACTTCCACCTTATATCCGACACTCAGATCCATAGATCAGTGGCAAAACATCATTGAAATCTATCTCAATAAAAAAATATATGCAGGATGCATTGCACTAGCGCATCTCTTGAAAATAGCTAGCTATTTTTGTTTTAATCTGTTTGTAATAGTTTTAGGTACTTATGGAAAGTAAATTTTGAAAGGCATTTTCCATAATGTTTTAAATTCCGATTGCATTATTTTAAGGGAATTCCAGATCCCAACAACTATAACAATGAAAAGTACTTATAATACAGATTATAAAGACGAGAGGGTACACTTTTACTTTTAGTAATACATGATTACTCACTCCTGCATACTATATCTACCATTAAATTTATCCGAGTGACATGTAACCGTTAGAGGACAATTTACTACCTATTAGGATTAACAGAGGCCTTTTTGAATGCGCCTATAAATTAAAGGTCCTCGGAGGACTTGATGTGATAGACTGGCTTTCAACGGAGCTGTAAGTGCAGGTAATAGACGATCTAGACTACTAGTACTTGTATAGGTTACTTTTACAATAATCGAACAGGCATAGATTAGCGCAGACTGCGCTGTGCATTACTGTATAAAATATACAATTGAATGAACATAAATTCTTTCTGTTAAAAATCTTATGATTTATAAAAGAGGTTCGTTTAGCATTTTTTTTAATGTTTGTATGTTAAATACACTTCAAAGCTCGCTCTTAGTTGTTCACCACGAATAATCTAAAGTTAAATCCCATATGCCTAGTTAGTTCGCAAACATCAAAACCAATAGATTATTTTTATAATTTATTTATCGTTATAAATATTGATAAAAATGGGATAAATTATTTTTGGTACACAAGAGCTCAGTCTAAAAAAAATGCACTTACTAGATTCACCAAAGAACACAACATGAACTATCAATCAAAGAGCATTGGAAAAAGTAGAAACTAAATACATATAATTTAAGCTTTAAATAGCCAAGCCACACAATAAAGGACTCAAAGCCTCGCTTAAAGTCTTGTAAGGGACCAATTTGCACCTCCAGGATAGTAGTCCTGGCTCCGAGACCTGTTATTACAAGCGTTAATAATTACGTATAATTGAAGCTCCTCGAGAAGCATCACCATAACCCATTAACTTGTTAATGTGACATTAGCATTAAGTGTCTTCACAAGTCTATAGGCAATTATCAGAACAGTTCTCAATGTGAACGAACCTAGAGCGACCAATGCATAAATCAAGGCATTAGTGGACAGACATTATTTAACAAGCGGGGCATTGCGCTTGTTAAATAATGCCGGGATATCATAATCATAGCTATGACAAACTAAAGCTAATTATTAGAAAATATTGCCAGTGGCTCCTGAAAGCAGTTTGAAGGCGCGAGGCCCTATCATTGCTTAACGACGTGGGAAGAGCGATGGGTGAAGGGCAATTTGAGAGCAAACACTCATTAGCCCGACAGCGATGATTTCATACCGGTCAAGGAAACGATTGAAGGAAAATCGTGTATCTATCATATATTTTCTATAGTTTAATTAAAACCCACGTAATATATTGCTGGTTTGAGTAATAAAATTGTTATTACGCAGTGTAATTGATAACTTGAAAACGTATGCGTAAGCGCACATACGATGCGACACCATTGAGGAGTTGCCTTGGGCATTTGGGTAAGTCAGACATAAACAGCTCAACAACAAGCGTGCGGTAATTTTGCCTTAATAATACAAATACATAGTATAAAGAGGATTTTACATGTCTTTACATGAAAGAAGAATAAACAAATATTACCATTACAATCTACTTTTACAATATAATGTAAATTAGTGGCATATTAAATAAGACGACGCCTTGTTTCAAAAGTGCACTGTTAATACTTATTATCCAATCAGGACTTCCTAAAAGCAAAATCGTGTTTCATTTGTAAAGCAAATTCAATATCCAGCGTGCGATTATAATTAAAAGCCATAAATATTGTTCACATGCGGAAGATGGTTGCTTCTGGACAAACCGCCGCGGCCTGGCTTTCACCCATAAAGTTTCCCGTAAGTAAATAATGGCACGGTTAATTGGGTGGTATTTTTTACAATCTTTTTATGTTTCTTATAAGAATAAAAGGCTTTTATTCCGCCTATAGCAGGCTAGTTTAACATCTAAAGTTTGTTTAAACGATGTCTCGTTGATTCTATTTAAGTATGTATATAACCTATCCCAATTCAAATGCTGTAAAGATAGTACGGGTGTCGTCGTTCGGGAGTCGGGCCACATGCTGAGTATGCTATTAAATCAAAAGGTATGCATGTCAACGAAAGTCAATATACACAGAAGGTGGCAATGCTCCTGTGCGACAAGTGAGTTGTATTTGCCCTTCACAAATAAGTCCCGCCACGTTCGTCGGGAGGCAGACGATAATGCCTTCGTTTGACAATGTTTTATGATAATGCACTTTCGTCTCAGGTTCAAACAGTAGTCCTTACCTACCACATACTACTATACTACTTTACGTCATATATAACAACGCCGACAATTAAGTCTTAATGTAAATGCAATTTGTATTACTTTGAAAGATGTACTACCCTTGAATCACAGTTGCCACTGGTTCGGGAATGATACACTTTGTGTGAGTTGCTTATTTTGTGATATAACATACTATGTAATATATAAAAACGATTAGAAGGTAATTTTAGCCACTTGGACCTACCTCATGATAACTATATAGTTTTAGGTTTAGATAGCATCAAACTAATTTGGGGATGCCTTCAATCGTCTAAGATTTTTGTGTGTGTTTCAGAAGAGAGGCTTAGGTACATTATTTCTTAAATAAAGCTACTGCGTTGATATGTTTATCAGCAATCATTTTTGAAACAGTTTAAATTTTCTGCAAAAATTCCTAACATCAATGGAATATTTCTTAATAAGTCAAGTTGATAAAAAAAACAATTTTAGTTCTTAACACAAGAACAAGGAAGCAACAAATTAAAAAATGTGAAAGATAGGGCTTTGCACATCCTATATCTGTATGAAGATGTAACTCTGTTTTCTTAACCTCCATACTAAGCGGGCGTATCAGTTGCGATGCGCGTCGAGAGAAAGTACCACCTTATACATTTCGTAACTTTTGAAACCTACAAGAAAATCGATATCTAAGAATTGTTTTCTTATGTGTTTTCTGTGTTGGAGGCAGTTTCCAATCCCTGCCTATTACTTTACAACAGTTTTCTTTAGTACGGTAAGTAACGGTATAACTTTGACAAATGAAACCCGGTTCAGACGGTCAACGAAACTCTGCGAATTATTACTATTATTAATGTGATTGGAAAACTGGTTCGAGAAGACCGAACGTACTATAATTATAACAATTAATCAGGTGTCTACCTTAACGCTTTCAATTATTTACTGTATTTTACAAATTATTGTAACAAACTTTTTGCTTCCTTTATAATAAATATTACCTACTAGTTATTCCTCGTACAAATTCATTGAAGAAAATAGTTATTGTAAATGTGAGATTATTCCGATCAATTCATTTAGACACTTAATGGTTTTTAAATAATGAATTTAAAGAATACCATTTTTTAATTTTAAAATAAGTATCGTATTTTGACACTGTCTTTGACCCCATTACAAATTGATAAATAGAAAAGAATATTTGTTATTGTCGATACGTAAAAGAAATATTTTAGTCAATTTGACAATTTAATGCCTAGACATAGATTGTCTATTTCAAATGCACAATAAAATTTGTCATGGGCAGAAATTACTTACTAGGTTTAATATAATATCTAACCACGAGATCGTTTTCTGCGTATCATTCTACATGTTATCTCTCGCGAATAGTTCATTTTCATTATTAATATTCACACGATATTATATTCAGAACATTAAGTTTTGTTTGAAATTGGTTAACACATCCATGGACTGCGAATCATGACTTCTAGAAATATCAAGGATGTTCCAAAAACTTAAAAATTTACCCTAAACCGCACAAAATGTATTCAAGCCGTATCATCCGCATGCAAATTAATGTAATTTGAAAGCCGGTTCGCAAGATAACATTCGTAACTAACAAAATTACGAATTCACTGACAGCGAAGGTGAACGAGACATTGTAAATATGTTATCACAACTTATAATGGACATTTTAGAAAAATTCTTTGACTAGGACAGTGTTTTTGTACCGCATTCCTATACCAACGGGTGCACTTAAGTTGGAAGGGTTTATCTGTTTTTCTACCATTTAAGTTGTATTGTTTAACTGTGCTGCAGTGACACAATGCATTAAGGCGCAGACATTGAACCTGGTTGTGTTGACCCCCTTGGCGTGCCTTAGTCGCAACTTCGGTATACCACAATCATGCATCAGTCTCATTTCTAAAACATCGCCTGTGATCAAAATAAAACAAATGACATCATTTCTTAGAATATGTTTATTTACCGGATTACAAAAAAAATACAAACAAAAAGAGTTGATCGAATGTAAATTAAATAAAGTTAAGGATAAATAATTTGTTACAAATAAACAATAAAATATTTCTTTACCGTATTGACCATGAAAAAATAAGATGATGCAAAAATAAGAACCAAGAAATAAACTGTGGAATTTATTTAAAGTTGTGGTAAGGAATGGAATACATAATTATAATTTAGATTAATATCAGTAATATGGGTACGGCAGCCATGCGATCTTGTGGTTATGTCGTGTCCAAGTTTGCTGGGAGTCTGATTGGAACGTGCTGATAGAAATATGCTCAGGTTTTACTTTAAAGTGAAGCTTTATCCCAGTGGTCTAATTTTGTACTGTAATGCTTCCTGTTAATCTTCTCAGTTTATCCGGATATTTGGGGCGTGAAATTTGAGTTTATTACTTGACCATTGGATACCATGCTAAATGTTACAGAGAGGACAATGAGTGATAGCTGTATAGTGTCAAATATCACGTCAATCCTTTAAAATATGTCTCGAATTTGAGATCACCAATTTGACTCGTTTTCGTTTGTTGCAGAATCGTATCGAACATCGATTGCCTTAAATCTGTGATCGGCAAGTTAAGTGGTACCGTACCACTGGTATGGCCCATGGGCAGGCTAATCCACTCAAATGTATGTTTCCCGATCTGAAACTACTTGCTTATATTGCGTGTATATGTAAACAACAAAACTTTTAAAAATAAGTTATAGTTTTTATGTGGAGTTAAACAAAAGAAAACACACATTTTCCAGTGAATGTTATTCCATAATAATAGTAATATTCTACTCATTGTCATGCCTACGGCAAACGCACGCAATACTCTGGCGTTTTTGGGGTCAATTATTTTGAAGAACACTTTTCTATGGATCCCTGCGTTACGTAGTCAATAAAATCGATATTGGATCAGCCTTAAGATACATTAAACCATAACGCCAAACACCCGGCCCAGTAGCAGAGCGATCACGCAACTTAAATTACACACAAGTTAGTTACGATAACATTTTGGAAATGATGTAACGTATAATTACATACCCTAAGAAGAGTTAATTAAAGAAGGCCGTTTTGTAAAAAGGTTAAAGCTATAATATTTGTAAAGAGAACGTCGATGTTTTATAGCATTTTGTGACTGAATGTCCGACTGCAAACAAAACAATATTACCTACTTGTAATTTACGTCTGAGGGAGGTTATGTAAACACAGAAGGTAATAAAATTTGCAACGTTAAATTTGCTGCGACAAAACTAAAGAAATTTCGTAAATGTTGTCTCAAGGTATACAAAAGCAGTAAGATTAATTTGAAGTTTAGATAAAAGCCAATGGCCGAAGCCTGGTGTTCGATAGTAATTAATCTTCAAAGGGCCCGTAGCCCGAGACAGGCAGCGGCCGCCGCGCCGTCTGCGCGCCCGCTATTCATTTGCAGGTTTAAGAAGCAATATTGCACCTAGTTCAAGGACCCTTAACATTATCCAATAGCTCTTTAAGACAAGTAGCAAGACCAACATTGATTCACAATATATAACTGTACCTGCTGATCATACTGAAGTGAACAAACAAAATGAAATAATCTAACGGCAAATTCGTGAGGTAGGCAGCTCAAATAAAAATCAACATTTGGATAAAACTTCAAATTGTCGAGATGTTCAAATATTTGTAAAATGATATACTTATCACTATATCATTCTGAAAATAAATCGTACCACATTTAAGTATGATAATTAGACACTGTGTTATTGTAAAGTGTTCTTAAAACGTAAACTGATATCAAGTGAGGTGAGCAATCCAAAAACACTTTTTATCACTAATGTAACTTCGACTAAGACTTCTTCAAGACAAACTACTTTACATTTTCTTATATTTGAATTGACCAAAAATAGAAACATGAAAACAATGAAAAATCAAAATCCCAACCAAAGCAATGAATAATTTTTTTGTCGAAATACTTGACTTCAAGTCAAGAGTATATATTTTTGTAACAGCTATTAATTTTTAATGTACTTAGGACTTAGTAGTTCTTACTAGTATATAGACAAAAAAAACAAAAACTTTTATAACAGAAGTCATTATTTTATAGTCTTTAAAAAAAATAAGAGACGCTTGCTGGTTGTAAATTAGTAGTCAAGAAAATTACTAACCTTGAACTCTACATAATAACAATAATTATAAACTTAACGGCAGGTGTAACTTTGTATTTCAAATCTGACTCTTATTATGAAGGGTTTAACATCGTATCAACTTCAAAGTTTTATGCTTGACCTACAGGTCAATATGGTCAGTTCATAACCAAATAAAATCCATTGAAAGTAAGCAAATTATAGCCGGTTTTTACACAATAGTTCAGAAACCCCGAATTCTACAAATTATTAACTAATGATTGATTATTATATCAAATAAGAGGCGTTTTTCAGAAGCGTTATACAAAACTAAAAGTCGGTACCTTATTTTAAATAAGGAATAAAATTCCTAAAATATAATGACAAAGCAGAAGTTGCATGCAAAATTCCTTTGTAAACCTTGAAAATGTAAAGAGAAAATTATAAAACTAGTGAGTCATGAAATTGCAACATAAAGGCAAATTTATAATCGGCTACCAGGTGACATTCCACGAAGCAACGTAGCCGGAGTCGCGGGCAGGTAAACGTAGCGCATACGCAACCCGCACCCAGCCACAGCTGACATCAACATTCGGTCATCTAAATTCCACAGACAATCTACTGAATACTAATAATACTGCTAATGCATGTATTTTGAATTAACCATGCAAAGCCCATGTCTTGAATCTAACTGGCGACAACGAAATCGTTATTTATTGGCTTCACTTTCTTTCGATCGATATTATGTTCGACCACAGATATCACTGACCTCCTTCAAGTCTTTGTCAATAAGAACATATATTATATTATTTACCTCACTTACTCACCTCTCAACAAAAGATGTTAAGCATATTGAGTGCAACTATTACCTAATTGTCTTCTCAAGATCAGACACTTCTTTGTTGGTCTAAGGTCATGCTAACATATTTAGTTTCTTTGCGTTAAACTTTGTAATGATTTTTAGTGTATGTCCATATAAATTGCTTTTCATCAACTTGCTTTGTATGGATAATTTTCTATGACTTAAGTCCTACCTACTGCATTAAACCGACGAAGACGGAATAAGCAGTTGAATTATAAATAAATCAAAGCCGGTTAGCGATCTCGGTGGGCACTCGGTTAGTTTGTGGCGCACGACCTGATGAAGACTCATTGTATAAAAATAATGGAACATCTCCTATCCTTACGATTTAATTCAACAACGAACGGGAGCCGACTCATGCATGACTCGGCAGGAAAATAAAAGATTAGACGCCAGTGCCACAGTACGTTGTAGAAACACAGTGGCGACTCCGAGTATATCTTTTTACTAATTTATTTCGTAGGCTGGACTAAAAAGTTTATGAAAGGCAAATGATTTAAATATTCGAATTGCAAGGTTTCAGGAAATTCACTTGAGCGATAAAAATACGTGAAATTATGAACGGCCTCCATTTCGTTAATTACATTTTACAAGACAGTCATTCACAATAGACAGCTGCAGTTAGAACGCTCCGTACTAGCACCTGGAAGTGCCGTCGGGAGCTGTTGGCACTGTTCCAGCTCTACTGAACTTTGACAAACTTGGCGGTAAATCGGTATCGGACAAGACAGATTCAAAACATGAAACAAATATCATCTTAATTACACGTTTTGCAATTGACTGATTTCTATTGATTGTACCGTCTTAGAATGGTAATTAAAATAACTATGGAATTATATTTACATCCCGTCGTAAAAATAAGATAAAAAATTATCTGCGAACTTATTTCAGATACCGTATTATTTACACTGCAATACTTATACGTTTCGGAGGTTAGTGTGCCCAAAATTCGTTTAATTTCTTATGCATTTCCATTTCTGCATTTTTGATTGCATCCAGGTATGCAACATAAACAAAAAAGTAATAAGAGGTTCTTTCAATTGAATTGCATTTAACATTATTTCTTCACGAGCGGTTTTGGCCCGACACATTAAACGAGTCTGAGTAAAGAAAGGCGCCTCGAACTACTTGAGAGCTTTTTTTGATGGTCGCCCCTTTCATGTCATTAAGATGATATCATTTATTGATCATGATTATTTAGCTGTCAGTGTTCACGTCCACTCTCGTGAGTTTTAATACGGGCGAGTGTGTGCGCATCTGCAGGCCTCAATCGTCCTATCGGGCGTCAATAATAAACGATACACATTCATCTTGCGGACGGTTGGGGCCGTGACGAAAGCTCCCGGTTCTCGGACGCGGATACGTGACGAGACTACTGTCTACCGGCTACCGACTCCAACAATACATCAGTCCCACACTCCCGACATTTCATTAACACTTAATAACTCTTTCAAATTAACGACCTGAATTATTGCTCTTAATATATGAACTTTCTCCATCCGTTACACACATACAATAAAACCATTATCTTTGACAGGTCTTATGTTTATTGAGTAAGATGCCCAGCTCAACTTGTATTTTTGTGAAGAAGAGTGCCAAGTGTAAAATATTTAAAATTAGTTTTATTTATTGCATTATAAAATCGGGTTACTCCACTAGACACTACCTTCAAATACATATTTTAATAGCGAGGTGGCGTTATGTAATCACTTTGCAAGCAAGCGTCAAAAGGGCTGATGAAAGATTGACCTCAGCGCGTAGGCGGCCGGTAGACAATGATAATCCGGGGTCCACGAACTGCACCGGAATGCAAATAAATAGATGCATAAACAGGACGAGACGGCACACCTGCCACCGATCGGTGAAATAAACAATGCATGGACGATTGGAAACACGCGTGTACAAACGCTACTCTAAGTTCTAAACAAAAACAAAATTGGATGGGATGGAAAGTACTTTATTGATTATTTATTCTGTGTATCCACACTTCAATTCGTTTTCAGTTGCAAATCAAATAAGTTTAAACAAATCGTTTACTGTGTAGAAGTCGAGTAATTTGGTGTCGGCACATTTGCAATGAATTATTTTTTAATTTTTTTTGTTTAATGTTCTACAATGTTTATTTAGCTGTTCTACTTTTATATTTTCTGCAAATGACTAAAAATAATAAATTGTGTGATAGATAACGTAAAGGAAAAATTCATAAATTGTAGATATTGATTGATGGTTGACGTGCATTAACTGCCTCACAAATGATAATAAATACTATCCGTTATACGAATAACAGTTACTTTAAGCAATAGTCATTGTAGAAAACTTTAGGCAATTGGATACGTATTTGCAATTAAATTCGCGGTTTGATGATGAGACTAATGCTGCGAGAGAGATGGGTGAATTGATCGCAACTTACACACAAAGTCGACTATATCATATAAAAGCGCTTTACTCGCAGATATCAATAACTATTAAACCCCTATGGTTGTTTAGTCAAGAACTGGGACACAAACAAAAGAAAGTAGTGACTAAAAATGCGTAAGCGTTTCTTTACACATACGAACTCAAAGTAAAATTCTTTTGTCTTTTTACTACACATTTCATTGTGTTTTAGTACGTACTCAGTATCATCATGTTGTCATTCGTCGTGACCCTGAAATTATGACACACGACACCTACTTACCTGCCTGATACCTGTGCAGTTTTAGTACCTATATTTAGCGAACAGAGATAAAATAACTATGTTTATGAATGATCATTATTTTTAATAGACGCTTTAATTTCATGTCCCCTTGTTTGACAATTTAGAAACTAAAAACCGGCCAAGTGCGTGTCGGGCCACGCGCAATATAGGGTTCCGTAGTCACCCTTTGCCATAATGTCGCTATATGAACAGGTTCAGCTATTCCCCGATAGATATCACTACTACGGTATGAATGAAATTTTAATACATTTAATACAAAAATTTATTTGATTGTCGTCCATTACTCGAAAACCAGTAAAGCCTACTTAGCCGTGATAGTTTTCCTTTTCACTTCATTATATATACTACTATTGTGAATTTTTTCAGCCACTCTGAAAGTACCGTTTACCTGGTGGGGGGGGCGGATACTGAACTCTATCAATTTTTTCCACTTTAAAGCTTAATGTTTCGAAAACGGATCCCTAAATCGAAAAATGGTTTTAAGAAACTCGTATTACTTTTGAAAGACCTTTCTAACGATACCCAACATGATAAGATAGACTCGAGAAAAAAAAATCATTCCTACTTTACGTGTAGGGGAGGTACGTTACAAAACAATATTTTTAAAAATTTTATTCTACAGGTTTGTCGACGTGATTAATATGTATACCCACACCAATTTTCAGCTGTCTAATGTTAATAGTCTCTGCGCTAACCCGCGGACGGACGGACGGACATGGCGAAACTATAAGGGTTCCTTGTTTACTACGGAACCCTAAAAAGTAAATTAATTAATTTTTAAACTATATATTAGCTGCTACCTGCAAATTATCTACATAGACTTAAGTTAATTCCATCAATACAGACGTTAAATTATAGCGTGATTGAGCTAAAGCATTTAAGCAAATTAAATTGTCCTTTCATCATTTAGTTATATCTAAAGAAACAATGAATTATTATTATAATTTATTTATGATACGAGTATTATCGTAAATTTTTAATAGACTAAATGGCCTTGTATTTCGTTTAATTATCCACTGAAATGTAAGAGGTCCCGCGAGTTTATTGATCGTTTGTGTTCTTTTTCAAATCGATCGTGCAAGTCAGCGTTTAGTAGTTTTTAATGGAACTCATAAAATGAAAAACTTATTTCTTATTTTCAGACGGGGCGATGTTAAGAGCGACAGTGGCGGCGCTGGCGTGCCTCTGCTTGGCGCGCACCTCGCCTTCCGGGGCCCACAATTTACGAGTATACACAAAAAACAATATCAATCAAAAGGTGTGCAGAACTTTTTTTACATCTATGAATATGAACTATGAATAGTCTCGGTAATCCCTAGGTACAAGCTTGCTGAATTTCTTGCTCGATTCTTTTACACTCAATCTCCTGCCCGTAATTTATAATGTGCGCGTTAGTTAGTACCAAGTAAAGCATTTTTTAATTTAATTCTTCCTGTGGTCTTAGATAGTAGGCCAGTAGATCTTCATAGACTTGTTTAACGAGTGGTTTCACGTCCGTAGTGTTTTGGGCTTGGTCTAACTCCAATTCTCAATAGGATACGACTGTTTGTCTTATCAACACAAAACACTATTTTACAGGCATTTTGCTTAGCAACGTTTATATGCACAAATTTAATTTCGATTAGTATGCAAATGTATCATAATTAGTTAATGTGATATTTTAGGATTTGACTGGTATCCTAGCAAACATAGAAGAAAGGCTGCGAGTGCTAGACACCGTGAGCGCAATCCAAGCCAAACAGGCACGTCGGCTTGACGTCATACAGGACAAGCTGGGTAAGCCAGAATTTGCTTTAAATAGTTAAATAAATAACCACACCACCTACCCCAAGATGTGCAAGCAATAAGGGGCAAGTACATGAGTCACGTCATAGTAACTTACATACTCCGTGACAGACCTAGACACAAGTTGAATCTATCTGTTTTTTTTGAAGAAAAATAGCTCTTGTTATTTAACTTCATAAACTATAAGGAAGTAGAAAACCTAAGGGCCATCTTTTTTTCATAAATCAACTTATTATTACATATACGAGTATACACATATTCAAAAATCATACTCTCCTTGTTACTGTGTCATATCCTATTTTAGAACAGCATGTTTTATGAATGAACTTTCGCAATATTGCCTAACACAGGGCAATTGCCCAAACAAGAGCAACGGTTAATCAATTGGCAAATGGATCCGCCTCTGCATACGGGGCTCCCTAGTTCGTGGAATACGTCATGAATAATCACGTAAGCTTTTTAATTTACAGACCGCGTAGAAACTGCCATGTCAATAAGACTAGAAAGGGCTCAATTGGCCGCAGAGAGGTTGGAGCATCGATTGCACATGCTACAAACGAGTGTGCAGGTAATCAATCAATTTAAACATCCACTCACATCGTAAATAAGAAGTGGAGAATTTAACTTTCTTGTTTTTGTTTCATTCGCAGACTTCAATCAAGGATAGCAGTGAAAAGGTAGAGCGCAGTCAGTTAAAGATTGTGGAATTGGCTCAAAACTTGACCAGTCAAATTGAGCTACACAGGCGGCTACTAGATAAGGTAGGTAATAAGTGTATGTGGTGTACATTAAAGAAACCTCTACAACGCAATTTAATGTTCGTGTCACTATCCAGGATTTTATATAAAACTTTTTTGTTCAAGAGTACGAATGGTACGAATTCAGCTCAGTTTCACATTACATACTTACTTGACTATTATGGAAGGTTCCCTTAGTGATTCTGTTCTATATGATTGATAATGTAAAACTTAGATTCACTTACACTTACATATTATTTGTTGTTTAATTGTTTTGTTGCATGTTAGTGAACCTAAGCTTCGTGATTTTAGTGTTATATAATATATCGATTGTTTTTACATTCATATTTAATTTAGACGTTTTCAAGTTCTATGTAATAGTTTATGAAAAAATATATTTTTGATCGATTAAAAAGAGCATAGCCTGTGAGTTTCTTGTCAGTTCTTCTCAAAGAGCGGTAGTTCGGACCTGGCATTTAGGTTCACTTAATTTTATTTGTTTTGAATGTTCTAAACTTCCTGATTTCAGTGTAGTAGTATAGTTTATAAAATGTAATATTTTATAAAATAAAGAACTCTTACTTTACTTATTTTATGATTTTATTAAAATATGTAAATAAAAGTAAATGGTGCATTATGTCCTGTACGACATTCTATTTTCTATTATGCCAAGTGACATCAAAAAAAAACTTCAGTAATTGCTATTTTTATAGACATAAATGTGTTCGAGCATATTTTTTCCACTTTCAGGTCAACGGCGCTTATGCTGACACCTGGCACCGCGGCTTAGTGTTGGAATCCTTGATGCGGGACGGCCTCTCCCTGGTTAACGTGACACGCCGTGAACTGGCAGACGGACTGCGCACCCTAGCTCGCCGGCAAAGAGACGCCAGGCTTACGTCTTCGGACCTCGAGTCAGCCTTTACCAGGAGACTGAACGACAACACGTATAAGATAGATCTTAAGGTACACCTCAATGAAATTATATAATTATTAGCTGCTGCACGTGACTCGCCGCCAGATAGCGGATGGACTGCCGTGCGCGCCCTGACCCTGACCAGCCGGGATTGAGATGCTAGGTTCACGTCTTTAAACCTCGAGTGAGCCTAATAGCCTATACCAGGAGACTTAACGAAAACACATACAAGAGTACACTTCAATGGTACAAGGAGGAAAAGGAGCAAGATATGATAACTTCAAATTTGAATAATACTCAATGGGATATTTTCTAGTCCACAGAGACCAAAAATCTGCTGATGGTGGGGATGCTCCTGGGGCAGATACATTAAATTCTCCAGAAACAACATGCCAAGACCTCATGAAGATCTCATGACAATTTAGTTTTATATACAATAGCGTTTATTTCGCAGGCGAAATTCTTTATTAATTCTCTCATCGTAGATCACTCTCACAATGTGGATTGCATCATTTGGTTAACATCAGGCAGGGTGCCATTATTTTGAATAAAATTAAAAAAACTACATCTAGAAATTTTTCATTCTATGTATTAATTTCATAATATTGGTGACCATAAAAATCGACCAACTTGGTGTTTCCTCATCTTGCTGCCGTGAAAGATTTGTTTAAATAACGTGTTATTCCAGCGAAGTGTTCAACACTAACCTGAAAAACTTGATGTTTCCAAATAAAATTCCAAAAATAATTATTTCCAGATGCAAGAATTGCTGGATGTACAAAAGCGATTCGTAGACTCTTGTCAACGAGTACAGTTAGACGACCCCAATCAAGTTGCTGATGTACTGGGAAAACTAATTGACACGTTAATCAACAAGTAAGTAATAGTTACTATGAAACAACTTTCCCAGACATTGACGGACAATTCCGTTTACAACACCTATTGACTGTACCGCTATTTATTTATACTAACATCCACAACTCTGTGACGTGTACCCCTATTTTTGACAAATAAATGATTTTGTATTGTTTTGTTATAGGACTGCTTCAACATTCCATGAACTTCAGAATATACAAGTTACCATCCGAAATCATGACACCAAAGTGCAAAAGCTGCTTAGCTCTGGTCGAAGTTTACAGGTAGGTGTACATGTGTAGGCGTGTGTAAGGTGTTTACATAATTAATACAGATCGAAGCTTATCAACTCACACTAATAAAAGCAATGCTTTGTACTTCAAGACGCGTGTCGTCGTGCCCGTTTGTTCGCATGCGTTTTACGCAATATTTCGTTAAGGAGTAGATGAACCAAGTAGCTTTAGGAGAGGGACTCATCAGTATACGCTTAATAAGATCTCTCAAGTATGACTACAATTCTTCGTTTTATTAAACATTCAGTATGTCCCTTATATGTACACTTTATTTTTATACTACAAGGTGACTCTCAAGCGTGCGGCCCACCTGATGGCAACTGGTCACCGCAGCCGTGGCTTATCATCATCAAATAGATCAAAACTAAATACTATTGGTCCAAATCAAAAATAAATACAAATATTAATGTTTCAGAGTGAATCCTCATGTCGACGCCTTGAGACCGTGTTCCGAAACAGTACTCATACGTCTTTAAAGGAGAACGAACTACATCAATTGACTGAAAAGCTGGTGGACCTGACCAACAGAGCAGACGCTGCCCTGCAGCGCCTGGAGACGCGACTCAAGGACGACGAACCAGCACCCAACATTACCGCAGCGGCTGACCAACTCCTGCTGAAGCTTAACAGAATCAAGTATGTCAGAAATTAATAGTTCTTTTTAATCGCCGTTCCTATATAAGACCATTTGGCTTCGGAATTATCTTTTTGGAATACATCAACTGCTTGCCTTAAGGGAAAATAATTCACTAATCTTATTATAACTTCTATGAGAGGGAAAAGATACACGCTTAGCTTTCATATATTATTACTAATTGTATTCCTACAGCAACAAAACAACAACTAGGCAGCATTCTTTTCATAAGTTTCCTAGTTAACCGGGGCGTGAAACGGCATTTTAGCAGGCCGTCGTGCGTGGTTGCACTTAATACTATGCTTGTTCCACAATATGAATTAATTTTTTTGGACTGCATCGACTGCTTACCATCCGGCAGAATGTAGTCATTATGAAATGTCACATTAAAAAAAATCTGTGGAACCCAGTTGTAAACAGCCCAAGTTTTAATGGTAACTAAAACCACAATTTTTTTATCATTACAGAGGTGAAGAATATGATGATGATGAATTTGATTGGGAAGAAGATGATCCCCAGGAACAAAGTTTCTACAAAGACAGCATGGGGAGTGACATAATGGAGGAAGACAAACTAATTTTAAGCCCTGGATTAGACAAAAGCAGTCCATTACCACAAAGCCGAGCTGAGAGAACTCTGCATCGAAGACATCTGCACAAACATCCCTATGACCGTGGTCCTAATACAAGAAACTAAATAATTATTGCCATATCATAGTATCTTATATCCATAAAACTATATTTAAGAAAATATTATTATTGATTTTTTTATGTTTTAGCCTTTTATTTACCTTTTATAAAACTATAGTCTTTCTTAATAAATGTGAGAAAAATAGAAATAGGTTGTTCTCAAGTCTACATATTTGTCCCTCAATCTTGATGAACTTAAGTTTGAAGAAAGCTAGGGGGTTCCCATGGGTTGCATAGCTAAATCACACTAAACAATGTGACAACTGATTTTAGATGTAGGCTTTTTAGCTGTAGATAGAATACTACATACTAGTGATCCTTTTTGTTTGATAAGGGTTAACTTGTATCACTACTGCCTTTACAGTCCAGAGTTTATTCTATTCTGTTTTAATCCCTTGTGAGGCAGTGGTGAACATATTCCCACCATAAATTCAACCTTATGGAGTTGAGTTAAGGTAGAAAATCAATGAAAATTTTCAACATGTTCTGCCCGTTAAAGGGTTAACATAGCTCTTTGATAAAAATTATAGATAACCATTGGTAATATAAAGAACTATTTTAAAATGGGTGTTATTTAACGTGTCTTCAAAATTAATAAATTGCCAACCTAACCTAACCTTTTTGTGCATCAAAAATACTGGTTGAGCACCTAATCACCTCATTAGATGCTCACTCAGTAATTTTGATGATCAAAAAAGTATTTTTTAGAGGTTCAGTTTATTATATTCCTTTTAAAATGCCTTTAATAATCCCATATAATAGGTTGGGGAAAAAGTCTTTTCGTATTTTTGTATGAAAAGTCAAGACATTTTTTTCAAAGTTTATTTACATTTATTTACAATATATATGTACCGTTTTGTTGAATAACTTTCTGCCATTTTGTGGGCAGAGACATTATCCCGTTACTGTAGAAACTTTGGGACTTCTGATCAAAAAAACGGGACAAATAGTTTTGGCAGTCCTCTCTTGAGGTCAACCTTACAGAACCTAAAGAATTCTGCAGAGACCGAAACAGGTGAAAATCTGAAGGCGCAAGGTCAGGGCTATATGGTGGATGCACTAGGACCTCCCAGTCGAACTCTCTTAATTTTTGCTGAGTGGCTAAAGATGTGTGTGGTCTAGCGTTATCGTGATGAAAGACCACACCCTTCCTGTTGATCAATTCCGCTCGTTTTCTCTCGACTGCTTCCTTTAATCTCATCAGTTGCTGGCAGTAAAGATCAGAATCGATGGTTTTGCCGGGCGGTAAAAGCTCATAATAAACAATGCCCTTCCAATCCCACCATACACACAGCATCACCTTATTTCGTGTTAGGCCAGGTTTGGCCACAGTCTGTGAAGCCTGGCCAACTTTCGACCACGACCTTTTTCGCACGTTCTTGTCGTACGTGATCCACTTTTCATCGCCAGTTATCAATCTCTTCAAAAACGGCTCGGTTTCATTACGTCTCAATAATGAATCGCAAATGAGTACACGGTTCATTAAGGTTCTTTGAGTGAGCTCGTGTGGCACCCAAATATCGAGCTTTTTTGTATAACCAGCTTTCTTCAAATGGGTCAAAACTGTTTTGTGGTCATTTCCCAGTTCTTCAGCTACATCGTAACTACTAATATGCCGATCTTGCTCCACTCTTTCAAAAATGGCGTCCATTTTATTCGTAACAGGGCGACCAGAGCGAGGTGCATCTTTAACATCAAAATTTCCGGACTGAAAACGTTTGAACCAAATTTGTGCTACTCTTACTGACACTGCATCAGGTCCATAAACATCACAAATTTTTTTCACTGCTTGAGTTGCATTTTTGCCTTTTTTATAATAAAATTTTAAAATGTATCGAATTTCTTCATTAGATTCACTCATTTTTACGGAGAGAAAAACAAATGAAAAATAGCGGGAAACAACTTTTTTTTATTTTTTTCTTTTCTTTATAATGGAACCTTTTTAATGTTACCAAAACCAGCCAGACACAAATAGTACAGTCAAAAAAATTTTATAATAAGTTTATACCTACGTTATGCGAAAAGACTTTTTCCCCGACCTAATATGTTTTGTGTATTCAATAAATCCATTGGACTTCTACAGGAAATTTACCACAGTAAAATAATGAACTAAATCAAAACAAACACATAAGTCCTTGAACACAAATCTTGCAACAAATTTGTCACTATGCTCTAGAAACCTAAGGGTCATACAAATGGAATCTATAAATGTATATGTTAATTTCATTTCTGAATGAAAATAAATAAATAGGAGCGCATTAAAATTAGTGACTAGTGGTGGGAAAGACTTAGACTTATACTAAGCCTGACTATAAATTTGTGATATATTTAGCAAAACCAAGTTGTTCTTATTATTATTAATTAACAGGCAGGCAGTTTGAAAACTGATTGCGCCTGTATCCAATTTATCTGCATCTAGTTCCTCTTAACCGGTTGAATGTGTTTGGTTTGCCGGTGAAGTTGAAGGGACAGGTCTATAAATCCATCATTAGGCCTGTCCTTTTGTATGGCAGTGAAGCGTGGCCTGTGCTTGAGCGACACAAGCGAGAGCTTCATGTCACGGAAATAAAAATGCTGCTCTGGATTTGCGGAGTTACGCGGAAGGACCGCGTCAAGAACTCACGCATTCGCGGCATCCTTCATGTTCGCGACATCGCAGATAAATTGCAAGAATGTCGCCTACGCTGGTACGGCCACATTCTACGTAAACCGGCAAACTACGTGGGGATCAAATGTCTGGCCATGGCGCCGTCTTTGTCGAGGTAGATTGGGCAGACCCAGTAACTGCTGGCTTAACGTCGTAAGGGATGACATGCGTGCTAATAACATATCGATCAAGGATGCCGAAGACTGCGTAGTGTAGAAGAAGATGTAGGAAAGCGGACATCGGGCCCGTAAGGCAGCAACTGGGATAACACTAAGTTGAAGAAGAAGTTTTTTTAGTTTAATATTACATTACTTACCTCAAGTTTTGCACTGTTTTGAAATATAGTAAGAGCTTTGTGCGTCAGCTGTGCAAAGCAAGAGCTTAGAGTTGTTATTTTCTGACGAGCTGAGAACACCACCTCCGGCTCCTCTGTCTCCAACTCCGCTGTAATTTGGAAATTTATTACATGTTTAGTTAAAAGAAAAACCTATAGAATTAAGCCACCTTGAAACAGGCATTATTATTTAATAAAATATAATTATTTACTTTTCTGGTCTGTGTCTTAAGCAGATATTGTATTAAATAACTAAAGTGGTAGCCAGATTTTCGTTTCAGATAATTATATTATTAACAGCATTTGTAGCATCTCTTTCAAAATTTTATTAGAGAATAATATCGATCATTCAAAAAGACACAGGGGTTTCCTTCAACCAATCATTACAAATCGTAAGTAGAGATGTGTAAGTACTGCGAGTAATGCAGTACGCGTAATATAGCACGGCCGCGTACTGTTTCAGTACGCATTACCCGGCCAAATTTTGTATGGCACAGGACACTAAACATGGCATGACGCCATAGGCCGCTCGCTCGATGCCTGCCGACATGATTCGGGTACTGCTCTGTGACGACAGAGACAGAATATCTGCCTATGACGGTCACGTCGGTACTGCGTTAAACGCTATTTGGTTAACATAAGGCTTAAATTTCTTTGACACTTATCCCGTACGTCGTTAATATCGTAACATTCGCGCGCTTTCTTTCATCTATTTGAATTCATTCATAGTTTTGTTTGAAAACAGTTCCTACATGTCTTTTTGATTTGAAGTTCAATAAATAAATACGTTGTCTTATTATATCGAACTGTCTTTAATGATGAGTAAATTAATAAGTTATTCACGTTTATTTATGGTTTCTTGTATTTTATAAATGGTAATTTTAATAAAGAGTTGTGTGATTTCTCGTAGTGAAAATTTAGGTTTAGGTACTTGTATATTCCATTCAATGTAACGCTGTCAACATTTTTTTACGGTGGAGAAATAATTACTTGGGAAGTGTTTGTGTTTATGTTGAATATTGCAAGAGTAAATAAATTTATTTTGGTAAACTGGTATTTGTTAAGTATGGTAAGTAAGGTATTATCTAATAAGTATGGCGTCTAAACGAAACTCATATTTATAACACAAAAAAATATAATAATCACATGCTGTAAAAAGACAAAAAAAACATAAATAAAAAAAAATATTCGTGTACTTAATTATAAAAACTCTTATTATTGTGTAAATATGTGTAATAAATAATAAAATAATAATAACGCTATCTATTGCATTACACCCGAACATTCAGTACAATAACACATGACATGACATAAGTAATAGCAGGCTCTGATGACATAACGCGGCATCTATATCAGGTAAGCCATGTTTAGAGTACTGTGTACTGTTCTAATGCCATATTACGCGGTACGAAATGTCATGTCATATGGCAGTACTTCACGGAGTACTGTTTTGCGCATGTCTAATCGTAAGGTTATATTTATACGATAATAGTTGTACTTTGAGCAATATACTAATCAGGAGTTGTCTGGGTACAAACAGTTTATTCCTATATCTTTCGTTTATTGTATTTAATACGACAAACCAACAAATAGAAAGGAAATGAGCGAAATCTGTAGGCAACAACAAGACTACTTTGTTACGTAAATTAAAGGTACACCATATTTTGTGGGTCATAATTTTCCAAGAGTTTACTTACTGAGGGAGGTGTCTAGTTCCACACATGCCTTATCAAAGTCTTTTTCTAAAATATCTAACCATCGAAATCCAATTCCGGTAGTCGCCATTTTCACAATAAAAGTTGTTGACAAGAAATGTCAACGTCATTTAGACAAAATAAGTTTAAAAATCAATAGGCAATACATACTCCATGTTATTCTTACGTTGCCGTAAGGTAAAAAAGAGAACTTAACTGCAAGCTTTAAGCTAAATAGAGCTATAAAAATCAAGAGATAATTTTTAAGTGTTTTTTTTAAACGAAATGGTGTTAGAGAACAATCTGCCGCTTTGCTTAATCGGACGGTTGGATGTGCCTGTATCTGGGGGTGAGACCAAGCAACATAAGGCGGATTCTTGCCATAGTCATTTTATAATTTATATCGTAGCACCCGTGGCCTAATAGTATAAAGCAAATTCGTGATGTGCAGGAGGCCAAGTTTTAGAACGCAAAACGAAATGGTTTTTACGCTGCCGGGTTTTTATTTTATTTTCTGAGCTCTGCGTACTTTTTGCTCAGATTGTTAACTCCAAAAGTCAATATAACGGGGATCTACGTTAAATTCTGTTGGGCAACGCTCTGCAACACGTTAACGCTATAACTAATTTTTTTTGTTTTAAATAAATTTTTTTGTCGTGGATGAACCGAATGTCGGGACTAGCAGCCACAATTCGTATTTTTAATTACCGTCATACACGATTAGACGAGTTTCCAACTACGTCGAACCACCTGGTTGTATTTTAAAGAACATACCTACCACGCTTAAGCTTCAATAGTATTTTTCTGGGTGCGTGCCAAAAGAAATTTAAAATTAGAGGTTATTAATTCGAGAAGACATATTTTATATATGTCGCTTTATTTTAACAAAGAGGGACAGATGGAGATAGTTATTTTTTATTTGAAACCATGTACCTACGTATTTTTAAGTCCATCCTATTGTATTACGATTGGACCCCAGATTGAATAATAATATTGAATGCTGAACTTTAAAGCGGCAAAATATCAACGTGGTTTCGTCTGTTTATTACCTCACAGCAACAGCTTTAAACAAAGGCGCAATTTAATTAAGGTATTCCGGGTATTCTATGACGCGAGGAGTTCTGTGCGAAGTCACTACAGAAAAATAAAAATCTTTTGTTTGTATGATAAGCAGTATAATTAATTCTGCTAACAAAAAATTAAATAAGTAGAACATTTGAACCATATTTACATAGTGGGGTAACAATCAAATATATGATGATTTTCTTGAAAAAATAAAGATCGCAACCTATTTAATAATCACTTAAAATAATAAAATACCTGACTAAATTTAAAAGCGTAATATACCTCACAGGGGTAATTTATTCTGGATACACTATCACCAACACTGAAGAACACAATAGGACTATTTAAAATCATCAGTCCAGTAAGATTCCAATTTTATATTATTACGAACGCTCTTTATTTAAATTAGCTTGGGCTAATTTTGTGATTTGCGGCATACTCTTACTCGATTAAAGATTTTAAATATAGAGGTGTATGTACAATCAGCGTCAAATGGTTGGTAGCATCCAAAGCGCCATATATATCAGAACACGCGTTAACGCTCTTCACAATAGAGGTGTGTCGATCTTTATGGATCTTTGGATGCTACCAACTATATGATGCTGACCTTAACTTATTAAATAAATCAACCTTACTTAGTTTGAACATCTCTCTTAGCTTTACTAAATAAAATGTAAGGTACTTTTATTTATAGCGGGATAAGAATGGCAAGTGAAGCGATTAAATCGTCATTCGGCTCCGTCATCGCTTCCGTGGCGAATATTATCGCAACTTTGACAAGCACGTCTACTACGTTCTTGCCCAAGCTTTTGCCCACAGTAAAGTATTCGGCCGCTAGTGTTCAAGCTGTCATTCATAATGATATTCAGGGTCTGTTTTACAATGTCTGATTAGGAGAAATGTTTTTGGCAGTTAAAATTACATTATTTAGGACTATATGTAAACTAAACGCGAATGAGAAATTACTTGAAAAGAGTGGGGGAGGCCCTGAGCCAAATTTACCTATATACACGATTATGACTTTAACTTTAAGGTGTTAAACCTGCTGTGGCTGAATGTACAATGTGTAAAACATTATATTAGTAGTAATCAACTTAAAGTTAAAATACCTATAAATATGAATAACAAATAATTGAATTGATAGCTTGGGTGCAAATGTGAACTGTAAGATGGATTAAAATTATCTGGAGGTTATACAAGACATACAACATAACGTTACATAGGCTTGCTGTGCTCTTAAAAAAATAGTATTACCTATAATTTAATTAATAGACGCATCTACGTCTAAATCTGCTTAATCTAAAGCACATAGTTGTTTCAGTAAATAAAAAAATATCACACTAATCATTTATAGTAGGTACTAAATCTATTTCGTTCAACTTAATTACACTAATGCGGGTCCAGAATATGTATAAGTTGCTCGATCAGCACAGCAGTTGGTTGCACCCTATCCATATCATTCAAATGGTATCCTCCGTATCTAGTGGTGAACAAATTATTATTATTAGAGACATATATTGCCTATTCTGATACAATAATGACATGCAATAAGGATCGATTCACGTATATAGAAAAACATGTTACAATAGATACGATACGATCAATGATGAAGTGATCGAATCGGGCAAATGATACTATCTGGACACTCCTATTTTGAATAAGTTAGTTCACAACATAAACAGCAGGCAGGTAAACAATTTAACCCTTTAATCGTTAGTGGCAAAACAAGTAAATGAGTTGCCACCATAGTTTGGACTTTACGCACGTCTGATAAGTATTTTTTTTGTTAATGCTATACCAGCTATAAGGTTGAGTTATAGTACTCGGCACGTAAGTTGAACAAAAATTGCGGTTGTGCAACAAGAAAGAAAGGAACAGAGAGTGACTAAGTGCATAAGAGGAGTGCGTTGCTAGTCACGCGCACTTCAATTGAGACCCGATGACGTGATACTGAGCATCGAAGGTCATTGTTTAACTTATGCGTCGCAGATTGTACACAATATACATTATTATCAAGAACAAGGGTGAACATAGAATGTACTACGCTAGTTCGAACATGTTTAGGTGCCAATTACAGTTAAAGACTGTCAACATTTACTTTGGCGAAAACTACTGTTAGATAACTTTCAACAGATTTTTTTTATTTTCTTACCCAAAGTTAAGTTTACTTTCTTTCTTTTGTTCAAGTTATAGTGGGATTTTGAGGTACCATAGGTACTCAAAATCCTAAAATAACTTGAACCTTAAAGGGAAACTAAGACTTAAGTGTAAAATTTGTGGTTGTGTAGTTGAAATCTCAGACGAATTCAATATTTCAATCCAAGGATTGTTTATTAACACGCTTTACTTGGTAGAGTATTGATTTGTCTATCGCAGATAGCCAATTTTCGAATGAGATAGGTTATTTATTTTTAATGTTAGTAAACTATTTCAAATGCAAACTTTTACACTAGTAGCTACTTTAAAAATAGTGGACAGTGTACTTACATTTCATTAAAGAAATTACAATCTTTTCCTATCGGATGTTGAATTTTCTGTATTAATAAAAAAATAAATCTAATTATTTAATGTGAAAAGTAATAATAAAAGTTATTAATCCAAAATTTACAGCAATTCTGAAATAAAATATAATATTAAACACGGCTTACAATATTTACAATAAGGAAACGCAATACAATGATAGTTAATTTTATCGAAATCAATATTATAATAAAACTAAGAAGTAGTATGTAAAACTATCTACCTATAGAAATTTTTCCAAGTGCGAGTTATTATTAGTATTCCATTCACTGCTAGGCTCGGGAAACATTTAAAAACAACGTGAGATTTATATAATTTAACATGAATACCCGTGACAAAGTAACAGTAGTACTTTGTCATAGCAGCATTATGTGCGAGTAACTGTTAAGTTCCATTTGAAATATTGCCTAGCTAGAAGTACAACGTAATTTAAAAACAATTTATTTCATTACAAAAAAAGAAATATATATTTGTATTCAACAATAGTTAAAAGGATTTCAACAACAAAAGTTACGAAGAACAGGCTAACGCTGCGGCAGTATAATAGGAGAATCTACAACACTGTTTTCTCATTGTGCGTGTTCTACCGCTTGTAAGTATAATGAAGTGTGATCTAAGGAACTGATTGAGATAAAGTCCAGAGACTTTTTCTGCCATCGCACCATTCGCAATCGGCAGGAAATACATACTCTCACGTTAAAAGAAACTCGTGCAGGCGCCGAAGGCACGCAACTTTACCATCGCGTACCACCAAAACGTATAATTTGTAGGTATCTGGCAGATAGCAAACGCGCGGACAAGCTATGGTGACTCGCAATATACCGTCAGATGAAAAAATTTAAACAAAGTTGCAGAAACTACCCGACATAAAAAAAACTCAAGTGTAATCAATGAACCTGCTTTAATGACCAACTCTGACAATTTAATCAATTTTACTCAAAAAAATGGAAAGTAATTTTTATTATTTTATTTTAAGTTAAAAAAAATTGGGATAATCGAGATTTTATGTTATCATGTGCACTTGTGTTAATAATACTCATAACAACTCAATTTCACATTCCTGCTGGTTATTGGGTATTTAAACGTTCCGTTGGTTTCCTGACTGCATTTGTTCTTATGCCTATCAAGGCAAAGCAAGAATAAGAAAATGAAATGCGCTATCACATGTAATCCTAGTGCCTACGACATAGCAATGAATTTACAAGAAATTACGATAATTCGGAATAACCACAGTAATAGTACTATACAGTTTTGTGACTCAGCAGTATTCTTTCAATATTTACCTAGAGTCGCACGGTATGTTAATATGCAATAGGGCTGTCAGGCCTACAGAACAAGGGTAAAAAAATTGCCTAACTTATTTCAACAAAGAATTCATATTCATTTAATTTGCCGAATAAACAACTATAGTTTGTTACTTCGCATGTGTTTAATATCCAGTGTTGACCGATAATCGAGGTGATGAAATTACTAGGGTGTTATATAGTAATATTATCGTGGTACAACTGAAATAATTAATGTGAAGTCCACATCCATAACATTATTAATTTCATGTGCAAACCGAATATTTACAAAATTATGTTGTAGTAATAGTTTCCACCTATTCTGCATATCTGTAGAAATGTCAGTTGAATAATATTTTTTACATATTTGTGGTTTTTATGACCAAAGTTTAAATGGTATAAAGATGTTGTCTTTTCTAATGACATCTTAGTAATTATGAAAAGGTTCGAAGTGGTTTATATTATAATTTTCGCATATAACATGATTTGTGAGTACCTTTATAAAAGTAAACTTATTATAGCCAAAGCCACGCACCGCTCATAGTTAGATATCACAGCTTCCTTCTACTATCGCTAGAGCTGCATAAACCCTGAGGGCCTACTATAATTCAACGAAAACGAAACTTCGTTACACCCGTCCCTTTCACTCGAAAATGATATACCTAGAGAGTGAAAGAGATAGAAATAACCAAGTTTCGTTTTCGTTGAATTAGAGTTGGCCCTCTGGACTGAATGACACTGCACTAAGGCTTTTGGCCCAACATGGTTTTCTTTTCAAACTGAGGTCCTGGCATAAAACGATAAAATCTGCAGTCCGTGACGAAACTCGGTGCAATTTTCCTATCACTTTATCGGTACGGCACATCCCCTCTCTCAGTAATAAAGATAGGTCTCATGTACGACCGATATGGTGTGGAGGACAGTATATCTGTAATTCACTCCAGAGGTCGTGGTTTCGATTCCCACACAGGACAAATCTTTGTGTGCATAAATATTAATATTTGTTCTGGTCTGGGTGTTTCCTATGTTTATCTTTTCTTTAGTATCTATAACACAAGTTCTTAATGATACTTATCTTGGAACTAGATAATTGGTGTGATAGTAAGACAATATTTATTATTATTTATTATGTAGGTACAATTATCAAACTCTATGACATGGTAATTATGTTAAGTTGCCATTCAATAAGGCCATACACTTTGGGCTTTATGTAGCTCTAGCGACATAGTTTTCCCTCAAGGCTTATCCATTACACTTAATAACATGATATTATGGAGCACATACCCTGTAGAGGGGTGAAGATAATATAATAAATGTAAATCCTATGACAAATGGCTGCAAAATGCATTATCTCTCTTGGAGTGCCTGTTTGAAACAATGGCCTATAAAGATAAAAGCCAATAAGAGATCTTGTCCACAAAGAAACCACACTGTTTCGTCTCTAGATGGTATGTGCTCAATATCACAATACACATGTGATCCTATAAAATATACACAAAAATATACAAACCTACATTGACAACCCTTCAATATTAAATGTTCATATTACCTTGCAAAGAAAGTAATGATTGGATTTGATTTGATAAAATTTCAGATTTTTTTATAGACAGTAAATAGTTACTAGAGTTGAAAAATTAGACCAGTCTTTGAAAAATTATGGCTTCTTCTCAGTACTATATGGGACCTTATATGTTAATCGGTCGGACGCACACCCTAATACCAAATTGCACCAAAAATTATTATATTATATTTAATTTTATATAAATTATTGTATTCGAATAGTAAGGTTAATTCAGTGGATTAAAACTGTCACTCGACAAAGTACTAAAATGATTGACTACTTCTGAGGTCTGTACCTCTGCTATTTACCGTTGTACCCTCATAAATTATGAACAGAAAGTATAGTACATTTCATTCATTTCAGCCATTCCATGAGGTCGTGTGGTTCTGGCCTTGAGTAGTGCCACCTTCTCTATCTCACGGGGTTCAGAGATGCCTAAGAGAAAATCTACGGCAGCAGCGTCATCTTGCTCAATAGCCAGAATTTGAAATCACCAGCTCGCCTGCGCACTGTGGTGATTATGGGCAAATTTCCCCAATAGAATGTAATCTAATTAGGGAGGCTAATGTTCAGCAGTGGATTTTATAAGACTGATATTATAATGATGATGATTGTTACACTTGATGGTTACATATGCTTATTTTTTTATATTATAAGTAGTCATTTAGTAATTAGCTATATATTATATAGCCACTAGTAATAAAATTTAAACAAAACCACTTTACTCTCAGACAAAGAAGTGTTTTTTGGACCAAGAAGTGTATATAAGAAAGAAGCAGGCCAATAGTCACGTATGTGGGCCCCTATTGTAACAAATCTTACCTCATTTTTGTGCAAGGCCTTAAATCAGCACCTTGCTTCCCTAGCACTTTCATAATTTTTAAGTTAGTTAGCATAATCAACAATAATATAAATTATAAACAAATCACAAATTAACTGTTTGACCTCAGTTTATCTTGTAACAGTTCACAGTTACATAATGATAGTTTGGGTGATTAATTAAAAATCGCATGATAAAAACGGCTACTTTACATGCTTTAGGGTTACATTTCGCGCGCTGTTGTGCTATGTTGCCAAACATGTTGAGCGTCACGTGTTGTGCGAAAAACGTTGCTTTAGTGATGAATCTAGTGGCGGGCTTCAAGCTTCGTATCCAATAGGCAACATTTGACCCGCGACTTGTTGCATAGGATGTTAAAACGTTGTCTGTCTACACATGCACCAATCGGCAGAAAGTCGCTAGAGGATAAAAAAAGATGATTTCAGTGACTGTAGTTAAATTTTCTCGTTACATGGTTATTACTATCCGTCACGTCTACGATGCTTAACTGCATGTTGCATGGAAACAAACAACAACAAAAGTCGCGCGTCTTGATGTGCAACAGCTGGCAACATCGCACGTTGTTATGCAACGCTCCCGAACATGTTGAGCGTCACGAGTCACGAGTTGTGCGTCAGTTGTTGCCTAAAGTATACGAGGCTTAATGGTATCACTACCATTCCTACGATCCTGGTTCCGAAAACTTGTTTCCAGAAATTACTATGTATTATTTCTCAAGAACTTAATAATGTACAGAACAAAGTAAAGTAATAGATAGGTACCAGTTTTAATACTTGAAATGTTGTCAATTCAGTTTATATGGAGCTAAGTTTTATACATTTGCACTAACCCAATTACGCGAAAATTATTATTGCTACATCAACAGCCGTGCACATCCATAATTAGATCTATTTCACTTCTGCTTAAGTAGTGTTCGAGTATATTTTATTAAGAAACCACACATCCATTTTTCTCTTGTATATGACCATCAGAGCGCTCTATCTCTGAAAGTATTGCATGGAACATATCAGTGACGGACTGTAAAAAAAAAAAAAAATTTACTTCTTTATTAAATACTTCGGAGACATCTGAAATCAGTATTTTTATTAGTATTTTATTTCACAAATGTTATATGTTTCAGAAAAGAAACCAAACATGGCAACAATTTATAAGAGTGACAGGTTGTACTATAATTGTATTTGCCAGGTTTTGTTTCTGCAGTTGTATTTTATATGCAATCAAAAACAAACTCGTATTCTTATTGGTTATTTTCTTATCCTTCAATGAATGTAATTTCTTTATTTATATAATGTATAAAGAAACCTTTAAAGGAAATCTTAGTTTCCTCTAAATTAAAATAATAATGCAGTTAAGAAACATATCTTAATTAGTTTCTGCTATTTTGGGCAACTTACTCCAGTGCTTGTTTATTACACAAATTAAATGTTAATTAATTTTGGCATTTAAGATTGTAGCTTTTCAAAAGTAGCTAGTCCTGATTCAAGAAACACATATTATTATACTACTCACTTTTACAATAAGTACTAGTTATATAAATAAATATTTTAGCTCCTAGTGTAAGGCGGCCAACCGTACCGCATTCTGCGGGACCGTCCCGTAATACTAAACGAAACCCCGCTTTGAAATTATTAGTAAAATGTCCCGCATTCCTACCACAGACCACACTTCTACACACCCACACAGAATATAATAGCGACAAGCGTATCGCGTATTATCTCGTTTTCTTTCTCTATACTGAACTCTTTAGACATAAAAGCGGGAAGGGGGCGTAATTGTAATGGAATTGCTTTGATTTAAAAAATTGACATTTGCGAGTATTTGTCCCTAACACCCCCCCCTCAACTCTCTCTATTCACTAAAAGACCCGCATTTAGTTTTTAGAAAGTTGGCCACCTTATCCTATGGTATTTATGGATGATGATTCATCTTTTTATGTGCAATCATAGTTATGTTAGTTTAGCAGTTTATTAATTTAGATGAAACATTGTTTAACTTCATACACCCAATAATATTGATAGCCATAAGGTCCTTCTAACCCAAACATACTGTAATGTATAGTAGCATAGTATTAAGGATATATGACACTGAACTGATACTTACATGCATTCTAAACTTATATTGAGAACTTCCATTTAGTTTATTGGTTTAGTATAATAAAAGTATCTATAAGTACCTCATTCCTTTTTGCACTGGTTTCCACAAACGCAGCTTTCCATTTCTCAGCCAGTCTCTTGCCCTCCTCTGTGCTAATTTTTCTCTCCATGTGAAGGTCTGTTTTGTTTCCCACTAGCACTATTGGTACGCTATGAAGAGATATTATTATTATTAAAAATATTGTTCAATTACAATTATTCAAATTTAAATTACTAATTACTTACTGTATTTTCCCAACCATATCCAATAGCTTATCATATATAATTTGTACTATCTGAAAACTTTTACTCGAATTGATTGAGTATACTAAAACATATCCATGGAAATCCATACTGTACTGTAAAGGAAATATACTGTACTCATCTTGACCAGCTGTATCTACTAACTTCACTTCATACTCAGTAGAGTTCAATCTGATAAATTTTGTGAATGCTGTAACAAAATATAATTATGGAAAAATTCAGAATTAAAAAATAATAAAGGTCATGCAATAAAACTCTCGATCGGTAACCACCATCAAAAATATTTTCATACTCTTGCAATAAATGAAAAAGATACTTACTGTTTTCAATGGTAGGATCATATGAGTCAACAAATTGCCCTTCAACAAATTGAATAATAAGTGATGATTTACCTGAAAACACATGTCAATATAACAAAAAAAACTACAAGATTAAAGCGCAGTTGTTAAGAAATGTTATTTTACCAACTGATCTGTAGCCCATCATAGCTATTTTTCTTTGCTTCGATGGCATTTTTAAGAAATTAATAGGAATCCGATAACCACGATATTATAGTGTTTTAACCTAATAAGATTTCATAAACTTGAACACATAAATATTTCAAGAATAACTTTATTTACTTGGTCTTTACTCTTGAAACAATATTCGCAAACGCAACGCAAATCGCGAACGCACGCATTCTTTTCTTTCGTTTTCTTCGCAGTATTATTTTTTTGACAGCTGACATTGACATTGGCAGTTATTTCAGTGCTTGTTAGAGAAATTAGGTAAACGAATAAGTCTCAAAGTCTCACGAGTTAGAAGGGCTTGTCTTTTAAAATTTAAAATCGATATGAATCGGTTATTTAACACTGAAGCTGTCTTGTACTAAAAATGTATGTTCCTCATAGCACATGATTAATTTGTGAGCAAAAAAAAATATATACCTATTAACGCTTATTTGTATGTACTATATTTTGTAAGTAGTTTAAATGAACATACGCCTTGGTATATTTTCTAAAATAAAATAATACCTACCTATGAAAATATATAAACATAAAGATTTGCCTCTTTATTGTAATTTTTTCGTTATTGTCCATAATAAAACAAGATCCTTTTATTTATAATATCCCAGAAATTTGTGTCAAGCGGAGGTCCAATCTAGCGATTTTTTATATTTTTTAAGTTACGAATTATTTTCTGTTTTTTTTGAGATTTGAATGTGATTGTTCATATTTTATACTTTTATGAATACAATTATAAGCTTCGCAAGATTAATAAATTATGAAAATAAAAATTTACAGGTGACTTTATAAAAATTATCTCGGAGCAAAGCAAAACAAATACATGAATTGGCGCCAACGCGGAAAAAGACATATAGCGGCAATATTTTATTTCAGAAACTAGTGTACATTTGTGTAAATATATTAAATTATTAGTTATAACTTCTTCAGCAACGTACACAATTGTAGAAAAGTGGAATACTACAGTGAATAGTGATTTTTACTCCAAACTTCATAGACGCCTCTAGTAAAGTACTTTACTGGGGCATGACTTTGACTTTGACGACTATGATGGACTTTACTGCAACTAAAAGACGAAAGCGCTGCATTTATGCAAATAACTTGATTATTATAATCACTTGACATTGACACTGTCAAATACTCTAAACGAATCAGTCCAAATCTAGAAAAAAAAGCAAATACATACTCTGCTGTCTTGTCTTTGTCTGTGCTCCACTTCACTTTGTTTGTTTCTGGGTTTTTTTTAGTCATCAAGGAAAAATAAATTACATACAAAATTTACTTCATTTACATTCATTCATTTTTTACTTCAGTGACTATCAAATATATCTTACTACGTCGTGTGAACAGTTGTAAAGCAAAAGTGTTGTTTTCTAATTATTAATATGTCTGTGACTATCCCAGATTGTCCGCCAAGTCTTAAATCAATTCAACATTATTTAAAAACCGCAGTTGAACATGACGCTAGAGATCCAGTAGTTGCATATTGGTGCAGATTGCATGCACTACAAGTTGGTTTAAAAATAACTAACAAGAAAACTCCTGAAGAAACAAAAGTATTAATGGGTATGGATGAATGTTTAAAAAAAATATGTACATCATTATCAGCATTTGTCCACTCCAGCCCCATTATTCTTAAGTAGTCTTCAATTGGTCATCTTTGGCTTAATGTCAGATATAAGATCCTATTACACACAAAGTTGTTCATTTAAGAGTCTAGACTGAACATTGGAATCACTTTTACTGGCAATAGTTCCAGCGCTGTTCATATCAAGTCTTTTTTTAAATAAAAGATCCAATTACAAGTTTCAGCTTACTTTATAATATCAATTTCTGATTGAGAAATATATGTGAAGTGGCATGGTGGCAAGCACAACCATTCTCCACTCCTCAGGTTGTGGGTTTGATCGCAACACAGGGCAAATTTTTGTATGCATCAACATTAATATTTTTTTGGTCTGGTTTTCCTATGTATATTATTTATATTTGTACAATAAAGTAGTATTATTATTTACCATCCTTAACATAAGTTCTTAATAATACTTATCTTGGAACTAAATAATTAATAATAATCAGATCATATTATTATTTATTAAATATGTCAAGTATTGTAATGTTTTCAGCTATAATGGATTGGCTAGAGGAAGCTAAAAAAATACATATAAATAATGAAGCTGTTGGTAATGAAGTGGCGGCTCAGGCACATCTAGAAAATTATGCATTAAAATTATTCCTGTATGCTGATAAACAAGATAGAGATCAAAACTATGGAAAGTATGTCAACGAAAGATTTGCAATAAGTTTAAAATAGAAGTTTGCCCAGTGATTAAGTTGTATAAGTTATATGAATTGGGTTATGCTTTTTAGATTTCTTGTTTTGCAAAAGCCTTTGTTCTATATAATTTTGGCAGTTCTAAATATTTTTGCGAGTTTCCTAATGTTTTATTACTATTTTTTTTTCAGAAATGTTGTAAAGGCTTTCTACACTTCAGGAATGATATATGATGTATTGTGCACATTTGGAGAACTTACTGAAGAGGCTGCTCAAAACAGAAAATATGCAAAGTGGAAAGCTGCTTACATTCATAACTGCCTTAAAACTGGAGAGACTCCAGTTCCAGGTATAATAATTAATATTTTGTTCTATATACCTTAATTTCTATATTTTACTCCATTGGATCTCCCTAGCTTTGTAAGCTAGATTTCTTTTACATTATAACTTAAAGCAACAATAATTTTTTTTTAGGTCCAATGCCAACTGAAGATGAAGGAGCTGATGAAAATGTCACAACATTCAATCAACCAGACCCATTATTTAGCCCTCAAGCACCTGGATTTACTAATGTTCCACCAGGCACACCACCCACCATACCCTCTAGCTTTGGCAATAGCTTACCTGACCCCACTGCTGCAATGAAAGCTGCCTCACAACTTCCGCCTGTTCCATACACCCCAGACCCTAACCCTGGAGGTTTTGTCCCATATGATCCATCGCAGCAACCACAACCTACACCCACATATGGAGATAGTTCCACTTCTATAGCTCAGCTTACCCCAGACCAGATATCCAAGGCCCAAAAATATTGTAAATGGGCAAGTAGTGCTCTAAATTATGATGATGTCAAAACTGCCATCACCAACCTCAGGAATGCCATAGAATTGCTTCAAACTGGACGAGACCCTGCTTAAAAACTTAAACTGCTTTTATCATATTCTTTTGCAGTGTAAATTTTTATGTTATATAAGTCACATATAAATCTATTTTAGTTTTTAATTGTTTACTAAAATGAAAATTGTTCATTTGTATTGTTTTAATTATTTATGCAATAAGTCCCAAAGACATGAGTGTTTAATCCGTTTCTTAAAAAGCATCTAGGTATAGATGGATCATTATTCAATTCGGCACTTTTTAATGATATAAACCTACATGCATCTCACTGTTGTTGTTTTGTTGCTGTCGTCAGATTTATGATATTAGTCTTTGGCTTTACTCGTATGTTAATTCCCCACTTGTTAGCTTAGTTTACATTCATTGAAATGTAATGTGAATGACGTAATGCGGTTGACGACCGATATGTCGTATACTATCACTCCACTCCTTTGGTCGTGGGTTCGATTCCCACGCAGGACAAACCTTTGTGTGCAAAAACATAAATATTTGTTCTAGTCTGGGTGATTCCTATGTATAATAAGTATGTATGTACAAAAAAAGTATTTATGTATGTTCGTCCGTTATTTAGTATCCATAATACAAGTTCTTAATGATACATACTTATCTTGGAATTAAATAATTGGTTTAATTGTCAGAAATATTTATTTACTTATTTAATGTAAATGCAACTGGGAACAAAAAATATAATAGTCTTTTACACACCTTGAAAAACTAGTTTAGCTAGAAACAAACCCTGTCTTACAAAAGGCCATGCTACAGTAGTCTATATAAGATGGATTTATCAATAGAAAAAAAAACTGTTCATATTTCTGCTTTTTAGTTTTTCCTTTCCAGTCGGTTTATAAGTTAATAATTTCTATTCTTTGATTGTTTTCTAATGCGGTAAAATAGGGTCTGACATCCTTTCCTCTCCAAGAGTGCAGACATTGGAAATATATTATTAAACCATCTTTTTTACATTCTGTAAAATGGAAAATATTTTGCTTTGTGTACGGTTTTTGTGAATTTTCCTTGTATATTTTGTGAATAAGTATGATATTATATGAACAAATTATGTAAACTAACTGCTATTAGTTAATCCAATAGGGCCGAGCCCATATGAAAGATAATAATGTTATTAACAAAAAAAACATCCTATACATGAAATCATGATATAATCAATTTAAGTGGCATACAAATAAAATATCTTTAAAACATATAAACAAGCCTTTATATATTTCAAAAAGTTTACCTAATTTTAATATTTAATTGTTTGCAAGCTATACTTTTTTATATGCCTCGAAATATTTTCAACACTTTGTTGCAGCAAATCTAACAGTTTTAGGTTTTTATGATTTGTGAAGTTGAAAATATATGAAAAATATATATGTAATAGGTTTATTTTGTTATCATTAAACTGTTATAATAACACTTGCAGAATTAATTCCGCATACAATTATGCAGAATACAAAATCATATACAAAGTTGGATTAACAAACTAAGCTGTTTGTGCAATTAATGATGTAGGGGTACAAAATAAAACAGATTAAAGAAACTGAACTTCATTTATTATAAATGACAAACGTATCAGTGTTACCTTTATGCGTGCTTATTTTTTTCATATTTCTATTACATTAATTATTATACCTGCTTTAAGAGTACTACTTAAACGGAGAGGTTTTACGAGTAGACGTTAGGTGACCTTTGCACACACGCTTTTCACATCAGTGATCTGCTTTTTTAAAGCTTGAACAGTAATAATTAATATATCCCGATAAGGCATACTATGTTCAGAAAATAAACATTGTATGCCTACGTTCTTTTACATAATTATGTCAGTATTACAATCAATATCTTCATGGAGAATGGATGTTCTCGCGATTTTGTCGAATTAATTAATCTCTACATAAATATATGCCCGTTAAACCTCCAGTGGACTGGTTAGGTGAGGCGACAACTCTATGGCAAGATTGGTGACTATCGAGCCCATTGGTGTGCTTTGGGAGACACTTACATCTACCGTTAGACAGATAAGCTCACAATGACTAGTACTGACCAAATGGCACAGTTATGTATTAATATTTTATTCAATATGCTGTTCCCAATTGGGTGCAGTGATCAATAAAAGGTCAATGTCAAGGTCGACACATCTTTGTTTAATTTTTATTATGGTCGATTTATAGTTAGCCTTAAGTGTACCAAGTAATTATAAAATATTTCTCTAGCACGACCTATTCCCACTTCTTTTGGTGCTGTCTTTTAAGTAAACACCTTAGTATTGCGCTTTGACACGCAATGATTATGAATTTGTTATACATATATATATTACAGCTATATCTCACACAACACTCATTTCCCTTCCCCTACTGTGTGTAACAGTTATTTGAGCTAGACATTATGACTGTCTTTATTCCTAAAATATGTATCGAATTATTATTACAATATTATTATTATTAAATATGATGATGTAAGTGCTTTATTAGTCTTATTTAGTATTGAGAGTACAATATATACAGGTCAATAATATAATCGGTTTTTGTACTGTCAGCGGCATATAATTGATGACATACCAAGCCGTAAAGTTCGACACACGTCTCTATCGTCAACAGCCAATTAATGGCGCGATTGTTGCTTTCTTATTAACGCTGACTGTACACTTTACTTTCATATGCCTAACATTGTTGTAGAAATAAAATTGAGTTTTAATCTTGGAATAAGAATTTAAAATATATTCAATAATTTAAATTTTTATTCTGGGTTGTTATCAATAACTGTTACAAAATAAAAACATACTTGGAAAAAATCATGATTACATAAGCGCATAATGAACAATTCGGCCTACAGAATGAGTAGGGGATATTTATTATAGAAATTAGCATCTTTCCTAATAAATATGACGTAACCTTTTTTATTTTTATTTTCAGCAGACACAAAACATTTTTTATAACAAAAGCTTTGTTACTTATTTCTGAAAAATATGTCAAGGCCAATTGAGATTCAATTTCAAAGACGTTCTATGTAAATTTACGTGTTACAGAATCGGCCTAAAATAAATAAGTAGGAATATATTATATACTCCACGACAATAAAAACCTTACGAAGATTTTTGAAATAGAAGAAATAAAAATGTCAGTAGGTGTGCAAACAATTAGCTTACATTTAAATACACATCATACAGCTACATACAATGGCAGTTACTTTGTCACACTAACATCACTACACAAATATGGGAAATACATTCACACTCACGAAGTACAAAATGAATCTAACACAAGATTCTTAAATTAATATCACTTTTGGGTACAAATTAGTAGTAACATAGATATATTTGAAACGAGGTCACCTTAATGAAACGTATGTATGTATTATCAAAATTGTTAGCGATCTAATTATAGGCAACCGGGCGTTCTGCCGCTCTCTGTTAAAACGAAATACCTACCACGTGTTCTAAACATTCTGAATAGATTTTACATTGATTGATTGATAGAAAATGTTGAAATCACAGCTCTTAATAATCTTATTGATTGTGATCGTTATCAATTGGTAGGGGTCTTCTTTAAAAGCTGAACTGTAGTTCATGTACTGTAGTGGTACATTATTTTTAAAGCTTTAGGTAATATTTCAGTAAGTATTAATTTATTTAAAATATATTGTATACATATAAATAAAAATTGGCTAACTTAATGTCAACGGACATTCTTTTACAGTGAACCAGTAAGAAAGTGTAATAATATATTTGAGAAATCTTTATTATTGCATGTGCATCTTTCAACTGTTTCTTAGTAGACCTCCATTTCCAAAGTCGTGTATTGATGATGTTCTTGTCCACACGACTTCTGCCGATGAAGGGCCAGTTTCGTATAGAGCTTGATGTAGCGCTTAATCCCTTTTGACACCGTTTCCATTTTGAGTAGTAGCAGTTTTCTCCAACTCCTCGCGTCGGGTTGTTTGATACCTATAAAGAAAGAGGAATGAGAACAATTAAGAATTATATATATTTTTTAAATAAAACTAATTCAAACAATTTTGCATATTGATTGGTGGAGCAGTGTTAATTACATTTAAGAATCAGTTAGAAAAATCAGTAAACTACATCTCAATGTCAATGTTAATATACAACTGTTGTTATTTCTATACCACTGGGGGCACTCAATCATCCAGTCCACCTGGTAGAAAGTGGTAATCGCAGCCTATGTACGCTTGCAATACCAGGGCATCAATAGCGCGTTGCCAACCCTCTACGGAGCTCATTCCACAACACAAGAATACGCGGCAGAAACTTTCTTTCAAAACGTACCGTACGCGTACCCAAACATGTATTATGTTAACATTACGAAAAAGTCTTTTACATACCCCCTACCGACTACCATTTTCTGACATAGCGGTGACACAAGTTATCAGTAAAACATCATTGAGCGTTTTAAATTACATGATTAAAACTGAGTAAAACCTTATTTTGTTTTCATGATTTTTAATGTAAATTATTGAATCTAGCATTCCCGTTATTGCAATTATATTTACATAAAAAGTAATGCGATTCGTCCGAGCAGAGAGCAGAGCGATTCGTCAGCTTCGTCTTGAGTCTTTGGAGCGGGGCGTGACGACATTTATGCAGGCCATCATTAGTGGGTGCGCTTGTTACCTTTGTACTACGCCGTAAACCGATAAATATTATGGTTTATCATTTAATGGTTCTTTTTTTTATAAATTAGAACGTTATAATGGACATATCCTGCCTGACAGTAAGCAGTCGATGCAGTCCAAAAAAAATTGAGCGCCCCATTGTTGTTACGCTTGTAGAGTGTGCAAAATGTAAATCTTGTGGCTAAATAATTATGGCGTCCCAGCATGCATTGCCAATTCAAGTAGCGAGTGACAAATCTGGTGGCGCGATGGCGTGGGGTGAGCAATCATAGATATCTTGGCGGGGCGCCAGCCGGCGAGCACCAATGTTAGCATTCGATTTGTGTTGTAATAACTGTTTACATCGGAAGATACTGGTCAAGGTAAACATATTCGAGTCATATTATACTAAGTAGTTAAGTTTTTGCACGTATGTAACAAAATAATTTCTTCGTAAACTCCGTTACGAGTTAGTTATAGGATTTACTGATCAACCTACGTATTAAAACTGATTAAATTAGATTTTGATTTGATATTATTGAGAAACTTTAAAAATATGCCCTAGTTACGAACGCTACAAATCCGACTTATAAATATTTAAGACGACACGACAGAGGTATAATGTACTTATGTGTAAATATTCTTAAATACTCCTTCAATTTATTAAAAAGTAGGCAGAGGATTCACGAAACTCTCCTATTCACGTGACGCGCATTACCCTATCTTAGAATACTCTGAATGCATATAAAAAAAATACTGCAAACATTTCTGTTGTCAATGTAGGTATGCAAGCAAATAAGAATAACAGCTATGACGTCAACTCATCCCACGATTTCAACAAATAACCCAAATTTATTGCACAGTTATAGTTATTATGTGTGGCGCATGTTAAAATACTTATACATATTTATAAACTTGTGACTAAAGAAAAGAAAAGAAGACGCTTGTCGTTGTATGGGCAAAGCCTGTTGGGCATGTATCTAATAATAAGAGACAAAGATCAGATAACGAGAAGAGTAATTAGTGAATGTTTGTTAGTGGAGAGGAACAAAAAGGGCGACGGAAAAAGAAATGGAATGAGTGCGTAAAGGATGATATTATGAATGATCGAGAAGGGGTGGATGAGTCGATGACTAATAACCGGGATAAATAAAAAGAAAATACATGATGCTCCAGATAAATTGAGAGCAGGACAGGAGGATGATACATCTCACGTCTAAAAAAATACTATCAGCACTCAAACCAGAAATTTGATAAGTGGTGTGTGTAAAACCATTGGGATTTGGAATTCTCTACCGGCGCATGGGTTCCCCAGCTCCTATAGTCACGGGTCTAAAGAAGGGCGTAGAACTGCATTTTTGCAGGCCATCAGATGTTGTTACCGTGCTTACTCTACGGTATGGAGCCTCCTCATTTTGCTGGACAGCATCGACTGCTTACCATCAGGAAGATTGTGGACGTTGTGAAGTGTCACGGAGTCACATTAAAAAATAAGATCTAAAAAAGAATACTTACCACACTACCAGTCGCCCGCTGAGCATGAAGAAGAAGACCAAAGCTGGAGCGCATCTGTCGAAGGGGTCCCCCACCATCACGTGACAGTACGCGGCCAGAATCATAAGCATGACCAAGCCAATGTTAGCCGCATTTTTAAGTTTATCTGAAAAATAATATGAATAATATTATGATATATCGTACCAACCCACTTCTACCTCTACCTACTTGTGCTCTACCCACACATAAACGCTGAAGCGATGTATTTTTTTTCGGATGTAAAATGATTAGATGATTGATACCCTGACGGTGGAACCGGAGGGTTTATCAGACTTTTACTGACTAAGAACCATCCATGTTCCTTCTTGAGCCTGCTACGTCCCGAGGCCGCCGGGGTAACCATTTCGAACAGTCCCGCCAGTACGCTGTAGAGACCTACTTATAACATTGTGGCCATAATTTCTGCAATAGCCTCAGAACGGACTTATTGGACAACTTTGACAGATGAAATGTTAAAAAATATCAGGTTTTTACTTTTAATATTTAAAAACATACAGTTTTGTAAATAGAGCAAAAATTTAAAAATTATATTATTTAAATATGTCTAACTTCCCAAGTTGACTTCTTGGCGGGAAAGTGAAGCGTCATGTATGTAGTTTTGTTTTATTTTGTGATATTTCGAACATTAATGTGTAATAACGGTGGATTATTAGGTAATCGTGAAGTGTTTGTGAACGTACACGAGTTTTGGTAACTGAAACAAAACAGTGCAACATCACTTTTCTCTCTCAAGAAGTCCATGTGAGATCTCAATATAATCCCACATCTTTACTGAGGACTCAAGGGGTTCAGGGGGAGGACATCTCATTCATCATCTTTATCACCACTCATTCTCATTTTCTATGATTTATATGATATTAATACATAATAATACCTTACTTAACACTATTATTTATAATAATAAAAAAAAATCCCAATTTTTTTTTAAAACATGTAAATACCTGTACTTTTTATTGTGCGCGAAGATTGAATTATAATAAGTAAATACTTTCAAAAATATTATATTTTAAGTTGAGATTAAGTAGGTATATAATATGTAAACAGCTGTGCTTCAGAACTTTGTTACATATTATGCGGAATATCCAGAAAAAAATACGAGATTCAAAGTCAAAGAGCTATTGACGAAATTACCGCCATACACCTAAATATTATTCTTTACGTTTATTACTTAAAAAAAACAATAGCTAAAATTGATTTTTAAATTTAAACCTAGTGAGACACGCATCTGTTGCACACTATATCTCATACTAGCGGCCGCCCGCGGCTCCGTCCGCGTGACCTACATTTATAAACCTTCCTCTTGAATCATCTTATCTATTAAAAAATAAACCTAATCAAAATCTATTACACAATTGGTAAAGCATAACATAACAAATATACTTTATGTAGCATTTGCTTTCAATAAAATTTAAGGGGCTCTATGCGGGTCGTTTTTTTTAGGTGCCGCCGACTACTGTACAAACAAATATTTTCTGACAATTACACCAATTATTTAGTTCTAATATAAGTATCATTAAGAGCTTGTGTTATGGATACTAAACAACGGATAAACATACTTAAATACTTTTTTTTTGTAAATACATACTTAAAATATACATAGGAAAACACCCAGGCCAGAACAAATATTCATGTTCATTCACACAAAGATTTGTTCTGTGTCGGAATCAAACCCACGACCTCTGGAGTGAAGTGAAGGTATACCGACCTCCACGCCATATCAGTCGTCAAAACTTACATTCGATTCGAATAGAGCCCGGCTGTATCGCCTTCACAAGCATTTGAATGATTTAAAACTTTGAATTTCTTAAAATATTTATGTAGATATACATATTATTGTAACAATGCCCACATCGCAATTTTTGAACGTGTGCAAAGATTTTCTTTTTACGGCTGAAGCAAATTATGGAGAGTCGGCCGTTGTCGGCGCGATAAAAAGGCCCCGTGTGCCCCCTTAGTACTTATAGTAAAATGAGTTACCCGATCAATTTCATTATGGTACTTACGACTTGGTATGAGTGCTAGAGTTAGCCCAAATAAGATCTCCAATCCTCCCACAGTTCTCCTAAACCATTTTGACGGTAGTTTAAAGTCTAATGTCTCCGTTAGAGGAAACACTTTGGCATATCTTACATATTCTTTCCGCTGAAACAATGTTATTATAATCATAAACACAGACTGTAGAATATATCATTTCTACAGTATAAATAAAATTCTAATTGACAAGTCAAATTATTCCAATATTTTTCTAATATCTACATATTAGAAAAATTATTATATTATCTAGAAAACCATTTAACTTTAAGAATACTGAAATTGTTTTATGAGAAAATTGATCGTGCCGTGAGGCCCGTGACACAACACGTTGTCAAATCATATTACTGTCTCGCTTAGCCTTTAATCTTAAATCTTAGCTATTTCATTAAATATGTAAATTTCCATACAAAGTGCATTCGTTGCCGTGTGGCAGTGGTATCTCAAAAAACCCTTGTCTGAAGGGTCGAAGAAAGGAAACATATTATCGTCAGTCAAATTTTCAAACTGCGAAAAGTATAAAATTATATTTTTAATGCTATATAGTGTTCAATTTCGAGATCCATCGATTAGCATATCTCGCAAGTCCAATAAATTAATATATAATTAGTTTTGAACGATATGGATTACACCTATATTCAATTAGTGCCTTAACTATGAAAAATAAACAGTTGTTACTTTTTCCTATAAAGTTTTTCTCAAAAGTACATAACCAGTTTGAAAATTAGGCGATGTTTACTTTGTTGCACGCACTATTTTGTGAAGTACCTACGTATGTAGGTTGATAATTAATTATCGGCTAAAATGGCAGATCAAATGTAATCTAAAAAACTATCAAAACTAACCCCTAAAAAATGAAGGTACAGACGACCGGAAATGGTCTGGCTTTTGATTAGTCTCTCGACGCTTTTGCAATATTTATTTGCGATTTTTTATGAGAACGAAATAACTTTTAACTTTGATAAATTATTGCAATCAGACGGAATTATATTATTGGGTACTCATCGCAAACAAACGGCAAAATTAATGAAATTGGCTTCGCTTCTGTTTCAATCTGTCATGCGCTTAAACGAGAAATTCTATACAATGTTATTGAAATTAATAATATTGTACCTTCTTTATGTAATGTCTATTGGGACGTTCTTATGCTCGATAATTAATATTAAATTCATATCGAGCATAGTTATGTATGTTGGAGCGAAACAACGCCGTCACAGGCTAGCAGCTAGAGCGATAAAAACATTAGCATGACAGACACCACAGTTGCCCGCCCGCCCATCACGCTGTCGCAACGGTGACACAGAACGAGAACTTAGTATAAAATGACTTGAGCTCTCGGTGGTATTAGGCGGCAAGCCAAGTACCAAAATAGCGGTCAATATCGCTTCGTAACAAAAATTTCGATGCTTGTACCTAGCGACCTTTCTATATCTACGAGTATAACAAAATTTCTATTAGGTAGATATTATACTAACGACTCACCAAGTCCTTATGTAATTCTTTCGATATAAATGGAGTAAGCTTTGTTATACCAACGAATATGAAAAATATCCCCAAAAGGACAGATAAACTTCTTAAAACGATAGAGCCCATTTTTATTTTATCACTTATAATTATTATTAATAATTAATGCTCTTCTCAATTATCATGATGTCTCGACAGATTATTTTAATTTCACGTCATATTAAAGATTGTTTATATCGTACACTTCACTAGCACTTTAACAATAATTCACTTTGTGTTCTTTTCTTTTAATTAGAATAGTGCCGCAGCAAATACTATGAAAAGAAGCAAAGTGGAGACGCAAGGTAAAGACGCGATTCAGTTCACGCGCCGCGCCGGCGCGAAAAAATCTATAACGCTTGAGGCAGTGTTGCCAGATACAACATTGCGTTGCCCATTAGTAGGATAACATTAAACTTATCCACAATGTTTTAAATAAGTACCAAACAGAATAGGTAAACAATTGGAAAATAAGAGAAAAATAACGAAATAATTGTATATTGTAATTACACAGAATGACTTTACTTACAGTAAATTACATATAGGTCATAGTAGACTCATTTTTATTATAGATAACTTCTAACTAAATTACTACTTATATAGCCCTAACGTCCACTACTGAGACAAGCTATCGTATGAGATAAGGGATTCAGCTCATACCCCACCACGCTGACCTATTGCGGATTGGCGAAGACAGATGTGTCATTCTGTGAGAATTTTCAAGCTGCTAAATTTGGCCTCTACCTTAGCGTTTATCGTTTAAAGCCAGGGTTAACGGCTTAATGTGTCTTAAGCACGGAAGCGCCTAGTGCTTCTGGCTTTACTTCGGTGACCGTTTTTTGATTATCTTGAATCGCTTTATCATACTGTCAGTTATAATTAGGTATGTGATCAAAGACATATAACTATTAATCTCTTTGGCTGGTTGTGAAGTGTTGGAAAGTTGCGTAACACTTTATCAGGCAGATAATAATTGCATGTTTCGTCCATAGTAGGTTTCAATTTGTCATGATCAATGCCCGCATTGTTCCGAGACCTATTGTCGTATCCCTGCCCCGTAGGCCCGCTCAATTGTTATTCAAATCATACTTCTGCTAACAAAATATGGATTGTTATTATCTGCAATAAAATGTATGAATTTGAATTAACGCTTTCTATCGTTGATAAATCATGTGGTGCCTGCATACACTGTATTTCACCCCTTGGTGGAGGAAAATGGTTGGTCCAGTTTTATTCATGTAACATTGTACTGTTTTCATGTGAAACTCGATAAGGCTGACTTGCGTGGTATAATTTTACGTAGGCACATTTTATAGTATTGGATATAATTTTTATTATCCTACAAATTATTCTTCTAAGTCCTTTTGAGTGGCACCACTTCACGTCTTAGGGATGACAGAAAATAGGGGCGTGCTAGCTTTATTTAAAGCAATGTGAATAATAAGTATGTTAGTCCCCTCCCTTAATACTTAGAGGGGCGAAGCTGCGACAATTGTCGACAGGGACGACGTTGCCGGACTTAGTGCGACGTTTGTCCCCTAGTGCATTCCTTGCTTTATTAATTTCTGCACAGCTGTCAACTAAAACAGGAACATTACTTGGAACACCAATTTTTAAATAATAGGGCATCATTCAGTGTCTAAAAAGTCATAATTTAATTGGTATAAAAAGTAGGTAATTAAAATACAAATGTTTCCAGGAAAATATCTGTATATTTTCTTACTCAAAAACCTTTTAGTAAGGAACATTTAAATGAAAAAACTACTACAGTAATAGTTCACCAATTTTCATTTATTTGCTTACAATAGAACATCATCTTAAATTAATTCTATTACCATCTTGAACAAAATAAATAAAAAACAATTAGGAATAATAAAATCACAATCCTCTATAACATTTAATAACAAATTTAGCTAAAATAACTGTATATCACTAACATTAGGTATAACATTTTTTAAAACTTCTTTATAATAATCCATAAAACTAGACGATCCACAAATCAGAAATTGATCTCTTTCTGTTGCAGGTAGCAGGTCAGTAAAACAGTCTTTATTTAGTTTAGAATTTAATAATGGTTCTAGATATTTAAGAGAGTGAAATTGGTTATCACTATTATGATATATTTTGTACGAGAAATTCCAATAGCTCTTAAATGCATATAATTTTTCCCTAAATAAAATATTCTTTACATCTTTACAACAGTAATATAGTATCACTTTAGTCATATCATCCTCATCTTCTAAAATTTTCTCAATAATAGATATGAAAGGCAACAAACCCGTTCCTTGAGCTATCATAATAATTCTACTACATTTAGTACTAAACTCATATGCTCCATAAGGCCCGCGCCATAATGTAACTTGACCTGGATTTAAATTGCATAAATAATTTGAAACCACTCCATTATCATATTTCTTTACAATTATTAAAAAGGCAATTCCTTTTATAAATTCTTCATCTTCATAATAATAATTCTTTGCCTTAATTGGAGTATATGCACGGGTGCATGTACGTGTATCACTAGAGAATTTAATAAGAAAATGGTCTCCTGGGTTCCAAATTACCTTTTGATAACTTTCAACAGAGGCATGTTTGAAAAAAAGTAACTTGTGTGACACACAAATGTCTACACTTTTTTCAAGCTCAAAATGTGTAAACTTCAATTGTGATATCCCATTTTCATTCATATGAACAGTTTCGCCGTTTTCTAAATATTTTTTATATAGTTTTAATTGCCTTTCATAGACATCAAAAATACAAGGGTTACAACCACTGTTACAGCAATCATAGTCGTTGGGTTCGATAGGCTGCTTCATTAATGTTAATATGAAAGTATTTCGTTTCTAAATCGTACTGCTAATAATATCAAAATGTTTAGCTCAGTCTTTTCCACAATATGTTATAGCAATTTATTTAAAAGCACGTATGAATATGACTGGCGTTCGTTGCTGTGATAGATGGACGTCATCATGTCAATCAATCCTATAGACCCGACTATGAACGAACGAAAATGACGAGTGATAATAATTCGATTTTTTTTCATTGCGTATAAGGCTAAAGTCGTATACTATATTGCCTATTAATTTTTATTCAGTATCCACGAAGCACTTCATTCATTGCTTCGGCGAGAGTTTTTAAAAGATAAATCACATATTGAGCTAATTAAATGCAATATGACAAAGGATGACTTCTTGGCGGGAAAGTGAAGCGTCATGTCTGCAGTTTTGTTTAATTTTCTAAAATTTGTGATATTTCTTACTTTAATGTGTAATAACGGTGGATTATTAACCGTTAAATGTTTGTGAACATACATGAGTGTTGGTAAATCAAACAAAACAGTGCAACATCACTTTTCAAATTTTCTCTCAAGAAGTCCATGTGAGATCTCAGTATAGTCCCACATCTTTACTGAGGACTCAAGGGGCTTAGGGGAGGGTATCTCATTTACCATTTATCATTTTTATCACCACTCATTCTCATTTACTATGAATTATATATTATTAATATATCACTTACTTGACACTGGCTAAATGTGCTAGACGCACGAAGCCATTATTTAAAATAAAAATAAAAATGACAAAGGATATTTGGTGAAGTATAAATTATTATTTTAAAACTGCCCTGACATGGACTTTTGAAAAGTGATGTTGCACCGTCCACAAACACTTAACGGTTAATAATCCACCGTTATTACACATTAATGTTCAAAATATCACAAATTTTAGAAAATATAACAAAACTGCAGACATGACGCTTAACTTTCCCGCCAAGAAGTCCCAAATAAAAGTTCCTATTATTATGATACAATTTGTTTTATTTAATTTTTCATTAATAATCAAGTATTTACTTTTTTTTTTAATTTTATTTTACCACCTCATTGTTTATATAATGGCTTAGAATGAGATTTCTTACCGACTAATTCCGATTTATTACCCAAGTGCCCACACGTAACCGCTCGTTCAATATTTTTAATCGCCCATTTAATTATTTTCCTGCTTAATAATATATTCACAGCTCCATTTCATTTTGTTTTATTACTCAATTTTATTTTCTATTACTGCTTAGTTTTTACTGCTGAACTAGTTATTAAACGTTCTATTTATAATTTTTAACTTACCAAAACTGCTATTGACAACTGCCTATTTATATTAGTGCTATGAATAATGGCATATAAATTACCACTTTATAAACAAATGCATAAAAATAAATTTCATATTTTAAATTGGTAGAAACTTTAATTTTGTTTGCTTGTCCCTATTCGGAACATCCTGAGATGAGGTCAATGAGTTATTCTGAAGCAAAAAAAGAAATTGGCGCCAAGATTCAAGTTTTCCAGATTAATAACAAAGATTTTTCCTAAATTATTTACTGACATTAACCTACTTTGAGTTTTCTTATAAAATAATACCATGAAAAATGGTAATTTTGAGGTATTTTATGAATTATCTTTCAGTATATCAGCAAAATTGTTGTAAAAAATAAGTTTACAGCCATGTTAGCGCCCTCTACACTGACGCCAAATAAACGGCCGGTCGTTTTGCCGCCCGCCAATCCAGTCCGTCCGGCCGGTCCGCCATAAAATCCCTTTGGATTCCGCGATAGCGTGCCTACGCTGTAAAAACAATTTGTGAGTACTATTATTAATTTTATTTTAAATATTATCTTAAAATAGACACAAAATTCGTATTTATTAAATAAATATTTATGTGTGTGAAATTATCTGATAGTTTGTTAGCAAGTATCAGTTCCTCCTACGTTTCACTATTTACCAAGCCGACTCCATTTGTATAATGGCTTGGTTGATTTTGTTTTAGCAAATACCTTAAATCAGTTGTTTTTATCAATTGTTTCACAGTTTTAATCCTTCTGATTAAGTAGTAATTTTATTGTTCGTTATTTTTACCCCTACACCAGATTTTTGGCATTAAATATGGTATTCAAATTACTTAGCTTGGCATTCATAATCCGGCTGTTGGTCGTCGATCATTTTATTTAGATATTGTGTATTAACAAAGTAAATCGGTGCTGAACTCACTAACAGTATTTTTTCTTACAGTTAATTAATTTATGTTATTACAAATCATTTGCATATGTTGTACTTGCAGAATAATTGTGAGTCAAGTATTATTAGGTAGGTAGGTAAAGTAAATTTATAAATTATTCATAGTTATAAAAAAACCTATTTATAAGCTACGAGGAAAGTAGTTAAATTTTACTTCCTTATAATGTGATTGCTGCGTTATTTTAATTCTGTATACTAATTTCAGATTTTTCCTGACTACAAACTTAAAAAACAGTTAAGTGAAAATGTCTGATGACGGTTCTACAGCTGTTGAGAAGAAGGGACGTGGTAGACCTAAGTCAAATGGGACACAAGCAGTGAGTCTTTATTACATTGTTTACAAATCTTACATCTAAATTCTATTTACTGCGTAGTTACCTACTGTTCATTCTTATTTTTTTTAAGGAGGTTAAAGGAGATACTAAGAAAAGAGGAAGACCAGCTGCAGCTCCTGTTAAGGCAAAAGAGTCAACAAAATCCTCTGATGATGAACAGGCACCTGTAGCGAAAAGAGGAAGAGGCAGACCCAAAGGTACCAAGAAAAAGGCAGCATCCAAAACCAAGGTAACATCGTACATACTTCCTTAAACTGTAGTTAAGACTTATCTAATTAAACACTTGTTAACATTTATTATTTTTGGGCAGAGTGCACCTGTTGAGGGAAGAGGTCGTGGAAGGCCCCGCAAAGATGCGCCCCCACCCAAAAAAGATGCAGCTTCTACTGAAGAGGAACAGGAGGATGATGAAGAAGACGAAGGCTCTGACCAGTAAAATAAGTTTTATTATTTGTCATAATACACACATTAGTGTAATTTAACTGTCACAATAATTATTGTTGCTACTTCACCTATTTGTAATATTATGTGGTAGCATTTAGATGTGGACATAATGTGCTTCATAGCAAAATGTTATTGTGACAGTACAAAATTCTCAACCAAGATGGTCTACCCAAACTTTAATCATGTGAGAAACTGAGATTTAAACATGAACTAAATATTGGTTTATGATAGGTTAGCTGATGACATTTAATTCCATTTAATACTTACATGAAAAAGTGTTGGTTTGGCTTAGCTCTCCTTAGGACACGTACAACTTTAAGGTTATTATTTGTAAGGACTCTTTATAGATTTATTTGATAAGTACCTACCTTATTGTAATCTCTTGATTTAAAATATAAATAATTCTTACATTTTGTAGAAATAATAATTTGACATAGGTAAAGTATTATATTCTTTAATAAATATTTTTCAATTTCAATTTTTATATATTATTTTTCCTTTGCTGTTTGTGTAAGATAAAATAAAAAACATCTAATTTGGTAAAGAAAATCAATATTGTATTTTTGAAAAATAACTAGAAAATTTGCTGTTCTCCTAATATCATGTAGTAAGTACTAGTATGGCATTAGTGCCATTTTGTATGATTTATTTGTATTGGAGCAGACTGAAAAAATATTGTTTTAATGACATTTACTGTGTGTATGTGCGTGAATGTACAATTTTAGAAAAATATAAATAAATCTATGAACTTTGTGTATGTATTTCAATCCTATCCGCACCCAAATTTTCTATTTGCTAACATAGAGAAAAATTTCGAAAACAAACGAAATAAGCAAGTTTAAGTGGGACCAAAGAGGTTTATTTTAGAAATTGCAGTCTAGAATTAGCTAAAAACCTTTTTTCCATTTTGATGTACCTCAGCGTTCTTGGCTTGGACCTGAACCCGAAAAGCTTACTTTGTCTCTTAGAAAGTGAGAGTGCCCTCAATATGGTTAGGTGGTTTTAATAACTCCCGAGCTGCGCCCTCCCAAGTCCAAAGTCCCGCAGCGTGCATTCGCCGGTCTCTGAGTGTTACCTTCCCCTACCGGTTCCTCCGCCCTACCAGGAGCTGCTCAGCCCCCGGACCAAGGGGAGGGGAGATTCCGGCTGGTTTTAGGAACCTCCCTCATACTGTGGAGACTATTACTCCCCGAACTAAGATAGTTGATGCAATTTGGGAGGAAAGAAAAAGTTGGAAATGCGCAATTAGCTCATGTGTTTCCCTGATCATATAGGTACTTAAAAGCGGAGGGCGTGAAACGGCATTTATGCGGGACGTCCTGAGTAAAATAAAATATTATTATACTTTATTGTCTTTTAGATCAACTGGATCAATTAGATTCGTCAAATTTTTGCACACAAAAAATGGAAATAAGTACGTACCATCGTACGTATGTACCATAGAAGTACTATCATGAAGAAATAAAAGCAAATTGATTCTTTGTCAAGGTTTGCCAGTTTATCTGTCTGTTGTGGTTTTTTTGTCAAGTTTGTCGGTGACTCTTTATCGGGGGGATCTCAGTCAGCTTGTCGTGTTTCTAAAGGGGGGAGTTGACTGTCAGTCAGCATGTCGGTGACTAACGAGGCTTCCAGAAGGCAACGAGTAGAGAAGAATGCCTCAAGAAACTCATGTACTAAGTACTAAGGGCACCCAGAGTCGCCAATCTCTGGGTGTTACCTTTTCCCTTGCGCCTCCTGCGCCCTACCGGGAGGTACTCAGCCCCCCCACCACGACAAGGTGGAGACCAGTCGGGGGGGACACAACTATGTCCTTGCGTCAAGCTTCTCAAGAACAAAAAAAAGGGGTGGATCTTGCATATTGGTAAAGAAAGGTTTAGAATATAGAAAATTAACTTGTTTTGATAATTTTGCAATGTTATATCACTTTGAATGTTGTGCAATAAGTATAACCACAAATAATATTATAACCATATGTATATATAGGACTCCTTCAAATAAAAAAATACATATTGAATATAATAACATATCGATAAGATTTCGTGACTTACTTAGGAAATATAATTTGAATTTAAATAATCCCACTCAAGGTAAGGCATGCCTTGACTTAATAATTAGTAATATAAACAATGCAAAGGGATATATGTTATGCCACTATGGCTGTCGGATCATGATACTGCACAAGTTTTAGACTTTACCATAATGAATAAACAAGAAGTGCCAGACTCTGTGTTTATTTATAAAAGATGCTACTCGCAAGAAAATCTTGAAAGGTTCAAAACCACATCGGTAGTCTTTCGTTCTCAAATGAATACAAACAGACAGATCTTAATATAGCTTATAATGAATTTAATGAAATCTTAACTCTACTTTATAAATTATGTTTTCCATTAATAAGAATTAAGAGTAGGTCAGGCACTAACCTTCAATGGATTTCGAAGGGCCTTAAAAAGAGCAGTCTATCAAAAAACGCGCTTCGTTATAAATACTACACCAATAAAACTAAGGCAAATAAGGCTACGTACCTAAAATACAATGTACTATTCAAAAAATGCGTAAATTATGCGAAAAGAATAACCAATCAAAAATATATATCTAAGAGTAACAACATTTGCAAAGCAACCTGGAATGTTATAAAGTAAATCGGTAAATCCAGTAGTAGTAATACTGCATGATGTGGGACTGATGTGCTACTGATGTGGGACTATACTGAGATCTCACATGGACTCCTTGAGAGAAAATTTGAAAAGTGATGTTGCACTGCTTTGTTTGATTTACCAACACTCATGTATGTTCACAAACACTTAACGGTTAATAATCCACCGTTATTACACATTAATGTTAGAAATATCACAAATTATAGAAAATAAAACAAAACTGCAGACATGGCGCTTCACTTTCCCGCCAAGAAGTCCGTTAATAGTGTTTCAGAACAAAAAAAACCAACCCGATCTTACACATTCCCCAAGAAACCAATGACAGATGGCGCTAGTAGTACTGCAGGACAATTAATGCAAACAAATCTACATTCTAGGAGACGAAAATCTAAAAGGGCTATCCGCTGATCTCACAAATTCAAGACTTAACGAACAACCTTATAAAATCTACGCTCATATAATCTCTGGAGGTACTAGTACAGAAATGTTAAAGCATTGTAACTTCTTATTGGATAAGTTAAAGCCAAAAGATATTGTTATATTAGGCTTTGGCAGTCCTGACAAAAATATACATAAACTACACTCAAATATCTGTATTCTGTTAAATAAGCTATATAATGTTTCTGTCGTTTTGTTACCTGTATTCCAAAATTCGTACCTAAATACAGTAGGCTTAAGATCATCATCTTCAGATCCCCACTGAGTGACACGATGGAGAGTCCGGTTCACTTTGGCAACCAGGTCTTGCCTTTGCACTAGGATATCGGCTTGCTTTGCCGCAGGATGTCCCAAGCACCGCTCATGTACCGTACTGTCATCCGCATAACAATGAATATTGCCCAAGGACAACATGTCATTAATATGCAGAAGAAATAGGGTAGGCGAGAGTACCGATCCCTGCGGCACTCCGGCATTGACTTTGTAGAACTCGGAGGAACTGCCCTCATACAAGATACGAATCCTCCGACCTTCTAGAAAGCCAGCCACCCAAGCGCACAAGCGGGGCGGCATACCGAAAGCCGGCAACTTGGAAAGAAGGGAACGATGCCATACTCTATCGAAAGCTTTGGCGACATCCAGGCTTACGGCCAAAGATTCACCACGCCTGTCCATCGCTTCACCCCATGCGTGAGTAACGAACGCTGGAAGATCACCCGTTGATCGTTTCGGTCTAAACCCATACTGACGATCGTAAAGCAGAGAGTGATCTTCCAGGTAACGGATTAGCTGAGCATTTATCACTCGCTCAACCACCTTGCACAGCACAGAAGTGACAGCGATGGGTCGATAGTTGGCTAGATCCGAGCGATCCCCTTTTTTGGGGATGGGTTGTATGTTCGCCTCCTTCCAAGACACCGGCACAACACCGGTATCGTAAGACTCTCTAAACAATCGTGTCAACACAGGAGACAACTCAGCCGCGCATTTGAGCAGCACAATTGCCGGAACACCGTCCGGCCCGCTAGCCTTTCGCACGTCGAGCGACTGCAGCACGGCACGTACATCACACTGCCTGATACGAATATCAGGCATGGTGGACCCACAATGTTCTAAATTAGGTGAGGCAGCACCACAATCGTCGACGCGCGAGTTAGCCGCGAAGAAGCCAGCCAACAAGTTAGCCTTCTCTAGCGGCTGGTAAGCAGCGATCCATCTGAATGTTTTAGCGGGGGCAGCGAGGGAGAGCAGAAGTTGGCCTGCACAGCCTTAGCCAGTCGCTAATAGCTCCGACTACCCGTAGGGTGCGAGATCAACTTCTGCCCAACCCTCGCCACTCTTTGTGCATCTGCTCCAAGGAGAGACCTCCTATTAGACTTAGAGGCCTTGTTGTAAGCCACCTTTCTTTCAGGGTCGTTTCGTGCGCAGGCCCGCGTCCAAGCACGATACGCCGCCTGCTTGCGTTCAGCAGCTTTCGCGCATTTGCGATTGAACCAAGGCCGTTGTCAACCAATGCTGGCAAGGTCTGTATACGGAATATAATATTCCATACCCAATAAGATCTCGCCAGTGATGGCAGAGGCGCACTCCGACGGGTCCTTTCCAAGAAAGCAGCACTGGCCCCATGAGACGGATGCAAAGTAATCACGCATTCCGTCCCAATTAGCTGACGAGTAGTGCCACAGGCGACGCATGGTTTCCGCCGTTCTCGTTGGTCCAATGCAACTCGGTGCTGTGGAACAACCAAGCAGTGGTCAGACGAGCCGAGAGGTGCAAGCACCGACACTCTGTAACCTGCTGGGCGACTCGTCAACAGTAAGTCCAACAAGGAAGGCGCGTGACCTGTGATGTCTGGTATCCTAGTAGGCTGGACGGCGTTGAGGTTAGAATGGAGTCCACGGATATTAGTGAACTCCACCTCAAACAGCGAATTGGAGGTGGGAAGGGATGCCGCTGTATTCCCTGCATTGTGTTTTGTCACTGCCATTGGAAAAGGGGAAGAAGGGGACGTGAAAGAGGAGCTGCTACTGATGCGAAGTAAAACGAACAAAGCGAAAGTCATCCGCTTTAGCATTGGAAGAGCGTTACGACCAAACCCGACACGCCGGACGGAAGGGCCCCATACCCTCCCGGAAGTGGTCGCCGGGTCCCACCATTTCCGGTCACCAACCGGCACGACGATCCACTCCAAGATTACCTGGTGGGGCAGCCTTCCGAGGTGGTTAGCCCCGGTTGGGCCCCTGTACTATGCCGCGGGCGGCCAGCGGCACCACCGTTTCTACGAGTCTCCCTGGCCGGCGCGTCGAGTCTCGTCTCCCGCTCAATGCTTCCACGGCAGCACCCTCTGGTCCACTCCTTGCATCAATAGCCGCTCCCTTGGCTCCGGTAGTGCGGCGCTGTTTCCGGAATGCGACCTGCGACGAGCACAGATCACTTGGCGGGCGTACACAACCGCACGGTGGTCGATAACCGGGCGAGCAGATCTCTACCACCGATTGCTCAATTAACACCTCCCAGGGATCGCATGTAGGGTACACACCTACGGATGCGAGCAATTATGACCCCTAAAAATTACATGGAATTATGAAATAAATATTTTTTTTTACTTTTACTTTACTTTTTACTTTTAATAGGATTAGAGAAAACTATAGCCGAAATAAGTAATATTTTTTTTTCTTTTAAATAATGGCTTCGTGCGTCTAGCATATCTAGCCAGTTTCAAGTAAGTGATATATTAATAATATATAATTCATAGTAAATGAGAATAAGTGGTGATAAAGATGATGAATGGTAAATGAGATACCCTCCCCTGAGCCCCTTGAGTCCTCAGTAAAGATGTGGGACTATACTGAGATCTCACATGGACTCCTTGAGAGAAAATTTGAAAAGTGATGTTGCACTGTTTTGTTTGATTTACCAACACTCATGTATGTTCACCAACACTTAACGGTTAATAATCCACAGTATTACACATTAATGTTAGAAATATCACAAATTTTAGAAAATAAAACCAAATTGCAGACATGACGCTTCACTTTCCCGCCAAGAGTTCCTAGGTAATATTTTATTTTTCTTTAAAATAATGGCTTCGTGCGTCTAGCACATATAGCCAGTGTCAAGTATGTGATATATTTCATAATATATAATTCATAGTAAATGGAAATGAGTGATGATAAAGATGATAAATGGTAAATGAAATGCCCTCCCCTAAGCCCCTTGAGTCCTCAGTAAAGATGTGGGACAATACTGAGATCTCACATGGACTCCTTGAGAGAATTTGAGGAGTGATGTTGCAATGCTTTGTTTGATTTACCAACACTCATGTATATTCACAAACACTTAACGGTTAATAATCCACCGTTATTACACATTAATGTTAGAAATATCACAAATTTTAGAAAATAAAACAAAACTGCAGACATGACGCTTCACTTTCCCGCCAAGAGTTCCTAGGTAATATTTTATTTTTCTTTAAAATAATGGCTTCGTGCGTCTAGCACATATAGCCAGTGTCAAGTATGTGATATATTTCATAATATATAATTCATAGTAAATGGAAATGAGTGATGATAAAGATGATAAATGGTAAATGAAATGCCCTCCCCTAAGCCCCTTGAGTCCTCAGTAAAGATGTGGGACAATACTGAGATCTCACATGGACTCCTTGAGAGAATTTGAGGAGTGATGTTGCAATGCTTTGTTTGATTTACCAACACTCATGTATATTCACAAACACTTAACGGTTAATAATCCACCGTTATTACACATTAATGTTAGAAATATCACAAATTTTAGAAAATAAAACAAAACTGCAGACATGACGCTTCACTTTCCCGCCAAGAAGTCCTAGGTAATATTTATTAAAGGCTCATGTCCAAAGTTAACTTGCCAGCAGATAAAAATACTGTTATCATTGGTAGTAAGGAAATTAACATAAACTTTTGTATGTTAGGGTATATATATAACAATCACTATTTTCTAGATAAAAGTATAAGTTGTGACTTAAATTATATTGTGATAGGAATTTTTTTCGGTCCCAAAGAGATGATTACTTGTTTGTTGCTAGATTTCGAAAAGCGAAATATTAAAATATTAGGCAATGTCATGTCGTTATTAAATCAAAAATCCATTTTTGTTTGCACAAAACATGGTAGACATTTAAATATATTACTCAAGTTAAGTAGATCATCATCATAATCTCAGCCATATGACGGCTAATGCTCGAATGACTCGTAGACTTCAAAATGTATCGATCTCTGCATTGAAATATTTAGAATGGAAATATTTTTTAACGACTTACTAGCAACTTTGTGTGAGGCTTACGGCATTGTCATACTCTGTATTATGTAGTCTGTGACCATCTAGGATGCTATTCTGTGGCCGTAAACTAGCGTAAAAAGATTTGTCTGCGTCATAACGTCATTTCATAAAAGATTCGACATGACGAGGGTGTGATGCAAGTGATTTTAAAAACGTTACGCAAAAATTTTGTACTTTTATATTTATTATTAATAAAAAAAGACCAGGGGTTTTAAAGAATTGTTGTTCGAGTATAAACATATCGTAGTGTTTGTTTGACTGAACATAATTGTGTGTTGATAAGTGCCTTCAAGTTTTGACAACTGAAACTTTTGTGTGATAAACTGTTTCTGTTTTCTGTGTATTTGTGCATTTTGTGATAAAATTGTTGCAATGAGATTCTACGTGATGAGGATTGTACTTTTAAAAACAAGGTACATGTTACAATTTTCGTTTTAAGTATTGTTACATAGTTCCTAATTACCTGTGGGCTTAGGTATCGCATTGACATCATTGAGGTATCGATAGTTTGTTGTATTATGTGTTTATCATGTACCTATCTGTTAACATTTCATTTTTTTACCTCTCCCGCTGAAAAGTTTACGCTGATGTACATACATTTTACAAAAGACTTGATAACGACTCATGCGCTGAGTTTTGGGCATACAACCGCATTACTACGCAATTGGGATTATTTTGTTATACCTAAATTATGCATTAAATTCCATATCTTAAATTTACCTAATTCTTGGGTGGGTAGTTATTATATGGAAAAAAAAATAGTTTAGCATGTTAGAATAGGTACCTACTAATCATCAATTTATATTAATTAAACAATTTTGATAAAAATAAATTTTAGTGCAAATATTATTTATAAAACGGTTTTGCTATAAGTTTCTTTCAAATCAGTTATATTAACCTTAATACATTTTTTTTTCTAGTATTATAACATTCCATGTATTCTCTCCAGTTTCCCACACAGGATATATTCAGAACAAAGCTATAAACAGGTTGTATAAGTTGTAAATTGAATTGTAGACTTACTTTCTTAGACTTAGATTTACAATATGATTAACAATCAAATATAAATAAGTACTTAATTCCTGTATCAATATAAGAAAGAAAATTTACTATTATGATTAACAGTTATGGCAAAACTTACTATTTAGACAAAAAATAATTCTAGTACACTTTAAAAAGAAAGTGGTGGAACTCACTGAAATATTCTCCACATTATGCTTTTATAATTTTACCCACTGAGTTACAGTCTAGTACTTATAATATATAGTTAGATTATCAGTATGTACAAGAAGATGCCTGAGTATACAGGGTTATTCGTAAACCATCAACAACCTCGCAGGCACATTGTTAGGATGATCATAAGCAACCACATTTGTTCTACGGTTTCCGATACCTCAATACATTGCTGTGACATATACATTTGTAAGTATAGATTTCATTCATTCATATAGACTCATTTTCCCCAATGATTGTTTACCTAATTTATGACATGTGTACAGAGTTAACAACATTTAGAAGTCAAATAAATTGATATTTTTTTTGTTATAGGAGTCAAATGTGACAAATCATCAAAAGTCATAGAATAAATGTTGTATATGATATTCATTAAATAACCCTGTGAGGTTGTTGATGTTTATAAAATTTACCTGTTTGCAAATTCTAGGGGTTATGCAAATGTATACAAAATAGTCTCATATTTTTTATAGTGTTAAAGACATTATAATTCATGTTTTATATAAGGGAGGTACTAATTTTACACATAATTTCTTACAAAAAATACCGCTGTATTCCATTCATATTACTTGTTACAGGTAGAGGTTGTTGGCACTCTCTATCTATACCCTAAATTTCATATACTTTTTAAAAGATGCCATATAGTACGTACCAAGCTTCTTATGAAATTTAAGCAACTAATTTGGTTTCCAAGTGTAGGGATAGCATAATTGTAAATTTTTAGCCACAAGAGTAAATAGATCACTTTCAAAATAGATCATAGAAAATTGTTAAGTCCTATTTTATATATGTATACTTAAACAGTTTGATAAATTATTCTTATCATCAGCTCTCAATTATTTGATCAGAAAGTTTACTGGCACAAGATCTATACCTCATTAGAAGACTAAAACTCTCACTCTCACAGAGATTTCCAGATGCAAAGTAATCGTCCAGAGTACCTTTTTAGCTCAAACACTAATAATACTTTTTGGAATATAATAAACTGAACCTCTAAAAAATACTTTTTTGATCATCAAAATTACTGAGTGAGCATCTAATGAGGTGATTAGGTGCTCAATCAGTATTTTTGATGCACAAAAAGGTTAGGTTAGGTTGGCAATTTATTAATTTTGAAGACACGTTAAATAACACCCATACTTTTTTACCTCAAACACTAATAATACTTTTTTACCTCAAACACTGATAATACTTTTTACTTCAAATTTCTTAAAAATTTAAAAATAGAACTTATTCTATGTGGACATGCTATTAATTTAAAATATCAGTTTTAAGAAAAGCACTGGAAGTAAAAATCTGTATGCTGGTATCACTTGTACTCAACATAGTATATAAATAGATACAACAACAATACCAGATGCTTGTAACCTTTAAAATAGATAGATAAAACATTTATATCCTTTAAATAATGCGAGTTACATAAAAACATATCCCACAAAACCGTTAGACTGGTTTGTCTGTGGGTCACAGTCTCTTTTATACTAATAACAATTTTGCACTTACACTAATATAGTGTTTTCTAAAATGTCAGCGCTTAGCTCTTAGACTTGAAGCAATTTTTTGTCCTTTCCACCGTCAACTCATCTCCTAAGGTTGTGGGTTTAATATCCACACAGGGCAACATATTGTGTTCATGAACATATATATTAATCTGGAATATTTATGGGGTCTCATATTCCGTAATCCAAATTGCTGATGCCACACAGTAGAGCACCTTTTATTTTTTTTATTCTACACCAAAAATAACATTTATACTCCAAAATACAAATTAAATTAAATTTCAAGAGAAGGGCCACCAGGATAATGCTAGGACATGATGTACACCAAAATAATAACTATAGAAGAAAACAGTTATAAAAGCGATTCCTTTGGCGCCCTTGTCGCTTACAGCGATTTATTCCAGACAACTTTTGCGCCTGAAAGGCAGGCAAAGTATTGCGCCTGAAAGGCAGGCAAATTATTGCGCCTCACGCGAAATCTTGGTCGTTTGCCGATATATATGTTTTTTTATCGATGCAAGATCTTTGTAGGATAAATTCTAGCTACTTAGTCTTTCATATAGGTAAAAATATATCCTTTAAAGACCTTTTGTTTGAGGTAGGTGGCATACACGGGACCAAGCATCAGTGTCGTACGATACTTCCATACAAATTAGGCTCTCTATAATATAGTTATAATGTGTGCGAGTATCATCATGACATCAAATACAACAATACATTGTAGAATTAACTATGTGTTATTAAATTTATTCACGTGTTACACGCACGGAAGTTTGCGCGTTGGAATTTCGAGGGAATTCTTTATCGTCATGGGACTCATGAGACGTCACTTGACGATTAAGAAGCCTGACAATAGGCGCAATATCTTTTAAATAAAAGTAAAAATTATTGAAATAAAACCTATTTATAAATTAACTTTAACTTAAGCCGAGAGGAATGCCTTATACACCTGGCAACGACCCTAAAGAACACGGTTCCACTAGATATGAAGGTACGAAACTGTATGTTTCTTAATTATTTTTGTTATGTGACGGTAATGACCACATCCTAGCAGATGGCAAGCGTTCGATGCTGTAAAGTAAGAGCGCTCCATATCACCTCTATAACAAGCGCAAACTATTTTAACTTTATGAGAAGTCTGGTAAAGCTATAGCTTGCCATTCAACTGCCTAAACCCAATAATTAACTTGATTGATTCAATTGAGTTTTAAATTTTAAAATTCACTGATTGTGAAACTCACTGTCTGCTTTAGAATTTACGTCAGTCCTTAACGTTCGTAAGAAAAGTTCAGGAAAGTTATAAGACCGTCAATAGCCAGCTTAAGCAGAAGATGGGCTTTATAATCGAGCAATCCAATTGGTGAAACTCATACATATACATATCTACGCAGCTTCGTACATCTTTAGTGGAAACACACCTTTATAATTAAAATAGCTACATTTTCTTTCTATGTACCACCACCTGACAAATAAATTAAAACTCGATAGTATTTGACAGAACTTCTTTTTATGTGTTTAAACATTAAAATATCTTCGCCTTGTTTATGTCCAGGGAATAAAAACTTGAATGCACAGGTTTTAACCATAATTTATTATGCATGTCAATATCGAATTATAAGATATTGAAATATTCACTTTCTTTTTACCCGCGCGGTAAATATTGCACATCGACCTTTAAAAAGGAATTAGGAAGGGAATTATGAAGCGCTTTAAAATTCACGCGGGAAACAAAACTACAAATAATTACTTAGTTCTGAATTCAAATTGTAATAATAATTGATAGACATGGAAATTTGTATTAGTTTATTCAAAAATTCGATGATTATCGATGTGTGTTAGCTGGTACAGTTTTTTTCATACAATCATGATAACACTACAAACGCTAGGCGCCACCCATTTACTATTACATTTATAAACAGTTCAATAGAATTTACATAATACTTACGTTTTCATGGAGTAAAAATAATCTTAGTTCATTATGTCGAAGACAGTCCTGATTTGTAAACGAAATCTTTGTGGGCTTAATAACGCAGATATAAAACTAAGTTTTATTCCAATTATATTTAATTGGGATGAAGATGAAATAGGATTACAAAATGTGGGAGACTATCATCTGGTGGTAGAGTTGATTTTACTGTTTTTCCGACGAGTATGGCGTCGTCGGCGCGTGCTCTGAACTTTAAGCCTCACTCAGAATCGATCCTTTTAGTTCATATCCTAACATTATCCCGGTTGCCCTAGACTTACGCTTAGACCCCCCCCCAGACCACCTTGACGTGGTGGGTCTAGACCACCACCACCACCTAGTCGTGTTTACCACCTAGACTGCATAAAGAACAAAGGTTCTTGGAATAAATCTACCGGTTGAAGTTGTCGTATATGACTGTGTATATTAATTATCTAATCTCTTAAATAAATTTGCTTGTTTCAGATTATAACATGCCGTAGATGCGCTGCTCCCAGCGGCCAAGGACAATAATACTCGATCTAATTGATATTAATAAAGTAAGGAAATTGTTCTTTTATTACTAAGTTTGATTACACATGCAAGATTTCTTGAGAAACATATTTTCTTAACTAAAATTTATTAGTCTTTATCGGGATTTTGTCAGCAGACTACGAATATAAAAAAATCTTTGATATTGTCGTCAATTAGCACTCCGCTCCTGAGGTCGTGGGTTCGAGTCCCACACAGGATCTTTGTGTGCAATCCATGTTCATGCACACAATGTTCCGGTCTGTATGTTTTTTATGTATATTAAGTAAATATTTACAAAAATAAAAAGGCATTTATGTATGTTTCTCCGTTATTCAGTATCAATAACACAAGTTCTTAATTATACTTATCTTGAAACTTAATAATTGATGTAATTGTCATCAACACAACCAAAAATCATGAGCTCTGATCATTAACTAAGGTAAGCACTCATATACTCGGGAACAAACACGGAACACAACAAAATTTTAATCACAAAGAAAAATCCTCAAAGTTTATATCGACACTACTACCAGTATAAAAAAGACCAGAAAGTCGACGAACTCTGATGTACCTTTACTAGGTCATACACATAATCACAGCGAGTAAGCTATGGAGTGTCCTGAATATTTAAGTAGTCTATTAAAGTAGTGTGTTTGAGGCCTGGCCTCGGTTTTAAAGCGCTTTTCTCTCGCTGATTGCGTCTTTTTACTTTCTCACGACGACGCCCGGTGCGATGGTTTCACCTCGGCGGAGAACTCAAGGGACGGCTTTATCAACATACCCGCCGGCAGTCACTTTTCTTTAAGATTCCGAAACGCATTTCTTAGGACAACGTAGTAAGACTTCACCTACCTACATCTACTGTAAAGAAAATTCCTCATTAACGACATCGACTTTAAGTTTGTGTTTTAGGGTTCCGTACCCAAAGGGTAAAAAAGGATAAAAAAGACCCTATTACTAAGATGCCGCTGTCCGCCCGTCCGTCTGCCACCAGTCTGTATATGAAACATGATATTCAGAAAGATAAACGTTTTACAGATGATGTTATTGCCGCTATTGCAACAAACGTGAATTTTTGCTCGTTTTGGCTCGATATTGATAACGGCAAGAGGAAGCCGCTTGAAATATTCACAGAATATTTCGTTAAACGCTCTCTTTAGTTCCCAAAACCCTAGATGAATACAATGCCGATTTGAACATTATATTTAACAAGAAATAAAATTCAGTAGCATTGTTATACAAAATAAACGAAACCCTTCGTGCGCGAGTCCAATTCGCACTTTGCCGGTTTTTTTTCAATATATCGAACATTCACTGGACATTTCTAATGGTAATGTCCAAAAAATATAGCTTTTTATAATTATGGCTTTGGAAATGTCTACCTGAAATTTGCTATCTATATATACAAAGCTTCATTCTTATCGGTCTAAAGGTTTCTTTCACACTTCTTTTGGTTATATTAAATATTATTTACACTCCATTATGTTATTTTTTTTAAAGAAATCTAAAGTAACTTTTGATAGATATTCTTTGAAACTCTGTTTGAGGATTATTGTAATACTGCTATAACTACTAGTTCGATTAACGTAGTTCATCGCGGCCCACTTGGAATACGAATTTTAAGATAAAATTTAGGAGTCCTTAGGGTTACATTTTTTGACCTTGTAACTTTAATGTTTTCTTAAAGTATTAGTAAGCATTATAGATACAGACTACGAATACACAAATTACAGTGAAAAGAAACAGCCATACAAATAAACGGTCGGCAAAATAGTGAAGTATCGGGTTAATTTAGCGCTGTTCATCTAACTTTCACGATTCCGCCGGACAGTAAAATGGTATTTACTATAACCAGTTTGGTTCGCCACACATGTAGCTGCACTAGCCAACTAGGCCCCAGCGTGACTAGCTTTCATTTGTTCCCTAAGAGCTAGATCAGGATCATGTTTCATCACAGTCTGTCGCTTTAAATAACGGTAGTCACGGTTTTATTCCGCGAAATCAAGTACGTAACTGTAACTGTCACCAGACTCATCATCAGTCATACAATACTTTCAACTGCGTTTGAATATAATAAAGATATTAATCATCTACCGCCGTATTTGATGACAATTACATAACTTTAGAGCACCTTGTAATCTAAATATTTGCTTTCAACGAATGGAATTAATAACATTTAGAGTTGATAATAACATTTTTACTTGTATTACACGTTCTTTAGAAAAATTACAACTTTAAAATTTACAATCGAGGATGAAAACTTCCGAGATGACCCCAACCAGCTCGGCAGTCGGTCATCCCCCTGCACTCCAACATGACGTGGCAGTTGTTTTATCGGTTTCTGTAAGTTCGAAAGACGCAGATGCAGTTTAGGTATTAGCTATTAAATGCTAATTTCGGAGAAAAGAAAATAGTAATTTTTGCAAGGTAAAAAGAGTTAATGCCCTGCTGTAAATAAATTTTATATTGCCATAACTGTCTTCTTTTTGTTCCACGTACGGGTGCACAAAATTTTTATCAGTCTTGTGTTGGGTCGGAGCTGATATCCAGTTTCTTCCGACCACTTTCTCGTTGTCTACGTCCCGTTCTAGCTTATCGTATCTGTTAAGTAAGCTAAATTAGGGGATTTCAAGTTGATTATTTAAGACGCCACGTGGTGCTAGGGGTGTATACTCAGCCCGAGAAAGAAGATATCGGTGGCGTGTGCGTACAGTACTTACGTTGTACGGGCCGCGTCATTGAAGCCGATTGCCTCTAATTCAATTATGCTGCAAGTGGAACGCGCAGCTCGCTACACACCGGCCGCCCGTTGGCTTCGCCTTGCACTCTCTACTTTAACGTATTACATAAACCAAATATTTGTGTAGAGAAACTCGTACTATAATGAGCTACTCGTGCCGGTGTTATGAATGAAAATTTTGCTAGTACGTTTTCGTAGCTTTTCATAGACATTATCATTTGTAGAGTTTCACTAGTCAGCTAATTAGCTTAATAGAATTATCACTTGTTTAATTATCTGATTAGGAACTTGATTTTTTAGAAAGAAAACTTAATTTACATATTAATTGAATTTGAAGTTGGTTACTAAGTCCTGGCCAACATTGTAAAGTAGCTCGCGCCCGAGACATCGGCTGCAGCTGCGAACAAAAGGAAGGAATAATTGAATTAAGTAACTAAATAAACTGTTGGTTTGCAAGGTGAACTTTATGTCTGTACTGTTATCAAGATTGTTTCAGCGTTAGTGCTAAGAAAAGACCAGATAGAATTTCTTTCGTATTTTTCGTCTGTTTGTTACTATTTCACTAAGAAAGTACTGAATAGATTTAAACAAAATTTTACTCACAGATATACTATGGGTACAAAACATGCAAAGCACATTTTATCACTGAAAAATAACTAATTAAAAACACGATATATCACATAACACTATACAATTTTACGCAGGCGAGCGAGATGCGCTGGCGGAAGTTAGTTGTTTATTATTTTATTACATCTAATGATATTCCAAACTTATGTCTACTCAATCAATAAACCCGCCGGCAACTTCCTATGCGTGCCCCATTTCTCCCCCTCTCGAATAAAATTTGCAGGCACATTTTTCTTTTAAATATTTATTTGTTAAATTTTATCCAAAAGTTAGTAGACTTCAGTTACCTTTCGAAAGATACCTCGATTGAGCATCTTTTGTTACATAATGCATTTAAGGCTAATATTACTTATCCGATCTTAGTGTCTTGATCGGCTGAATTATAAAAATTACCTAACCGTTACCCGGCTGCATCGTCAATGCGTTTAACAATGGCCCGTAATGGCAAGGTAACACGCTTGTCTTCAAATACAAATGGCGTAAGAACAGTATTGTTTCATTTGATATTTTCTCTCGCTTTACATACCTACTAATTTTAGATAGTTACAAAAGTCATAATAACATCGGTCAATCAAAACAAAACAAAAGAGCTGTATTAAATTGCAAACGTTTCGTTTTAAATATTTACTTACCTAAGTATCTATTACCGAATTGGTTACGTTTTTAAAAGTTCTTTTGTTGTCTCCTAGAGCTATTTCGTATTTAGGGTACCGTATTCAAATATGTTATCATTATCACTGTATGTGGTAGTCTTTATGGCCAAGTGAGAGGTTCTTTTGGGCGACTTGAAATTTGCAACAGTAGGACACTACACATCTGCCTTCACCAGTCCACGTGTCTTGGTATGATGAGGATTCTTACATTAGTTTGTAAGAGTAGGCATGTTTCCATTAACACCCCACGTGTTAATGTGCTGCTATGATAATGTTGATTCATATAGGTAAAATTTAAACCATCGACCGACTGCCATATCATCGACCTCAAACATAAAATTTAGGTCGTAGAACAGAAATATCTATTGATACCGTCTGTGATCTATGGAGCAAGTCAAAAATATAGCTTTTTCAGTATGAGGGAAAACGTTCGAATATAAGTGTACTTTGTTTTTGTTTAGGGAATGAGGCCAAATGACATTTTCCGTGTCAGGTATACCATTGAAGGGAGGAGCTGCGTGAGGTGAACGTTTCTCATTACATGGCATCGCCGTGCCAGGCTCCGAGCGGCTCCCGTACGTGCCTGTGGTCGATATAACATGTCAGTTTTCCACTCTACCATTACCAGCCCCTTTCTGTTGTGAATGAATCGTTATTTTGGTCTTGCAAATCATTATGTACAAGCGTTGATCCTGTTTTCATTGAAAGTGAATGCGCTTACGGTCATGGTCGTGTCAAACGCAAAATGTCTGCGAAGAGAATATCGTATAGTTCTATGCGTCAGAGTATCTTGTAGTCGTGTTATATAGTCGTGTTATATCACGGCTGGGTAGGGCCCGAGACTTCTTTTATCGAGATATAGACGTGGTATTTGCGCAATGATCGGCGAAGTGCCAACTAAACCACCAATGCCAACCGATGCTTCGTCCTCTCTCTGGCGCGCCGGAACGAAACCCGACTACTAACATTGCCCTACTATCACTTCACCAACTCGCTCTCTAATCTAAAGCTATTTAATATCACCGTTGACAGTATGTGTCCAATTTCTTAAATTTAGTTCATTTATCTGGTGATCTGTAGACGAAAGAGAAATAAAAACATAGGTATCCATTCGGTGTAATTTGATTCTTAAAATTATGTCAAGATTGTCAAGCAAGACCGTGGAATGTTTGCTATAGTCACGAGTCGTCGGGCAGGTGTGGGTATCTTTAGCGGAAAATATTAATATCACAAAGGGTCAGCGGTTACGAGACGTTTATTGCTAAGTTTTAGTTAAGTAAAGTATCTGTATTATTGTAAGATAACAAAATACTTTTTCGGTCATTGTTTTACATAAATACTGAGGCTGTTGTTAAAATTGTATATATTGTTATCTTCGTAAGTACTAGCAAACAAAAGTTACCACGCGAGTAGGTATTAATACTACGTATTAATAACTTGTAGGCAGAAATTTATAAAAATAGTTGTGTTATTAAATTTACAATCCTAACAAGACCAAAGGAGCCCAAGCCAACCTCACCTGCAAGTGGTGCACCTGCCGATCAACGAACGAGGCTCTGGTGAGCAAAACAGTGCCCGACAAGCTCGCCACCTATTACGTGGGACCAACTTGGCGAAGTGTGGGCGTATTAATTAAAATGCCTCTGCCTACCCCTTCGGGGAAACAGGCGTGAATGTATTTATGTATTAAATTCTAAAGGAGGTTTTTTCAATCTCCAGTAAAATTATCATCGAATATATATAAAATGCGCTAAGGTTATAAGAAGTAATGTATGAATATTCGCATTGGCAATGGCAAGGCAAGTAGGTACGCGACGTTGCAGGGTGCAGCTCGACGTTCGGTGGTCGCCGAGGCTCGCGTGCCTTCAATGTGAGTCATATTACGGCTTTGCGTGGTGTTCCTTTGCATTCCTCGTATTAATGCCACGATATGAATACTCATACAAAAACAACAGTCTTAACTAGATGTAATTCTATTTTCTATCTATCTATCTTCTTTATACATATTTCTTACATGTTTTGGTTTTGATTCACATGTATGATTCATTGATGTACAAAAAACTGTTGTACAGTAAATGTGAATCATTATTAATTAAGCATGACAGAGGTTAGGTCAGTATATCTCGGCTCTATTCTTAACTCTGCTTCCTAAGGTCGTGACTTTGAATCCCACACAGGACAAATTTTTGTACGCATAGCAAAATAAATATTTGTTTTATTCTGGGTGTTTCCTGTATATTTTGAATTAAATAAATTATTTCAGGTCAATTATCAATTAATAATACTTAATTATAGAAAAGTACTCTATTATGGTATGGTATTATCTATAATGTCGCAAGCTGCATTCGTAAGTTTAGTAATAAGTATATTAGCAAAAGAGCAATGGTCTGTCGACACGCTCTCCATCTCCACATTGTTAAAGGTGATCTAAAACTTGTCCGTCCACAAACGAGAGCACCGTTGATACGGGAACCCGTTTTGTAATGTTAGCCGTGTCGTTGAGATAAGGAGTTGCCACGAGAGACGCCCAGTGATGATGGTGTCGTCAATTAATATGGCGTGACAAACTATAACATAACAGTACAGACGTGGTACAGTGGCGTTGCATAACAGACATGAGAGCCTTAACACAACGCGCCGTTTCTCAGGATGAGGCTGCGGCCGCAATAGCCTGCGAATTGCGATTTGTTATGCGAGCAAGCGATTAAAAGGCGTGTAAAATTTCAATATCGATTTTTTTTGTATAAACAGGACCAGCAGAGTACAGGAAGCTGTAACTATAGTACGAGTATCAGATTCGATTAGTTTAAAATATCAGCGAAGTTAAGGAAATCAATAAAAAAAATACGTAAAAATAATTTAAGTAGAACCAGAATTCATGACTTCGATTGATTTGGTCAGTAACCGCAATGACACATTGTTGACTTGTAAAAACGATCACTTTCGACGTCACTAGTTTTTCGTTTATAACCTTTCAAGCCAGACAATTTAAGTTTTTTTGTTTTTAGTCTCGTTTAACAGACTACCAATGTGATTATGTGTGTGTACTCGTTTCACTCTCCTAGTCGCATCGCATGGCAACTCGACGCCTGTAAGACATATATTTGTTTTTATTCCAACCTCCAGAGCCACAAGTCTCCATTTAAAATAAATATTTTCTTTGACTCTGCAACCTCACAAACTACGAATGTAGTTATGTGAGTATACTCGTATTACAACTAGCTGCCTGTGGTGTAGGTAACCCTTATTTGCCTTTAATGTTAACCTTGCAAGCTACAAATATCTAGACAAATTAAATTTGATATTGTTTCCTATCTCCTGCCAGTTGTTAGCCATCTCACGTACGATACTAATCCGTTTAGCACTCCGTCGCATCGCTACTCGCTGCCTGCGTATCCGCAGCGAGGAGCGGGTCTCGGCCGCGATAATGAAGTGAATCGCACATTCGCACACATCAGGTTTCACGACTACCATAACTGGAGTTGGTTCAAACACGCGATTGTATGAATGTCGCATCCGCATCTTGACTTAGTGCACCTTGCGTACTCGCCTCTGTACTTAGGCAATTCTACAAAAACTGTGTCAATTAAATTAAACTTCGGCTTAAATATTTGTTTCGTAGATGAAATAAAGGAATTGAAAACCCTTGAAGTTATTTTAATATGCACACGTTACAAATTCCTATGTTCCAGACTGTTAGAATAGATACTAAACTAGCCATCGCCCGAAAGTTCATCTACCTAGCTTGCAGAAAGTGTGCAAAATTTGATAAATATGTCATTTAATATCTTTCCTGGTAGATAACTTCATTTACCCTTATCTATCCTCATATTCACCCTCTTTCCACCGCCTCGTCTTCGTATTACCAGTGGAACGATCCGGATATAAATGTGTTCTCGTGAATTTACTTCTTTTCGTCCTATGTGCTACGCATGTTAGTGGGATGATCAACTTATAAATAAATATTATTTTTAAAGAAATAAAAAAAACATATCGCATACTTTAATTATTTTTTATAGTAAAATAAATTGAGATATTCCCATACCCCATAATAATATATTAGTATATTACATTACACATTAGCATTAACGATTTGGTATCACTGTGTTTTATTTAAAATAGAGCACCGAAATATCGCCAATGTCAATGGCATAGCATAAAGTGGTAGGGTCATTTACTAAGCAGCAAGCCCTTGTTGAAAGGGCGCCGATGTGGGGTCGCGGATAGGTCCACTTGTCACGCCCGTATGCACTTGCAGCGGGGGTCGCTACTCGAACTTTGTTTTTGCACCCATACGATTAAACACTACACTTTCCCACGCTCCGCTTAATAGAATCAACCTGCTATGGAATGTGTACGAAGGTAACTGTTACATCTTGTTATTTAACTCGTATCGGCGATGTTTATCATACTGTCGATAAGTGTTTAACTGTTCACCTCACACAGCGAATTTTACTCTTTAGGAATAATGTAATCAAATAAACATCAACTTCTTGACAACGAAAACAAGTGTAGGAAAGTGGCATACCGCGTGAATTTCCGTACTGATTCCTAAATTCCATAGATACCTCTAGTGAAGCTTCCACTACTTTACTGGGGTAGATAAAGATATATTTAATTGTTCTAAACATGTATAAATTATAGGAAATGCTTATATCCTATAAAAGTTCTTAGTAGTTTCTCTTTTAGTGTCAACATGCTTTGCCATAAGTGACGTACAAATGATTAAGATATAAATGAATTACAATAAATTTCATGCAATTAAATGTCATAATAATAAAAATATTATAATGTCTGTTAGTTTTTTAAAGTGTCCTTTAAGTACTGCAGTCATAATAGCATTTATTTAAGTTTTTGTAGGACACCGATTTCACTCTGACGGACTTGGCTTAACTGTGACTAGAAAAACAAAAATGCTCCATTAAGTAGTTTTTATTCGTAAATAAATTAATTTATCAAATTACTTGACATTTGACAAAGACTCAAAACCAGTGAGTCCATATTCGTAATTATAGTTGAGAACCTACATGAAGTTGGTGAAGAGATATTATTGCACCTCGGAGTTCGATATTATGTTATTATGTCCCGGATTCGTCGCGTTGCGGGGAGAAGTTAGTTCCTTTATTAGGGACTAATGGTTGTAGTTAACTTTTGATGTAACTCAACCACTAGTAGCGCTGTACAATAAGGACAGCCAAGAATGAGTAAATCACATAATCAAGTGACATATTGTCTCCATATAATTTATACCATTAGACACTACGCCCAATGAAATAACTTAAAATTCAAGGTTTCAGACTAAGAACTTATCCATCGGTTCGGTTCGTACAGCGCTAGCAGTCAAGCAAGCTATAATCCGCGTGAACCACGGGAGCTATGCAAAACTGGATAAAAGACAGCGGATATCTATTTCCAGGGTCTCATTCCAGTTGATTACGTGAATTTGCCGTAAAACAGTCGGAGTTACATTTCCCAGTGATAGAAAAAGTAAAACGTTTAACTTTAGTCAGGTTACGTCAGATTTTTTTTTATATGGTTAATGTTTACAATGGCAAAAAGTATGTGAAGCTTTTTTTCAAGTTTCTTTTATCGAGGTGAAGGAATGTTGGATGCAACAAGTTTACTGTTAATTTTGAAGCTTTTGAATAATAAGGTGGCATCTGTTAATAGTGCATATTGAAAACGGCATTTATTATTAGAATTATTATTGCTAGTAATGGCAAAGCTTTCTATCATTTTAAAGGATTATTCTAGCCCGGCCTCTAGCCGTTCGGTGACTCTGGTGTCACCACAGGAAGCGGCAAGGTCGGCGTCCAAGCGTGAAGTTGCGGCACGATTGACAGCTCCTTTACGATGGTTTTTTGCATTTAAACCTATTGCCAGCTAATATTAGTATTAGTGAAAGCTTTTATTCATATGTCAACGAGTCCGAGGGTAAATATTGTGGTGTTTCTATTTCCTAATCGGATCTACTCGACAGAATATCGATATCCCTTCCGATTCGAAAAAAGTGAACTGCGTTACAGTTAAGCTCTCTGTTTATTTGTACAAGTCAACGATCCGTGTTTTGTACGGTTGGCGGTTCCTCGTTCATGCCTAAGTGTATGTGGCTCATAGTCATGAGTAGCAGCCAGCTATGGCGGAAGCGAGGCCAACCATAACAACGCTGACGGCTGTTTCGGTAACTGACGGCTAACACTAATAAACTGGTTTCGGATGAAAATTTAAATAGGAACATGTTTCCGAGTAACGCAAAACGTTTGGCGTACCGAGCGTACGTTGTTGCAGTGCAGGGCCTGCGTGGAATGCAGCGCGTTGGTGCCAGCTATTAATGAATGCCGAGTTTAGTTACTGACGAGTGCGCACCGATTAATATTTATATACAATATTACATTGTTCATCAGCTACATTCAAATTCTATCCTTTACTAAAGGGCAGGGCAACTCTGTAAAGCGAGCGTTTGTTACCGACTTAGATTGCCGTCTTGGAATACTTTACTTATATTGCACCGCTGCTGCATTATAAATGCGAGCTAATTTTAGTTAGAACGATTAGTTGCCGGTAAAGTTACCGATATTTACAGGGGCACATTAAAACTGTCCGATATTTACAGATGATGTCCGGTCGTTCTACGTCGGCCGAGCCATATGTTTACGTTATAAAATGGATTCTGTAGGTGCACTGGCGTATGATATATACCAGAAAACCGCCCACTTTCAATACTTTTTTGTAGTGTATATTAATAGCAGCTTTTGTGTGATAAGCCGTTTTCGATTTCTTTCATAGCTACGTTTACACTACGTAATCTGTAATGTTTAATGTACAAATCGTCATGGGAATTAAATTTCGAGTCAAGTCATAATTGAAAGTACCTGATAAGTGTGCCGGCGTGACCCACTTTTTTGATTAGCATGAACAAACTGTTGCCTTAGAAGCCGTTTGATTCAACAGTTTCACGATGCTTCTTTTGTTTCGTAAGGTGGGTAACGCACCGATAGTGCGCCTTTTGCACCTGAAGATGTACCTACTTATAGTTCGATGAATCATCTCTTTGTTGGACCACGACACGAAAACCGTTACCGTTTTGATTACGCATGAACGACTGATCCCTGAAATGGGCCCCTACACATACAATGTGTGCCTGTGACCTCCTCCGTGCATTGTGAATCATTATTTTTTTGATATATGAAGGTCTACTTACATCTAATCCATATTAATGCAAAAAATAATGTAACTTAGTCTGTGTGTCTGCTACGCTGTCAAGCTATGATTGTTGATTTTGGTTGATTCACTAGGGACAGGTATTTTGGAAGAATTATTAACTACTTGTGTCTTTAGAGGTTGAACGCCTGGACTAATGTGGTTACAATTCCTTTTTAAAAATGCTGAACCCTCAAATATCTAAGCATATATGAGCAGTAATAAAGTAAATAAAAGACGGCGATTAGTATAACCCTCTGTTTCTTCACAGAAGTCAAAACAGTATATTTCGTCATAATACATTGGTACTGTTTTATTTATCGCAGTGTTATCTACGTTTATGCCTGGAGATAAAATAATAACACAGCCGTATTAAATTACCTGTTTATGTGTTATATGGATGGGTGCGCCACTTCATTACAATCTACGACATTCATATATTTTCTACATGGCATGGGACACCTACTCTATTGTGACTCTTTCTGTCTATGAAAGTCGTTGGACATTAGGGTCCTATATATGCTGCGTTAGTCTTCAAAACTAGCCCAAAATTCAGGAATTTCAGATATAAAAGCAAAAAAGCAGAACTTAAAAATTACAGTAAACGACTGTGATCGTGTAGAATTGAGCTGCAGAACTGATTATTTTGTTGCTACGATTGGCATTTAAAAACATTAGATAGCAGAATCTAATGGAAACAGGGCGGGCTTTTTGCCACACATTTACACAACGACAGTGATTGTATTGTAATGTACGCCTTAAATTAGATGGTACGACCTTGTCTCTTCAGGAACCGTACCACCTAATCTTTTACTTGAACAACCATTGATGGGTTCTGTCAATGAGTCACATCGACTGTGCATTTGAAACGGTTGATGGTGACCTTACAACTGTCAAAGTTATGCCGATTTTAATAGGTTATGATTATGATGTATTATTATGAATAAGATAATTTGTAAGATTTATGTGTAATAGTTGCAGTTGTATCAAAACATGAAGTTGTGGGAACGAATGTTGTGGGAAAGACAACGTTCTGTCTGATGATGGACATGTATGTTCCAGGTGGTGTTGATGCGGTGACAGGATGGACGCGGCGGATAAGCGCATGCTGGAGCGCGAGGCGCTCCGCACCATGATACAGCAGTGGAACGCCAACCGGCTCGACCTGTTCGAGCTCAGCGAACCCAACGAGGTAAGATTCCTTCCAACCACATATTAGAGGAGAAACATTTTACCACAGCCTTGGCTTACGCACACGTCATAACAGTGTAGCATCTGTAGACTCCCTTACTAGGACTATAAGTATTAGTTAAATAAGCGACTTGTGTACGGTCAGCCATCTTTCGAATGCATTGGTTCAAAATTATCTTTTACTTGGCCGTAAGGCGCGTACAATTTTAAAAGGAGTTGCGCTTGACCCGTGGTGGCTAACCTATTAGCAATATACAACTAACAGAAATATTCGGGACATGCAACAGTTCATATAAGAACATCCAGCAGTTCATATAAGTACATTCAGCAGTTCATATAAGTACATCAAGCAGCAGTTTGCATTTAGCAACTCGTCTTTGACTTACATTACGGACCCTAATCATGAATAAGGACATAAAAAGATAAGCCAAACCAACTACACCATAACACGCTTCGCATACCTGTCGCTTCAGTATTAGTAATGAACTAATGAATGACTTTAAACGGGGACTGATAAACAACGTGGTCTCTCACGTTTTCCCGATGATCCGAACGGGGCTACGTCAGAGAATAACTAATATTCCTGTAGAATGCGAGGAAAACAAAGTAGCTTTGAGATACTCTCCATAACTGGCGTCCTACTCCAGTTTGTCTTTATTTGTAGCGCGGCACTATAAGTTACTTTTTTTTAATAAATATTTGCTTTTCTAGTACTTTCCGTCTGAATCGTAATCACAGCGAGCTCAACGAGGTGAAACTTGCTTTGACTGCACTATGAACTCTAACGGCACTTCGCGTCGATGTCCTAGTAGACACATCCGATGACTATGTCATTGCACTACTTCCTTTCTGAATATTAAAAATAATTTGAAAAAGTTCTTACGTAACAGCAGTAACAACAGCGTATATAACAGTTGTAGTTAGATCTACAGATCCATTTTTACTATTTCTATAAACATGTGAATTATGAAAGAAACTCATAGCTAAATCTTAAACGTAACTTCGTGATCGGCTACAGGTCCATTTTTAACCTTGTCGGAGGTTTTATTTCTAAAAATATATTTATTATGAAAGAAACCCGGCCCCGAGTAAATAGGTCGCAAATATATTTTTTAAAATTTGTTTAAACAAAAAAAAAATTTGTGAAAATGTTTTTTAGATTTGAATTTCTTACTGTCTTTTTATTTTGTAAATAAACAAGTTCCTATGATTACACAAATTATATGTGAATTGATTAAAATAAAATAATATTTTTCACATTTTCAAGATAGTGACGAAACTTTACTGTAAACAACTTTATAATCCGTTAAGCATTATTTTTCTTATCTCAGCTCTGTCAACGGACACAAGTGATAACATAAGTTAAATACTCCAGTTCCATAGAATAGAAAGCAGTTAAGTGTCGCAACACTTTCAAGTATCCACAGGAAATCGTACATTTAATAACGCTCCACGATTGCACACTTTACTCTTTGACGAATGATACGAGGTGAAACCTTCACCCTTAAGCCCGGGATGTACCCCGTGAAAATATTATGTTATAATTACTCCAGATTATTAATATTGCATACACAAGCTCGTTATGCTTCTAACGCAATCATTATTCATGTGAATAATACAAAAATATGATAAATTAATCACAGGAACGTTAGAAATGTCAACAAGTGAGTTAGTCATCTAATCTATATGACGTCTTGTTTCTACTTGTAAATTTTATTTTTGTTTTATTCTTCCCTAATAATATTACTATGTTGAACATAAAGTGTAGTAGTGCTTACAGAACTCGTTAGCTAATTAACCCGTTTTTACAGTAAAAACGAGACCCAGCATTAGGTTTCTCTTGTAATGGATATGTGAGCAGCAGGCAGCGCGGCCAAAGGTTGTATGTAATATACCGATTTCGCTCATTCGATCTCTATTTGGCCATATACGCATAATATTTTTACATTAATTCTTATGTCCTCAAGCTCATTGCTGGGAGTTTCACTTAATTTTTTTTATCTTCATATTTTTGCGTGCGGTTCTTTAGTTATACATATTTCATATCCATTGATTTCGCGGATTACGCAACTACAACAAACTCTTACCACAGTATTTAGGGTTCCTAAAGAATTTAAAGGATCAGCGCTGTGCAAGAAAATAATAGGAGAGGTATAATTTTCAATAAAACTAAACATCAAGTTAAATAATAATATTATTTGCGTAAAGTAAATAATAAACTGGGGGTTCTGTAAGTTTACCACGTGCAAGTGATGTCCCTGTTATATTGCAAGCGTCCAATGCTGCGGTGACTTTCCATCCGGTGAGCAGTAACCCTAGAATATGAATATAAAAAATATAGGATGTTTATACTTACAGTTTATTGTCCACCCTCAATACCCTTGGGGGTGTATCTAAAAATCTATAATAGATCGACAGCTTAAAGAAGAGCGAGTATTTATATATTATATTAAATTCAATAATATACCGGGCCCATAACAAAATCGTATGTTGTGGGGTTTCGTGCCGTTCGTGTGTGAGAACGACTCACTCGGGATTTGTCATTTTCCTTTCAAGATACTACAAAGAAATTGCATATTATAGTCGACAATGAAGGTATACCAAATAAAACAGTGAAAGTCCGTCGTTCTAAGTAGGTACTTATTAGGTATTATTGTCACAATAAAGTAAAAGTCGTAAAAGTAAAGCTAGCTGCCTACATCTGCATTGTATTTTCGATCTTACTACATCGACTTATGAACAAACGTGTAACATTTTATTGCAGCTGACTGTCCCTTTGGCCTTATCTTATCATTTTGTTTATTTTCTCATTCAGCCCTTTATGTTTCCAAGATAACCGACTGACACAAAGCGCATTAATATCTACGAGTATTTTGCATAGATAGGTAACATTCCTTTGCCAAGATAAGATTCCATTCCTTCCTTATGATATCCCCAATGTTCTATTCTATGACAAATAAATATTCTTGGAAAAATCACACAAAGCTTTGGTGCTAGACAACGTAAAAACATATTTTTATTTGTTATATATTTTGTTAAAGCAAGCAAACACCCTAGACCAATACGAGTATTTATATTGATACATACAAATATTCTTCCTGTGTGGAAATCGGACCTAAGAACTCAGATACATACCTACTGCAAAAAAACTGACCGGCGCCATGTCTTGTTAACAGTTTTCTCACCTTGAACAATTATTTTTACAGAGCCTGGAGTTCCATGGTGTAATGCGTTTCTACTTTCAAGATTCGGGTCAGAAGATAGCAACGAAATGCATACGCGTCGCGTCTGATGCCACCGTTAGCGATGTCATAGGTAACATTGTGTTCTGCGTTTTTTTTAGTTAGCTCTATTACAAGTAGCAGCTGGCAGACTATGGCGGCGACATCTTTTAATTAATTTATTAGATTAGTACACTTATTGAAAAATACATATAAAAACACTATAACAAGGTGTTACATTTAGTAATCTTCCACATAAACGCAATATATGTATATCGTGTCAACGACGTTAGACGAATTCACAATGTTTTTATAAAGTTTGTCTAAGATGAAGCATACGTAGCTCTGCGGCACTAAATAGCCTGAAACCATCACTAAAGTAAAAATAGAAAATCAGTGGTCATAGAGTTTTGCCTTTGGAATCCAGCGCACCCGTGCTTCGGAAGGCACATAAAGCTGTTGGTCCCGGTCATACCATGTGTATCTCGTTAAGCCAGTTAAAGAATATTAAAGCGATTTGAAAAAATGTAAAAGCAGGGTGCACTTTGACAATTCTATTCAGTGTTTTATGAACTTAAATCTCCAGCTAGAGCCAGTCAGTACACACAAAACAAGGTTTCTATAAAGTATATTTCCACTTCAAACTATGACTAAATGGGTGAGTCTGTAACAGTAGCTAAGATTGCTTCACGGTTGAAGTACCACGGAACACAAAAATAATAATATATTGCAACTGTGTCACATTAGACATCTTACACGATGTCGCCGTCACGTCGCTGGAGACGGTTAACTAACCTACATTAGATTTAATTTAATGCAATTAATAAACTAAATTATCATAAACTGTCACAATAAGGTTATCATTATCGCGGTTATCTGCCGTTTCCAGGTTATTTCTCTTAACTTGTATACTGTTGGCAATTTAGAACTCTTAAACAAGGTTAATGTTTGTGGTAATTGATGATAATTATTTAACTAAAAGTTTATAAGTTCATCGGCATCAGTATTTGTCTTATTTATCAGTCAGTTATAATTAGGACAAATCATATTACAATGTTACAAAATTGATTTGGAACATAACAAAATTCTCCAGATTTATTGAGGATCTAAGGAGACATTTTAGAGGCTGAGATTTTTAATGAGCAAAAAAGCTAAGTTAGTTTGACAATTTATTAATGACACGTAAAATACGACCCAATTTATTTTATTGAACGTAAATTAACAATGCTCTCATGCACTTAAAAAGTCTTGCCTACTTCCTGTAGGAGTGTGAGAAATATGTTTAGCAGTCTATTGTACCAATTGACTTATGCTCTGTGAATTAGTTGCACACATTTGAACGAAGCACAGCACGTATGGTGTGTATTTCAATGGTTTTCCGAACACTGATTCTCCTAAGTAGATGGTAGAATTAAAGCCTTTCATGTCCCAGTTAAATCCCTTGTTAGATCGATAGTAATCCAATTACTTTTCCCGCGTAAGTCACTGGTTCATTCTAGAACAGGCTAACGATCTGCTTCGATATTATTTTTAATTTTAGAAACATCTTCTCAGTGAAATTCTTGTATATTATTCTTGTACAATATTATTGATTTGATTCTGGTAAAATCTTTTTGTTCTAAAAAAATAAAACAGTCTTTAATTTCTCTTTTAAAAATTCTACAATTTATTTTACAATTTTTTATAAAAGCGTGTGGCCTGTCGGTTGACTATTCGGTAAATAATCAATTAGCATCGAGTTCAAACTTCAGCGATGTACTGTACTACAGACGTGCAATAAAAGACGCTGTACGCTTACCACGAGTTTTTAACTATTAACAATGCGTTTCTTGCACATATTTTTAATAACCCATTTAAACGTTTTTATTTTAACTTTGACATTAAACACAGAATAAACCAGTCCCAAACTACCCAGAGCTTGTACTATGAGTACCAAATAGGTTATACATTTTATAAATCATTTACTCTTTAAAGATGTACGTATTGAAAATTCCTTTAGATATACTAAGAGCTGATGTTTGTTTTACAGAAACGCTCATCGAAAAGTTCCGTCCAGACATGCGAATGTTATCTCTGGGCTCGTACTCCCTGTGGGAGACGCACGGGCCCGGCGACGAGCGCCGTCTCGAGCCCCACGAGAAGCCATTACTGGTGCAGCTCAACTGGCATACCGAAGACCGAGAGGGCCGCTTCCTGCTCAAGTGCCTTACTAACAACGAGGTACGTATAGTACGAGGTCGCCTCGAGCCCTACGAAAAGGCGTTACTGGTGCAACTCATTTATCTACTCACTGCTATGGAACTTTGTACTAAGTATAAAAAACGACATAAAATTATTTGAAATGAACTGAAGAGAAACTACTGGTATAATGTGATAATTGCGATTGTTGCTCTCCTAAGTCCTAATATAAGTTCTAGTTAGTTTCTAAGGAACTTCTAAGGAGTCTCATGTCTAACTTTTTATCAATATGAATGAACATTGATTAATATATTTTTTAGCACTTCGCGGCCATGGCTTTTTGGAGCCGCGCTGTGTCGGCGCGAAATATTTCCATGTCATATAAACGCGCCCTTACTATGTGACTAATATGATAATATTGTGGACATCTCCAATAAGTTTTATTTTTATTTCAGAACAATACGACTACAGCAAACGATAAGGCTGATCAGAACTTCAAACGAAAATTATCGAAACGAGAGAAAAAAGAATTGAAGAAGAAAGAAAAGCTTTCGAGATTGAAATCAGACACCAATGACGAAAACCGACCTGTTGCTGAAAAACTGTACACAGGTAATGGTGTCTTAAAAATCATATTTTATTAGCATCGTCATCAGCTTTATCATTATCTTGGTCCTAGTTTATCTAGGCTCGGCTCAACATATTTTCTTCTCTTAATCGCTCGGTTATTTGTCACACTTAATATTTATCTTTATTACACTTCGTTGCTTTATAACCCGTAAGTTTCCCTGATGTAAAATAAAACCAGATACAACAGCGAAGGTTGATATAGCAGCGTACATTATGGTGGTTATTATTCTCCCGCCCTGCTTTCAGTTTATCTGGGATCAGTGCAGCATGACTTCCTTCCATTCACCAGGGTCATTCGTTATCACCTAGTCCACCCCTTATCGATCACACCAATTTTCACTTATTTAATCCGTCTCTTTTTCGCTCGTCCACTTCCTCTCAACATTTCGCTACTTCTGCTAACATTCATATTAATTACTCTCCTCGCCAAATGCTCTTCGTCTCATGCGCATACCATGCCAAATGGTTCCCTTTAATTTTGCCAGTCACAGGTGCTACTTTCATGCTACCTCTAACATTTAAATGTCTGTCTAATGTTTAACGTAATTTGATTACACAATATTACTCTTTAATTTATATTTTTCCTGCCTGGGCCTGCTGGAGTTATTGTTGTATAACTACAGTTTCTTATATCTTTAGTGTGAAATAATAAAATTGCATAATGTTTTTGTGGCAGAACTCCCGGAGACATCTTTCACTCGCAGCATCAGCAACCCCGAGGCGGTGATGCGGCGTCGACGGCAACAGAAGCTCGAGAGGAAGCTGCAACAGTTCCGTAGTAAAGACGGCGGTCCTGACACCGGTAATTATAACTAGTGTGAAACCCTACAAATGTGTTAACTTAAAAAAATGCGATGGTTTTTAGATCAAAACAATTGAGCATTCTCAGATATTCCGCTGTGAAATCTTTAAAATAAAACCTCAACCACAATTCTTTGTCAACCCATTAACGCGTCAGGACTGTAATATACATACATAGTCACGCCTATTTTCCCACACGCCCACACTTCGCCACTTATAGTTAGTCCCACGCAAAGAGATAGAGCGGCTATTGGAGACTATTTCATACAAAAACTTTGAGCTGGCGCGGAAGTAGCGCTATCTAACGTTGAAAAGCAAAACTGCATATTAAAAACAATTAGAATTAGTTTTACCTACCCCACGGTAGGTATCGCTCTGCAATAGGGATGTTCCGTTTAAAATACGATGTATCGACAAATACACTTCTTGTCTAGCCTTGGTTAGAAACTCGGAAACAGCGATCCCAGTCCTCTTTAATAAAGTTTTGTTGTTCCAAACTCTAGAACGAGAACCAACATCCACAAACCGAACCAGAATATGTCTGGGGACATCTCTCTTCATACCAAGGCGATGATAAGCCTCAAAGAATGAATTTTGAATAGCAAGTAGCATCTACTTTGATCTGATCACAAATAAGCCACCGAACCAGAATAGGTCTGGGGACGGTGTCCTTGGTATGAAGAGAGATGTCTCTTCATTAATTTAGAAATTTGGCATATTTTCTATAGAATTTGTCAAATCTGTTCACGCTCAAACACGACTGCACTAGAGGGCGCATAAAATCAAACTGAGCGATCTGTTACCACTTGGTAATAAGTTGTGGATTACAGTTTTGATCTCTATGTCCTGTCTATAGTAATAGTTGAATGTCTTTGGTCCCACGTAATAGGTGGAGAGTCTTTTGAGCGGCAGATGCATCACTTGCAGGTGAGGTTGGCTTGGGATCCTTAGGTGTTGGTAGGATCCCTATACAGCCAGTAATATACGGCTAACAACATAACATATATGTGATATTTACCTTAGGGTAAACGAGACATATTTTCCTCTACAAATCGTCATATTGCAATTTAATATGTGGCTTGATATTGGCTTTTTATTGGCAAGCCAACCTCACCTGCAAGTGGTGCACTTGCCGATCAACGGAAGAGACTCTTGCGGATATAAAACTTTCCGGTAAATGGCAATAGGCTCGCCACCTATTATGTGTTGGTGTAAAATATTGGCCAAAGCTGCTGCTACACGATCATACCGCAACAGATATAGCTAAAGACCCGAAAGCTGTGCTCCAGTACGTTTATGATTATGCAAGAATTTTAAATTAGTTAGGTTAAGATTTTTTAATTTTAAAAAGTAATAAAAGATTTCATCGTGTTTGTTAACAGGTGGCACTCTTAAGATATACGGCTCATCGTTGTGTCCGGACGTGCCGTACAAGACACTTCTACTGTCCGTTGGCGATAGTGCGGCTGCGGTGGTACGGGAGATGCTTGAGAAGTATGGCCTGTCGAGACACGAACCGCACCATTACTGCATTGTACAGGTTAGCTTAATATACTACAGCTAAATACTCAAATACTCATTTATTGTTAAAACAAAATTACACGTCACAGAAAAGAAGACATACATAATTATTAGAATAAAATTAAATTACAATATTACTAGGGATTGATAATGTCAAAAAAAAAGTCCATTTCAAATATATACGTAATTAAATTACATATTACACAATACAATTAAAATTATAAATCTAAATGCTAAGAAGCATTTACTTAAGTGTAACAAGACGCACATAAGTTAAACAATCATGGCGGTTTGTCGGCGCAGGTAGACAAAAAAGAAAGTGAGCAAGCATGCGCGCAAGTGTTGCTTCGCCGTGTTGCTCAATTTTGACGCCATCCCCCCACGCCGTATTACGATTGAGACCCGACGATAATGTGTTACTGCGCATCCATGGTCATTGTTTAGCTTATGCCCCGTGTATTATATGATTGTACCAAATAAAACACATTTAAAAATTGAAATGACGGTTTACCTGTAGGTACTATTTTATACCAACTTTTCACTACTCTCACAAACCAAGGTGAGAAGGTATTGGGTCATACTCTACCAGACCAGGTAGAGCCAGGTGTTTGGCGTCCTCCTGTTCCAATTTTTCAAGCCGCGAGTCTAGTTTCAGGCGCTAAAACTCATATTAATTGTTTAAATATAATTTGGAAATTTTCTCAGGTGGATACAACAGACAACTCTGAATATATCCTTGACGACGACGAATGCCCGCTGGCCATCGTGATGACGCACCATCATCACAGTGAGTAATGTATATTTTATAGTATTAGAACCTTTGATAACTGTGTGGCGGCATTGTACAAGTAACGCGTCACCTGTGAAGAATCGCACGTCGCAGGCACGTCACCCCTACCCTACTATATTATCATTCTGTTCCCGGCCCAGGAATTGTCCATCGGCTTGATGGAAGATTCTACCTCTAGTGTTAAGTACATTTCCGCTCTCAGCAGCTGCTTCAAGATACTCCGATAGTCGATAAATTGTAAAGATGGAGGTTCTCGCCGCGACCGCGACAGGAGACAGGAGACACGGCGCGAACCTCCTCCATATGATTTGTTGTCGGTGATTTTAGCGACAACTTCACCGATTACTTGACATCGTGTTGCTTCACGGCTGCGACAGTTTTCATTATTCGTTGCACATATTCTTACTTGGATTTTCTTTTGTAGATAGTAGATGACTATCCACTTTGTCTGCACTTTATAACTTTTAGTGTCATATTAGATGGTCCTGCTACCCAAATAGGAATAGCTTTCCTCGGAATCCCATCACTTATGTAAATCACCCGGTGTACTTAGTGCGCTAGGGCGGGTTACCGCGGCCTTGGTAGGGTTACCGCGGCCTTGGTGTTACAGGCTCAAGAAGGAACACGGATAGTTTTTAGTCAGTAAAAGTCTGACACAACAGCGGGAGAAGGTCATTTGATGATTTTCCATCCCAAAAAAAAAAGGGCGGTACTGCAAACTTTCGAGTGAGCACACACTTTCGTCAGATGTCAGCCGCGTGTCCACACCTAGGGCCATAGGATAGTTGTATAATGTGATAAAGCCTATAAAGAAAAAGAGTCAATATAAATAACTTATATATATTAATTAGGTAATTATTTGCAAAATAAAAAATATGTATATTTAGTTTATCCTTTCTTTAGTATCCATAATACAAGTTATTAAATAATTGGTGTGATTGTAAAAGGATATTCATTTATTTGTATCTTCAGATAATTTCAGGTATCATCATATCAGTTTTATATAGTCCACTGCTGAACATTAACCTCAATACTCAATACTTTATTTATTGCATTTCATAATGTTACAATAGATGGTGACATAAATAATATGGTATCCATTACGGATCCTGTCAGCCACAACATAGATTACATTGCTCCCCAATAGATTACATTATATTGGGGGTATTTGCCCATAATCACCACGTTGGGCAGGCGGGTTAATGATCGCAGCTTAAGCCAGTACTCAGGATGACGCTGCTGCCCGTCATCCGGTAAGATTTATCTTAGTCGACTCTTACGACTCCCCGTGAGATGAGAGATAAAAAATTAAATACATAATCTTTTAAACAATTTCGTATATTGTGCAACAGTTGCTGCCAATGATGTTATTTATAGTGAATCCGAGTGTTATCCCGTTTGAGGTAGTATGGGCTAGTAGTGGGAGTTAGTATTGTCTAAACTCTCTTCTATCTTACCACAAATTTGATCAAAATTATATATTTTTCAATATAGTTTTGGGTGACCTTAGGTGTTTTCTTAGAAAAATTAGTGTTTTTTATCAAACCTTTCGTCAATGGTCATTGACGATAAAAACAGCATACGAGTTACCGAATTTGGCGACTCTGTTACATAGCATATTCTATTATTTTACTATTGTATACTCTTTGAAGTCAATTTTCGAACACAATTAAAAGTCTATTGTAACCTGTCTCTCTACAGTTGTACCTTACACATTATTCTTTATATCGCTAATTTTAACTGCCTTTACATAATTAATGAGATCACACTCACTTGAACAGTTTTATAGCTACCGTCAAATCGAACCCGAACCGTTAGTAAGAAGTGTGATATGCTCATGAATAAATAAACATCATGTGTACTATTAATAGGCGACGAATAAATATGCTTTTTTTTTCTAAATACACACTTAATATTATTAGAAATTAACCAGGCTAAAATAATATTTGTGTTCATGTATACAAATGTCCTGTGGGGGAATCGAATCAACAAGTCCTCAGGAACTAAGTGCAGATATGGCAGAATAAAGTAAGCAATAGTCACCCAGCCCCTGTTAAATTTATTCTGAGGTAAAGGGCTCCTACCAAGATCTGAGGAGCCCAAGCCAACCTCACATGCAAGTGGTGCACCTGCCGATCAACGGACGAGGCTATGGCGAACATAAAAAATTCCGATAAGCGGCAATAAAAGAAAAAGTAAAAAGGTCTTATTTCATAAACTATTTTACATAGCACTTGAAAAAGTCAAAATAAATATTGGTAAAAATAAAAACTAAATATTACTACACTGAAATCACAAAGCTTAGATTCTTACAAAAATCTAAGAATGTCTTGTTCTTAGAGACTTACAAGCAAAAAAGTAAAAAAAATTGTGTAAGTGAATATAAGTCCCAGTTCTGAGGCACCGCTCTGTGAGAAGAACTGACAAGAAACTCACAGGCAACAACTCTTTTAAATTACCAATCAAATAGAACAATACGGAACACACACAGTGAATATTTGAAGATATTGAAAGGGTCCCCAAAAGCCGTAACCATTAAAGTAGCACTAAGGGAACCTTCCATCACAGTCAAGTAAGTATGTAATGTGAAACTGAGCTGAATCGCGAATGGTCACGACAGTGATCTGGTTGACTTTTTATTGCCACCTATTACGTGGGACCAACAATATGTGTGGGCGTGTAATAAGCCTCTGCAACAAGCGTGAAATATGTATAAATAATTAAGCGTGATACTTAAGGCCCCTGTAAGACCCAATATCGCTTTTAATTCTCCGTGCACGGGAAAACCTAGATTGATTTCGGTTGCACTGTTTTATTCCAAAACACTATTAAACAAAAAAGATAAAGAATGTGGTCATTATATATCAAAATTATTTATAAAACCAGTAAACAAATAGGGTTTAAGAGTATATAATCATTTGATATAAATAATTGAAAATGTATTGTAATAAATCATTAATGATATCTGACAAGTTGCGGTTTTCCTTGCGGTAAAAGGATAAATGATTTTCCATTTTATGAAATACAAAGCTTTATTAATATTAAATTTCATTTGTATGCGACATAAAGCTCACGCGATTAAAGCACGCTTATCATGTTATTGTAGTCTAACTCCTATCAATAAAGGTTTTTACAAGAATCAGTTATTAATGTTATTATAGAGATAACCCTTTACAAATATGTCAGGTCAAAAACACGATCACGTTTCGAAATAATATTTATTAGGGAGCGGCTCAACTGTTGTGAGTCTTTCGAACTAAGTAGCAGACATAAGCTAGTGTTATATAGTTTTAGGTTATATGATAAGCAGTCAAACTATATTGAAAGATATATTTACGGAGCTTAGAACATAATTTTCACATTACGCTGAATCCTGAACCTGACCTCTTTCGCAGAGGTTACACAGAGGGCAACTACTTAATATAAAAAGATTTCACGCCAGTTTCTAGGATGGAATAATAAATCTTTGCCAGTCGCAGACATCCTTTTTACTGTCAGATGATATTATTCTACCTACTTATTTAATTAACCACTAAGTTTTTTTGGCATTGTTTGTAATCAAGAATACGTGTGCCAGAAATAACTACACGTGGAATATTGACACTCATACATTGCATGGATAGCCTAAATACCACTTAAGTTTTATGTATTATGTGTAGAAATGTTCTTTAGAATACGACCTTTGAGCCCTTGGGAAAAAAAGGCGATTCGGGATCGATTTTTCCTAAGTTACGTTACGGGAATAACTAAGTTACCCTGATCGACGGCGCTGACGTGTCAAATGTATAAAATTTAAGGGAACGTCGACAAGGTGGCGGCGTTACCGTTAATCGATCAGCACCGACAATATGTGTGACTAACAGCCCAAAACTAGAATAATTATTTTCTTTGAATTTACTCTTATTATAATTAATTCGCGGATCTAAACAAAGGTTTAGAAAAACAATTCCATAAGTGTGAAGTAATTAAAAAAAGTTGTCAGTTGAGTTATAACTTCATACAAACGCAAAAAAAATCCCAAGCCTCTGTTTTAGGACCGTTCCTAACTTCAATTTTAGGCCGGCGAGAAGCTAGCTTTTAGATTTCTGTAGCACGATAAAGAATGAACTGAAAATCGTAATCCTACTTCACTTTTGTTTACAATTTACCTAAAAAGCTTCATTAAAAAGCTATATTGTTTTAAAGAATACAACTCTTAACTTTAACTCTTCACACGTAGACCACCTAATGGTGGTAGTTACAGTTTAATAGTATATGTGTGTATTCCACGGAGGGATGGGTATGCTTAATGTGCCGCTAATCTGTCTTTATTTGGCTCTTATTACAAGTATACGGACTCTTATGCCGACTTAAAATGAATACTTTTTATCTAAATTTATTTTTCTTAACCGTTTAATGTTATTTAACATATTATATATGTAACTGCGATGTTACTTTCTTTGAAATGCCAGTAATTGTATTAATTACTTGCCCTTAAACAATGAGATCGATTTACGTTTAGATAGTATTACGCAGTCGAAAATTATGATTATTATATAGTAATTATAATTTTTTTCCTAAACAAATGTTGGCTGGCTCTTAATTGGAAAATGGAAACAATTTTCCCAACATTTGTTGAACCTTATGGAGTTAAGGTAGAAAACTAATATAAATTATAATGTGCTCTACCCAATTAAAGGTTTATAAATAAGTAGTTCAGAGGGTAATGATTTAAATTTCAATGGGATTGCGTTGGCAATTAAATACTGTTTGTTTAATTTTAATCTAATAATATTATACTTTGATGAAGAGTGGAATACCACGGAGGGTGATATTCCTGTTCTTAGCTCAAAAGGTCGTGGGTTGGTTTCTTACTTAGTAGAAATGTATTGTAGTCTAAGTAAAATACGAACTAAATTAAAAAACTACAAACACAACTGCTGCTGCAGTTGGTTAAATAAAGTTAGTTTCTCTATTGTCTAATATGTTCAGTACAAGCTATGTTCCGAGCTAGATAATGCTGTGTGAAATGTACTAAGATAATATTATAATATTACCTATAACTTCCGCCCGAAACCCCGGGTGCGTGGAATTCTGTATCATCATGATTTTTCGTGAGATTTAGCTATTTGAAAGCGGTAATCCTGTCTGTAAGTTATGTTCTAAATGTGTGCCAAATTTTATTCAAAGCTAGTTTTTAGTATTTAGTTACAATCTTTCATTCATTTTCTGCCCTTACATTTATAACATTAGCAGGAACAGGATTCATTTCTTAAAAATATGTTAATCTATAATTCTTTCGTATTTAATTCCAATCACTAAGAAAAGACGTGGTAAATCTCGTAAGCACAATAACTTTACTGAAAACTAGTAACTTTTTCATATACTATACGCTTCTATGTATCTTTGGTTTCTGCTGCTAAGCCTCACCAAGAATCACCTCTTCATATAATTATTATTTGTTTTAGAATGGCATAACGATACGTACGTTTAATTTTCAAAAGTAATATACGAGTCAAACATGCGTTCGTCACGTTCTTACTATTTCTTTTAATCTATAAAATAAGTTTTCAGGGCAAAGTCGTACAAGGTTCGTAGGATAATCAGGGAGACCGACTATTTAAAAACATCCTGTTCTGGTAAAAATAACCAGTTGAGACATAGCCTATGTCTCATAGGTGTACATTCCTATAGGAAAAAAAATACATTCGAATGAGTGTCGTTTTTCTTCTACCTATCCCTACAAATAAAATTTAGATGATCCCAGTTGAAGTTGAATTATGTAAATGAAAACTATTAAAGCCGTGTCAGTCTCACACGTAGATGTCACCGCTATGTTAAAAAATTACGAGTGGTAAAAAGATAAATAGTAAAGTATTCTCAATTTTATCACTAGCTTCCTTCAGACCACTGAGACCGTGTTAGCTGACATTTCAAATGTTCTCATTTGTAAAAAATATATTTTAAAAACAAATAATAAGGTAACGACTATTTTGATTAGCGACTATTTTAAAGTTTTTTTTTTAAATTACATACATACATAAATTCACGCCTGTTTCCCCGAATGAGTAGGCAGAGGTATTTTATACGCACAAACTTCGCCAATTATAAAGTTGGTCCCACGTAATAGGTGGCGAGCCTACTGCCGCTTATATTGTGTTCGCCAAAGCCTCGTCCGTTGATTGGCAGGTGCAGGTGAGGTTGGCTTTAGGTTAGCTTTGGCTCCTCAGGTCTTGGTAGGATCCCTTTATACATTAAATTTACAACTGCCCTCTTATGGCAGTAAAATGAAAAATGTATTCACTTAAGTCATTTTAGTTCTAGATAGCGTAATTAACCAATACCAGCTAATTAGCTGAGAGTATAAAATCTCAAAGACTGCGTAATACATACATTAATTTGTAAGTAATGTATATAATGATTGAAGATAGCTTTTTATGCATTAATACGAGTTTTCAACAACTCCATTAGTCACCGGTCCATAACGTAAAGGCATAACTTTGAGGATCATTATGATTAATCAAATATGAAAGCCACTCACCAGATCTCAAATGTTTTGAAGTTAGTTAATCAGCTTTTCAGATTTTCGCATTTTTAATAGAATTTTCGCGAAAGCCTTAACTTTATAGTTATTCAACGTCATGTACTTATTTACTGTTTAAATATTCGCGGATTTAATGTAAAGTAGCTTTTTCATGATATTGGATGAAAAATACGTAGGTATAATGTTCGCTACGCTATGAAAACTTCCGTGAACAGTGGATAAAAAGTAGTGTAAAAAGGATGTGGATCTTTATATATAGATATCAAAATTCACCAATACTTAGTCTATAAGTGCAGGCTTGGAACGTAAAATCCTTCCAGAAAAGAGTTACTTTCACATTTATGATATCAGTATGGATAAAAATTGTCGCAGAACGTGATCCTACTTCCAACGCTTGTGTTCGGAGTAGGTTCACGCTCTGCGACAATTTTTGCTGCTTATCACGAGGGGGTTGAGTGGTTGAGGGTGTTTTTGAGGGGGTACTCTCCGCCGTGCCGTCGTTTTGTCAATAGTAAGGAGTCATTCTTAGGTTTCATCTTCTATGTGACAACCTTTTGCTAACGTTGCCGTTCTAGCAGTGTTACCAACTTAGGGGTTTTCCCCCTAGATTTAGGGGCTAAATAAGTGAGATGGGATTTTTTTAGGGACCTGAAATTTTTAGGAGGAATTTTTTTTTACATTTAGGGATTTTTTGACTCTTTATATTTTTAAATTGAATTTTTTTTAAAGATAAATTTACAAATGGCTCTTGTGTGAATCAATGTAGCCAACAGGTACATTAATATTTATTTCTTGACCTACCGACTTATAACATCTAGTTCGTAATTCTGAGGTAATTCTACAACTACTCTGTGGTAACCATTAAAGATACTCTGTGGTGGATTGAAATTAGTTCCCCACTCTAACTGACTATTGGCTACAAATCTCTTAACCACGCCTCTGAATGTCCGTTCTTAAAAGTTACGCTACCCCCGAAAGCGTAACTTTATAGAGCGTCTACTGTAAATATTTTTTAGGGGGACAACTCAATAATTAAGGCGATTTTAGGGGTTTTGACACAAACTTTAGGGATAAATATTTTTGAGAGTTGGTAACACTGCGTTCTAGGCCACGTCTAGAGCCTAGTGTGGCGAGGCGCGGATTAGGTCAATCTAGTAAATTTGACTGCTTTTTCTTGCTGCATTGAGCATTTCTTTGTGACCGACACAAAGAGGCGCTCAATGTTGTCTTAAAATAATTAATTACATCCAGTTGAAAAAAATATAATGATACCAAAAATGGCATAATTTTTGACTTGTTTCATCGGAAAAGTTTTTCGGTTTCTCACAGAAAACTTTGTAAAGTAAAATAAGATTGCTTTGATTTGATTGAGTTAAAACGTTCTTATCCATTGTTAATTCTTTTTTTAATAATCCTGAGTGTTTTAGGCGGGGCGTAAAACGGTATTTTTACATGCCGTTATGAGTGTTTGCGCTTTTTACCGAGCGTACTCTACGGTATGAAGCGCCTTAATTTTTTTGGAATGCATAGACTGCTTTCATCAGGCAGGATGTAGCAATTATGACGTATCACGTAAAACAACATATCTGGAAATAAGAAAAACACATCCACCCTGTTAATTGTTTGATTTTTATTTATTTTCTACGTTTTCCAATGTAATAAAAAACTTTACTCATGAAATGGTTCCTTTCAGTACAGTTACCGGGGCTAATTGGACCGCGTCCCGCATCAGTTATCAACAACGGCCAAATTAACAAGTAAAATAAAGGCACAAACAATACTTGCCAAAGGGGTTTTAGTGTTACCCTTTTCGGATCTCGGATTCCGACTCCGATTAAATATTTTAATATTTTTCGCTACAGAAGTTTTCGTAGCATTTATTTGTCATAATATGAATTGAATGAAGTACAATATTAAGACAAGCATATCTTAAACACATTGCGGCTTGGTACCGGCCTAGAATAGTGCCACCCTTTCTCATCTGACGGGGAGTCGTCGACCAAGAAAAATTGTCTGATACCGGACCTATCCTACACGATGGGCAGCAGCATCATACTGCCTTGAACTGTGATAACCAACCCGCCTGCACTGCGTGGTGATTATGGGCAAGTAGTCCCAATAGAATGTAGTCTATTGGGAAGGTCAATGTTCAGCAGTAGATTCAGGCTGATAATATGATGATGATGATAACACATGGTATTAAATAAGGATAACTAGTTTATAAGATCATCGTTGTTATGCGGCCGATGTAGCATAAAAGCGATTCCCGAGCGTCAAGAAATATTACGAACGATTTAAAAGCCCATCAATATTCTTGTTTGGATTTCCTCTAAATTGTCTATAATAGAATCGTTTATATTATTGATCTTACTCAAGATTTTATTTATCTGGTAAAATAACTAAAATAAGTAATAAATCTAAATAAAATTTTATATCTAAAATCTTCTCCCACCTACTAAAATCAGCTTTAAATACTTAGACATTCGCCAGAAGGAGAAATCATGAATGGAAGAATGCTTGACGATGTTACTCTGCTAATATTTTCCAAACAGCTTAGTAAATTTCTAGAGTTCGTAGCGATATAAACCTGGGCTGTCTTTCTTAATAACAATTTTTAAGGTATTTTACGGTAAGCCCTATAAATAAGGGAATATGGTCTGTATATACACCGCCAGTACTTTTCAGACGACATCGTCTAATTAACGTTTGACAGGGAGTGGTTATAATGTCGAGTAGTTTTATCAAAGTAACGAACGGAAGCAATAGCGCGGTCCTCATTTTGCTACCTAAACCCGCAAAGCCTTAGCGTTCCACTTCCACATCAAATATAAGAAGTGATTAAAGCTAAAGGGGCTTTAATCACCCGTTTCGAAGTGTAGTTTGGTCTCCAAATATCAAACAGATTGTTGGATATTACATACATATTGAGAGCAGTGTTGCAGGTTATTTATAAATACATTACATATTATGTTCATTAAAGTGTACGCTTAAAATTTATATAAATATTGAAATGCAGAATGATTTTCTTAAATGAGATCCGGTCCCTACATATGAAATTGTTCAAATCCAACCATTTCCAACTAAGAAATTATTCAAATTTAAAAAAAAGTAGTAGTCGGTTGGAGCAAGGTCCGGGGAGTATAGTGGGTGCCGGAGACATTACAATCCTAGCTCCTCTTATTTCAGTCTAGGAGGTTCTGGACGTAAAAATTTTCAGAACGAAAGCATTGGCAAAAGGTAACGTGTTTTCTTTAATAGTGGCTTCTGAGTACACACAATGCATAATACTTCGAGCTTCTGCAGCGCTCTTGCCACGATGGAACTCGTGTTCAAAAATAATGCGGCGTTTAAAATTTTCCCTTCTAAGCACAGAACGATGTTAAAACAAAATTATTACATTCAGGACACGAATAGATAAGATTTAAATTTGAATTTGGAAGTCTTAGCCAAACGCCGAATCATGAGATCAAAGTCAGCTCGATAAATCGCCAATTTCATATGTACCTAATAAATACACTTGTCACGTCTATCTGTTAGTCAGTATCTCGTATGTAAAAAAATATTTATTTTCAATATCTTCAAGTTATAAGAAGCAGTCTAGAGTTGTACTTGTATCAAAATCTAGATATAGGTTGGGGAAAAAGTCTTTTCTTATTTTTGTATGAAAAGTCAAGACATTTTTTTCAAAGTTTATTTACATTTATTTACAATAAATATGTACCGTTTTGTTGAATAACTTTCTGCCATTTTGTGGGCAGAGACATTATCCCGTTACTGTAGAAACTTTGGGACTTCTGATCAAAAAAACGGGACAAATAGTTTTGGCAGTCCTCTCTTGAGGTCAACCTTACAGAACCTAAAGAATTCTGCAGAGACCGAAACAGGTGAAAATCTGAAGGCGCAAGGTCAGGGCTATATGGTGGATGCACTAGGACCTCCCAGTCGAACTCTCTTAATTTTTGCTGAGTGGCTAAAGATGTGTGTGGTCTAGCGTTATCGTGATGAAAGACCACACCCTTCCTGTTGATCAATTCCGGCCGTTTTCTCTCGACTGCTTCCTTTAATCTCATCAGTTGCTGGCAGTAAAGATCAGAATCGATGGTTTTGCCGGGCGGTAAAAGCTCATAATAAACAATGCCCTTCCAATCCCACCATACACACAGCATCACCTTATTTCGTGTTAGGCCAGGTTTGGCCACAGTCTGTGAAGCCTGGCCAACTTTCGACCACGACTTTTTTCGCACGTTCTTGTCGTACGTGATCCACTTTTCATCGCCAGTTATCAATCTCTTCAAAAACGGCTCGGTTTCATTACGTCTCAATAATGAATCGCAAATGAGTACACGGTTCATTAAGTTTCTTTGAGTAACTCGTGTGGCACCCAAATATCGAGCTTTTTTGTATAACCAGCTTTCTTCAAATGGGTCAAAACTGTTTTGTGGTCAATTCCCAGTTCTTCAGCTGCATCAGTTACGATTACTAATATGCCGATCTTGCTCTACTCTTTCAAAAATGGCGTCCATTTTATTCGTAACAGGGCGACCAGAGCGAGGTGCATCTTTAACATCAAAATTTCCGGACTGAAAACGTTTGAACCAAATTTGTGCTACTCTTACTAACACTGCATCAGGTCCATAAACATCACAAATTTTTTTCACTGCTTGAGTTGCATTTTTGCCTTTTTTATAATAAAATTTTAAAATGTATCGAATTTCTTCATTAGATTCACTCATTTTTACGGAGAGAAAAACAAATGAAAAATAGCGGGAAACAACTTTTTTTTATTTTTTTCTTTTCTTTATAATGGAACCTTTTTAATGTTACCAAAACCAGCCAGACACAAATAGTACAGTCAAAAAAATTTTATAATAAGTTTATACCTACTTTATGCGAAAAGACTTTTTCCCCGACCTAATATTATATAATATGGTGGGTGCTGGTAGTCATGTATAAATGATATGATAAATTTGAAACAACTTATATGGGCATGTGTGCATTTTCCGCAAGTAGAGTGATGTCGTGGACAATGGTCGTTGTCCGTTGTCAGTACAATAGGAACAAGAGCGGGAGCAAGCGGGGCAGGCGGCAGGACGCGGCAGTCGCCTCGGAGACACCGCGCCGCTCGCCGCACCTCGCAACTTGCGACTCGCGCCAACATGGATTGGGGCATTCGCCGTAAGTTCGCATCGACTTAACCCTTCCGCGCCAAGTCGACGCTGCCGCCACCGCCTGCCTTCGCCGATGACGACGCCGCGGCCGCGATCGAAGCCGATAGTAAACAAACGCATGTGGCTCCGAGGAGTAGTCTGACCGGTGTGCCCGCAGATGCCGGTCGACAGCCCGGTATTTTTAACTCGTTCCGCGGTTCGATGTCCGTTAGTTCGCCGAATCGATATGCATAATACCGTCCTTGAATATACAACTTTTGCAAAAGTTGTAAAGTGCTCTTTGTTCTATAAGAAACCCTGGACTTCTTCACCGATGAACTGATCCGTTTGTAAGTTGTTTGGACGTTTGCCTCTAAGCCATTCATAAGTCGACGCTAAACTTTGAAACTTTCTAAACGTTGGATTCGTACACGACCAAACAGAGAAAGAAACATTAGTCTACGTCATATATGTAGTATGTAACTATGTAAGTACCGGTTTATTTCGCGGAGAAATGTCGCGACAAGGAAAACTTTTTATTGTCTGGCTATAAAGTGGCGGCTGGTAGTTCTTATTGCTAATTTGACCTTTATTTTTATGTCACATTAAGATCAACCCCCTGAGAATATAGCTTGCTTGAGTGTTTATTGCCTGAGAAAATGGCTTCGTCAACCACGAAGTAATTTTATTTCTTTAGCTCTAAACAATCTTGAACATTAAAAAAATTGCACTTAACAAAAATATTTGCCCTAAAATAACTGATTCTGTAATGCGCTTAGTTAACTTAAACTTAATTAAAGCTTGTACTATACATGCCGGTCATTAACACACGGCTAGTGTGCTAGGTCACTGCAGTAGGTAATGGCTCTTATCCTTCAATGTCAGTCTGCCATGGAAGAGACGTAATTACCATAAAGAAGTATGTTCTGTCATACCGCATTATCGTAAATCTAATTAAACTTTTCGATAGATTACATTAACAATATACATCATGTTTTGTATAGGATTAAACTTTCTTTGTAACAACTCTATGATGAAAGCAAGTAAAGAAAATAAATTGTAACATGTTACACAGTACAATAATCACTTTGCCAGAATCATTTACGTAAGAATCTTCAGATATTGCATCCCTTGAAGCGTCTGTTTTCTGACATAGAACTCCTCTTTACTCCTCCAATCCCAAGGTGTAGCTATCAAGTCAATAGACATATTGAATGAATAAAACTTGTCTAAGCTCGATGAGAACTGGCTAAGTGATCGCCAGACCATAAGACTTGTTTCACATGCACAGTCACACTGGCCGCTAGCAAAAACCATATTTCGCATTCCATATCAAATTTTTAAAGTTTTACTGTAAAATAGTCCAGAGGTTATGTTAGTTATTCTTCCCTGTGATCCCGGTGATCATGTCAACAAAAGCGCAGGATATGCCAGGAATATATGTTACCAAATAAATATTTGGTAACAGTATGAGATACAGTTTATCCTCTTATGTGAAACTGAATATCATAAGTCTCGTTACTACTGCGACTGGAAAATACGTCATTGCGTAGAAGGCAAAAAATAATAACATAGTAATAATTATTAAATATGCTTAAACATCACATGGCGCTTCTAGCCCATGCTTAGCAAAGTTTGTACTATGTATAATAAATATAGAAATAAATAAATATTTAGTTTTTAAGACTGCAGATGTAATCTCAGTACTTTATTTAAAAAAAATATAAATATTGTATGGCGCTTAACCTGCAAGTAACATACTTATTCTAAACTGGTTATTATGAGTGTGCTTTGGGTCTTTTAATTTCGCAATAAATTGCTCAGGTATTCTCTCAATTTATATTACGCCGCAAAGTACGCAACCTTCAAGGTACAATTCAGAAATATTGTTTAGATGAATTATTTCAAGCTAGGCGCATTGTAGGCAGTCACTATTTTTCAAAACATTTGTTTAACAGTTTTGTACATCAATTTATAACAATTTACTCAATATTAGTCATGTTATAACTGTTGGATGTCATTTTGATTTATGATAGCAGTACCTTTAATGAGATTCTCGTGTATTGTGTTGAAATAAAACTGCTGCAGAGCGACAATTTATTGACATACTCTTTAGTAGCTTATAGGTTATAACTGGAAGAAAGTAAGCACAGAATAGGCATGAAATTGCCGAACAAAAAAATCTTATTACTAAATTGAGTCTCGAGATCCCCCCAAAAAACCACCAGGGCAACGTGACGTCCTAATTTTATCTTCAGTGGCATAAATTTACTTGAGGGAAATGTCAAGGTGGTCGTAGATTGTCCAATATCTGCCCCAACAACTTAATAGAGCGGCTGGGAGACAGATGACCCATGCGCCGCGAGATGGACCGCCTGGCCGTAATGGACGTCTTTGCTTAACGTGTTTGCACACACCTTGTACCTTGTTTTACATTAACGTATAAAGAGGGTCAAGAGTACGTTGGCTTGGTCGACACGTCTATTTAGTTCTGTGTCTACTTTGCCATCAATTTTGGTATAGGGGCTGAAACTGATATTGGTTTCACCTCCTCAATCATATCAACTTATTTTGGGTGTTGCGTCCATTGATTGTCAGTAAAAATATTTGCACACACCTCTTACTTTGCCTTGCTCTACATTCACGAACTTACGAACATTTTTATCTAACCGTATTGGTAGGTTCTAATTTTAGTGTTTATTTGGTAATCAATGAAATTACTTAAATCTCAGTCATATCAACGAGCATGTTAGCTGTTACCTGCAAAAATATTATGAAAAACTAAAATCGTACTTCGCCATTGTAATACAAGACAATACTGTCCCAGGAGAACAGATATAAGTACTATAACTACAGAATACACTATTACTAGATACTAAAGGGTATATCTAAGTATTACGCACGGTTTATTAGTTTTTTTATTATTATTCTCTGCATTATAAATTATAACGCGTATAGCACCCGCGCGCAAGTAAATGAATTCAAATAGGACACATTATTTAATCAATATTAAGGCTTGGCAGCAGGTAAACAAATGCTTGTATGTACCTACATTCATATTATGAAATACGCTTCATTTTTTATTCGTTGTTTTATACGAGAGTTTTCCAAAAATGATTTTATAAAAAGCTTATCCGTTGCCTAGTACAGAATAAACCAACTACTTAATTTTAGGCTTGATTTCGATGTGCAAGGTTAAAATTTTCGAAGTGCAAACTAATCTATTCGGTCTTTAGCAACAGAAAATTACTTTTACATAATCATAAGTCGCGTAATTTTATATTCTATCATAACAGGTATTCAAATGATATTCAAAACCTGAAAGAGCTCTATATCGAAAGTAAAATGAATTAACCATATTATTATGAGAGTGAGAGAGAATCCAATATATTTCCCAATCAGTACAGCAGCGATCAATGTGATAGGCGCGCTTCGGAAACACCGCTTTTCTTTGTCATTCATATTTTTTTATATACAAAGAAAATTCTGGCTCATATTGAATGAATGTTTACATTAACATAAGTTTAAGTTACATACAAAGCCTTTATCCGGAAAAATCCTACTATATTTTCCAGATCTGACGGACAGCACAGTATATGTAAACCACTTTCGTTTTCCTCCCCAGACACTATTTTTATAATTTTGTCTATTAAGTTTTAAAATAGTTCAAATGTTTGTTACTACACTAGAAAAAAACGGTATAGTAATAACCTTCGTCATGAAAGTGATAGTAGTAGTATGAAAATTATTTGCCAAAGGTTCTCAAAATTCCTATATTTTGCTTGAATAAATGTTTACTCACTAACACACTTTATCTTCGTAATAAGTAAAGTAACTAATAGGTTGGGGAAAAAGTCTTCGTATTTTTGTATGAAAAGTCAAGACATTTTTTTCAAAGTTTATTTACATTTATTTACAATATATATGTACCGTTTTGTTGAATAACTTTCTGCCATTTTGTGGGCAGAGACATTATCCCGTTACTGTAGAAACTTTGGGACTTCTGATCAAAAAAACGGGACAAATAGTTTTGGCAGTCCTCTCTTGAGGTCAACGTTACAGAACCTAAAGAATTCTGCAGAGACCGAAACAGGTGAAAATCTGAAGGCGCAAGGTCAGGGCTATATGGTGGATGCACTAGGACCTCCCAGTCGAACTCTCTTAATTTTTGCTGAGTGGCTAAAGATGTGTGTGGTCTAGCGTTATCGTGATGAAAGACCACACCCTTCCTGTTGATCAATTCCGGCCGTTTTCTCTCGACTGCTTCCTTTAATCTCATCAGTTGTTGGCAGTAAAGATCAGAATCGATGGTTTTGCCGGGCGGTAAAAGCTCATAATAAACAATGCCCTTCCAATCCCACCATACACACAGCATCACCTTATTTCGTGTTAGGCCAGGTTTGGCCACAGTCTGTGAAGCCTGGCCAACTTTCGACCACGACCTTTTTCGCACGTTCTTGTCGTACGTGATCCACTTTTCATCGCCAGTTATCAATCTCTTCAAAAACGGCTCGGTTTCATTACGTCTCAATAATGAATCGCAAATGAGTACACGGTTCATTAAGTTTCTTTGAGTGAGCTCGTGTGGCACCCAAATATCGAGCTTTTTTGTATAACCAGCTTTCTTCAAATGGGTCAAAACTGTTTTGTGGTCAATTCCCAGTTCTTCAGCTACATCGTAACTACTAATATGCCGATCTTGCTCCACTCTTTCAAAAATGGCGTCCATTTTATTCGTAACAGGGCGACCAGAGCGAGGTGCATCTTTAACATCAAAATTTCCGGACTGAAAACGTTTGAACCAAATTTGTGCTACTCTTACTGACACTGCATCAGGTCCATAAACATCACAAATTTTTTTCACTGCTTGAGTTGCATTTTTGCCTTTTTTATAATAAAATTTTAAAATGTTTCGAATTTCTTCATTAGATTCACTCATTTTTACGGAGAGAAAAACAAATGAAAAATAGCGGGAAACAACTTTTTTTTATTTTTTTCTTTTCTTTATATTGGAACCTTTTTAATGTTACCAAAACCAGCCAGACACAAATAGTACAGTCAAAAAAATTTTATAATAAGTTTATACCTACGTTATGCGAAAAGACTTTTTCCCCGACCTAATATTTATTTACTGCTTAATTTTTTTAAAAGTTGCGATATGTCTAATTAAAGCAAATTAGTCTTTAGAACCAAAAACAAAAATATTTTTTATGGATTTGGATAAACCTCTGGCAACTACAAAATGAGATCTTCACATGACTGTCTCAGAGGATCCTCAAGATATTATTGTCGGGATTTGCTATCGCTGTACCTACATTCGTTTGGTAAACTGCTACTACTAAGGTGACAAGGCAAGTTAGTTTCAATGTTCCCTGATGTTTAGTTCGCGACACACAAAGTCGTCGTATCTTATTCAAAAGCAATAAAGTTTAGCTGCAACTCGAGACCTCACAGTTAGGAGATAAATTAATCTATTTAGTGAATCCAAACTCATGAACTATGGTAACATTTATATTTATAACACTTCGTTGGCTGTCAAAAGACATAATTATATAAAGTGTAAAATTTTATAAGAAATTTGAAAGACACAAAGAGACCTAATTGTAATTTCAGTCATATGAAGTCCACTGCTATACAGTTGTTAGCCTCAAAATAGTTTACTTTATATTGGAGATATTTGCCCAAAATCACCACCCTTGGCAGGCGGGTTCGTGATCGCAGTTCAAGCCAATGCGCAGGATGACGCTGCTAGAGACTGAATACTTAAATATAAAGTCAAAACACAGGAATAGGCCAATCTCATTCGACGACTGAAGTCAACGTAAGAAAATCACCAACGGATATGTTGGAACGGAGACTTTAAAGTGCAACTATGGATGATATAATCAAGAGATAGGTTGGCCAAGTTCTAAGTGTCGCGGGGCTCAAAGCGTAAAGAAAGACGCCAATAAACATGCCGTGACTATCATAGGTCACTCAGCAAAAGATATGCCGACGTCATATAATATATCGTAAATATCTTGGTTCCTTCGGCAAAAAATAAAATTTGAATCGAATAACGTATACGTTAAGGGTTGTTCATTTCCGATTTATTAATGTGGTTTGGGAAATGTAACACTTCAAAAGTTCAAGTTCGTTCTACGTCAGGCTTAAACGTAGAAAGCTTTTAATTCTAACACACCTATTAGTGCTATAGGTAAAGGTGACATTTATTACAGATATGGTTTTCCTAATTAAAAAGCTTTTATCAAACGACCATGTATTATAATTGCATAAATACTTTACTTTCATTGTAAACTATTTTTATAGTGTATCGAGCATGTGCCTGATGCTATATGTTTATAATCATAAATGTATTCTGCCTCTTGCTCAGTTATGATCCTACATTCATATATTAAGGCCATATAAAGGCAAGACACGTCTGTTTTAGTCGGAGAGGTCACGTTCGTATGAAGTCTTTCAGCGCGAGTACCGCGTCCCAATGTTTCCTTCGGGAAATTATGCTTTCTTTGGAGAATTCGGGCTACAGTTTGTGAACGATCCTTTATTTGTTGAACTTTGATCAATACTACCCGACAGTTTTCGACCCTACCAGATCAAATCACTGGCTTACTTACATAGTAGGTATTTTGTTTGTTAAACTTCGTGGTTTGATTCAAAATTGATAATCCTATTTGCCACTGAGATATCAATTCCAAGAATATAATTTGTTCTCGGCACGTCAGACACGTCTAAATTTTTAACTAATATATCGCAATGAAAATTGCTTTACCATTACATATTCATTGTCTTACATCCGCAGAAAATGTTTGCTGTACCCTTTGAATGGGCCATGTCGTAAGTAAATAATAACATAATGATATGGTTAGTTAGGCGTCCTATCCATTGTTATGCGAAGTACCCACACGGCAACGTGAACGCCGCGATCTGGCTGGCCGGGCCCACTGCACCCACATGATTTCCAATCCCATATCAATAGCACACATGTAGTTACGACTCGACCTTCCCACTGCCCTAATTACATTGATATCGTTCCGTAACTTTGTCAAAAGGAATTTAGTCAAGAAGCATTCAGAAACTTTCGACACATTATTCCTTTTGTGACCTTTCAAAAAGAGCTTTCATACTTACTTTGAGTGGTAGCTAAGGAGGTTTCCTTTGTTGAAAACCTTTGAAAGTTACACTCACGTCTCATTGTTCCTTAATCGAAATTTTAATTCAGACCAAAGGGCATTTGCATGATTTTTAAATATCTTTAACTGATTGCGTTGTACTCGAAGTTACTTTACACGTTAAAATCTGTAAAAACATTCTAATGTCGTACAAATTTCTTGGCTTTTAAATTATTTCATGTGAACGGGTTAAACAATTTTTTTTTACCTATTTGAGTTATAAGTGCACAGTGTCTTGCTCTATTTATTCTGAACTAAATCTCCCAAACAAAAAAAAATCGAAAATATTTTTTTTAAACTGGTAAAATGTCAAACCGTCCAAAATGCTGGAATAGTAATAAATTGCAACCGAACCGAGCATTTTTTAGGTTATGCCGAGTTCAGGCTCTTGAATGTGTTCGTCAAAATATGGCGCTCCTTTGATTGGCGAAACGAATTAATTGTTTTCGTCTTTGTAAATATACTGGTGACAACTGTTTATAAATTCAAATGTGTATGTTAGTTATGTTTAAATAAACGTGTAGCGTAACTGACTCACAGATAATAGAAATTAATGGGAAGGTTCTTGTAATTCAGTCTGAAGTTCCTTTAATGGAAAGGAAATTTAAATCGGTCATTGGTTATCATTGTCCTTCATTTTGTTTCCATTTGCAATCTATTCAAATCTATTTATTCATGCCTCGGACAGACTTCTTTTGCCGGATCGCGGTCTTTATGAAAGAATCTTAACACCCTACCAGTCGTCGAGCTATACTTTCTTCAAGCTATGTACCCGCTCTTGCCACTTGAGCTTGCAAATGTCATACAGAAATCAGTAGATGATTTTCTAGCTAAAGCTGCTTATCTCTGATTCTATCACATAGGGTTCCATTGCACACTGTGCGTTTGCACTTGAGCTTTATTTTATCAGGACCACGTGCCTCTAGTCAGCACCTACCGCACGTCAAATGTTATAATTGTCGTTTGTTTTGAGCTAACTACAGATAAAGTTATTATTTCCTATGTAGCTTCAAAACATATTATGTGATGCTGTCAATTTTCCAATAACTTTTCTGAGAAAATTGGTTTGCAACATTGGAAACCAATTTTCACTACACTGTACACAGATTTTGCAATATGCCACAAACAGTTTCGCAAACTTTTAACAGCTGTAGTAGCAATTTTATAAACGTGAATAAATTCGATTGAAAACATCCTCTTGCCACTGACCAGTTGCATTGTACTAAATAAATGTACTGAAAAAAAAAAAGCAACTTTGTATTGAATAAATTGAATAGGATGAGTGACCTAAAGCGGCGATTACGTGGCAACTGGGTGATCGACAAAGGCTGTATTGTTTACATAGATAGGCGCTACGGCTCCGAGTCACTCGAGTGCTATCTCGCTGCATTTCACTTGTTACGGAGCGCGCCTCGGATAAGCTGAGTGGCCCTCCACGTCAGAATACCACCGACTGCACTCACAAAACAACACTCTCACATCTCTTCAATTTATATGTGTAATCCAGTGGTTATTGCAGGAGATTGCCATCTGAATAGCGAAAACTGCGGCAAAGCATGATTGTAACTTATGTAGCATAACCATTTGTATGCCATTCTCATACCGTATTCTGATTCTTAAACGTTTTTTTTATGTAACTTCTTCAGTAAACTTAAAGAACCAGCTGATGCTATGATGTCTTTGCATATTGTCTGGTAAATGCTTACCTAAGATAAAAGCTAATAGTATATTTTAAAAAAACTCTTCGTATCTAAGACATTTTCACATGTTTTTGTAACTAATTTGTAAGAAAAGCGTTGACTGTGAAACACAATTACCCCAGAATTGTGCTTACGCTTTTCTATTGAGAAACACATAATGTAAGGTGTAATTTCTACCAAGTTAAGGTTGCCTCAACTAACATTATCTGTCTGGGATTAATTATTCTCACTTAAGTCCCAGTAAATGTTCCTGACGCTTTAGTTTGGTTGTATTGTATTACTGCTCTGCCACCTTTTACTATGATTGGTTCTTTTCTCTCTTGAATGACCGGTATCTAGCGAATCGTTCATAATGTGGAGTGGCATTTTGTTCCACATAAGCCGTAGCGGTACGAAGCCTTCTTTCCACTATGTTTAGGTAAAGCCTGCAGACTTTTCCATTAATTTAAAAAAGTATTAGACTGTTTTCTGAATTAACATGTTATTCCAGCTACCTACTGCCTACTTTTTTATAGATCAGTTTGAAATACATACGTAATACATACATACAATCAAGCCTGTTTTCCCGAAGTGATAGGCAGAGGCTTATTATACGCCTGCATTAAAATTTCGCCTAAGATATATTAGTATAGATTTGCCCCACATAATAGGTAGCGAGCTTACACAAATGTTCCCCATTTGTGTATGCCAGAGCCTCGTCCGTTGATCGGCACGGCAGGTGCAGGTGAGGTTGGCTTGGCCTCCCTATGAAATACATTTGCCGCAGGTGCAAAATGATTCTTGCACTTTATAGAAAAATTGGAAAAAGATTTTTATGTAGTTTATGAATGAAAACAGTTTTATTAAGATAAACCTATGTTTTCGGATATATTGATGTTAATTAGTAAGCAACAGGTACGGTTAGAGGCTATAGTCACGCGACAGGCGCGGCTGACCCTCGCCCCGCGTCCGCCATGACGGCGACGACGTCGCCGTAGACCTATTGTCCTATATAACAGCTATTAATTAAGCGGCATACCCTTGTTGTCCTATATTCTTCGCCTATGCTCAACTAAGCGTGATACCGCCCGTAGCAAAATACGGCAGCGTTTAATTTCATATCTCAGAATCAAGATCTATGTGTATAGGAGAGAACCTCGACTTTATTATGTCATCTCTTCCCTTGACATGAAATAAGAGTATTGGAATTAACTGATTTTATCGGAAAAATCGTTTAGTTATTCCTTTCTATTTGCAACAAAGTTAACTGAGTGAGGTTATTTTCTAAGTAAATTATTTGTTTTGTGGTTTCAATGATGTTTAAAACCATTTGCGTTTACTTGGTATGCCTATCACCCGATGCCCTCATTTCGCATTTGATGTTCTAATTTACACGCGTACCTTATTAGTTGGTAGTCTACTTGAGTAATTATCCACTCTATAAATATAACGACAGTAATCTATAGTGGTCATGAGTGGTTACGACACTGTCAGTAATGTGTATCGCGTGAGGTTGTGTGGCAGTGTCAATTAAGTGGCCGAATTACCCCTACGTCCTGCTCGGAGGCCGGTGGCCGGCGGCCGGGGCGCCAACTTGCCCGCGAAGGGCGATGGGCCTGCCACACCGGCTGCACCGCGGTCATGCTGTTCCACAGATCCTTTAGCTCCCGCCTCCGGAACCAAAGAAAAGAAGTCGTGTTAGGTAAAACCAACACACCTTAAAATGTTCTATTTACTTTTGCTTTTGTGATTCGTCCTTGTGTGCCTGCGTATGTGACTCAACTTCACATAATAATGATCTGTCCGCTACAGCCTTTTATATTTCGATGTTGACGTTATGTCTCAAAACACATTTTGGATAGATGGTCACCGATAAACGTAAAACAGATTCGAGTTTATGTTCCTCATAACGGTTCCAGCTGCGCTATAAAGCTTTAGGTATTTGCTTTTCGTCTGTAACACGAGTCGTTTCACATCACACAATTTAGTCGATATATACATACTTATACATGAACTGGCACCCGGCTCCGTTGACGTCTTGGAAGTGCTGCCTGCTTATAATGAATTCATCTACAGTTTATGAAATCGTGGGCGCCCGTGTGGTTTGTTTTGTGGTTCTATTGATTTTTAACAGTCAGTCGGACCGCATTGTTCAGATCAAATGCACTGCATATGTGTCCTGCAGAATAAACAAACGGTACTATAATCATAATTATTTATTCTATCAATTTATGTGCAATGTGCTTTAATAATCAAAACGGTGTTGAATTATATAAAACTCAAGTATCTGAATTATCTCGATTAACATTTTTTTGTGATATGAAATAAATAATTCCATTACAATTGGCGGCACAAGCTAAATAATAATTTAATGAAGCACCTAGAACACGCCTAAAACAGATTTGTTTGCAAATACGTTCACGCTGCTACTGTTTACGATTGTAATGAAGTTGATCGATTGTTTGCTAGATTCTCATGAATAAATTTAAGACCTCGACGACAGCTATATCGTCAATTTTAAATATGGATTAATGCCAGCAGCCGTCTGTATGTTAATTAGTCCGTAACCGAGTTATGGTAGACGACCTGAAATCTTTGAAATGTTAAACGAAAATTAGTGTTGTAATTGGAAATGCTTTGTGAAGACTGCTACGAAAGTTACGACTCTTGTCCCGACGCGGCGCGGCCGGGTGAGCGACGAATGTACACGCCACGCTAATGATGTTGACACTAGAGCTAGAGGCAAGCCGGCCCCTCCCCTCCCCTCCCCATCCCACATCCGCATAAACTCCACTGCACTTAACTCCCCCCCCCTTTCCTTCTATTAAAGTGAAGTCTCCCCCCCTAAAATGTTCCCAAATCATATTAGGGAGTTTTCATCTCGATGTTCTGAAAAAGCGCACTGCACAAAACTGCTTACGTGTATTAATTTCTTTTTTCAGATACTTCCTTTTTAATAAACTTTTTGAATGTTTATTATTATTAAGATTCTGTAAAATAAAATATGTTATTTCTCAGTTATTAATATACTATACTAATATATGTGCTTAGAGAATCATTATTATCATCTCAGCCCATGTCCCACAGCTGGGTTTGGACATTTTGCCACAAACTGAGATAAGATTCAGGGCTCATTAGTCGATCACTTTTACGATAGGCGTTTTGTTTAAAGGCAGAGTGCATGTGTGTTAATCCAATAGTTGTTGTATGTTTTGGTATACATTTATCTATATTTATAAATATAAGAATAATGGGGAAGAAAAGACACTTCAACAGAACCAGTGCGGATATGGGGACCTTATAGTCAGAATGTTTTAAGCTGTCTATCCGGGCCCTCTACTAACTAAGTTTTAACGACTACCATATTAAGTGAAGACAGACAACTGGCGTACTGCTTTTTTGAAGCAGCTTTAAAGCGCTTTTTTACCATTTGCCACCCATCCACGAGTCGATCTCTGTTAGCGCTGCTTAAAATGACTGATCGTTTCTGATCTTATTTATCCGTACTAAAACCCAGAAAGGTCGAAATTAAGCGAAAGGTGGTTCTCTTAGTAATATTGATTGTTTGCCGTATTCATTAATGATTCAAGAAGTTTCGGAGCAGATTCTGTTTATCTACTTCTAACTTCAATTGAACTCACTCGCTTTTGTGCTTGTACTTTTTTCGTCCTATATAGTTTGATAAGAAACAATATTTAATAAGTTTTGACATGATGGCAGGCTCCATCATGTTTCACGTGCGGCGGCGGCCGGCGGACGCTCAGCCGCGGCGGCGCAAGAAAAAGGCCAGCGGCAGCATCGGCAGCGGCGGGCGGCCCGGCACCGAGCCCGTGCTGCTTGAGGTCACTCCCGACGGCACCACCCTCGAGAATGGTCGCCGGTTGCGCATCACTGAAGTAGTCGAGGTGATTTATATAATTTTTTTTGTTATTAGGTCTTCATCATCATATCCTAGCATTATCCCAGTTGCTCTAGACTTAACCTTGAGACTCCGGGACTGCTCACTGGTCTAACAAGATCTAACAAGCTGAATTTCAATTATTATTACTTGAAGGGTACTGCCGTCTGACCTCCGCAACCTAAAGAGAAACATCATTCTATGGTTAAACCAGCTATCATGATGCTAGAAGGCACTGACTTCCCAATAACGACTGCCATAGATGTTCATGACAGCCGAGACCAACGGCTTAATGTGCTTTCCGAGACACGGAGCAAGCGATTTGCAGTTTGCCATTTTTTTTGCTGTTAGGTTCAAAGGCTATTTTCTACCGTCTATGAGGAATGTATCAGAGAGAAAGTTCAGCCTGTCACTAAACCGGCTGTGCTAGAAGTTACTTCCGATGGGTGATTATTTCCCGGTGAGTACTGTTTCCGAAACAATCGCCGGCAGTGAACTAAGTATTTAACAAAATATCAACAAATTATACGAGTAAATGTTCTCGTTACGTTAAGTTAAGTTAATTAAGTTAAAAAAACGAAAATACACGAGATGTTTTGGCCAGACTGTTCAAATATTATCTAAAAGTTCGGCGTGAAAAGAAGGAAAAGCTTATTCAGAATTAAATCAACGAAGTCAGACCATTTTTCTTATTGAAAATCTATGGAATTTCTTGCGAAACTTTTCTTTGAAAGGTTAGTTCGACGCTGAAGATGTTGTAAATCATTTCTGTGCGCACTTGAGGGTCCTTATTGTTTAAGAAGCAGTTGTGTATTGTTATTTAGAATTCATTAAAACACGAGGCCGGTTTACTTCAGTAACTAGATACCCAATTCATAGAATACGTAATCTTTAGAGACGAAATAAAGTATTTCTGTCTAGAAGTAATAATGTCAATTAAAGGTCAGCTAGCACTTGTTTGGATTGCCAAACACTAGCAAGTCTATTGCCAAACAAGAAAAACAATTAACACTGGGATTGGGGTAACGAGGACGCCTCTGATCGGGAGGTCTCAGTTTACCTGATTTATAGTAAAAGCGAGATGCAATGTAGAAGTTTCAGTGAAAGCCTTATTTATTTGATTAAATCACAAGAGAAGACCTACAATATTGAAGTAACACCAAACTCCTTTAAAGTAAATAGCACACAACTTATGTCAACACATGATGCACTTATGTTGACATTATGAAATGTATTTAAACGCTTCTATGAAACTAGAACTTTCTTTATGTTTTTATCATATAAAAACTAAGTAGACTATGGACTTGTAGACTTTGTTTTTGTGTCTGAGTTCGTGCATAAACTTTTCTACAATTAAAGAGTTAATTATACGCATAAGTTAGCCATTTTGTGCGATGTTAAATGCATTTAGTTTAAGCTTTACACTCCTAAAAATACAGACTTAACACGGACTTGATTGAACAGAAAGTTGCTAATTTTATGCTGTCTTTAACTCACATTTGCTGAAGGCCGTGTCGTGTCTGTGTGAATAAAGACAGCTGCATTTCACGGCCAAGGACATTTGGTCCTGGCCTTGACCGTGAATACGATTATATAGTATAAAGTAAACAGTGAATAGTCTTCATAAATATCTTTAATAAAAAAGCACCTGTGGTCGTAATACTTGGTGAATTATGTGTATGACTTCATGAAGTAATAATATGAATTGGACAATTGGTATAGGTTTTATACAAGCACCAAACTGAAGTCTACGTTAGGTATTAATGGGGTCGAAAGCTACTAGTCAATATAATTTCATGATACTAGCTTGTTCACGTGGTTTCGCCCTCGTGACTTACTGTTTATAAAAATCTCTCATAGCAATGTCCTTTTCCAAGGTCCTTCTGTCTCAATTGGCCTAGTACTTTAAGCTTTAACGCAAACAAACTTAATTGTCGTTATTATAATAAAGATTTTGAAGTCAGAGCTTCAACTTAAACTCATCAATCTTTATGAATGAAAACATATCCGTTGAACTTAAAAATATGCCCGACCCCCCCACCGATCTTGTTTTTAGTTAACTTTTACGACGTCGGTTTTCTTTAATTATCATTTTAAATTATTTGCCATAATAATTTTACTATACAAACAGTAAAGTTTTAATTAAATTATAACAGTGATTAGGCATAAAACATCTAAACTTTGGGCCTGGTTGACCGTATAATTTTCCATGTAATTAAATATGGTTTGATGTTCGGGAACCATACCTAAGTATCTCCAGATTAACCTTTAACGCGGCATTCAATGCTTTTTGGAGACCGATGTGGTCCGGTAATTACATGATTCCTGAAGACAAAGAAATCAGAATTGATAACTAGAACTAGAATTGATTCCTTATAACTATTTCTATATTTATTCAAAAATAAAACATTTGTTTACCATATATCAGTATAACACGAAATGCCGTGAGTACTTAGTTATTAGCATCGTCGGCATTAAAGCGGACTTCATATGCGCACTTAGAGGTGGTCCCTTAGGCTGCACTACCACGAATAGTGGTTGCTTGTAAATTATGCATCTTAAAGCTAAAGGCAATGCTTCAAAGGTAAAGTACTATGTAGTCAAATAATTTAAATTTTACGTGTAAGAGTGTTTTGATTTACAGACTTATTAGGATAAAACCTAGCATGAACTTCTAAGATAGTGAAATAGGCGGCAGTGTTTTGGTTTAAAAGCGTTTGTTACACAATTAAAATAATCGACTATGTATATAAATATTTATTGACAATAAACTGCAATATACTTACTTATACAATTCGTTGACCGGTGTCAAAATATGGGATTAAGTTTATCATAGCGCAGGTATTTTTTAATTAATAATACACAATCCATTAGGGTATTCAGACGAAGAAGAGCTTAGTCATGTAAAAATATGTTTCATATACATTTATGATTACATGTGAAGCAGGAATCTAATAACAAAATCAAAAAATCTAATAGCTCAAATATGCCGCTTAGGTATATTTATTTATATATTTTTGGTGAAGCATGACTGTCTCTGTCTTTCCAGTTGGTGCTATATTTTATTCATTATTATGAGCGATTCAATACTGCAACCTTCATTGCACTTGTGTGGTAACGGAATTTCTCGAATCAATTAGCTTTGCGTTAATAATATAGATTTCGACGTCCGTTTAACAAAAAGATACCTGGTGCGATCAACATTGAAGCTTAAACATTATTTCTTGAAACGTATGGTCTCCGCCAATCTATTCCCTTATCACCTCCTTTTCGTAGAAGGGTAGTTCGGTCATATAATTTTAGAAAGTTAATCACCACTTTCATGTCACTGAATGCCAATCGTCACTGGGTCCGCATGTTGTCGTATGAACTAAATCCCTTTTACCTTGGTGACGTAAATAGGGTGAAATTATGTTAGTGATGAATAGGTAGTTGAAGACTTTGTTTTAAGGCGTAAGGTATAGTGGTAGCGATATAGTGGTTAATTAATCCGCTAATTTGTGCAGGTGGGATCTGGTAACGGAACGGCGCTGCAGCTATACGGGCCATCAATCCAGCCGCGGCACTGCGTGCTCGCGCCGGCAGATGGCGGCGGGTACGCGGTTACACCTCTGCACGCGGACGCTCACGTCTACCTCAACGGGCGCCGCGTCACACACACGCAGCGGCTGCAGGTAACCCAACAAAAAATACCCACAGTGAGGACCATTATCCGGCACAGCTTCGTAAAAGTACGTTAGTCTCGGTTATCACTGTATGTGGCTATTGGACAGCATGATGACAAAACTCTTACAGTAGTAGGCTGAATGTGGCGACATAGCTACTTCCGCCAGGCATCACTATGTATGTGTGTTAAGGTCCTGCGTGGATCTGGAACTATATATTTTTTAAAACAATGTCTCAACTTTTTTTTTTTTGCATCCATAAATGAAAGACTGTTTATGTCGGATAATCATACAATTAAATATTGTGATATTATAATATTTCGCTTCAAAACTGAAAGTGTATGCCCAGATCAATTCGAAAGCGTTATTACGAATATAATATTTTGCGTAATTTAACGTAATTTAAATGTGATTGAACATGCGCAGTCATTGAAACGAGTTTTACGTTTGGATGAATAAAAGATTTCCATAACATTTCACTCGATAAGCCTTGACAAAAAGCCGTATTTTCCTGGTGTAAAAGCTTTCATCAATTCAAGCACATCATCATAAAATAATAGCTTTTGCTCGGCCATTTATTGCTACCAATAAAACACTTTGCATTGATATAGTTTATAGCCTAAATGGATATGCTCAAATATTTTTCACAAAAGTCGTGTAATATAATATAATAATATTTTCTGACAATCACACCAATTCTTTAGTTCCAAGATAAGTATCATTAAGAACTTGTGTTATGGATACTAAATAACGGATAAACATACATAAATACTTTTTTTTGTAAATAAATACTTAATATACATAGAAAAACAAAAAAAAATATCTCGACTACTTACACGGCAAGCAGTCGATGTGGTCTTATAAAACGAGAGGGTATACCTACATACCATTGGATATGCTCGGTTACAAGCGCTCCCAATCATAACGCGCTGCATAAATGCCGTTTCTTTCTGTAATATTGCAATGGGTGCCATCACACATAGGTTTTAAAGGTAATGAAAGGGCTGATAGACTGGCAACAGAAACCGTTGAAGCCGCACTATAATATTAGTTAGGATAGTGTTAAAATCAAAGTTAGACCGTCTTACCTGAACCATGACGACTAACGACGACCATACTGCTTTATAAATTTTAATATAAACTGGGAGCCTTCTAAAGCCCACCATTTCGACGCATATAATTTGCTCCGTCCTCCGTAGTCACATAATTTCGTTGTTTGTCTGTAACTTTATGAATAAATAGAATATACAATCGTGTTTCAAATATAAACGGATTTCAATACAACATTGTTATATTTAGTTTGCAAAGCGAAATACCAATCTCGTAAAACAATGTCATAGAGAAGATAAGGTTAAGTGGATCAGAATTAGTTATGAACTAGAACAAAGAGCGTCTTCGTTACTTCGTTATTGTAATTTTGGAGGCTCTTGACATTTCGATTTTAGTGTCTGTTGAATATTCTCAGGGGAAGCACGACACTCGGTCGCTCCACTGCTGTCCCCGACCCAGTCACAATTTTAACATTAATAATGCATATTCACCACCTAGCTACATCGACACAGCAATATACCGTTTATTATGAAAAGCTTACTCAAATGTACGCTTGTGCTCGTATACGAGAAAAAATATTTGAAAAGGTCTCGTAAAAGGATGAAAGCGAACTTTATGATTTGCTCTATTCATAAATTTACTTTTTTATTATGAAGTAAAACGCGATTACGCTTTTTTTGTTGAAATAGTACTGATTTCGTAGGCAGGGAAATATTACCCTTCAAAGGCGTATTATATAGTAAAACCCTAAGGCTAAGGCTTAGATAGTATTTGCATTTTTATTTATTCTACAACTATGTAATATGTTACATATTGTTTATAGGATAAAGTATCACTTCTTAATATTTCTATACTTTTCAGCATGGTTGCTTGCTAAAGTTCGGGCGGGTGTCGACGTTCCGATTCGTGGATCCGATGCAAGAGAATATGCTCAATAGGAACCTCTCCCAGTCGCAACACTTTGGTTCCGGATCGATTTACGACAGGTCAGCTCACCCACTACACTTCTAGTTCACTGTTGTATTATCTCGTAGAAGTTATTTACCAATACTTCTCGTACATTACAATACAAATAAATTAGATAAACCATTCACCCACCAATTGTTTTGTGTAGATATTTTAATTTTTAACATTACCTTACTGATACCATACATTGTCAGATGATCGCTTCTCTTAACCACTTTTTATATGTTGTGTTCTTTATGTTCGTCATTTGTCATGGTTGTTTTCTTTTGCATGTTTACTATCACTGGCTCACGACCATCCGCTTGTTCCTTTACCTTTACGTTAGATCGCCGACCTCACCCGGTAACGTGGACTCCAATGCCAACACGACCGACGACTACACGAGAACCATGAGCCCGGTATCGCAGGACACTTACTACAAGGAGGGCGATAATACTTCGAGGTCGTATGTCGATGACAATACGAGGTCCTACCGAGAGGACGACGTCGCGTCGAGGCCTTACGCTGATGATGGCCAAAGATCGTACAGAGAAGATGATCCCACTCGACCTTACAACAACAATACCTTGAAACTCGACAACGAGTCTCTCATGATGTCCCAGCAAGCCATTCCTACGGATGACTACATCGCAGACGAACCGAGCGGGTCCGTGTACAACGACCAGGACCAACCGACGCCCAACAGGACCGCTAACTCCCAGTACAAAGACAACTACGAGACCACGTTCGACCTGGAAGGCAACGTGGAAACGAAAAGCATCTGCAGCGCCAAAAGTGGCGGCTCTGGACACGACAGCAGGTATTTCCCACGTTTGTCACATTCATTGTACTTATATTTTGTTAATTATTTTTTGTTGTTTGCACCTCTGAAATAATAAACTGACATTATTTTAACATAAAACACATTCAACTCACTCTTATTAGGTGATATATTTGATATTATTCAATGTTGATGTTTGTTTTCCTAGACGAGACCTGTAATTAAGTAACCCTAGTCATGCCATTAGTGTTGTTGCATAAAGTTTTTGAAATAATAAGTTTTAGTTTGTTTTAACATCATGTGCTGATGGTGAGTGAATCGTCGCAGATATATGTGGTACTCGGTTTAGGGAATCACCCGTTCTGCATTTAGATATTTAAATGCTCGTCTCGCTAAATTTGAATTCTAAAGTTACTTGGTTGTGGCGAGGCGGTTTTCTCGTAGCATAATTAATTGTCATTCAGTTAAACATAGATATAGGTCCCCTGGGTCTCGTTTTACGAATATTACAACTATAAACTACTATTGCTAATAAATAAAAGTTCTTCACGTTCTAAATGGAAAGCAGGAACTGTGATTAATTGCAATAAGCGTCCCTATAGTGTAATTCGATTTATATGCATCCACATTGCGACTGCTCTCTTTTTACAGCCCCTACTGAAAATATGCTATTGGCTGTTATACATTTTGTTAATGTGACTCATAACATCATGCCTTATGGTTAGTAGTTAATGCAGTCCAGAAAAATATGAGCGCTCCATACCGTCCATTACATCCTGTTTGTCCGTTTCACTTAAAAGACCCGGGATTGAGGGATTTCTTTATTGTCGGAAGACTGCAAATTGCAATAAAAAAACAAATATTAGAATAAATTTACTACTTGATTTTGTGGTGTAGAATGAGTACAGTGGTGCCATCGTCGCGTCCTGGACAAGAAGCCATCCTGCCGGCGGTGCTGGAGTTCCCCGAACAGGGCCAGGCGCAGTTCCTGGCTGCCGTCATCACCAGGCTCGACCCTCACGCTCCCGCCTTTAAGCTTGCACCAGTCTATACACTGTACCTATGTGCCAGGTAAATATTATTTTGTATGTGCTATTACCAACTTTGAAAGGGCTATTATTCTCATAGCGGTGCTCGGATTCAACGAAAAAGGCACAGTGCTAGGTTTTCGCTATTAAGCATGTACCGGGTCGCGAGCGAGCCCGGTATTGAACAACCTACTCATCGCCTAGATTATTTGAGTTTAAAATTTTCTATATTATTTATTGTCTATCATTGTTACTAGAATATCTTCTATAATGTACTGAATGTGTTAAAAGTGTAAAGACATTAATAGGCATTGAATAATTACAGGTACCGCGCCTCAACTCATTACCGGCCGGAGCTTACCCCGACCGAACGAGCCCACAAACTAACTGCGTTTCTTCACCACGTTGCCACCCTTATTCACGAAACCGTTCAGGTGATTCAACATTACATAAAATTTATTAAACAAGTGATATTTAGGTGGTATACTACACAATACAGTGATTGAAAAAGCAATGGGGTAATCATCATCATCAAAAGGACGTCCACTACTGTTTAGCAGTTCAAAATGTTTCATAGACCTCTCCCATTATGAATGTGACCTGATTGCAGGCAGACTGCATAAGTTTATAGGTGTATAGGGATCCTACCTAGACCTTTGGAGCCCAAGATAATCTCCCCTGCAAGTGGTGCATCTGCCGATCAACAGACGAGGCTCTGGCGAACATAACAGTTCCCGGTAAGCGGCCATGGTCGCCACCTATTACGTGGGATCAACTAAATAACTGGCGAAATGTGGACGTAAAATATGCCTCTGCCTTTGTAGAAATAGGCGTGATGTTATGTATGTATATATGTATTTGTTTCATTTAAGGATTGTGCAATATCTTATTTTCCATGAATAAATATCAATATTCTACATAGAGATTTAATTATTTAAAAAATATATTTAAAAAAAATTACAGCACATATTTTAAAATACTTATTACCGGTAAATTTCAGCAACGGTGCAATGATTCAGCCGCTCAAGCGTTTTGGATGGCCAACGCGAGTGAGCTACTTCACTTCCTGAAATGTGACCGCCATATATCGTCGTTCTCCACGCAAGCACAGGACTTGCTGCCGACTACTGTACAAAATGCCTTTAGGTAAGTATTTTAATACCCTACTATTCTTTTTTTACTAATTAATGAATCAAGAGTTGTTTCAAAAATATTATGTGTTATATCAAATCTTTAATTAATAAGTTTTATAAAAAAATTGTTTGTAAAAGAATACTGAAAAAATATTTTATGGTTTATTACACGTTTCGTAAACACGTTACAAACTCTTCAGTAAGTGGAAATTACCTCATTCTAATAAATATCCTTCATTAAATATATTTTAATATGAAAGTCAAATAGGCATCTTGATATTATTAATAATTAAAAGGGTAATTATCAACAATCAAAAAACTTGAAATTCTTATGTTGAGCTTAGCAACATGCAATTAGAAATAGGCTCCCACAAAATATTTAACCTTATGCAGTTGACTTATTATAGAAAACCAATGAAAATTTTCAACTTTCGCTGTCCAGCGTCTGTTGAGGTAGTTTTCTTCCATTAAAAACACGTCATATTTATTTGTAGTAACCTAGTATCCTGCTTCCAAGAAGAGTTGTCTCGCGCCCTGGCCACGCTGACGAACCCCGCCATAGCCGACGCCACCGAGGCCACGGCGCCTACTCTCCAGACCCTAGCAGCGGCTATGGTGCTCCTGCGGCGGTGTCGCGTCAACGCAGCCCTCACTATACAGCTGTTCTCACATCTGTTCCACTATATCAACGCTATCTGCTTTAATAAGGTACATATTTTAATAAGTTATTATAGTTATAAGGCACGCACGCTGGGAAACGCCTTTCCAGATGTTAATAATAATTCCATCATCGTGACTTCGTAACACAAACGAATAATGTGCACGCCACTGCTGAGACGTACAAATCTTACTACTTTTATATTTGTATTTTGCGATCAGTTTTAAGACTTTATGCAAAATACTATGATCTGAATCTTGTAAAGGAAGCAAAGGTATCCTTTGGTCTCAACCATTGATTAAAAAATATCCTATTATTACAATGTATATGTAAAAGAAATAAATATGTTTGTTAGAATTTTAATTGTGTTTTAACTTGTTATGTAATAAATTGAACGAATCATTTGTGTTTACAGCTGGTGACGGAACCGAGCACGATCAGCGCGCGATGGGGGGCGGCGCTGTCCGCTCGGTTCGCGCTGCTGGCAGCCTGGGCCGAGCGGCAGGGGCTGGAGATAGCCGCGGACTGCCATCTGGCGCGCACACACCAAGCCGGTCAGCTGCTCCTTACAGCTGGGGACGTTATGCTCAACTAGCCTAAAAATATATGCGTTATATGATATATGCTTTTTAAGCTATTACGTAGCTTCTATCGCGGTCCTTGAGTGTGGAGACCGAATCCAGAAATTCTGTAACGAAAAAAAAACCTAACACCACCTACTCCGACCGGCACAGCGGTGATACTTTTTAGTATTTCCATCTATCGATAAATAGCAGAACTTTTAATGACTCTTTGAAATATCACGCTTGTCTCTTTAGTTCAGCAACCCGCCTGTAGGTGGCATTGGTTGTATCGGCGTTACTGCGCATGCGTATTTTTTTATATGATATTATATCTATATAAATGTACATAAAAATAAATAATTATAATTGCATAAGTTTATAAAAAATGCTATGCAATAGTTTTACTGCGGCAGTCGCCAAGTGCCACACGTCTTTTCTTGTAATTATAGCAACGAGATGACGCATCTTTCGCGCTTATTCTATTTCTGTTCCTTTTATTCTTTTGATTACGATTGTATGTGCGCAGAAAACTGCAATTTTCTTGGTCTTATGGTTCAACCGATAGGATACGAAGTAACATTTTTCGTATATTTGCAGCACGCCTGATCCAAGGCGAATACCGCAGCCCGGAAGAAGTTCGCGCGGCACTGTCGGCGTGCTTCAAGCTGAACTCTGCGCAGGTGCGCGCGCTCCTCACGCCGCTGATCGCGCCGCACGCGCACCACGTGCTCGAAGCCGCAGTCTCGCACGCGCGCGCTCTTTGCGACGAGCTGCAGCGGGGGGACACACGAGAGGTCACCATACATTTTATTCATATATTCTGTAGGCAATATGTTTGAATGATAAATGGACCCCGAAACCATAAGGACGCAACCAGGATAACTTCGTTTATATTTCAGTCAATCAATACCCGATATAAATGTCGTTTGCTCGTCTTTTCTAAACTGTACTGTGTCAGACTTAGTGACAGAGGAGCTGCAATTAAAGGTTTCTTTTAATTTGACCAAAGAGACACCTAAACTTGCTATTGTAATGATTTTTCAGTTCCATGTAAAATTTTGTTGATATTGGTTTTTAATGTGAGTTTGTATAATGTAACAGATCCGCTTGGAAGAAAACCTCTGGCTGGGCACGGGTCTGCTGATCCCCGGCGACGGATTCAGCGCGGAGGTGGTCCGCGGCGTGCCCCCCGGGCTGGCGGAGTTCGTGGCGCCCCTGCAGCGCGGCGGGCTGTGCCGCCTGGCGCACCAGCCGCACGCCCTGGGCGCCTGGAGCGTGTACATGGGCGCGCGGGCCGAGCGGGCCGAGCACGCCGCGCCCGCCGCGCCCGTACTGGTGCAGCTCCACAAGGCCACGCACGGGATGGGGCTCAGCATCGTGGCCGCCAAGGTCAGTGTGTGTAAGGCGTCATCGAAACATTCAATATGAATGAATGAATGAACGCTTCAAACTTCAAATATTTATTTCGATCATGAGTAGATGTGCGGGGTAGTGCTGAAGTATGATAAAATGATACGAAATGATTCCTTTGATAACTCTTGTATTCCCGATAAAATACAATTTATTGATTATGACTAATTAAGTAATGATAAGTGATATGCGAGTCGCAAATGATATCTGATTACGGATCGGACTGTTACCTAAACGTCGCTTATGGCGAAAAGTGCTAGATCAGGTGTTCGGGGGCATTGCACCGAACAGTAGACATAGGACGTTATAAAAAGTAAAGGTACATACATGATACCCTGTTAGGGCGCAGCAACACAATTTTAATATAAAATTACTTACATACTATTTAATTAATCTTATATTATATTATTTATCTATTTATATATTATTATACTCATATATACCTCTATTATTATTTTTCCGATATATTTGTACTATTTACTTTAACATTTAATAATTGAATTATTATTTATTTATTTATATTTTACACTGTGTTACAGTTTAGTTCTGTCCTCAAAAAACTCTTTTATATTGTAATAACATTTTTTGGTCAAGTATTTTTTCAATTTATTCTTGAATATATTGAAGCTGGAGGTTTCTTTTAGTTGTTGTGGTATTTTATTAACTTTACTTACTTTGTTGTAAAAAAATAATAAAATCACATAAACAAATATATGGTACAATGGGCGGCCTTATTGCTAACAGCAATTTCTTCCAGGCAACCTTAGGATGGACAGGAAACAAAGAATAAAAAATAATGATATAGAGTAGGCACAACAGAGTGCTCAATGTGGACACTCCTTGGCGAGAAAGTGAAGCGACCTGTGTGCAGTTTTGATTTATTTTCTAAAATTTGTGATTTTTTTTACATTAATGTGTAATAAGTGTTTGATACATACGTGAGTGTTGGTAAATCAAAAAAAGCAGTGCAACATCACTTTTCAAATTCTCTCAAGGAGTCTATGTGAGATCTCAGTATAGTCCCACATCTTTACTGAGGACTCAAGGGGCTAAGTGGAGGGTATCTCATTTAACATTTATTTTTTTCCAAAAAGACTCATTCTCATTTACTTTGGTTTATATATTATTAATAAATCACTTACTTGACACTGGCTAAATGTGCTAAATGCACGAAACCATTATTTAAAAAAATAAAACATTTAATGTAGTGCGCGCGCGTGCGTGGCGTGAGGACGTGCGTGCAATACATACAATTGCCGCCAAATTGAATCTTGTGTTTACATCTTCACCGCCAACGAAATGTGTCTGTGAAATGTATCCATCGTGGTCTCCAACTATGATTCTATGCATATCCAACGTCACCGCCGAAATTGGTGAGTCCTCTTCCTTATTGTTAAATTGAGGGCTCATTTCACATTGTCCAAGTGAAATGAGCCCTCAATTATCGTATACGTAGTTTATTCAAAACTGTTTATATAACTGCCGAGTACTTCATTTTTAAACAATATGAAACAGGTACTAAGAGGTTTTATACACACATGCATAATCATCACGCCCATTAATACCATTTGTAGTTGACAGAAACGTTGCTACAATCTATATATTTGACAAGTTACATCTAAAATTTCTGTGCTAAAAGTGAACTTAGCTACAACTGAGAGATTTTACATGATTAAAATTGAGAAATCCGTTATGTAATAAGCTGTGTTTTATTTACGCAGGGCTACGGGCAGAACAAGCTTGGCATTTACATAAAGTCGGTGGTAGCTGGCGGCGCGGCGGCGGCAGACGGGCGGCTCGCGGCCGGCGACCAGCTGCTTTCAGTAGACGGACAGTCGCTCGTCGGCATTACGCAGGAGAAGGTGTCTAGCCATTTTTATTATAATTTCCTTTATACAATTTCCTTGTCTATTTTTTCTCTATTTAAGCTCCTGCCCGAAGTTTAAGGGCGCCATAGTTTTTAAATTTAGATTCATTGAAACAAATTTTAATATAAATAAATAAACTTCGCAAAAACATATAGAAAAAAAAGGCGAACTGAACGCTATAAGGGTAATTTTTCCGCTTACGCGGAATTCGAGTATCCATTAGTAAATATGGTGGATTTTTAGATATAATCTCTACCGTATCAACAACGTACATTAGTATTGGAAAGGACTAAATTGTGAATGTCCTGTTGTTTCCAGAACTCCATAGAAGCCTAATAAAGTCTTCGCTTACCTTTGACTTGGCTGCGACGAAATTTACGTGACAATGACTGTGACTAAGTGATGAAAACGCTCCATAATGTTAATGCAAATAATTAGTGGAATATAAATAAAACACACAAGAGTTTTTATTTTGAACAGGCGGCAGAATATCTTATGCGAACGGGTCCCGTGGTGACGCTGGAGGTGGCGAAACAAGGTGCAGTCTTACACGGGCTCGCCACGTTGCTGCATCAGCCCGCCTACAACCAGAAACAAGGTAAACATTACTTTATTAGTCACGCTTATTTTACCTAATATTTCATACACAAAAATGTTTTTTGCCAATCAATGTATTATTTTTTATAAAAACCGTTTTATTTTAAGAACTTTTAACAATAGGCTTTCAAACTATCCGTTTCGCCGAGCAGCAGTGGTATTCTTAGTAATACTCAAGCGGCGCTGCGCTTACCCATACGAAAACTTATAGATGAATATTTTCTTATAAATCTTTTGTACTAATACTGCAAGTGTTTACCCATAAGATGATGCCTGACTAGAATGAAAACTAATTTTGTTTAGTCGGGTTAAACATATTTCATTACATATGAAGTATTCCACGTATAAAAAAATGGTTACGATTCGAATATTGTGTTGTAATGGAACCGCACAAACTATCTAGCATAATTTATTGATTCAGGCGTTACTTTGCGGAAATCCATTGTAAGCAAGTGATGGATTAAAAATATGTTTGTAACAATTCCCGCGCTACTATAACTTCCCGAAGATAGGAGCCTCAAAACAACGATGTTACCGGAAGATGCCCTGTGTAAGGGCGAAACACGTGTCGTGTTGAATAGTTTCTCGATTTTTTCGGGAAATTATAGTAGCGCGGGAATTGTTACAAAGATATTTTTAATCCATCACTTGCAAACTATCTAGCGCCAAGACGCTCTAGCGTGCCGGGTAGAGCACACCTTTAAAAATAAACTTGATCTTCAGTTCTGACTCGGTTCCCTAATTGCCGAGTTGCGAAATCAATTTTATTTATTAATAGTATAAAAAAAAATTTAATTAGATAAATTTGCAACAGCGGCATGGTCACCCACATGCGCCCAGAGGAAACGCAAATAGTAGAATCTGTTGTTGCAAAACAGATTTTCCTTTGTCTGTAATTAATCTTTACTACGTTTAGGTAGATATATTAGGTACGAGCGTGCATCCAATGAGTAATACGGGGTCACAGTCTTAATGTGGTATGGTTATGGAATAGCAGAGGCGATCCAGTACGAAGACCCGCAGCGCCGCAACAGCGGAACCTTCATCAACACGCATCCCGCGCTGCTGCGACCAGCCTCGCCGCGCACCGAGCTCGCCACCGCAGGCAATGTCTCACAAGCCCTACCTTTACCTTAAACCCCCAAGGCACAATTCGACGTACACGTGGCGAAGGGAGTTCAGGATAAATAAAGGAAATAAAGACAAATTTTGGACATTCATAAGTGTTCCATCGGAGACCTATTTGAATAAAACGTGTTCATTTTCGAGCTCAAAACATTCAGCGGCACTATCTTATACTATATTCTCTTTGAAATGTTTTAATTTTTTTTAAAACGTTCTAAGTTGTTAGTTGCCCTATGACGTCAATTCTAAGTAAACATTTTAAAAAATCTGCTCGCTTCCATTCCGACTTGTATGAAATTATTTTTGGAATTGTTAATGGTGATATCATGATACAAGTCGATTTTTTATATAATTTGAAAACTATGACAATACTACATTTTTTCTTTTAACATAGTTCAAATATAAATAACATAAACATTCTTTAACATCCTAATAAAGCTATCTTATCTAAATTCAGGGTTGCATTTAATTACGTCAATCTGCCTTAGGTTATAGGCATATTTCTTTGTCTAGTAATTCTGTTTTGTCGACTGTAACTAGTATGTTAGTATACTAGTTACAGTGATTCAAAAATACAATATCACAAGTAAGGATTACCATAAAGTATGAGAATATAAAAATATTGATGTCAATATAACTTTTCGAATTTCACTCCCTTTTGCCACGTGTTTTTGGTTTACACTTAATCGTTACTCGCTTGATGTTCTTCTTTTGCGTCGTACCTTGTTTCAGGAACAAATATACCAAATCGTCGTTTTTATTTTTTGCCTGTTTTGTTTTTGTTAGCCGTCGGCCCTTTGATGTTTTCAGTTGGCTTCTTTTGTTTCATAGCGAATTATAAGGTAAGGAAATAATTTAAGAATGTATTGCAGGCTACAGTCGCCGGCCGTGCCACGATCGATGTCATCTCTTGAGAGATGAATCTACCGAATCTAGTACGGATGAGAGCGAAGAATGCCACCCTCACTACCACGGATCGATTCCTAGGCTTATTATCACTCTAGACAGAGAGAACAATCAGCTGCAGGAGGACCTGTCGCCTGAAACACCGGGTTGTCCGTTAGAATTGAAATGCCAACCGCCACCTCCAAGACCTATCCCCGTATTCACGTTTACCTGTGAGGACTTTGATGAGCAGAATCCAGGTAGTGATACGACTACGTACGATAGTCATGTGCCCCAAGACGAACCGCCGCAAGTCCCAGAACCACCCGCTACTTACGACCAGACAAACGATAATGGCGAAATTGTATATTTGCCTCCTGAAATGAAGCCAATAAATACCAAACTAACTTTGGACTTATTTAATTCGCGTTCCAAAGATAATGAAAACTATCGTCGTCGCTGCACTGGTATCGATGAATGCGTCAGTGCTTGTGATTGCTGTCGGACTCCTCAACCAGAAACTCAATCAATACCGTATATCGATGAGCCCAACTTCGACCCATTTATATTTGAGAACGAATGTCCAGCTGATAAAGTGGGCACGCCGAAAATCCGCCGAATTTTACCATCTTTATCTTTAGATCAAACTGATGAAAAAATCAAAGAAACGGCCGATGCGATTTGTCAAACACCTTGCTCGCCAATGGAAGTAGAAAGTAAAGAATTTCCAGTACCTGCCCCCAGAAAAATAGATTTAAGTTTAGATATTAAAAAAGAGTCCAAGAAAATAGATAATATGCATTGCAGACTGAGAAGAGCACTTTTTAATATGTCTATATCAACATCTAGCAAATCAGAAGACACAGAAGCTCCGTCCACTTTTTCGACGTCTGAATCTTTTGATGAGACTATGACTGAAGGCATCGTTTATCCAAAAAGTGCTGTGCACACACCGTTAGGCAGGGGTGCAACACAGATCCTGGACAGTGTAGATAGAAAGTCGTGGAAGTCCCCAGATGAGTATAGGCCTTCATACGGTAATGTCAAGGCTTTAACGAAACATTTTAACGATATTAATTTAAGTTACTGTGTAAAAAATTATAAACGTAATTGCCAATCTAGTCCTAATCTTACTGGACGTAATGAAAAATCATTCAAAATAGTAGAGTGTATTCAAAGTAGCGCTAGTCTGGCCGATATTCAGTACGAAGTGAATAAAACTGACACGAGTGAAACTAAGGGTGAAAAAATGTCGGACGATGAAGTGAAAAGCATTTTGATACAGTTGGAAGACTGGTCGAAATATGGTTCGAGGGGAAGTGAAGATACATTAGCCCAGGGTAACGAATTCGAGCTACCAAATCTCCCATCGGAAGAGCAAGCTGAGAATAGTGGTGGCTTAATTTTCAGCGAAATCATTGACAAGAAGCCCCGTGTTATTACACTCGATAATATACGATTGAAGTCGAATCAATCGAGCTTCAATTCTGAAATGAAAGATTCCATCGCAAGAAGTATGAGTATAGACATAGGTTCAGAGAGTAGCTTGCCGCGAGTCGTTGCAATGACACCACAGTCGAACAACCAAAACTTGGATTCGAGAAGGGAGTCTTACTCCACCATAGTGCAGAGTTGCCCCAACGTGGTGGGCAATGCGCGCGTCCGCAGCGCCTTCGCGGGCAGCAGCCTGCACCACAGCTGCCCCGACCTTGAGACGTCCAATCACCCACCGCGTAAGACCCTCACACCACGCATGGCATAGGTGTGTTATAGACCCTCGCACATTTATATTCCACATGTTTATCTCGTCTTTATATTTAGAGGCATGTCTTATTTTGAATCGTATTTCAGTATCGTCTTATTTTTTTGTTCGTCCTTTTTATTGCAGAAACTCACGCCTTTTTTATTTCTTTAGATCATTTATTAAAAGGTATAAAATTAAAACAAATTTAATTCCTTTTTTTCATACGATTACATTGTCACCGTATCTTTTTATTTATATTTAATAAGTTGTCTTAGAATTTGCCGTATGTTGTACGTACTTGTGTTACTTTATAAATCAGTTGATGGTAGGTATTATTTATTTTAGAATTAAGTTCGTATTCCATAACGACAAATATACACTGAAGCATGAATGTAGCTTTAAATCTGAATTTAAAACATAAGACACAACCTAGATGCAATGCATAATACTCAAGGTAGACTTTCGTGCATAGAAGCCGCTGTATGATAATATATGACGCACTGTGAAGTGTAACCAGCGTGCGCATCCGACGCCTTGACTGTGTCATAAAGCGCAAGCTACTATCAGCGGTAGGTCGCGATGTTTGAAAGTCTATCTCTAAATAGTAGCATATTCGATGAAGCACTTACATAACGATCTTATCGATCGAAAAATATCTTAAATGCAACAAATACTAAATACCTTCTCAGTAACTACTGTAAATATTGGATTATTAAAACGAATTTTCATACAAGCTTTAGGCCTTAATAATGATGTGATCTGGACTTGATAAATTCTCATTAAATGTCGTCTCTCATTAAATTCTCAATAATCTGTATTAAATGTCCCTGCAATATAAAAAACACAATATTATAAGCTACAACTATGTAAAGGTACAGGTGTTTAAAAAGTATGTGACGTTAGGTGGTTTATCCGGGCCGGGCGGACGGCGGCTCTCCGAACGCGACCTGCCGTCGCGACTGGCTGCCGAGCCAGTCAAACCGAGCAAGAGCACGCCAGCACTTCATCAGCCGACGCTCAACCATCATCCTCATAGGTAAAGGTCAATTTTAACTTTATTGTTAGTGTAAGGACGGGACTTAGGTCAATTAAAGAGATGTTGTTTGATGTTCCAGTTAATAATGCCTTCTTATTCTAGACGTTACAATATATATACTTATGAACTAACGCTTAGTTACTACGTCACATTAGTATGCCAACTTCTCGTGGCAGGCTTCCGATGCACTGAAGTGGCGCTCCTTGATAAGGGTTAAGTGCAGTGCTACGGAATAAGGTCAAATTTAAATAAATGAATTTGAACTTCTATTCTTCTAATTAGTGGGACGTTAATAGACTGAAACGTCATGATGACAACATTATCATCACAGTCAATTATCAACCCAAAAGTTTTTAAGCTGTTCATAATGGCTTCTAATTTAGCTAAATAACCAGGCCAAAAGCTTAATGAGCCTTTCAACGCTCAACACTAATTGCCGCACAAACGGGCACTAAGGACTAAACTCTGCTGACTTCTTTGATCGTTTCCGATTACATAGTACCGTAGAGCTACTAGGGACAAGATGTTGAAAGACTGTTTGTGTTACATAGTACCGTAGAGCTACTAGGTATAAGATGTTGAAAGACTGTTTGTGTTACATAGTACCGTAGAGCTACTAGGTATAAGATGTTGAAAGACTGTTTGTGTTACATAGTACCGTAGAGCTACTAGGTATAAGATGTTGAAAGACTGTTTGTGTTACACAGTACCGTAGAGCTACTAGGTATAAGATGTTGAAAGACTGTTTGTGTTACATAGTACCGTAGAGCTACTAGGTATAAGTTGTGGTAAGACTGTTTGTGTTACACAGTACCGTAGAGCTAGAGCTACTAGGTATAAGATGTTAAAAGACTGTTTGTGTTACATAGCGCAACGCTAAGCCCGCCGCGCGCCGTGCCCGGCTCGCCCGATGCGTGGCCCAGCAAGTCCCGCAGTAGTCACAACCTCTCGGCGCACGACACGTTCTACCAAAACTTGTCTGCCGTACAGCATCAGCATATGCTGCAGGACAGGTGAGTAAATACCAGTGATGGTTTAGCAATATAGGTTTATTTTGTAGTAGTTCTCTTTCTGACAAAACGTCGTAAGAGATTGGTCACCACATAGTGTTCCAGTAAAAGTAGTTTTTTTTATAAGTGATAATACCGGTTAAGTTGTATAAATTTTTAGCATCACTGATCATCGTCATCACAAGACTGATGTCGTATTTGTGAGCTGCTACTACTAACTACATGAAAACAAAAACAATGTTTCCACTATACATACCAGAAATAGCTATGAGGAATTGTTCCCATGGCACCGCGAATTTTGTGTATGTAATATATTTTATACTTATTTGTTATCCGTGACTTAATCAGATGGTCATCATTGCGAAGCTCTACGGGCAGCAACCGGCCACAGTCGACGCATTTCGCTGCCGGGGACCAGACGCCCGAAGGACACATACACCAACAGGTAATACCCACCATTTGTTAAGCTGATATGGATGACTTGATGCCTAATGTAAACCAAAAATGACTAATAGTTCCAATTGCATGCAATTATAGATATTAAATGATGAAATGTAATCTAGAAATTATCACCAATTGTAGAGTAAAATTTTAGAACATATTTGACAAGTAATAATATTGTTTAAAAAATTAATATTTATAAAAAATAAATTAATAATATAATTTGTTTTCCATGCACAATAAAGAACTTTACTTTAGTTAAAGAACTTTAATATAATTACCTTAAGATTGATGACTAGTATAGACTGAGATTATTAGGTGGTAGTTCTTTTCGTAACAGAGAATGCTTGGGTACTACCTACCACATTGGTATATATTCTATTACCGAATAATAAAGCTTTACGTCATACAAATACTTTCCAAATAACACAACGAAGACGTATAATGGCTGTCTTGTATCTTTATAGCTATGACACCTTGGCTCTGTATGTTTGTTATGTAATTTTGACATAAAACCTGTATTTTTTAATAACTTAAAGTTCAAACAAAATAAACGCTTCGTCTCTGGTTGAAATATACAAAAACCATATTATTTAAAAGTCTCCTTTTTTCATTACTTCAAATTTTTATGCTCATTGTGCGTGCCTAAAATTTCAAATAATTAAATTTTTATAATTCTCTACATAGATGTCAGTAAGATCAGCGAAATTGGCGGAGATGTCAGAAGAAGTTAATAGACGCATGCAGCACCAACAACAGCAGCAACAGCTTCAACAACAACAGCAACTGCTTCAACAACAACAACAGCAGCTTCAACAACAACAGCAACTCCAACAACAACAGCAAATTCAACTCCAACAACAACAGGCATTCCAGCAAAAACCCCTTCATCAGCCGCTCGGGCCCACACATAGTCATCCACAGGTACCTACTAGAAATATCGAGATTTAATACCTTACTTTGGGAATTAAAAACGCTATATTTTTCTTCTAGAACCTGTATTCAAGATTGATACTTAAGATCGCGATGTTGAATTGATTTGATATAGTTCATATGTTAAATGGCCTACCTATCTATTTAATTAAGTCTATGGCAACCGGGATAGTGCTAGGATTAGATAAGGAGGTTATATCTTTAATGCACACTAGGTTAGGCGCCAAAACTGTATCAATTGAAGTAACATTTTCTTTTTATGTTGAAGAATAATAATTCAAAATGTTGTAATCGTCATAAGGGCGCTATAAATAGGTGCACCCTTTTATCAGTCATTAAATAAATTTCATTGAGTAAAATTAGCTCCTATATTTGTAGTAGGTATATGTAATAAAATAAGTTATATCATATAAATATTTTATAACTTAGATGGTGAGTCCCGGCAGCCAAAGTGGGGGCGCTCCTTTATCGCCGCCGCAGCACTACCCCGGCCCGTCGCAACAGTTACTGCTACAACAACAACAACAACAACAGCAGCAACAACAACAGCAGCATCATCATCAACAACAGCAGCATCATCAACAACAACAACAGCAGAAGTATTTATTTCAGAACTATTTATCACTTGTTCCAAAACACACTTGTGAATAGAAAATTGCGTATTTCTTTTAACTAAAATACGTAACTTAAAAGACGTTTAAGAATAGTATTTAAAATGACGTCACTTATCTATCCAAGGATTGTTTTGCAAAATTTCAATCAGAAACTGATAAGCGTTTAGTAATTTCAGAGTCCTCTAACGTGGTATTTTTTCAGGTACGAATGGCACCCCGCCGGGCCGCCTTCGCCGCAGCGCGCTCAACCGCCGGTAGCTCCTAAACCACAGGTAAATCTGATCATTTTCTATTTGGATAGTAAATATTATCCATTAGTGTCTGCCTACTAATATAATCTCTTTAGTACTAAGAATTAGTACTAATTATTATTGCAAAATCGGTTCTACCACCAGATGCGTACATTTTTTGTCGATGTTGACAGTTCATTATTTTGATGCTGGCTGTAAAATTTCTTATGTAGCCATATTAATTATCAATATAATAAAAACACATTTCTTGTGGCCATAAAGCTAGATCAAGTTTGTTTTGAGTTAAGAACCGTCAGAAAACGTCTCAAAAGAACGCATCACAAAAATATAAGCAATTTATAATTTCCTTTAGAATGCAAGACGATCTGAAACCGAGTTAGAAGAACAGTTCCACGCGTCACAGCAGTTGGCGGCCGGGGGCCCCATGCAACCAGATGACGGTAATTACATCTAATTAATTAATGTACCTTACTTTAAGTGATTTTTTATAACTTATATCCTTAAACTTTGACGTTTAAACGTGGTCGACTTTGACTGCTATAATTGTGTAGAAGTATATATATGTGACTAATGAAACATTGCTAAATAGAAGGCCCGACCATTGACGCTGCGTTTTGTAGCAATTAAGAACTATCCACAGTCCGATACAAAGATGAAGTATAATTCAATTTTGTTTTCATCGTGTGTATCCTGCATTGACAATTTTCTTCTTGTATCCGTTTTCAAAATTCAAATCCAAATGTTCTGTTGTTGATACTACAATTTTTGCCGTATTTCGAGGAGGTTAATTAATATATTCCTTCCACAGAACGTTACGTAGCGAGTGCCCTGGAGCCCCCCGGGACGCCCGTGTACCCGCCGGGGGGAGCGGCCGCGGCCCGGGGTGCAGCCCCCCCGCACAACCCCTGGCAGCGCGAGGAGCGGGAGAGGCAGGCTGAGACACGGAGGCAGGCAGCCCGCGCCCGCAGGTATGTCTCATACGCATTCATTAATATCTCGGAGGTGATGCCCTAAAGGCTCTAAAACCTGCAACGTATCAGACGGCAAGGTTATAGTGCTCCACCGAGATACTGTCGAGACGATACGCGTTTAGCCGACCGTCAGTTTGTAACATACAGTGTTCTCCTTACCAACGCACTGACTGGTACACAACATGGACGCGTTAGCGAAGTTTAATTGCTGCTTTTATATTTGTGTACGTTTTAGAAATAGTAGATATTTCCTATACCCAATCGTCGCAATAGTGTGTCGATCGACCGTCGGTAGGCGCTTGCACACGCGCACGTGGGAAGGCATGTTAAGCCGTTGGCCGCAGTTATCACTATATGTGATAATCATTGAGTAAAGTTCGAAATGCCGTTGGGTGGCTTCTAACAGCATTCACAACTGCCTGCGACACCTGTGAGCAAAATTACTCGCACTTTGGTCTCTGTGAGATAAGGCCTGAGCTCCATGTAGTAGAATGGGATGTAATGAATAACGAGTAGTATATTTTTATCTGGTTGGAATATCTTTAAAAACCGGCTAAGTGAAAGTCGGGCTCGCGCACCGAGGGTTCCGTACAAATCCTGTATAGATAAAAAGTGACTCTCGCTCGCGCAAACCGTTCAGTTTAGAACATGATTGTTATCGTAATTTCGTGAGAGTCAAAATAGTTAATATTTTTTATTTTATAATATAACTAAAATAGTAGGCGAGTACCTTGTAAAAGTTCTTTTATTAAAGTTATTTATTTACAACATTTTATAGTCATCATTCAGAAATCTGATATTTTATGTCATGTAGGCAAAAATAATATTTTATATAACTTCAAATTTATCATTTTCGCAATTTTTCCTTTATCTGTACTATTTAACGTTGCTTCGTGCCGAATTTCAAGATTCTGAGTTCATGGGAAGTACCTTGTAGGTTTTGATTCCCTAGCGTGTGACGGAAATTCGCCTAAGGTGTCGGTATAAACTGCTGTATCTTTTGATCGCGTTAACTTAGAAGTTTGATTTTTTCACTGCTTAAAGGGACAATAGACCTAGGTATTTAGTATAAAATTTCAATTTGATACCTTTATTCCTTCGTGAGAAATAAGGTAGTAAATTTCATTTTATTAAAATATTTTTATTATATTATATAACTAAAAAAATGTAATTTTCGCAATTTGTCCTATATTTGCACTATATGACAATGCTTCATGCCAAATTTCAAGATTCTGAGTTTACGGGAAGTATCCTGTAGGTTTTGATTCCTTTGAAAGTGTCGAAAATTTCTGTATAGGCTGTATCTTTTTATTAGCTTGGCTTAGAAGTTTGATATTTTCACAGCTTAAAGGGACCTGAGTATTTCATGCGAATTTCAGCTTGATACGTCTACGCGTTCTTGAGATAAAGGGTCTTGACAGACATACAGACGGACAACAAAGTGATCCTTTAAGGGTTCCGTTTTTTTCTTTTGAGGTACGGAACCCTAAAAACCGTCTCTCGCCGTGGGTGGAGCAAAAGGGTGTGTCAGACTTTTACTCACTAAAACCATCCATGTTCCTTCTTGAGGCTGCTATGTTCTGGGGCCGCTGTGACGGTCACACAAGGAGTACCCAATAGCTCATTTCAGTAACGTTGTGTTTGGGTGTGTGCAGAGACGCGACGATCGCGGCGCTGGTGGGTCTGGGCGCGGCGCGCTCGGCGGCGCAGGCGCAGCAACTGCGCGCGCTGCAGCTCGAGAGGGACTTCGAGCGCCGCGCCATACAGCACGACCAGGTACACTACACCTTCTTTACTTTCACACTTTGAAACTATTTATGCTGTAGGAAAATGTAAGGGTTAAGTAAAAAAGTTTATTATGAGGTTACCAAATTCTTCTTCAAGCCAATCAGGCACACCAGTACATAGTATGCCTAATTACCTACACTATAATGCAAAATAATTACGACACACGTGAACTTATTTTTGAGAAAATTTTTAATCTTTCAACTCTGTTTTTAACTTTATTAAAGTTATATTACATACATACATATTGTCACGCCTTTATCCTGCAGGGGTAGGCAGAGATCACATCCTTCCACTTGCTACGACTTTGGCACACACTTTTAGCTTCATTCACACTCATTAACCTCCTCATACACGCCCGTCGGTTAAGGGTACTTTTGACCTACCCTTTCTTCAAAATTTTCTGAATTTGCTCATGGAAGGTCTTAAGTGGTCTTCCCCTCTCAACACTTCCAATCACTTGTCCATCATCAACTTTTGTTAGTCTACTTTCATTCATCCTCTCAACATGACCAAACCATCTAAGCATACCTTTATCAATTCTTGTCACTATATCTTCTTTTACACCAGCTTCGACGCTTATCACTTCATTCCTAATCCTATCACTCAATTTCACACCTAGGCACCTTCTGAGTGCTCTCATCTCTACTGCTTTAATCTTACTTTCATGTTTCTGCCATAACCAACATTCGCTTCCATGCATTAGTGTAGGTACCAACACACCTCTATATTATATTGCAGCTATTAAATAGCAGATAACTATTTTTTCAATAGACGTGACAGTAGACGTTTGTCTGATGATGATGATTTTTTTGACAGTTTATTAAAACTCTTGTTTTCATAATAATAAATATGTTGCGTTTGAATAATTAATGCGTTTAGTAACTAATGCGTTTCCGTGGAAAAACACCTCCATCAAATTATCTAACGAGATTTCAATTTCAAAATAAACTGTTTACTTATTTATCTCCTATATGTCAAGTCTGCGTCTCATCATCAAGATAATTCAAATAAGTGCAGTGTAGCGTGAAGGAGTAACTAATTCAAATACTCTCAAATTTATCCAATTATAGAAACTCAGATGTGTAAATGCTCTAAATTATGTTTTTTTTTTAAATAAATTTACAGCAAACCGCGATTAAAATCCGTAACATAGCATGTAATTGCGTACCTAATAAAAACTTACGGAAATAATAACCCAACGCTATTTTTGTATAATATACTACATTCATGTTACAGGAAGAAGTAGCGGCTGCTGAGAACGCGTCTAGTTCAGGCGTGTCGAGTGTGACGTCACCGCTATCCGTAGCCGTGACCTCAGAGGACGCCCTAGGGGAGGGGCTCCGCGCTCCCCCCAAATCCATCCTCAAGATGAACACGAGGCCCGAACAAACCAACGGGTTTGTCACTGAACAGGTACATAACGAATGCATCGACCACACCAAACGTGCCCGCCGCCGATTTATCAAATTGTTTTAATATGAAGTACCCATACATTTTCTTGTAACTGGCGGGAGAAAAACTAACCTTGCAATTTTTTTGCCCGTTGGTTTATGATCAAGCTTCCGCCCGCAGTATATGGGCGCGTTAGTTTTTAAGTTGACGTTCATAGAGCCAAACTTTAATAAATGATTTTGACTTTCGGCATGACTGTGAGCATACTTAATTTTGCCATTAGTATTCTGCAAGCGTATTGTCAGTTCGGTGTTTACGAAAAAAGAAATAAATTGCGAAACACGCAGACCGCGGTTTACAATACGTTTGGTCTGAACAATTCTTAATAACCACGACTTCCTTGCGGTGTTACAGCTTTGACGGCTTGCTTGTCCGATATATTCCAATGGGATTCATTACTCTTTCGTTTGATTCTGAAGTGTACCTACATAAGCTAAGTGCGGGCAGTAGCTAGACTTGATCAAACCAAAAGCTGACGGCCACTCACCTACCTGGGCTTCCTGCCTCATACTTTTATGTCTGACTTCCAACAAGCTATGTTATTATATGATGACTAGAACCCCCCTGCGGTGTGGCCTGCATAGTCCTCGTTTCTGTGAGAATACAGGGATAAAAATATCCTATATGTTAATCTAGGTTATCAACTACCTGTGTGCCAAATTCCATCCAAATCCGTTCAAATACTTTTTTCGTGAGAGATATACCTACTCACAAACTTGCATTTATAATATGTAGGATTTGTTTGTTCAGCCACCGCAGTTAACTCCGACACACCCCCCGGCTGAAGAAAGACGTCCGGGCCCAGATATGGCTCCCAACGTGAATGCGGCACCGCCCCCGCCCGCCAGAGGCTCATCCTTCGCAGTCATGGCGTCTCGGGTTCCGCCGCCACCATTGTAAGTACATTTTCTAGAACTTACGTTTTCTATAAATAAACTATATAAATTTTATATATATCTTCATTCTTCATTTCATTACGACCTGCGTGCTAAAAAAAGCTTGATTCGTCTGGTGTTTTAGGAAAATCTTGCTCTCTAATTATAGTTTAATTCAATTCAATTTGATTTTTAATAAAACAAACCTGTCATCTAGTTACTTAAATTAGAACTTTATAGTTACACATACATGCGACCGATCGGTCGTCATTTTCGATATGTCAGAAGAAAACCTTGATGTAAAAAAACTTTCTTTCAATATCGTCTGATATCTTTTATTTACTTAGATTTAATTTGTAATGTTGGCCATACATAACAAACGGTCAGTCGTAGTTAATAGGCCTCTGACCTGACCTGACCTGTTGTAATGTGTGTATAGATCGCCTGTGAGCAGTGTACGCGACAAACGCGTATCGTTCCACGAGCGGCCCGCTGTCGCGTCCACACCTCCGACAGCCGGCCCCGCCCCCGCCACGCCCACTGCCGCGCCTGGCCCCGCCCCCGCGCATTCTGTGCCGCCCCCCGCGCCACCTTCCACGTCACCGCCGCCACTCGACACAGTGCCCAGAGAAGATCCTGACGTGAGCAGCTAAGCTATTTTTTTTCACAAAATCTTTTTTATTTGCAATCAACATATTTTTGTGGGTGGTTTCGGCACACAAAAATAACAATTTAAACGTTTTTTTTGTTGAAATAACTGCTGCTTCCAAATGGCATTTTAGGAATAATCCTATGGTGCAACTATAAAACTGTTTGAAAGGTTTACATAAGTTTCTTAGTTTCGTATATATTTTTGTAACTGAGTTGGGCTCGTAACAATAAGATCCTCACAAACCAACCTTGTGCCCTTGTTATCCTTATGTTAATATAGCTCTATTGCTTGTGTGTTAAGGCGAGTTAAAAAGATAATAATTGTTTGTCTATGATACAGCGCTTCATAGAAGAAGCGGAGAACATGCTGTCGTCGACATCGCCGGGCACGCCAGCGGCTCGCACGCCTGGCGTCATCGGCGCACAAGAAGTCTACAGGTATCATTATAATTATTATCCTATATATTCGCTGAATTCGAATGAAGCTAAAAGTGTTTGCCGAGATTGCAGCAAGTGGAAGGTTGTGATCTCTGCCTACCCTTACGGGATAGAGGCATGACATTATGTATGCATGTATATTCGCGAATATATAAACTAAATAAAACACATTTTACAGATTTAGGTAGCGGCTTAATCAAATAGATTTTAACGTTTTGAATACTTTTTAGCGATTCAAATTTACAATGAGACTGAAATGACCGTTGTCTCTTTAGATATAGTTCAAAATTTAAAACTACCGTCACTAAAACATTAATACACACATTTTGGATTCACACTTAATTTGCTTACCTCGTCTATACACTTGGGTATGTTATCGAAGAATCTGAGATACAAATCACAACTCAAAATTACACTACTTTTCGAAAATACAATGCGTAGATTGTGCTTAGTTGGCGCTAAAAACTCCATCGCCACCATTGTCAGCAGTAGCATAGCAGTTGAATGATTCTTGTGTTACCTCAGGGATCCCCGCACGCGAATGTTGGCGGAACAACAGGCGCGTGCCAGTGCAGCGCCCGTGCCCGAACAACTCTCATTCAAAGAGAAAATGAAGATGTTTGCGTTAGAGTCCGGCGAACACTCCACACCCAAGGACAAGGTACGACACCACACTTTTACAATATTCACCATAAACTCCACAAAATAAACGAAAGTACAAAAGTTACATATTTTATGAGATTGTATGTGTATTTAGAACAATGCCATAGTATAGAACATAAGAAATTGATATAGCTCATATTACATTTAACTGATTTAATTACAAGTATAACTATTGACAGCCATATTTAATTGATATTTTCATTTCATACACTGATAAACCTCACAATAAATTTCATTAAATATTTGTAACTATAAGGTATTATATACAATGTCAACTACAGGTAAAAGATCAATATAAAATTTTAATAAAAAGTATAACTACAATAATATCAATATAACAATCAAATATGTATCAATAATAATTCTAATCGAGATTCTAAGGAGAGATATGCTCGTAGATTTAATCAATACTCAAGTTCTAATTGCAATTCATATGTGTCATTTGACATGACATTAACTGTTCATCATAAAAATCGACCCGCTTTGTTTTTTAGTTTCGTTTCAACACGACTGTAACACTTTGTAAGTTTTTTGGGTCACACGTTATTTAAACAAATCTTTTACGTTAGCAAGTTGAGGAAGCACCGAATATTGACCTGGAAGATTGACCAGTGTAGTTCGTTAGTATCACCATCTGACCGTGGGAACATTATTTTAAATCAATTCAACTATCCAATATAGTCCTTTTCACCTTGGATGATTTCTGTGACACTTCATCTGTTCCGAACTACGCGTTTTTTGTTTGAAAAACAAAAATAATTTTACTGTATAATATTTTTATTTTATGGTGACGTTATTACGAAACTTGTAAAAATTTGAATATCTTAAACTTATAAAACAAAAACAGACGCGCTTAGTTCCATTTAATGAAATATAAAATAAAAAAGCACATAAATAAAATACCTATGCAATTCTTGGCCGTGGAACGGAACGTAGAAAGAACATAGGGCTGAGAAATCACATAATCGGCGGTCATCTTGTGATCGCTCGACAATCGCTCGAAAATGCAGAGATTAAATTAGAGAACTGGGAGCGGTACGTCAGAATAGACAGGTGGAAAAACTTAAAATAATTTTCGGCTATAGCGACTCTTCAAAAGAATCTGACAGAGATTTTTTAGAAAATGACCAAACAATTAAGTCTTTTAAAATTCTGTTGTATTTTACCTTAATAAAACTGTGCAAATTATACTGTTTATGTATTAATGCACAATAAACTATCAATATAATACATATACACCAACAATATTTGTTTATTACCAACAAGTTTTGGTTTATTTAAATCGATTTTATTTCCTTATAAATTATTATCGATTATCGGAAATTAGATACGATTTCATTCTCAGATGAATGAATATCAATAGATGAAGTGTAACTTAGTAGGAGCTACGACGGTAATGCTATCCTTGTTACGCTAATGGAAGTTGTACAGGCGAAAAAACAAGATGGAAGTATTTTTATCACTATGTCGATTTCTAGCCGCCTACAGCCCTATCTGTCAAACGCTAGCAACCAGGGATGTAACAATTAGTTTTAATCGATATCGATATGAGTCGAATGGACCAACAAGTTGAGAATTAATATTTAAAAAAAAAAAATTATGTCCTTCCTCTAAGTTCAAAAAGTATATTAATATTATGAATGCGAAAGTAATTATATCTGTCTGTTACCTTTTCATTTTTAAACTACTAGGCCGAACTTTTTATAATTTAGCATAGCGATAGCTGGGAAACACGAAACGGACATTAATTGTCACATGGGCGAGGCTACGGGCGACAGCTACTCTACAATAAAATACTAAACTCAAATTATTCTTATAAATATAGCTTTATTTTACAGAAACAAAAATAACTTAAAACGTTTTAAACCAACAATCAAGTCACAACATCTTTATTTAGTGACCGTACAAATATAATTTGTAAATAACAAACAATGAATTAAAACAATATATCCGTATGAGTTTCTTGCTACTTCTTCTCTGCGAATGAAACTTAGCGAAGCAGTGGTAAGTGGATTGTAAAATTCCTATATTAATATACTCTTGAATCATATTTACAACTATTTATTATTGACCTTTGAATATAATAGTTTTTGTCAGAAATGACCTAATTTTTTCGATGGGTGCAGAAATTTGCTTAGTGATATGATGAATTCTAATTTTTAAATACGTTTCACTGACTGATTTCAGTAAGAGATTGCGGAGGTCGTCAAACATGGAGTTATCTAAAGAATGGTCATGTAGTTCTTCAAGAACATCTGTGCGTAATAATCTTCGTGAAACTTGGTTTATCATTGCTGTGAAATGTTGTGGTTTACCAACACTTTTTTTTGTAACCACTGCTTCAAATTCTCTCAGAACTTTTTCTGCGATATGGCAAATTTTCTGTATGTCTTTTGATGGCTTAGTAAGCCCTCCTCTGTCTTTGACACTTATAAGAGGCATTCTGTTAGCAGGTCCTTCTAGGGCTTGGAGACATTTTTCACAACGCAAACTCTTTTTAAGTTTCCGCACTACAAAGCCAGCTATATACTGTATCACGTCTTGTGAGTACTCGGATAGCGAAGATGGATAAAGGCAGTAGTCGTGATCCGGGGCTTCGAGTGACACAGATGCATCAATAAGTCGAGTATTTCCAGTACTTTCATTTATTTTGTTTTTGTATTTTGAAGCGTTGAGGACCGGTATTTGATCAAGAGGGACGCAGTTACCGTTTGCTCCGTCTTTCAACTGCGCATGTACTAAAAGTTTTTTATAGGCAGCCCGATACATACGCGCAGAAGGGTTGTTATTGAACCCACATCGAGACCTTATAGCGCCAAAGAATAGCTCCAGATGGTCCTGGCTCATTTTATACGTACAGATGTACTTCAAGTAATTTTCTGTCTCAATATGAGCCTCGTAAATTTGAACTAATGAGACCAAGCTTGTTAAAAAGCCACGAAATCCAGTAGACCTGTTAGAATTCACGACTAAGCAATTGTCGTTTGCGAATCTCAATGATTTTATGTAAGTTTCAGCTTCAGAAAAAAATTCTTTGATGGCTGCAATGTTGCATGGATTTATTGCTTTCTTCCACCCTTTTGCACGTACGCTCCGGCTATTCATGATATCAAACAATTTGTTGAAAATGGTAATAAACCCGATGGTTCCAATGCAGTCTTCAAACCCTGGAATTATAAATTTTTATTGTTCAATCCGAAACTAATACAAATTATAGGTACACAGATAGGTAAAAAGTGCTCCGGTAATCGAAGTGTCATAACAATACCATTGGTACCATTGTACCATTTTTTTCCTATTGACGTTCGGAACCCTGAAAAATGTGAACAATCATAGTCCATACATAAACTCAGGCCTGTCTCCCATAATCCATAATACCATTTGTATGTAAATTTATTTGAAAGCGTGTGAATTAAAAAGAGTATTTAGTAAAATTTATATTATTATTAGTACCTGGGATTTCTTTTTCTTGGCAATATTTTAGAGCATCCGCTACTGACTGGCTAAGTAGTTGTGTAGCCAGCCGAACTTTCATTTTCTGTTTCTGAAAATTTAAATGTTCTTCTCGAAGTTTGGTACCTAAATGAATACCTTCGTCCTTTTGAAGTTGGTTTAATCGTTCAATATAGCGCCACGAGATATTTTGTCCTTTATAGTCTATAAGATCATGTCTGTCAGCAAAGGCGTTTCTTATCAGTTTGATGTTGTGGCAAGGATCTGGCCAATAATATATTTCGTGATCATCATGCCGGAAGCTGTTTGAGGATTTATAGTTGCTCAGATGAGTGCACATTGCTCTGTTTGTGGCAGCGCCGTCGTAAGTTAAAGACAAGACGATAACGCCACATTCGTGCAGCAATGATATACATTGTTTAACAAGCCCAGCTTTTTGTTGCGATGTGATGCTACTTATCAAAAAATATCCCACCGGGATTTTCCAATTGTCGTTCACTGCCGTGACCATAAATGTAAATGCTTCTTTAGCTATTGGAGCATCATCAGAATCAGTGTCGCACCCGACATTAGCATAGCCAAAATAATTACGTCCATCCCATTCGATGATCTTTCTGATTGCCATTTCATCGATGCTAAGGGCACAGTACAATGGTTTGCCATCAGTTTGAGCCACCCTTTCTTTAATAGCATCTAACGCCTCCTTAGTAAACCCTGGATTGCAATCAAGGCTACAGTACCATTTTGAAATGGTGTTAGGATGTGGCAGGATGTCTTTTAATTCACCCCGTATAAAGGTGTACGCTTTCGGTGAAAGGTAATGGAGAGTAACTGCAAACCTTTTGAGTTCCAAGGAATATTCTTTTGTTATACTGCCTTGCACCTTGGATAAATATCTCTCAATGATTTCATTGTTTTTGACGTTCTTCAACATAATCAAGTACTCTTTATCCAGTTTCTCCTTTTCTAATAATTCAACCAACCTTTGATTAATGTTCAAATTCTTTATCCTCAAAAGGCGAGTACGTTGTTTTTGGGCATTTAATTTTAACAAGCGTTTCTTGGCAATCAGCTCCAGTTTCTTAATTCGTTTTTGTAGACTGTCAATGCGCCCTTCGTAGATTGCTTTTTCCGTCGTCTGAACTGTTGTTGTAAATCTCTAAAAAAAACAAAATTTGAAAATAAAACTGACCAAAAAATCTAAACTAAACGTTAACTATGAATTATGATACGATAAGTTCATAAGAATTACCGAGCTCGTAGTTGCTAGTGGCATGGGCAAAACAGGGACACTCTTGTTAAATTCTTGCCGGCTAATATCTATCTTCGGCCAGGCCTGAAAAAAAAAAAAGTAGGTATACATACATACATAAACTGACGCCTGTTTCCCATCGGGGTAGGCAGACTAACGATCGCCACTTGCTGCGATCCTGGCATACAACTGTCGCTTAAGTAGGTATATCATCTTAAATATTCTTTCACTTAAACATTACAAAAAAGTTTGTTTACTTTAGTTAAGCTTACCATATCATGTGTTGCTAATACTCCGGTGGTCATTTGTTGTTCACTTGATGTGTCCAATATTGGCATTCCCTAAAAATATGTTTAATTATATAAACTGAATTTAAGAACGACGAAGTACTTAACACAAAATATGACTGTCTTTTTATTTACTTAAGCTTATAATTTACTTTATAATGTGAATAGTTTCTCTAAAATGTAAAAATAAAATAATAAAAATATATAGGTATTTAAAGAAAATCTTTCTTACCAAAACTTCTGTTAGACAGGACAAATTCAAAGTTGGTACTGCATTTTCTATCAAGCGAGCTCGCAATAAGCTCCCTCCCACAAAGCACTCGGGATTAAAATGTCTTGAGCATACTTTCCAATAGTGTTTGTGCTGCTTCTCACTCCTATCAACAGCAATGAACCATCGCCTGCGAATGTCTTCAGTTTTGGGAAACCTTAAAGAAAGTGTGAAGAACCATAAGCTAAATCTATTAGATTGAATAGTACTTTTTAGTTGACAAGAAGCGAGCACGCCTGACTCTGACTTTCGCCCGCCTTCAACTGAGTTTATCGCTCTTTTGGTGTAGGTTTGAATTCTTACAGACAATCCGAAGATTCCAATTCGACTGTCAGGCGAATCGGCTTTTGATCTCTAGAATTGTAATTAAAGAAATGCTAGATTTATTGAAACGATATTAGCTGTGAATGTCAGTTTCATACATTTTCATTCATTTTTATTCTATTCCAATCGATTTGCAGTTGTCGAATACTTACTTACTTACTTCTACTTACTTACTTCTACTACCTAAACTTACTTAAAATAAATTACAACGTATGTGAAGAAAATATATTATTTCGGAAATAATGCTACGAATATTAATATTCTTTTAATTGAGTCTAACAAATTTTAAAGCACTTTAACGCCTAGCGAAGCTTTAATCAGCGCGCAGAATAAGTGTGCAATATTGTACACTTCGGCCTAACGTAAAATTTCGGAATATCAATATAGCACGTCCGTTTTCGACAAGTAATCGATAACCATTTTCACATCACTAATAACCTCAAATCTGAATTGTTTATATTCACGATTTTTATTCTAAAATAATTGAAATTGTCATTGTTTAGTAATATAAGAAATCGGCAGTATTTTGCCTACTATGCCCATAGTATTTTGTGGCTTATTTCAACATAAAAACATTGTAGGTACCTACTCACTTGTGGAAACTGATATTTTCGCCTGAGTTTTCTTTGTTTCCCGAATGCGATCTACAACCGCGCACGATGCAAGACATTTCTTTTTCTTACTTCTTGCACAAACACACGTGAAACAACCACAATTTTGCGTAATTTCCTTGAAAAATTGCTGTTTTCTGGCGATGCGTTCTTTAGCAACGGCAAAACTTGACACAAGTGATAAAGCGACCGAATTGAAAAGAATTAGTTACCATGGTAGTAAAATGCTATGAGTGCCTTTTTTATTTGGTGGCTTGGATAGGAGTCTTTAGGAGTCGAAATGACATTTTGGGTAGTAGGGTATGACGTCATCAACAGTTCATCTATTGATATTCATTCATCTGAGATTTCATTGAAGGACATCTCTACAAGTGTCAAAAATCGATCTGTCACAGAACTCATCTTATGTGAAAAGGACTATAGTTAAATCACAAAATACAAATTAGACTGAGTTAGACATATCAACAAAAAATCATTTCATAATAACTTATTGTGCTGAGTCCGTTTCTCGCTGACGCAAAATCGAAGCATAAAACCATGCCACAGTTTGTACAGTTTTTTTTATCAGGGTCAACCAAACTAAATGGCCACTTTGGCAATCAGCTAATTAGGATAAAAATTAAAACTGAATAAACAGTTAAGTAAAATATAGAATAGGTAATAATAAGTATACTGTATTCATGACGTTGATTTAAAAAAGAATAAAACATTATCCGAAGAGTGCAAGCTATTGCTTATAGTTAAGTATTGTAATCTATCCTCGCACTCTCAATAGTTCACTCTGTATAAAGAACAATAATTTTTAAAAAAAAATAGAGAACCCCATCGGAGGTGGAGACAGAGCATTCTCTTTTAAGCATATTGACATAATATGCTATATAAGATAAAACATTTCAGATTGACCCTTTGCTTCGCTTCTGCGTCAATGGAAATTGAGCCTTAGCGCTCAACAACATAGCACCGAGCATTCAAGGTAAGAATGTTCGCGTTTGGAGCAGAAGTGAAGGGAGGGAAAACAATTAACCATTTAACATAACTTTTATTTCGGGACCTACTAAATGACTTGCAATCATATACCACGCACCTTACTAGTCGTGATTAGGGTACTTTACTAGAATTAGAGTAATTGTTTACATTCGCCTTATTGAAATATCATTACATACAATACATATGTATTAATGATAAATTTATTATACTATGTTGGTGTACAATGAAGTTGCATTTTCTATCTGTTAGCCTTTTCTAGACTCGTTTTTAAGGTTATTACATATCTTGTGGTGTGTGGTCTATGATTGCATTACCATGAATGGCTTTCAATTGCTTCATTTGAGCTTATTCAAGAACAGTGAAGGCCGTAGACATCCGCAGCGTTCGATATGAACTAAACATCTTTTACCTACTGCTCAAATATACTTATCAATATTTAACACGGTCTTTAACAGGTGACAAAATCTATAAACTTAACATAATCATTACCCTCCCTATAATACATAACCCATTCCTGAACATAATATTTTAGTGCAAAATGTGTTTATTCTACCAATTTGTTTCACAGGTGAAAATATCGAGAGCGCAGCGTGATATCGACGCTGTACACTGATTCGTCGAAGTAAATTATTGAAGATTAGTCAAAGTGACGAAGAATCATCTACTCAATGGAATATTACACGTTAGACTAATGAAATTTTAACTTATTGTAACAATATGGCATGTCCACGCCATAATCAGTATTAACTAACAGAAAATAACCATGTCCAAATATTTAAAGTCTCAATTTTATTATACAACAAGGTCACATTGTTTTGACATTATATGGAACTGTAAAGCCATACTAAACACTGAAAACCCATAGATATTAAAATCTATTTCAGTAATTAAGAAACTTTATGTTGGGAAAGTTTTATTTATTCCCCTTTTGCAACCTATTTTACGGCCATATTTTTTAGATGAAAATGTCTGTTTACTTAAGGTATCTTTATTTCATTACAAAAATATCGAGTTAGTTTTAGGTGACGTATGATGTGACTAACTGACCAAATTTTGCCTTTGACCCAACCATGAACCAATTTTGTATGTCAATCGTAGATTTTAAGCAACTTTTATTATAACGAATATATTTTTATGGTAATGGTTTTGAATAATATTTATAATCATATCGCCTTAGCAGCTAGAGCAAAATGTATCGTGGTTTTATGAGATCAGATAGATAAATTATGATTTAATAAACCGTAATATGGTTACAATATATACTGTAATGACATTTTGCATGATTATACCCGAATTGCGTAAAGAAAAACCACCACGTAAGTTTTTTTGATGTTGTACAAAGTATTATTTTGATATAATAGGGAACAGTCCATCGAGTAGGACCAATATTAAGAAGTGGACCTCGTAGGTCAGTAGGTGCCTTTAAGTGTACTAGTGGTAAATCAAAATGTTTCTGACTTTCATATTTATTTACCTGACGCTTCGTAACATTCCAGTCTTTTCTATCTATAATATTGTTTATCAATCTACTTGATTAAGCATTCCTATACATCTTCATGAGCCATCCTGTTGAATAGTTTATGTGTATAACACAATGTTAATGTAACTGTATTTTGAAAAACAAATAGCAATAAATATTTGTGAAGCCTTTGTTGTTATAAAATACAAATAATTTTTTTAAAAATGTTTATGCACTTTTTGTGCCAAAATTATGTACATTTGTGACGAATATGCTGCCCAATCGCGTAGTAGCAGCTACAATATGGTCACACCGCCAATGCAGCACGAGGCCTGCGTCGGCAGCTAATCGTATATAATCTTACTTAGTGGCACTAACATTGTATATAATAATAGAAAATAAAATCCCAAATACTTATGTTAAGATTTTGTACACCTGTTTGTTAATGTACATGTTTATTTCAAAGAGTTTATCTCGGCGAGTAAAGGGCCTATTCAATATAGTGTTAGTTTAGTTACTGGGAAATGTTTTTTATCCTCTCAGTGTTGACCCAACGATAGTCAATTAGCAAAAGATTGAGATTTATTTGTAGAATGTAATAATATCACTATTTTATTCATAGATTGTAAATAATCACGTTTTATGTAATAGTTTCATAGTTTAATTTTGGATTATGTAATTGAAATACTTAGATTTCCAGATTACTTACTACTTTTATTATTATTATCATCAGGTACATACGATTCATTATTATTGTAATTCATAAAAGATATTACAAGCAAATAAAGTAACAACAATATAATACGTACTTTAGTTTTATTTCTATGTTACTCTGAGTGCGGAAAAAGTTCGAATTTCACTATTTGAGATTATCAGATTTTTGGTGTATGTCTACATGTAATTGTGTATAGCAAGTAAAAATCCAATGTGCATTAAACTTCGGGGAAAAACTGTTTCCGCTGCGAAAAAGTTGCCCCAGCGGATTTTTTTTATTACATGGACGTAGGAACAACAAAGGTTCAAAAATCTGTTTGTGACATTAAACTGCGAAGATATTTTCGCTGCGACGCGACTTTAGGCCTTTAGCTTGATTTTATATATAACTCATATAGGATTCACATGAAAAATTTCATCTTATTACACTCAATAATTAACAAAATACAGTTAAAAATCTGATAAACCCCGCAATTCGTACATAACCCGACCGTGTTCGGATGTAGTATATTTAGGAAACCTTCTAAAAATTTTTGTATTATACCGGTATTTAATTCAGATGGACACACAATTTATTTCTAATAATAATGCCCTTGCATGTCACTACGATGCTCTTAGAAAATAAATTCCTAAAATGCTTGTTTCATGCAAATTTAGTTTTGCAAATAAATAGTAACACTTGGAATAATTTCTGCACATACTGAAGACTTCAGTTGATCAGCTATATTGGATACATGGCACAGAGTTCGCAAAGGGAGCAATTCCTTTTACTGTCAATACGATGAGTTTTCACAATAATAAATATAGAAATAACAATTTTCGCCATTCAACAGCCCGTAATTAACAAATTTGTGCAAATTTCAGCATTCCAGTTATACACATAAGGCTTGTGTGGTAAATGTTCGCAAAGGCACCATAGTTAACAAACAGTTTTACACATATTTCAGTTTAAATCGGGTTTGTATCTAACTAAATTCAACGTAAGGACCGCAGCCACCTTTCATCAAGCTAGGCGTACTTCCATGATAGCTTGGGGTGCGGAGCTTTAAAAGCTTGACGCCACCAAACGGGCAATAATGTTTGGCCAACGGATAATTCAGCTATTCCACGCACTTAAGGTACCACAGCTATGTGACCGGCCAACGAGACATCAAATGGCCGGTCACTCTTATATGTTCCATTTTTTCTAAAATTTGATGGCACCAATTGACTACTTTTAGGAACCAAAAAGAAGCAAATGGGGCAGCAATTATTGGTTATAATTTTAACGATAAATTCGTCTAGTGACCGGCCATTCTGACGCTGACGATTTATTGGTTCTAACAAAACAACAACATTCTTTGCGTCTTTTTGCTCCTTCCTGTCTAAAGTTTGCAAAGCATCCTCGCATATCTCTAGTGGAAACGCACCATAAAGCCCCCTAGGAAGATACCGAGACCAGTCACAGGTCGGTCAGCAGTTACATCAAAAGCAAAGCAATATAATAATAATAATACACTTTTTCTATTTAAAAACCAATGATCGCCTTTCAGCCGCCTACTAGGAATAAATAGACACACATACAGCATATAAGGTTTATTTCGGGTCACTATGAGCAAACTTCCACTTAATTTATAATAAAATTAATTATTACAAGTTTATTTACATGTTACCTGTAAACAGGTAGGTAGAATAAATAACATATTTTCTAAATATTATAGAATCTACAAAATAATATTTCGTCAATTTAAGGCTCCATGCCTTAAGATTTTTTGAGAAATTTTCTTCTTCTTTTAACAAAAATTCTTACGTCGGGCGCATCCCCATCAGTTTTCAAATCTACTGTGTCGTTGTTGGAAGACTGCTCTGCTATTGACGAATTCGTTTCTAAATTTGTGACATTGTCATGATTCACCGTGAGACCTTCACAACTTTGTGCATTTTCAGGGAAAGCTAAATTTTTCATATTTAAGCTTTCTGAAGACTCCTTGTGTGATTTATCTTTATTTATCGACAGTAGTTCAGGTGTATTTCTCGTTATAATATTTTCTTCCACAACAGTCATTTGATTAACGACATCTGTTTTAACCTCATGATTTAAGGTTGTCAATACACTACTTTCAATGGCTTCTGGAAAAGCTGAACTATTTGTTATTTGTTTCTCTGAAGAATCTTTTTGTGGAGTAGAAGTAGCCAAAGCTCTTAGTAATGTGTGAGGATTTTTCAATGTCGTATGTAACTCCTTACTTATTTTAACAAGTCCTTGATCGTAATTTTTTCTATTACTATCAGTATCAATAGGATCAGCACCAATAGTTGTTTCAATCATTTGGGTATCTTTTTGCTCCTTCCTGTCTAAAGTTTCAATTTGTTTTGTTTCATTTTCTACTGTGTCAACATCTTTGGCTTCAGTTCTCTTAGATTTCTTTCGTTTTGGGTTTACATCTTTATTTTTTGATTTACTGTCAGGTTTATGGACGTTATCGACTGGGGCATCTGATTTTGCACTTTCACAAGCATCAAAAACTAGAGATGTAGACTGGGGTGTTTGATTGTTTTTTATAATGTTGACATTCAAATCAACAGCATCTTGTGCATTTTCACACAAAGGGATTCGTGTGTTAGCTGGTAGTTTTTGAGTTTGTAACGCAGATAATCCTAAATCTTCAGGTGTGATTAAACTACTAGAGTCACCAAAGAGTTCACTAAACTTAGTATTCATTTCTTTTGTATCTTTTTTCAAATCATTTTTCTTACAAACTGGATTGATGGTTTCATTGGAAGCAGAATTGTGGGTTACAGATTTATGGTATTGCTTTTTAATTTTTGCTTTATCATGTTCTTTTAAAACTTGATCAGATTTTTTCCGTACACTGTCAAAGTCATCACGTTTTATTGATACGATAATGCGATTTTCTGATGGTCTTGAATCTTGAAATACGAACTTTTCGCATTTATTCTTTTTGGATGTAAGTTTATCTTGCATCTCAGTATTATCATTCGTTTCGTCGCTTAATTCTAAGTCGTTTTCAACCAGCTGTCTATTTGTTTTAGTAAAATCATTGGGTACATCTAATATCGTAGCTATACCAGTACAGTTATTTTGCTTGTTTACAGATTTAGTGCTGACAGCATCTTGTCTAGGATCTGTCAAAGTATCTAAATGAACAGTTTCTTTAAAATTATAAGTTGTATTATTAGCAGATGTAATGGAAGATATTGCATTTTGTTCTTTAGAGTATTTCGTTGTAGTTTCTAAAGACATAACATTAGATTGCTGAACTTTATTGCTTTTATTCAATTTGGGAATTTTATATTTGGATATATTATTTTCCTTGCTATTAATTAATTTATCATTAATATTTGATCGAACATTTGATGATAGATATTCACGATTTCGTGGGATACGCTTATCTGATTCTTCTGCATCAGGAAAAATTTCACCAGATTCAAGCGATAAATTAGAAACAGGGTTTTGAATATCCATATTACTATATGGTTCTTCTATCAAGTATTCACTGCTCTGAGATGGCCTCCGAGTTAAAGCTTTCGGTACCTCAACGCGGTTAATATCCCAGATATGAGTATTAACCATTTTTAAATCAACATTTCTCCCACTAACTGATGATATTACAATATTGTCTTCCGTATGCTCAACTATATATTTTATACTGTGTAATCTAGGGTCTTCTAACTGCATTACAGATGTACCCTTAATTTCTGAAACATAGAGAAGTTAATTAATATTTTACTCCCTGATACATGATCTACTTGAGCTATATGATTTAATGAATACAATAAAATATATTTAACTTTAAAAAAGGATCAAATAAGATTTTGATATACACAAATAAATGTAATCGTCAAAACGAACCTCTAACTGGGGGAATAGATGCCATGTCTGGTAAGATATAATCCGGAGACTGACAGGATATGTGTTGTTGCATATCCTCATGAATAACTGGAACAGGATTTCTGAGTGAATAATGATTTTGTCTTTCCAATCTTTTGTCTTCCTCTGAATAATAGCTATGTGAGTTACTCTTTCTTCTTTTACAACTAGTCTCTTCATTTTCAGGTAATTTGTGTTTAAGAAAATTTCTATCCAACTCATTACGATGTCTATATCTATTTTTTTCAATATCATAATACTGGTCTCTTTCGTTTCTACAATCTCTTCTTGACCTTTCGTAAGTATTAAAAGTGTCACGAGGTGGGCTTTCCAAAACTCTGTATCTAGAAGAATATTGATCAAAATTATTTCTGGTTATTCTTCTAGATCTTTCAGGGCTAAAATGTCGTTTAAATCTTTGGTTATCATATTTATCTTTGTTCAGACTTTCATGTTTATCTTGGTCACGAAATCTCTCCGAGTCATTGTACTGCCTGTTGCGGTTGCTCCGTTTAGATTCCTGGTAACCTGAGTATTTCTCATCCATACTGGATGTCTCAGATATTCTATATCTAAGGTCTCTTAACCTATTATTATCATAATATGATTTTCCACTATTTACACGTTTTGTTTCATGAATTTCATTTTTATAGTTTGTGTCATGGTCCATTGTATCTTTATCATATTCATCCTCTTCAGAACTAAATGTTGCATTTGATCTGGAACAATATCAAAACAAATCTCTTATAAACCTCTGTGCTTCACTTAAGTTAACAAGTTGGTACTAAATAACTTATTTTTAAAACTTTTACTTAAGATGACATTATCGATACTGTACATACTTTGTCTATGAAAGGGTGGTTATTTCAAAACAGACAGAAATAGGCATATTATTATTCAAAAAAGATTTGGTACTATAATCTTTATAATATATTTTGCCTTTAGGGTACAGAAACTCCAAAATATATGAGGTGTGTAGATAGATATATCTAAAATTAAATACATATTTTCTTACAATTACACCAATTATTTAGCTCCTAGATAAGTATCATTAAGAACTTGTGTTATGGATACTAAACAACGGATAAACATACTTAAATACTTTTTTTTTGTAAATACATACTTAATATATATAGGAAAACACCCTGACCAGAACAAATATTCATGTTCATGCACCGAAAATTTGTCCATGTGGGAATCGAACCCACGACCTTTGGAGTGAAGTGTGGGTATACTGACCTCCACGCCATATCGGTCGTCAATTATAAACAAATATGTCAAACATATATTTGCACATAAAGGATCGCGTTTTTACATTTCATTTTGTAATAATCCAACATATAATTATAGATACTAACTATTAAGTACGTCTATAATTATACACACATACCACAAAAAAATCATAATAAATAATAGAATTAGTATTTATTCTACTTTATGGAAATAATCATTTACCAACTACAGGTTAATATAATACAATAGGTTGTTATTATTTGATAGGACGTAATCATTATCATGATGGTTGGCACTCTTTGGGGAAGGCCATCGTTTAGCAGTGGACGGGGATTGGCTGATTGATTGAATCATTATTAGTTTCTGTGTGGATTTTGTGATTATTAATTATATTTTTGACATAACTCCAAATGTTAAAAACATCTTCATTAACATTGCAATATCAATAATTTATTTGCTAATATATCAATATCAATATAGTGTGCACATACAAAAATTTATCTAGCGAGCTCTGCACTAAGCAAAGCTTTTATCGCAGAGTACGGACCACTATTACCAATTATTATTATAAAAAATATATCACACAGCTTAAGCAAATGAAATAAATAATAATATAACTACAAAAAACTTGACATAATAAATCATTCTGAGAAACACAAATAGAAAAACTTTTATGTACCTAATTAAAAAAAACACATTGTATTTTGACAGTTGAAATTAACTTTGTAAAATGATATATATAAACCATTATATCATATTTAGTAAATAAATAATAATGCATAATTAGGACACTTACCTTATAACTGGCATGGATTTCCTTCTATTTCTTATACTCAAAGCATTTGGTTGGGAATCACTTTTCTCAATTTTTTCAGGCTGTGATATATTTTCCTTTGCATCACTAATTTTAGTATCTAAATTTCTACTTGAATTCTTTGTTAAGTTTTCAGTACTAACACTTGAAAATGTTTCTTCAGAAGATAAATGATTCAGTTCTTTTCTAAAAAATAAAATATTAATTTAAAATAACAGTTTTATATATAATATACATCCTTTATTGCACATAAACATTAATAAAAACACACGTCACAAAAAACATGTACAAAGGTTAGCTTATTTCTATAAGAAATCTCTTCCAGCCAACCCTAGCAGAACTGTCGGAGATTAGTGTGTGGGATCACAATAAGAAATAATAATTTAATATATATAAATATATAACAGTCGTAGATTATTTTGTTTTGACCTGTTCCAACATACATAATTATAAGGTACTTTTAGATATATGGTCCTCGCGCAACAAGCTCCATGAGAGGCTTGTAAGAATTGCAATAACAGTTGTGGTTGAGCGCAAGCCTTTCGCAAACATGCACACTTACATGAATATTTTTGTGTTATGGTGTGCATATTTCCACATAGTTGTATCAAATTTGTGGAAACATAAACTCATACCAATATATTCTATTCAGGGTGGGCAGCCACCTTGCTAACTATTAAAAAGGGGTCTAAATAGTTGTGGCCAGGCTAACTATTAGCCCAGCGATCTCTAGATTTTACACACACCAATTTACATTTGGCAAGATCCCACTTCTTTAATGGCTTTACATGACGCCATTGGTAAAGGAATGAGGAAATATAATTCTTGCACAAAATTTGTATTATTGTATGGCTCTGACCACAACTTGACTAAATTTTACATAAATTGTTTTGTATAAAATGTCCAGAAGAATTTTACCTTTTTGTATCCTTTGCTGACAGTTCTAAGTTGCAAAGTTCACTTTTCTTAACTGCAGGAGGCTCAAAGCTACTCTTTTTATTATCTTGCTGAACTTTCTTTGCTATTTGATTCATTATTTTACGATAGGGTATATTTTTATTTTGTATTGAATTTAAAACCAACACATCTTTCCTGAAATAGATAACAAAATAATCAAAGTGTTTTTGCATAATTGTTAATAAACTGCTTTTAATTCCACTGGGAAAAAAGGTCATTTTTAGCAAGTAACTCATAGGTACCAAATATTCCAATTAGTCTTAACCTCTGTAGCAATAAAATGATAGCCAGGTCACACAAATATTCCACAATATATTGCTTTGTGTTTGTGAAACCTTTGTCTTTAAACCAGAACAACATATAGGCTAAGCATTATTGTTAGAAGTACTAATCCATGGGTAATCTGCATAGACAAATTCGTGGGCACCAGCTCATAAATTGATGATTCCAATCTATACCCATATACATCTCTCATATACATCATCTCTATACCATATATATCTATATACATCTTAATATTATAATACAATTGTTACTTACTCTTTATTTAAATTTGTAATTAATTGTGTTTTCCTTTGTATTTCCTCTTTCGCAGTTTTCAACAATGATGAGTAGTTAATTTCTAACTTTTTAAACTCCGAGGATAGCTTGTCGAAATCCTGCAAAATATTCTAAAATATCCACATCCATTCTATAACTTGATCATCAAATCAATGAACAATGGATAAAATGTTTAACGTTTGCTGGCACTGGTTAAATAGTCATATTAAATTATAATAATCATAATTCATAAGATGTATTTTTATTCACAAAATAACAAATCATCATTCCATAATTATTTACAAATACAGACATGAAATGATATGCACCAAAAATTCACCCTGAACAGATTTTATTACATAAAACTAAGAAAATATTTGATCTAACCATTATAGCTCTTATATTTGAATGGTAATGTTATTGACGATCAAAACACATTTAATTATTTTCAACTCAGCTGTCTCATATTACATGCATGTTGTCAATAAAAGAATGAATGGAAAAAGAGATCTGTAAGTTCTATAATGTAACATGTTACTGTACACAAGTTTTCAAGGTAAAACCACTTACTTTTTGAAGCTTGTCCATGGCAATAGTGTATTCCTCGAGTTTAAATTTAAGTTCTCCATTCTCTCTTTTAAGCTAAAAATAAGAGGACATTACATACAATGAGGGTTGTGATAAGGAAGCAAACAGTTAATTATTTAATGTTAAATGCGTAGATGCCAAATAAATACAATAAATATACATTTAACACTATTTGATCTGAGTTTAAGTCTTAGTTTTAACGTTACAGTTGTTTTAATCTCATGATTAAACGATTTTAACTGGTAATACATTTGGCGCTAAAAAGTGGCTTACCTCTTTAACAATATTTTCATCTTCATAATTTTCTAAATTATCGTACAAATTATCCATTCCGATGTAATAATTCGTATATATTTAAAGCTTTAGCTAGCTTAGTTGCATATGTTAATAGAAATTAATCTTGTTATTATCGTACAAGTTTCGCACAAGAAGGCAGACGAAAAGCGCGAAGTTTTTTTTTTTATTTTAGTGACATTTATTTCTCTTCTTCTTCCATTTAAATAATGGCTTCGTGCGTCTAGCACATTTAGCCAGTGTCAAGTAAGTGGTATATTAATTATATATAATTTATAGTAAATGAGAATTAGTGGTGATAAAGATGATAATTCGAAGATGATATTCCCTCCTCTACCCTAAACCCCTTGAGTTCTCAGTAAAGATGTGGGACTATACTGAGATCTCACATGGACTCCTTGAGAGAAAATTTGAAAAGTGATGTTGCACTGTTTTGTTTGATTCACCAACACTCATGTATGTTCACAAACATATAAGGGTTAATAATCCACCGTTATTACACATTAATGTTAGAAATATCACAAATTTTAGAAAATAAAACAAAACTGCAGACATGACGCTTCACTTTCCCGCCAAGAAGTCATTTATTTCTCTAATAATGTTGATTTTTATGATTTTTTCAATAGAAATGGCAAAGCTGTAATATGCCATAAAGTCTATAGATTATTTTCTTTTGAAAGTGAAACAAATAAAGAAAGTCAGGAAGCAGTTATTTTTTCTAAAGTGTGCGGAATATTTTCAGTAGATTCTTCACAGTGCTGTTTAATTATAGCCGGATATTGGAGTGGAAGAAAAAAAGTAAATAGACATATAATTTTTAAATAATAAAGGTCATTGCAACCTATACACGAATGGGCGTCCCTTGCACCTTGCAGATCCTTTAAAAACCGCTTCTTGCCTTTTTATAAAATATTTGTATGTAATAATAATAAGAGGGGGTAAGGGGACCGGAATCAACATCATTCCGGCCCAACTGTCAACCTCACCTGCTCACGCTGGTAGTTCGTATGAATAGCGGCGGCGGCTTACCGGCCGTCGCAGTGCTCCCTGCTAGATACCTAACTGACGAGGCTCTGGCGACCGAACAATGGCGGTATAACCATACACCTAATCCGACAGCCGGTTAGAAGAGGCTACAGCGATCTTGGGGTCTAAATCGCCCCTAAAATAACTGGTGCAGAAGGCAAGGGGAAACCACTGCACATCTTTCCAAGAAAGCCGTCATGAAAGTACAATGAAATCAAATATTGAGATGACTATGCGATCCGCTTAGCAACCGGCGCCGTACTGCGTCCGGGGTAGACGGGGGGAAATTGGTTACCGGCCATGCGGACGTGAGAAACCAGGCAATGCATGGAAATAGGGCTACTGGAACCTTTCTATAGATGCGACGAATTCAAAAGATACGCACATGAAATGTACGCGGATTCCTCAGCCAGGGAAGCTTAACATCTTGGAGCAAGAAATAACCAGTTTGGAACTCAATATCTATGGCCTTAGCAAAATTTACTGGAAGGAAAATGGCTATTTTCTCACTGAGACACACGCCGTTTACTTCTCGGGTGACAGCAGCAGCAGAAATGGAGTCGCCTAAGGAACTGTGTGATGGGGTATAAGCCAATCAGCGATCGAGTGCTGAGTATTAAACTCAAGGCGACGCCGTTGAACCCTAACATCATACAGGTTTACGCACCTACTAGCACTGCAAGCTATGAAAACCTGGAAAGCTTCTACTCAGAACTGGAAAATACCATCTCAAAGGTCCCTAACAGAGAAATCATCCTGATCCTGGGCGACTTCATGCAAAGATTGGTGGAGCCAACTGAGCCATAGCGTAGGGATATTTGGACTTGGTCAGCGCAATGAACGAGGTGAACGCCTTATACAATTTGCAGCCGATAACAACTTGTTGATATCGAATATCTTTTTCAGAACCTCCCTCGGCGACTTTATACCTGGATTTCACCTGACGGCAACTATCGCAACTAAATTCATTATATCCTAATAAATTGGATCACGGTGGAAAACATCAATTAAAAGCTGTCACACACTACCTGGATCTGATTTCGGGTCAGACCATCAACTTCTGATGTGCAAAGTGGAACTAAAATTGAGAGCAGCCATAAGATTTGAGAACCACAGAAGGATCGAAGTAAAGGACAACTCAAAGTTTTTGGCAGCACTCGAGCATAATTGGGCTCAGTGGACAGATGTGGATACAGAGACTTCGGATCAATTGTGTGTGGGACAGAGCGAAGAGTATAATAAAGAGCGCAGTCAAAAGGTCGGGATCACCTACAGAGACTCGCAAAAGGAAACACTGGATGAGCAACATCACTCTGGCACTTGTTGAGTATAGGAGGAGAATAAAAGCCATGGGAGCTGAATTGAGAACTCTGAATGAGCTGTCTGGTCGGATTCAAGCAGCCTGTAGGCGGCGCCGTGACACCCACCTTCAGAAGATATGCTCAGAAGTTAAAGCCCACGCTTATAAGCATGAATCCAGGGATCTTCACCAGAAAATACGCTCTATCACAAAAACTTTTACCTCCAAAACTTGGGCTATTAAGAACTCTTGAGGCGAAACGGTGACTGAAATAGATGCGATCTCCGAGACTTGGAAGGAATACTGTCAGTCATTGTTTCAGGATCCACAATCGCAATTTTTTGCTCCTAGGGAACCCACTGATGGAGAAATAGAGCTTATTCTCAAGGAGGAAATAAGAGCCGCTATTAAACACCTGAAGAATGGTAAAGCCTCAGGTAGGGATGCTATTCCTAATGAAAGGAGAGCATGGCGTCGAGATCTTCCAATCCATATGTAATAAAATATGGCAGACAGGAATGTGGCCTAAAAAATGTGCTCATACAGTCTTCATCCCATTGCACAAAAAAGGTTCCACAAAGACAAAAACAAACCAGCCTACATTTGTTTTGTTGATTTGTCAAAAGCGTTCGACTCTGTAAAATGGCCGATACTTTGGAAGACTTTGCTAGACATGGGTACACCAAAACACCTTGTACATCTTCTCAGGCATCTCTATGAGGACGGAACAGCATCAGTGAGAGCAGATGACACACTGTCAAGTAATTTCCACCCTAGGACAGGATTCCGGACGGAGTTCCGTACGAACGTCTCCATACTGTAAGAACTCTTTATCTAGCAGCGTCCGACCTCCATTGTGAAAGCTCGTATCCTCACTGTCTTTGGGCACATATTCCGACGTGGCAAGGATTCCATAGAGTGCCTAGTAGTATAAGGCAAAGTTGAAGGCACTCGAGCACGAGGTAGATCACCCATGAGATGGATGAACCAAATCAAAGCAGCCGTGGACAGTGCTCTACACGTGTGTACCAGGAAGGCCAACATCAGAGAGGAATGGCGGCGAGTTGTGAGGCGGGTCACTGCAACTGAAGTGACGACCACGACCACTCTGCCAAGAGTGTAACGACGAAGAAGAAGAATAATAATAAAAACAGCTGGAAGCTCTGGCAGGCTCAATTAAATTATTTCGGAAGTTATTATTATTGGACTCTCAACAAAAATGTAATTTGGGATAATGCAATAATGTGTAATCTGAGCCTTATCCCACATAATAAAAAACTCATACTGACGTGACGTATGACAGTGACATTATTAGCTGTCAGCTCTGACAGATTAATTTAAAACTGATATTTTTATTGTTTTACTCTTTAATAAATGCTTTTTACTTGTTTTATATTAATAAAACGGAATAATAATGAAATATACCTAAAATAATCGTCGCTTTGTTCTATTCACTTTCATTTCGTTAATGTTCGGCACGCCTGTCTGTCGTGCGCGGCGCGCCTCCTCCTCTGCCCTGCCCGCCCCTATCCCCTGAGCCTGTCCGTTTATTACATACAATAGTTCGTTCGTGTTTCGTCGTTGTGTTGTGTCGGTTGCTTGCTCCGCATCGCCCGTATCGGACGGTTGATACATTTTTATGTTGCGCACCAGTCGTGTTTTATTTATTAATTAATAGGTACCTAGGTGATTCATTTTATTTCAATTCATAACTATGATTCCGTGCATAAACTTAGTGATCTGTAATTTTCCCATGCACTAGTGCAACAGGCGAATTGTGGCGATAAGTGGCAAGGGGCTCGTGTAAACAGAACATAAGTAGGTAAACTGTGTGTGATACCAAGATGCCTACGGACTCGGAATGCGATTGCGACTTGGTGTCTAAAGAGTGGCTTCTCGCGAAGCTGCGCTCAGACGAAAGAGATACAATATTGATAGACTGTCGAGGATCAAATGACTATTCAGTGTCACACATTCGTTCTGCAGTGAACTTTTCTATACCAAGTATAATGTTACGGCGTCTCGCGGCGGGGAAGATAGAGCTGGCGTCTACAGTGCAGTGCAAGGAGCTGAAAGCTAAGATTGGGCAGTGCCGTGCGCAGGGCACCTTCGTGCTGTATGGGGATGGTGCCTCTAAGGACCCTGACTCGGTGCATGGAATCTTGCTGAAAAGGCTCAAACAGGATGGAGTGAAAGTTGTTTGTCTGGAAGGTAAAATTACTATAACTATACTATTATATTATGTTTCAGTCATTCAATATGTAAAAAATCACTATGGGGGCACAATAGTGATTTGTTACTTAACATCAACAATCTGTAGACTAAATATGTAAGTAGTTATCACTTCTTGAGCATTACCTACATAAATGCTATAGATTTGTTTGAATTTCTGCTATACATTACTAATTATTATGATTAAGATACAGCCAAAAAAAAGAAGTCTGTCTTGGTGCTATAGACAGCAACAAGCACAAAATCTTTTTTCTAAATATTTTGCTTATTTAGTTAAAAATAGCAAACAGTATCCCCTACCTGAGCTGTCTGTAATGAATGATCTCAAAATACTAATAAAAAAGTTAAATTTATAAAGGCCTCTAATTAACTGTGGGAATCAAGACAAAGCCACAGGGTTAAATTCTACCTTTTTCTTTTTTAAAGGATATTTTTTAAATATTTAGTCAATAAATATATTTAAGTTATTATTTGATTATCAATTTAATGACTGATTTTCATTTTATTATAATCCCTATCAAGCAAATTCATTAAATTTTAATTTTGTTTATTAATAATATAGAAACGCTAGCACTAAAAGTAATTAATGAAAAATGTATGGAACAAAAGTATTATTTGTAATTTTTTCTACAAATAAAATTTGATGTCCATTAATAACATTTGGATTCAGTTTTTTTTAGGTAAAAGTTAAGATATTAATATTACAATTCTAATTCATGCCTTTATAATGATTAAGAAAAGATAAATTGGAATAATTGAGATGTTTTTGTTCAAACTGTGAACTATCACAATTATTATTTAAGCCAATTATTATTGTTTGTTGCAATTATTTGATTGGATTGGTCTATATTAAACTTTGACCCAATAGATTTCTATATGTAATTTAGATATTATTTTGCAGTCATCTGTTACTGTTATTACTACATATTTCGAAATGTAAATATTCTTTTGAAAATACAATAATTTATTAAATATCATTGTTTATGTACCTTATTAAGGTGTATAGGGAACCTACCAAGAACTTAGGAGCCCAAGCTAACCCCACCTACAAGTGGTGGACCTGCAGATCAACAGACGAAGCTCTGGAAAACATATAAGTTCCCGTTAGGTGGCAATACACTCGCCACCAATTATGTGGGACTAACTAGACAATTGGCAAGGTGTGAGAGTCATGGGCGGGTAATATGTCTCTGCCTGTTTTACCCAAAGGGGTAAAAGGGTAGCCCTTTGGGAAAACGGATGTGATTGTATGTATCAACATTTTTATTGCACATCCAATGTTTGATGATGATCATTATTATTGACTGTACTAAAGTATACGATTTGAGTAGGTCTTATGGTATAATGTATTAAGTATCAAACAAGAAAAAGAACAGACTGAGCACTAAAATGTGGGACTTAAAGCAGAATTAGTATTTTTGATATGATCAACATATTTCTGCTATTTAATTATTTTGTCTACACGTTAAATGCGACCCGTTTTTATTTGTATGTTTTATTTCAAATCTTAATACGTATATACAACCCCGCCTGCTTCCTCGAAGGAGTAGCCAGAGACATATTATATGCCCAAATTTCGCCAATTATATTTCTGGTCTCACGTAATAGGTTGCGAGCCTATGGCCGCTTACTGGGAACTATTATATATGTTCGCCAGAGCCTCGACGGTTGATAGGCAGGTGCACCATGTCCAGGTGAGGTTGGCTTGGGCGCCTAAGAGCTTGGTAGGATCCCTATGCATTTCAAATCTTCATAGTTTCATAATTGTGGTTCCAGTTAACAATTGAATAAATATACCCAAACAGCCAAATACCTAATTAACAATCAAATTCAAAAGTCATCTTATAATTAAATATACAACCAGACATAATTCATGTTCATTCACAATTCATCATATCGTAGCATTATCCCGGTTGCCCTAGACTTAAGCTTAGAGCCCAGGGTGTGTTCACTGGTTCAACCAGATTTGACTGAATTTCAGTTATTACGTGGAGCGACTGCCGTCTGACCTCCGCAACCCAGAGGGAAACATTATTCTATGGTTAAACCAGCTGCCAGTCTGTTAGAAGGCACTGACTTCCTAATAACGACTGCCGTAGATGTTCATGACAGCCGGGACCAATTGCTTAACATGCTTTCCGAGGCACGGAGCAAGCGATAATGAACATTCACAATTATACAACAATAATAGTCTTGTATGGGATCAAACCCATGACCTTAGAAGCCTCGTTAGTCCTAGCTCAGCGAGTATACTGAAACTTGCACCATAGTTATCGGCCGTAATGCGAATGCCTTGAAGCTAGTTAATCAATTCAATGTCCCTTACGCCCCTCCATTCCGTAATTAAGCAATTTCCATGGTAGCTCCATGTACCATGTATTTAACTGTGTAGTAATTGTACAAATTCAAGTTATGTGCGCCATTGTTCCCACGTCTATCTACTCGCATAATAATATCATGAACCGGTATTACCTAAGAAGAAAACACGTAATGTAGGTGGTTTGCGTGCTGCTCTTTCGTAATCATCCGATCCATTGACAAAAACTATCGTACTCCAGTCACTTTCATGTCATATGACCCCGCCGTGTCGTTCCTACTATAAAATCTATATCCAACAAATAAATATCTCGTTTCACGCTTCTTTTGTGTGCTCGACCGATTTTTATGTATTTTAAAAAAAATATTTGGTAGGTCTCAGAATAGGTTGTAAAGTAGTTATCAACTACTACTAGTACTACTTTCCTCCTACGTGTTCGCGATTTTAGTATTTTAGGCTGTTTAGGATCCTACTAACATCTAAGGAGCCTAAGCCAACTTCACCTGCAATTGGTGCACCTGCTGATCAACAGATGAGGTTCTGGCGAATGTAAGAGATCCAGGCAAGCGGTAATAGGCTCACCACCTATTACGTGGGCCCTACAATGTAATGGCGAAGTGTGGGCGTATAGTATGCCTCTGCCTACCCCTTCGGGGAATCAGGCGTGAATGTATGTATGTAGTATTTTAGTTACCTATACAAATTGTCTGTTTGTATAGTCAGAATCTAAGTTTGATGTTATATCCATATACGAAAGTAATACGGTACATAAAATAATCTATCTGTTTGTTGTGGCTAATCTCCGGAACAGCTGTACCGATTTTATTGGAATTTTACCTAATAGTTGATATTCATGAACTTAAGAATACTTATCAACCCAAAAAATAACTGAGTAGGCTGCAGGTCACAACGACGAACGTATTTTTTAATTATCATAGTTGTAAGCAGTTTGCATTACTTAAATAAAGTAAAGTAAGGGGTAACATACTCTTCCGCCGCCAAAAAATTGCCAGCATAATGTTTAAAGAAACCCTAAGTGACTATTTATTGGTATCATCTTATAAATCTTATATTTGTAGGTAGTTTGAATTTGTTTACGTATTTAAAAAAAAATCGTCATAGAATCGTATGCCGCCAATAAATGGCAACATAAAGTTTGAAGACAATTTTGTTCTGCCCCTCTTAATGTCGAACAAATGACTGAAATGCAATGACATTAAATCTAATAAAGAACTGTTGTGCCGGCATTATAGTTGTAGGCAGTTAGTATTGTTGAAAAATAGTAAAAAGTCGCCAAAACTTGCCAGCATAATTTTGATGCCAATTTCAGTAGTGGCAATTGATTGGTACCGACTTGTAGGCAGTTAGTATTATTTAAATAAAGTAAAGTGAGGGGCAAGAGACTCGTAGCCGGCGCGGCATCCGCCTCGACGACGCGACGTGGGAGAGGAAGTCGCCTCCATTGTGCCCCTCGGCCGAGACGCCAGATTACGATCGCAGACGCCTGCTTCCACGTAGATTCAACCGACCAACCATTCTTCATTTTATGGACTGTTAAACCTTACTAGTTTAATGAAGTTTTTGCTCACGTGACGTCAACTAAAATCCTTAGTGATATAATAAATGCAAAATTTGTTTGTTGCGTCTTTACGCCTAAATTGATCTGTTGTTGTGGATGATTTTTATTATACCACAAGGTGGCACTCAAGCTTGCAAAGGGAATCACTAGCTCTTCGCAGACCCTATAAAAACCGTTACAGCTAAATTTATTCAAAAAGCACATAAATAAAACTCTGTAGATAAACGTAGGCTTCTAAACGCGTGATTGCTGTGAAATGTTATATTCTGAAGATCACGCGGGCGAGTCCGCGAAAGAAAGCTACTAAATAATTACAATAGTTAATGATAGTAGAAGTGTTTTTACAGATAGGCACTGTGACGTTATCGAGACAAACGGAGAGTTTACGTGATGACAAATGACACGCCTTCCAATAATCAGTACAGTACATTGATGGTAACCAAAAACCGCCATAAAATATCTATTTATAGTCAAGTTTCATATGCCTTGTGGTTTCACTAGCTAGAAAGCCTTAGTGCTTCTGTTTGCTGGAATATTTGCCCATGCAGTAGTAGTAGCGGCAATAGGCTCGCCACCTATTAAGTGGGACCAACTATATAATTGGCGAACTGTGGGCGTATAATATGCCTCTGCCTACCCCTTCGGGGAAACAGAGATAACACGGCCTAGGCGTTTCTGCACAAAGAGACTACCATCTACTAAAAATAATGAAGTACCGATAGATACTTCTCGCGTTTTGAGTGACCTATTCTAGTTTTCCTTATCCTGAGTAAGTAGCAATAGCTACCGACATTTAGAACAACCAACTGACTCAAGTATACAAATAAACTCAATTGTTATAATAATAAATTTTACATCAACCAGAATCCTCGGTATAAATAAACGGATATGACTAGTATAAACCAAGGCTAAAGCGGCTACCGTTGAAAGAAACCAGAAAGCGGAGTACTAACAGTGGCTAATTCAGGCTGTGATCAAAGGAGGCCGGATGCGAATACTGGTGCGAGCAGCGCCAACGCCAACGCGCCGGAAGAGCGCCGCACTTTTATTAATAAGTTCCTGTTTCACTCGCGTCCTGCCAATTTCACCAGGTTATCTTATACATCTTAGTTTCTATAATAATCTGCCTATTTGACTTTTATAGCCTACTGTAAGTTGGAATGTCGATAAGATATATAGCCTACAAGCTACGTTCCCCGCCATAAATGTCAAGAGCTTAATAATTAATAAAGTAGAAATACCCTCTAGATTTGTGAACACTTTTTGTCACTTTTAGTGAGGCTCTAAGATACCGTTATAATACTTGTGAAGCAAATTTTTTATTTATAAAAACAGGAGGCTTTCGTTCGTGTCAAATATAAAATAATTTAATATCTAAATTACCCAACCAAGTTACAAATACAAGAAACATCGTCGTTTGTGAACTGTGTTGTTTTGATTGAGTCGTCTTATTGTAAACAATTAAGATAAGACTTAGCTAGGGTTATATTTCTTGTGTATATTATTATAACTATAATTTGCTGCAAACACATCTATTCACAGTCGTCGGTTCTGTCGGATCGTAAAATAAATACGTGCGTGCGAATAACAGGATGTTATCTGGTCTGCGTTGAATGTAAACTCTTAGAGCCTAACAATCTAATAATGGCGAAGGAAATCGTATGCATCTGGCGAGAGTGACTGGCCTACGGCTATATAATGTACATCTTATTGGAAAATTATATGCGCAAAGGAAGTGGGCTCTCGTAAAATTCTATGACTGGAATTACACAACTGCGCGGAAACAATTGTTCACGGTTCACCTTTCGATCGTGTCGTGTCTAATCCGTCTGTCGAATGGATTTGTACGATTACGATAGATACTACCTGCACCGCGGCAACCATTCATCAACATCATTGACTAGGCTCTAATACATTCCAATGACGCAACGCATATACTACTACATTGTATATGAATGGGTCATTGAAGTGATAAATAAAACACTAGCGAAGTCGTAACATTGGCAATGACACTTTTTGCGCGCTGATGTAACACCAAATTTGCAGAGACACTGTTTGAGTACGCATTGTATTCTGATTTATTTTGTGTCTCGTCACGGTTCGGTGATCCGGAAAAAAATAGGCTTTGTTACACTGTGGAACTACGTAGAGGTCACTAATTTTATCAAAGCGTGGCTGGCTTCTGTTCCGCGACGGTGATGTCAGCTGTGGACAGCCTCCGATAACCCTATCGACGTAATTATCTGCAGCCGGCGGTGGCAGCGGCGCCACTCTCATTATCGGCTTGGAATCGAAACGGATGCTTATGAATTTATCATGGCACTCTTCATTTTATTCCAGAAAAAAAAGCGCCTTTATGATGCTACGCTGCTTTAATTACTGTGTACTTGGCCCTTGTATCCCTTCTCAAATATTTTTCAGTGTTTTAATGTTTGCATTTTTAGTGCCTTTGTTTGTTAGTGTTAAAATGTTTAGTGCTTTTGTTAGTTTTTTAATAAAAAGACGATAGGAAAGTCCGTCCGCAATGTCGGATTTTCTGCCGCTTTACTATTTACGTAATATGGTGTTCTGGTAAAAAGAGTTCTTATTAGCTAGAGAAAAGGTCGTGATAGGCGACTTAAAACATGTTTCAAAGTGACGAGGCTATGCAGGATTATCTATCTTCAATGACAAAACACTGATAATGGGAAGGCGTTCGTTTGCATCGTCACTCCGTCTAAAACATATAAAAGGTTTTATAAAAATATTTATATAAATATTTATTCGCAAACAAATATAAAATTTACACATATGTTGTTACTTTTTATACTCAAAATCTTACATATACACAAGACATTCCAACTTACAGGAATTTACATTATTATAGTACAATATTTTTTACTTTTTTCATAAATAAATAAATATTTTTTAAATATTTATCACACCCATCATATAGTTCCAAGATAAGTTATTTTTTTAAATACATACTTAATATATATAGGACAACAGCCAGTTTAGTTTTATTGCTAAAGATCCTAATTAAATTGAAATAAAATGGTACCGAGAAGTAATTACCACCACAGTTTGCATTCACGCACGGGGCAAGATACGATGTTACAAATAATCAGGAACTGGCAATAATTTTCCTAAAAAATAGTAAAGACATAAATTACAGATTTACAAATCTTAAAATACATGGAACTACAAAAAACAAACACTTAGTCTGTAAAAGTCTAGATTATCTCTAAATTATCTACAAGTAATGAATCAAAAATGAATATGTAAAGTAATTATGTATACATTAATAGAATAACGTAAACTACCTATTCTAAATGTGTAGAATTAAAGCTTGCAGATTTTATAGTCAACTAGTTCAACTAGTCATTTCGCACATCGTGCTTCAGCACGGCTCTTAGATGCAAGTCACCAGCCATCTGCACTAGTTAAATTGGTTTAAATTGTCTTAATTACAGTATCATTACATATTGTTTAACTTCCATGGTTCTAATTAGGCTAGCTAGGGTATTGTGCCAAGTCAACTTTGATGAGAGTGATCTCAGATCTTTATTATTTTTCATGCTCATTTATTTTAAAATAATTTCTTGAAGAAGAAGTTTTTAATGAATTGTGTAACATATATAATCTACATACATACATTTACGCCTGTTTCCCCGAAGGGGTAGGCAGAGGCATATTATACGCCCACACTTCGCCACGTTCGGTTCTGGCGAACATAAAAGTTCGGTGCTAAGCGGCAACAGGCTCGCCACCTATTGCGTGGAACCAACTAAATAATTGGCGAAGTGTGGGCATATAATATGCGTCTGCCTGCCCCTTCGGGAAATAGGCGTGAATGTATTTATGTATTAGTTAAATCGTATCAAATGGTAAGAGGTGGCTAGACCTTCGCCCACATTGACAAGGACGAGATGGAGGCTTGTGTCTTCATACAATTTCAAAAACTATGTAGGAATCCGTAGTCACTGCTCCTTGGTTTAAATTTAAATAGATGTAGTGCTTTGTTTAGTGTCTCTTTTATAGAGCTTGAAGTCGTATTCCGCATAGTGGCCATTTGTGGTTGCTTGTAATCACGCAAGGTTGTTGATAAACGTTGCGGAAAGGAAGGACATAGGACGGGCCTTGGCCTCTTACACCTGCCTCCCACGCGCTCCCCGCTAGACCCCCGCCCGCTTCCCGCCGCGACTCGCCACCCCGGCTCAGCTCCCGGGAACACTCGCGTCCCACACATCACACCATTTATTCCCAGCGAATTGATCGCAATCTAGATTAAAATCATTGTAAAACAAAGTTAAAAACACAAGGTCAGGGCCTCGATACCACTCTCCGTAAACTATATTTAGTACAGTAGCCTCAACCGTAAAAGGTAAATTTATATCTGGATTTGTTTGCACACCTTTATTATTTTAAAACAATGCCTACCCACGTTCGAGTATGGGTCTGTCGTGGGCGGCCGCGTCTGAGCGGGAGGTAGCGGCGGCAAAACGATCACGTTTTATATAATGTGGGTGTAAATGCTGAAGGATTGGCGAGGGGAGATTTTATGGAGTCCTTGCCACCGAGGACGTTAGTAGGGGTGTGCGGGGAGCAGGGGTTCATTGAGACCGGCGGATGAATGGGTCGCGATGAGTCACCGGATCGATGCGGCCTCCCCTTCCCCCCCACACCACACCCGCGCGGCGGCAGCGTAGTGCGGCTGCGTCGTCTTCAGCTCGCCAATCTTGCCAAAGCCTTCATCGGCAGCATGCAGCAAATTGACTGACATTTTCGGGTACCCCTGTGAACATTAATCAGTAAAATGGTTGCTGTAACTGAAACGGGCGTGGTATACCGCCTGAATTATGGACTTACACATGGCATTTGTAGGATAATTTTGTTTTGACGCCCAGTTTTTGTTAGCTTTATACTCATAGCCTGCAAGGTCAAATAATTTTATTCTACTAATTTTATGTTTGAACGTTCATGTTGGAGACACGAATGAATTTAAAATAATTAATTTAACTTTAACTTTTTCCTGTTGGAAAAAGTAACTTTTTAAATGATTGTTAAAGCGCAGTTAATCAAGAAAGTATGAAAATAAAGACCCACGTTTTAGGCAGTGATATCGGAAAAGTGAGGTAGTCACTGCTTTTTAACCGAAGAACTGGCGAGGATATCGTGAACATAATAATGTAGATGCAATATACTGTATCTAGGGAAATAAATAAATAAATATTCTCTTAAAATCACACCAATTATTTAGTTTAGTTCCAAGATAAGCATCATTTAAGAACTGGTGTTATGGATACTAAAGAACGGATAAACATACTTAAATACTTTTTTTTTGGAAATACATACTTAAAATACATAGCAAATGCTATGTAATGCGTAAATGCCCGGTAATCTTAACATTACTTATGTTAATAAATTGCAACTAAAAACTTCAGTACCTTTTTTATGAATACATAACATCTATTTAGATGTGAAGTATGTACTTACAAAAAAGTATAGTTCGGTAATAACCAGACCAAGACAAATACCAAGAATCAACCCACGGCCTTAGGAACGTGCTATACCTACCTCCTACACGACTTAGAGCTCCACCCATATAAGTCATATTATTATTCAATGAGCAAAAGTCACAAGGCGATAAAATATTTGTTGAATATTTTCCGAGCCTATGCTTCAGTCAATTCTATTCAAAGCATTTGTCCACTACAAAATGGTATGTGGTTTCCAGCTGACCGCTCCTTTTTTAATATACCATTCTGTGACTGACTTTCCACTACAGTGGGTTACCAGGTTTGAAAGGATCTTTTTTTTTGTACAAGTACAATACTAACACAACTTCCTGCTGCAATATTTATGAGCATGATCAAATCTGTACAATAATCATTTCTAAATTAGAATTAAATGGAATGTTTGATTTTGATGCTACACGCATATACATAATAGTCGAAATATCCCCATCAGTTAGGTTGTCAATTCATTGTGTTTTATTACCATAAAATCCTATATCTGTTTTATTATCCCGATAAAGACAGAACAGTTTCTTAGAAGCCTTTGGCGGAATGCCAATTCAAGCTTAATGATTGATAATGTTGACTAAGTTAATAAAATACTTAATATTCCATGTCAATTGGGAGAACCTTTCATCAATTCAAAGCCAATGATTTTCCTGCCTTCAATAATTCCATCATTAAGCGGCGTACTTATCTTTGATGTACTTAAGAGAGATTTAGTGAAATTTTCTTTTGTAGGAGGGTAACTACAATTTGGATTATTATTTGAATTTACACTTCAATAAATAAAGCTTTACGTTATTTCCAATTATCTCCAGGGACAGACTCAACAATTGTTATCATTTTATTTAGTTAATGAATGAACGAAAAATACATTGATATAATCTTACCAAATTGATAATATAAATTTTTTACATAATAAACATTGGTTGACGACCGATATGGCGTGGTAGCGAGTATACCCGCAGTCCACTCCTGAGGTCGTGGGTTCGATTCCCACACAGGACAAATATTTGTGTGTATAAATCTGAATATTTGTTCTGGTCTGGGTGTTTTCCTATGTATATTAAGTATGTATTTACAAAAAAAAAGTATCAGTGCGTTTATCCGTTATTTAGTATCCATAACACAAGTTCTTAATGATACTTATCTTGGAACTAAATAATTGGTTTAAGTGTCAGAAATATTTATTATTATTATTGGTTAGCAGTACTTTTACATATAAACTTTAAATTGAAAATAAAACAAATATAACAATTAATAACTAGCTACCATAAGCTAGCGTGTGACTGTCGTCATCACAATGAAAGAAAAAGTCAGTTCGAGCAAATTTATTGCCAAAATAAATAGTAATATTATGCAAATACTGGAATGTTTTGTTAACTGCTTGTAATGTCGCATCGCATGCCGTGTCAATGTGACTTTCAATCTGCTCGCAAAACAAAGACCGCTCTTGAATGGAAGAATATCAATGAGTTTCAAACAATGAATGGGCGAAATGAACTAGAGTTACATTAGCACTATTTGCGTCAACTATTAGCTGGCGAATTGTAATTGCCATTCGACAATTCCCATTCACGAGCTAATTGTGTTTGTTCTGTATTCTTCTCGTTAGTAACTTGTAAGTTTACAAGGTTGATGTTGGTGGATAGAAATTTATTTGAAATATGTATTGACGAGTTCAAATTACACTGTAGGTATGTTATGTTTTAGAATATTTTTTATTACAAAACATCAGTAGTAATTTTTTTAAGAATTGCGAATATGTAGACATGGAATATCGTAATATCTAAGGACATAAAAACATTACAATTCTCTATACAAAATTCCATATGAACATAAATAACAATGTTTTTAGACAAATTAAAAAGAATATTATGTAACTACAAAAGTGCGAAAGATTCTTCTTCATTTGGTCCAATAAAAATGCATTTCAAATTGTGTAAAATAATTTAGATTGTAATGTGCTTAGAGGAAGTTTCATTTGTGCAGGAATTTTTTATATTGCCACCGTTTATCATTTAGATTTTGATATATTTTTATAAAATAATACGTTTCTGTTTGATCTAGGTATATAATGTGTAATAAATCGATAATCTTGACTAACCAATGGCGTTGTGCAACTTGCGTGCAATTAAGAGAAGGTTTGCGGAGTTTTATTTTTATAGAGTCTGTGAGATTCTAGCGTTGGCATTCCTTTGTTGCAGGTGATTTTGCGGAGTTCCACCGAGTCTACCCCGAGTGGTGCAGCGAGGCTGGCGGGCAGCAGGTGCCGCATCTGCCGCTTATGGGTCTTAGGTAAGTCAATGACGTAGCTGGTAACCCTAGTGTTCGCTCTATTGGACTTCGACAGGCGTCCAGATTTCACTCACAGAAGAAAAATCATTTGATATCGATTAATATTAGCAATCAAAATTACAACACCCTGGCTGATATAAAGCAGATGCAGATAAGTGAATGGCGTAATTCGACATTCGGTTGCCACCCTAGCTTTTACTCTATTGAACTTAAACTGTGGCACAGGTTTCATTCAAAGAAGAAGAATCATTCAATATTAATGTTTTAAAGCCCACAAAGTGAGAGCAATCCACACCAAGATAGTACGGTGACAGTACGAACTGAACATGTGCAGTATTACTCACTGAAAGATACTTGGCAATAAGAGATCTGAGAAAGAGAATGCCAAAGTCGAATTGCTGACAGAACGACTGTTTTGTGACCGTGGATTTTGTCAGCATCCTCAATAATGCGAACTGAAGGTTCAAGAGTTGGCGAAAGCATAGTACACTGCGTGCGACCTTCCAGCATTTACTTGAGAAGAGCTTTAAAAGATCTATTTTCTCAAAATTAAGTCAGTTATTAATTACGGAACTAGAATTATTTGGTAAGTATAAAAAAATTTGATATAGTGTGTAGAGTGCCGTGCCGTAAATAATATAAATAACAATATTGTTATCATTATTTTACAACCAAGATTACCTACATACTATACACAAACAAAAACAATGCCCCTTATGAATCTATTGATGAGGAGATACGAGATGTGATGTCACCTCCAATGACCTGTGAAGGTCACGCCGGTACCTCTACCTACTCGTGTGCACGTACGTACAAATGAAATCATTATCATCGCGGCCCGTCATATCCGCCCGTCATTCATTATAAACTCGGTAGGTATATGTGGATACACGGAATAATAAATATCTGATTTAAATCACGTCTGTATTCAAGTCAATGTTTAAACACATAAAATTGTACATACTTGCTAGCTTGCGGCTTTGCTCGCGTGAGATACAATTTATCGCAATTCATAGAAACTACGCATATTTCATTATTTATAATGTAATAAAATATGATTTTGCAATGCCTTAAGAGGATAATGCCATGTGTTATAAATGAAAACCAACATGTTGCAATCAACCATATGAATACGTTCATTAAATTTCATCGAAATGAGTTTGTTAATAATTATAAATAATTAATTAGTAATGCTTCAGTTGTTAAGGCCTGAAATCCATACAAAGAAAAAAGCTTACACGTTTTACATCAATTAATTAGGAATTAATAAACGACTTTAAATAATACGCCATAAGAGATCTGATCTCAGCTGTTTGACCACTCAAATCCTACTAACTTATTGATGCTTTGGTTTTATATCATACACCAAGATGAAAGGGATTTAGTCATACTCAGCGCATGCATGACTACATACTTTACACCACACAGACCCGATGTGGATTAGTGGGGAGGCAGGTGTGTGGAGTCCTGCTGTTAATTTCTTCTTGCTACCAAATAAGGTTATATTAGAGACTTTGTCTTAATGACTACCACATACTGTGTGGTGCCGGACGATCACCAGGGTACATGAAACAATGCGATTTCAACTATGTCTGGAAACTGGTTGTACAGGATTGGCAAGAACTGTTCCACGTATATAGAAAGAAGTTTTCAATCCGATGCCAGTTGTAATATGAATATGTATAGAGAGCTTTGCTCTTAGCTCCGCGGTATGAGGTTGTCGTATACGATCTGTTTACTTCGGTGATCGTATCACTCAGGTCAGTCATTGGGTGGGAGACCGTTACTACAAAATTTTATATCGAGCGCTTCTGTGTTTGCCTAGCGATATTAAACCGTTGGTCTCGGTTACCAATATATATGGTGGGCCAAGATAGAGAACCTATTGGGCTGGTCGAAAAATTTTAACTGCCGAACGCCACGAACCTGCCTTCAATCCGCACTTGATCAGCGTAGTGAAATATGACCTGAATCTCTATCACTTCAGTTCATGAAAGGCCCGTGCTCAGTACTGGGACGGTAATGGGCTTTGATGATGACGATAGAGAGCTTCTTCTGAATGTCCACAACGTAATGTAGCAATAAAAAAAGTGTCTAAGATACTATTAATACGAGTTATTAAATGAAACTCGCTCCCCGGCTGTGATAATTGCGTGAACGAGGAAAATCGCGCACGCGTGGGAATCCGATTTCATGCGCGTGAGACGTTTCCCTTAATCACATCGGCGCAGCGGAAAAAGCTGGCGGCCGAACCGATTCCGGCACGACTGGATACTGATACCGGCTTTCTCGATATTACTTTGTTGATGGGCTCTTGATTTTTACATGCTTATCATGGGAAAGTTATTTTGTAAGCCGGGCGACGCGGCCAATGTTGCAATTAAGACATTAATTTGTTAAAAACTATTGACAGAACTAGTTGTCTCATGTGGGCCAAGCCGACCCAAGTTACATTTATATTTACGCGTATAACTGGTAACAAGATAAATTGACTTTTTTAATTTAAATTTTTAAAATGTTTTAATTAACTTTATATAAACCTTGTATTGCTCTTTTTTATGACAGGAATAAACGAATGTACTCATAATATCAGCCGATTGCCGTCTACTTCGAAAATAGGGCTTCTTAAAAGAGCGCCAACCATTCCGACCCTTATATTAAAGTTAGACAAAGATCTATTTTTACAGTTTTTGCTATAGTTGACATTTACATTAAGTTAGATAAACAAAATAAACCGTCAAATTAACAAATGACTGACAATCAATCACCTGGGGCTCCGTATTTAATCTATAAGGAAAAACAAAGGAGTATAAAAATACCTCTTAAAAATCTGATTTATTTCTTGTTTAGTAGTACTGTAAATGTTTAATGTTTTACTCTAGTGTAATTTTCCTTATACCGTGATAAAAGCTTCTAGTCTTATAGCTTTATTTTATGCCTCCACTAGAATTTTACTCATAATAATACGATGTTTGTAAAATTAAATAAGATTACCGTTTTGGTGCAAAACATTAATAGGAGAGTTTTCCTGTCAGTATCCATCTAAAATAACATTTAGGTAATTAAATCCAAAACCTATTTTGATAGATTTTTACTAAAGTCGGTTAATTCTTTAAAAATATAAATATTTTGTTATAATCCCACCAATTATTTAATTCCAAGATAGGTATTAAGAACTTGTGTTATAGATACTAAAGAAACATACTGAAATACCTTCTTTTTTTGTAAACAAATACAGAATATACATAGGAAAATATCCAGGCCGGAACAATAATTAATGTTCATGCACACAAAGATTTGTCCTGTGTGGGAATCGAACCCACGACCTCTGGAGTGAAGGACCTCTGAAGTCCACGCCATATCGGTCGTATAATATAATAGTCTAAAATTAAAAAGATTAAAAATACAATTCGCTGCAGCAAAGATATAAAAGTATCGTGTGGTTTTTAGATTGCCTGTATGCTAGCTAGAAATCAATTAAAAAATTCTACGAAAGTAATATTTTATTTTTTTACTATGACAAAAAAAATATGTCTAAGGTTGTCTCCTTTTTTTTAAGTGATAACCAGAGGTCGGAATTAGGTAGAGTTATTCATGTACTTACACTGATTTCACACAGCGAAAGAATATAGTGGATATGCCTCAAATCCCGGGATTAATTTTAAAGAATAGAAAAAATCCCGTTACTTTTTAATAAAAAGTTATTTACTTTTACTTTTTTAATTTAGACTACTGCACGCGCGACGTTGCCAAACTTACATCAATGATATTGGATGACCGAAGTTGCAAAATTTTGCATTTGAAATCCCGGGAAGGTCCACATTAATATCAACATTTCGATGCAAGTACATAAATAACTCTACCTAATTCCGACCTCTGGTGATAACACATCTCTGCAAATGAAGGCGCTCTTCCATAAAAATAAAAAACAAGAATATAATAAATATCTATCTGTACGTTGATTAAAGTGGCGCTGCATGAGTTATTAGCATCAAAGTGCAAAAAGTTAGTTCCCAGTATTGTGTGTAATGAATGATAATGAGTGGTATGGTATGGTATAATGATCTGTGAGGATGATGGCGAACGTTACTCATAGCCGGTTGGGGCGGCTAGCGAGCCACTTGCTGTTTGTTGATACTAGTTGTTGATCATTTAGGAATGAGTTTTCTTCACTGCAAATTTCTTGAACAATCTTCTTATGGCTTCTTTCATAGGAAATTTGATACTTCGAGAAAAGTTCTGATTCTCATCAATATTACACGTGGAATTTATGTTGCGAGATAACTTCCTGTTATGATTATGCTATGTTGTGGTTCAGTTAGCAAGAACCAGATTTAAGAACTTGTTTGCTTATCGTACAACGAAATGTAAATATGCAATGCGACTGTAGTAATAGTGACGCTTGTTTGCTAGTATTGAGCAAGAGCAATGAATCGCACTTCATATCAAAATTGGTAGTGCGCGCCATAAAATCATTCATCATTTGTGAGGCAAGTTGCAGCTGCGATACAGTGCGACTGAATATTAATGCGAGTAGATATGTTTGTCGAAGGCGTCCACTGTTTTACAATATGGCTACATGGAATTTGTTAGCAAAGAAAGTATTTGCAGTCCAATGAACAATATCGCATGGTACTAAATTACATTATTGAAAGGTAGTAAAAATCTTTTTCACAATTAGCTAGTACGCTAATATTAACGCCAAAACGTTTAATGACGATTTTGTTAGCTTTTTCGCAGGCAGATTGTGAAGTGGTAGACTTCACAGTCTGGTGAGAGTGTATTTTAGATTTTTACTTGCACTGAAAGCATAATGCAGTCTTAAACGAAGATTTGTTCTTGAACCTGTTTTATAAAAGCTTATTCAATTGGGAGCTTTTGATAATTTGCATTCTGTAAATAAACAGCACAAAAAAGTTTTAAATACTTAGTAAAATTCGTTTAGTTGTTATAAAAAATATGCTATCGTAGTATACACCTGCGACAGCTCGAATCTATGAACTAGGTATCCGAACTATTAGTATTGCATTAACTGTTCGTTCATTCGATGTGGCTATGAATGAGCGGGGCCATTGATGCGGGCGGGACTGCGCAGTGCGCCTCGGTCGCACCACGCACCAAATGTTAATGAAACCACCACCACCGCAACAGCTTAGTCAATGAAACTGAAAGTATGTAGTGCATTGCACATTTTTTTCACTATAACGCATTGTAAAGTTTTTGCGTAAGACGCTGTTGCGTACCGAAATAATCTCACGCAGTTGGAGATTCATTGTCTTTGTAGTAGTTATTCAAAAGTTGAATTCTATTTTAGAATTTGCAATGCATTTCGGAGATTTTCGTTTCGTCTGTGAGGGATATATCAGCTAGGTTAAACTCGAAAGCTCTTTTTTAGCGCTCACTAACTTCGTGGTTTTGGCATTGTAGATAAATAATGAACATATATGTAACTGCATATATATATATTAATTCGTACAGGAAAATATGCTATAATACTAAATTGCATTCTACTGGTGGATTTTTATATGCACTACTCTATAAATTACTTGCACGTCCAAATAATATTTGTATGTCTCTTAGGACAAGACATGCTGCCTCAGCTTTCAAATTTAAGACCATTTGTATGTTACGTACCATGTTTTGCAGTAATTAAATGGTTTTGTTTTGATTTAACTATAGATATATCTCTCTGCTTTCTTGTCTGTAATAATATGTATACGCTGATAATCGTGTCCACTTATGATTATGTTTTTGATTGTTATGATTGTGATTATACACCTTTAGGATACATTTTATTTATGTTGCGTTGTCTTAGCATGCGCCCCACCAGATTTATTATTTGACAACATATTTATTATTGATCAACATATCCAGCTCATTATCTTATTATAGCTAAATATGAATAAAAGTATGGCTATGAAGAAATTAAGCTGAGTATACGATCTGTATTTTATATTGACTACGTAATTTCTAATCTTGCTTTTCTGAATTATATTATTACATTTTCGTAAAATTTTCCATTCAACATCACTAACAATGTTACCTATTGCGTTCTCGCTCAATATCGATTTCCAACAAAGTCTACCGCCCACTCGTATCTCGTGGTGGCTTTCTTTAGTAAATTAACGTTCGAAATATTAATAGCAACGTTCGTATAGGTGTAAATGTAATAGGGCTGAGGGCGTCGGCGGGGCGCGGGGGCGGCGGGGAAGGGCGACCAAGCCTGGCATGCTATGATTACATCAATCAACTGGTTCTATTTTTGCCACGAACCCCATAAAAGGAAACGTGGTCTCCAGGGTCCATGTATCCCGCGAACTGTGTAGGCGATGAATATACAATACCTGATCATAAATAATACGTTATTCTCTACAATCACACCAATTATTTAGTTCCAAGACGAGAATTCTTAGAAACTAGTGTTATGAACAGACAAAAACATAATTTTTTTTGTTACTAACAAATGTTTTTGTTTAGATATAAATAAATCAAAATAAAATATTTTTGTTGAAACAATAAAATAATTGTCCTATGTGGGATAGAAGCCACGACCTCAGAAGCGGAGTATAGGGAGACTGGCCTTAAAGCTATATATAATATCTAACGACCGGATATATTTTATTATGAAAACCCACGATTCTGACATTACTGTATGACTTGTATGAGCAAACAATGAACTTCAGTTTGCTTAGGTTCTAGTCGGTGGGCAGGGTAATTGTGTAATCAAAAGTCATTTCGCAACTAAAGTATGTCAAGAATTATAAATTGTAGTGGTGAGCATCTAATGGTCTTGGTCGTGTGTCCTGAAATATTATAAATTATTTATCAAACATACTCGTAGCTTAAATATAAGTCACCTTATACGAGATTGAGTTGTCCTTAACCCTTTAACGGGCAGAACATGTTAAAAATTTTCATTGGTTTTATACCTTAACTCAAATAAATAAGGTTTAATTTATGATGGGAATATGTTTTCCACTGCCGGGTTAATATGTTGTTTGTTACGTTGTTATTTTCCTATTCTTATTTCTGTGAGTTGTGCTCTATCTATTTTGTTTTATTATTTTATTTTAATTTTAACGTGGTTGCCTGGAAGAGATCGCTCTTAGCGATAAGGCTAATAGATGTCAATTTATATTGTTATTGTAAGTGATGATGTATTCTGTGTGCAGTAAAGTGTTTATCCATTGAGTGAGACGGCATATTTTAAGAGCTTATGTAAGGACTTATTAATATTATATACGATAACCAATAAGAAATATAATTAAGTGATACTCTAAATATGACCTCATTGTGCATTAAAAATACTGACTGAGCATCTAATGAAGAATTTGGGTACTAAATTTACTTAATTGATAGTCAATTTATTAATTTTCATCACACGTTATAATTTTAGTCTGTTTAGCACAAAAACTGTACGCTATCCTAAGAAAATAAAATGAATATTATCTCAGAACAGAACGACAATTCCTAATCACGTGGCTCTGAAAGTAGTCCGCCATTTCCATTCGACAAGTTCTGCTAAATGGCTGTGACATTCCCCGTGATGGATTATGGGACCATGGAGAACGCCCGCCCGCCCCTTACGCACACAAAATATGTTTCACTTTTTAGGAGTTCCGCTGAAAGGTCATGAGATGTTTAGCGTTTTAAGGCGCTGACAATAGTTTGGTTAAAACCAATAAAATCTTTCAACTTGTTCACACTTGTTAAAGGAGAATCCCAATATATTTTTTTTCTCTATATTTCGCAGCACATTATTCAGTAAATTAAATTTATTTTCGTGAGAGAAAATTGTATAAGTATTTTTCTTGTCTTGACTCTTTGGAAGAGAATGAGTAAACATAAATATGTTCACAAATGTGGTATATGTAACGTCAATGTAAAAGTTCTCCCTTAAAGTATACATAGGCTTAAGATTATAAATAGAATAGCATGGTAATAAGAGCTATCCTCTTTGCATGAATTGATTGAACAGTCATAAAATAATTTTAAAGGTTTGAAGAGTTAGGTTTCTAATTATAAATGTGAACCAGCTCTTAAGTAAAGTATATTTGCTAAAATATAGCCATGCTTAACCTGTACGCCTGCGCTGCCAGTGAGCTTGGTCACGCAACCTGGAGAGCTCTCAATCTGTAACCTTGACGTCAGCGGCTTTACGTCATACTCGCCCGTGGGTACACTCGCTTTTGTAATTTAATTAATTGCTTAGGATCTTTTGGAAAATTAATGTAATTTCTCGCTAGACTTTAGCTGACTGCTTTATCATTTATTTCATTTTAAATTTTTAAGGAACCGTTAAGATGACTTTATAAAGAGATTTTCTCTATAAGGGAAGCCATAAAATATTATTGATTATAAAGTTGATAGAAGGACAGAAAAGCTTAAGGAAACAAAGAATATGTAGGAACCATATTGTCATCATCCCAGCCACTGCTGAACATAAGTCCTACCCAACTCTGAAATTCAGTGGATCACTCAAGAATGAGTCGTCTGCTGCATCCACTGAATGTCTGCCTCTTTGACAAGAGCATTGGTAAGAGCCCATCCTATACTAAGTTTTCTAGTTTGAGGTCATTGAAGATCCTCAACCTTGTACTCATCAGTTCAGGTGCCTAATTCAGAACTCCCATTATCATAACATGAAGTCAGTCATGCCCAAAGCTTTCCATGCCAAACGATCTTAAGCTAATGGCATACACCGTTTTTAAACATGACAGTTTTAATTGATGATTTAGGGAAGTGAAGTGGTGAATAGATAAATAAGTGATATTGGAAATAAAGCAAAAAAAAATACAAAAGGCGAGCTTCATACCACACTCTAATAATAATCTAATGATTCTAAATTATATTAGATCCCATCCACGCAAAGCTTCATATATAGACATTATAAGTAAGCCCAATAGAATTTACCAGTTATTCGCGAAATGTAATTTGTACATTCTCTGGGTTTATTAGTTGCGTTAATATTGCCTGTTATGTCCATCATGACTCTAAATGTAGTGGGAGTTTCTATTTTGGAATGGAATTACTCGACCTTCGTCTGAGCGAAGAATTCCTCTGTTTTCCTTTGTTGATTCAGTGGACACGTTCCTATTATTCGTCATATGTTTTGCTTTAACAAGCACTGTGTTTATAAAGGTGGATTAATCATTTTACTTTAAAGGCATCATTATATTCTAAGACGAATGATTTATTTTCTATGGCGCGGATTTATTTACTATTAGGTCTTGGGATCTCTTTCCAGATTTTATGCGCTATAACACGTATACTCGGTATTAGTGTTTATATGTATTTATATTCAATAAGTAAGTAAATACGTTTGTCTGTTTTCTAGTACCTATAGTTACAAGCTCTTTCTCAAACTAGGGCTTATGTTTTTTGTTATGTTTATTATGTTAAAAGCTTTGTGAGACGTGGAAGAATATATGTGTTTGCTTATTAGCTGAAGCGTTCATTCAATTTCAATTTCACGGCTTTCTTCGCTCTTCAACACCAGTCTTACACATATTCTCAGAAATATCGCTAGGTACCGTTCAAACAGGACCGTGTTCATTGAGTAAACTACTCTGTGACTTGATATCTTTGCTATTTATTTACAATATCAGGTCGGTACATTTTTGACGTATCTAAAAAGCAATTTATCAATCATAATGGTCCCAGTGCCCAGCTTTAATCCATTTTATTTTGAAACACCCTGCCCAAATTCATTTCCTAGCTATTCAAGTAAATAATATTTCAATGCGCAAAACAACAGACCAGAGATTTTTGAAGACATTCCTTATTTGTTTTGCAAGAATATAAAAAATGAGCTCTCAGTTCAGAATCCAGATGTACATATTCTCAAAACGAAATATGGTATAAACGTAAAGCTCCATTGTGTTGTGGTAGATAATCTGGCACTGATTGGTACTATTTATGTATAATGATTATTCGCGGATTAGTAATCTCTTATACCCAGATAATTAATAAGCTATAGAATTCTTTGATACGGAATATTGTGACGTAAACAGCTTCTATTTGGCGGAGAAAAAGGTAGTACAGTTTTATTTGTGTGCTGCCGTTTTCTAAGTCTTCTTCAGTAATCTTCAGGCTGGAGTCATAGTTTTGGTTAATAACAGTTTGGTGACGTCACTCGCTGACGTCAATCGTCGCCTTGCGTGCGTTCATTCACAAACTTCACCCGCCCATGGTCAGGGTCGACGACGCCTGTATTTTTAAATTCCTTTATCTCGAATATGTTATTCAATTCGCTCCGTATTTTGAACCTTGTTTCCAAGCGTGAGTTAAAAGAAACCGTAAGTTTGGATTTGTCGCGATTCATGTCTAGCCGTTGTTTGCAGTCACATGAATTAATTTTACTAAAAATAGAAACGTTATATTTTTAAATTACAAAACCTTTAGGATTTGAATTGGAAATTACGTTCATGTTTGGCTTTTAATGCGATACAGTGTCCTACGTCGAAACAACATTAAAATAAAAGCTGATTGATTATTATAACTTAGTGCTTTTACGTAACTATTGATAGTAGTTTATATAAATCTAATGTACTGGTTTTTTCATAACATAACATTACATTATAAGAAACCAAACGCAAAGCTCTTTCATAAACTGCCTGCAATTCTACCCTATCAAAGTAGAGCTCAACGAGTGGTTAGCGGCCTCGACACACTGGCTGTGCAGTGCAGTGGCTATCCCGGCCGCAGTATAAATGTTTGAAAATATAATAAAATACTTAAACAATATTGCACCGATTCATATAACTAATACATATCGCACAAGATATCATCAATATCAAGCGATCTAAACACTCCTTTGTCCGGACGACTCGACTCGTTAAATGTCCTACCAGGATGGGAACTAACGAGTCCAGCATAAAAAAACGTCCCTTGCAAGCGGTCATTGGCAGCGGGTGGGTCGGTCCGCATTCCTGTGCGCCGGCGCACCGCACGCACTCACGCCCACACACACGGGCGGCGCGGCGTTGTCCACGAGTCGCAGGCTGCCCAGCTCGTTGTGACCCTTGCTCGCTACAATGCGTACCCTACTCTCGGGTCTCCGCTGACCAGCCGCTCGCTCAACGAGGAGGCAGCGGCCGCCCATACGTACTGTCGTTCATTAATAACACGAGCAACCGTGTCACGGCTTCCGGCGGCCAACACCATTCAAATATCATTTGGTTTCGCACGAAGTCGTTGTCTTTTCACTTACACAATGCCTACATGTAGTTGTAGATTTAAATCACACGCTGTTATTGTTTTAGCTGAGAAACGCGACATTCTTATGAATGAAGCTATCACATTGTCACATAAAGCTTTGGAGGCGATGCACTGATAGCACATTGAGGACGATTGCGAATCAGACTGAACTCGCCTACATGTGACTGGAAAATCCTAGTAAATAAATAAATAGTGTGGATGGCATTATCAGATCAGATTGTTGAGAATGACAGGGTGAGTGGGCGCCGCGCCGACTCAATGGGCCGGGAGCGGCTGGTAGCTCGCCCACGCGCGGCCTACGCTCCACGCGGCTTACTATGTGCTCGCCAACCGTACATAGTAGGCACCGAGTACATGCCTGCTGCCCACACCTCACCTCACCTCACTCACTTAATAATTACACGGATTGACCACTTGCTCACATTGATCTAATTAGTTGTGAACTTATATTAATGAGCCTCCTTGCTATTCACTGATGGTTTTTGTCGGCCTACGCATTATATTATCCCACCTAACTATATTTATTTAATTTATTTATTCGTACTGAATCTAAAACCTATTTATGTAACAGATTTTTATAGTAGATACCAAAGTTATATCATCTATCGACCAGTTTTAGTTAGGTGCACATTATCAAGTCTTCGATAAACTTACTTATTCTATGATAAATTATATTTATATAAAAATAATAAATACTGCGCAAAATTGCTCTAATCGTCAGGTCCATGCTTGTCATTTCATCGTTGAGTGGTTAAGTAAAGTTAACTTATGCACGACGAGGTAAAGTTTCTTAGAAACTTTAATCAAATATCACATTCACGGTGGATAGTTCTTAGATGGGTGACATTTGTATCACGTTTCGATTTCGTAACTTCTTTCGCTTTGAAAGGCACACCACGCCGACGATGGCAAACTGTCAAGAGTTACTGGGATTTACGTCACCATGAGGCCTTGAAGAATTAGCAGGCAGGACGTAACCATCTGCAGACCTTTCAATAATTTTAATAGACCTGGAACCAGATTTAACTTTTACAAATACGGTATGCTATCACGAAATTGGAACACATTTCCAACTGTGAAAATTTGCAGAAAATGAATGTCGTATTCTTTTTCTAAATTAAAGATTTATATCTAATGATAAATCTTATTCATGAGTTGCAAAATCTATCTTAAACTTACGACAACTTTGGCAGTAACAATACACATGTTGTCATTTCGTTATCTGAGTGTTGAACTGCGGTTCGTGGGCGTCAAGTTATTAGCGCGGTATCTGGCAAACGTAGAGTGCTCCTCTTATTTGATGGCTTTGTGAAACAGTAAACTGAATGGCGACGCGACGTTTGTGGGGTACAATTTCGAAAAATGTCGCGTGGGAGGGGGTTGTTGCGTTAACGGCGTGGGCGCGGGGCGCGGGGAGGGCGGAGTAAGGACACTGCGTGGGCGGCCATTGAGCCGCGGGGGCAGGTGAATGGGCCCCAGCCTCCCCCATTGAGCAGGCGTATCGATCGCCGCCTCGCCCGGCCACCGGCATTGAGCACAAAGCCTGCAAACCTGCAGCCCTTTAGAACTTCTAACTTGCCTTTGAGGCCTAATTCACTTACATAATAATGTGCTGGGGTACACACCTGATACCGTTTTTATTATAAAATAATTCTTCTATTTTTTACATCGTATTTTGCATGTAGGTTAAGTAATTTTCGAGAGCCTTTTTCGTCAAATTCAGTTTCGGATCTTCATTGGCCTTTCTGGCCCATCCACGCATACCAAATATATTTTTGTTGTGCGATATTTCCACAAAAGGTTGTCAATGCCAATAGAATTCTCTTTGCTAAGGAAAATTATTGTATGAATGGCGTCAATAAATAGAATGATACCGCAATATATTTTATGTTTTGGAAACTATTTATAACTATTCAATCCATTCACTAAAATAAACTGACTTAGTTTATTTCCGATTACATCACCAATTTCTACGTAGAAAGTTATGATGAATTTAGAGATTTGGAAAAAGAAACAATGACTTTTTCCAAATTCTGTCAAAGATTTCTATGAAATCTTTTTTAAGGTCTAACGTAATACCATTATAAACACGTGCTCAGTTTTAAGTATCCCATGTCCCATAGACGTAGGCGATACAAGAGACTAATGACATTAGTCGCCTTAATGGACAAGCTTCGTTATTGGATTATCTCGTTCCTCGTGCATCGTTCTGCTATCGGCCTAGGAATATCGCAGAACGGGTTTCCCCTAAACTTCCTTTAGATCACGTAATCAAATTTACTCAGCTAGAATTATTTCCATGACTTCATTCAATTTGGTTTGTCCTTGGTGCTATTTTTAAACGGCTCGCTTAAAATCCAGAACCAATGTTAAGGATTTCTATGAAAATCATCTACGGCAAGCCCGTTCATAGCGAGCTGCTGTGTTTTATTATTTGGCTACACCTACGCACGTCTTGATGAGAGGTACTCCATTGGCGGCGAGTGGGCGTTGGATATAAATAAATTTATTGAAAATGTTATCTAGTCAGAGATTTATATTCTGATTTGTATTTTGCTTTTCCTGTTTTTCGATTATGTATTTTGATGGCGTATTAGCAATTTGTTACAACAAGGTCTGAGTGACTTATGATTTATTATCACCTAGCAAAAAGACAATCCGGGGACAGCAAGGGCAGATTACAACGACCTATTCGCTGAAATTATTTATTCTTAGAGTTTTACAAAAAAAAAAAAAACAACATATATGTCAACTAAATTCCCTTTTTGGTTGAAATAAAAACCTTATGCTACCAGTAGCAGAGACCAGTAATTTGTTACATTTTTGTAGATTTTTGCGAATAGCCATTCTGCGACTAAACACCAAAGCAAAAACAAATGCTAGCAAGCACGGGAAATAGATCCTCCTTGGGTATTTGAACAACCTCATCGCGGTTGTGCTCACATGTGTAACAAATCATTACATTGCCGAATTGTTTGATAAATATCGAATTTGTCCTGCAGTTCATTGTTCACCCACAACTCCCACTTGACAAAAATAATTGAGCAGAGTTAATTCGCTGGTGTGCCGCAACGCCTGATCAACATTCATACGCAGTTTATAACCTCAATTACCACATTTGACATTTTTTATCTGTAAGCCCGAAAAATGTTGTAATTATTATTTCTTTTGAATGTTACAGGTCGTTGCGCATCTCTGGGTCTGGCTGTGATGATGCTTTGTCCTCGGGTTCATCGTCGGAATGCGACGACGCTCACGCACACGTGCCGCAAGACTTCCCCATCGAGATCCTGCCCAACCTCTATCTGGGCAACTCCACCAACAGCGAGGATTGCGAGGCTCTGGCCAGGCACAATATCAAGGTATATTTGTGTGTTTCCTCTATTCACCATGCCACGAGTATTATAAAGGAGAAGTCCGAAAGTCCTTTCCCTAACAGACAGGATAATCTAGTGTTTATGAAGGCTACTTGTTAATCCAAGTTGCACAACTTACTATTTGGCCATAAATGTTTTTTATCAATATTATTAGTTTTTATTATATGGTGGGAAACGAAAAGCTTTCTAATTCATTAGTACCAATAAATACGCGAAGTAAGTCAAAATGTATTTTTTTGGAGGCTTTGAGGAAATTGTAAACCAAAATTCCCACGAGACGAAATTCCACGTGAACCCATTAGTGAGAAATTATTATATAACTCAACGACTCATTTCTGAAAACTTCGATAAAAGCTTCCCACAACTTGTATCACCACCAAGTAGAATACATTGGTCTGTTCTTCCTTCCTGGTAGATTTCCTGTTCAAGAAGGGAATTTCTCACGAATGTTCACAGTTAGGTATTTTTTTTCCGTTACATAACATAAACTTCGCTATCCGTCCAACCAAACAAGCAACAATTTCATTAAAATTTGCCAGCTTTCCTCATTGAAGCTTTGATATATTTAACATTGACGTTGTAATTTTAGACTCGAATGTATTTTTAGCAGGGTTACCTTACCTGTAACATGGAAATTGTGAAATTATATCTGAATAAATAAACGGAATTGTAACGAAATATGAATCATTTGAGTTAACTTCGTAGAATTTAGCGGCGGGTTTGCTCAGCTATGGCCGCGCCGTCTGTATTCTGTGTAACAAAGAATTGTGATCTTGCATCACTCCACATTCCGGGAAACACGTAATGCTTGCTCGTTGGTTTGAAACAAACCGTCAGAGTACCGTACCGGGATTTCCAAAAAGATTACACGATTGTATGTTGTCAGCTCAGTTATTTTATATAACTCCGCTTAATATAGGTAATATTAAAATCCGTCGTGGTTGACTAAAAAGTTATGGAATGTAAGTTCGCAAAATAGACCTAATAGAGCATTAAAAATACAAATTGATTGAGAAAATCTAATGGGATTTATCGGGAAAATATCTATCACTCTGGGTTGCGGAGGTCAGATGGCAGTCGCTCCACGTAATAACTGAAATTTAATCAAATCTGGTTGAACCAGTGAGCAGACCCTGGGCCCTATGCTTAAGTCTAGGGCAACCGGGATAATGCTAGGATATGATAATGTCTATACGGATTAAAACTATTAGCAGAGGTACTTTTCTATAATTATACCACAAGGTGGCACTCAACTCAAGCATGCGCCCTATCTTATGAAAAGTGGTTAACACAGTCCATGATCGACGGCATTACCAAGTTGATCACTAGCTTATTGGCGACCCTTTAAACCTCCCCAGAGAAGCTCATTCCACAACCCAACGCAGCAGAAATTTTCGAACGCACATCTGTCATTTCTACGTCGTTTAGTCCAAAATGATTCATACCTAGATATATTCTTTCAGTTGTTGTAATAGACAAGCGCTCGAAGCTTCACGGTATTAACCCATACACACCAAGGTGAAATATGACTGGTGATAATGGAGCAAAATTAATTATGGTGACTTCACCATCTCACTACTCAGTGGGACGTTAATTATAATGATGATATTGTTTCAGTATGTCCTGAACGTTACGCCGGACTTGCCGAACACGTTCGAAGCGCAGGGCTGCGGCATCAGCTACCTGAAGATCCCCATCGCGGATCACTGGAGCCAGAACCTCGCCGTGCATTTCCCGCAGGCCATACGGTTCATCGGTCTGTTCAACTAATTTGTATACACACTTACGTACATGTTGTTATGCCGTGGTCCTATAAGGGCAGGCAGAGGTCACAATCTTCCCTTGCTACGATCTTGGCACATACTTTATATTCCCGCTCATTAACCTCATCTTTCTCACTCCCGTCGGTGTCGGGTACTGTGTAACTGCCCCTTTTCCAAAACCTTCCAAAGCCTGGTTTGCTCATGGAAGGTTGTAATTACACTGAGTTAGATTGTTGTTTTTTTATATTTCCAGTATATAAAATATACTGCAGATATAAAATATTCAATTGCAAAAGTGGAATACATGGAAAAGTCCTCCTTAGGTAGAGAAAAGTCTTCACCACCAAAGTATATTAGTAATTATGACGACCGATATGGCGTGGAGGTCTATCCGTTCTTTAGTATTCATAACACAAGTTCTTATTGATACTTATCGTGGAACTAAATAATTGGTGTGATTGGAAGAGAATATTTATTATTATTTATTATTTATACTTATCTTGGAACTAAATAATTGGTGTTATTGTGAGAAAATATTTGTTATTTATTTATTAATTATGATTTATTTGCGTTTATAGAAGAGGCTCGCTGCGCCGGAGTGGGAGTATTAGTCCATTGCGTGGCGGGAGTGTCGCGCTCAGTGTCGGTGACACTCGCCTACGTGATGCAACGACACCGGCTGAGTCTCCGTGACGCCTTCGAGCTGGTCCGCGCTCGAAAGACCGACATTGCCCCGAATTTCCACTTCATGAGGCAGCTGCACTCCTTCGAGAGAGACCTGGGCCTCCACGAACACAGCGCCAGCTTGAGTAAGGTCTGCGCTTTTAATGACGCGTTACCACGCAAGCGTTCTCTCCGTTTTGTTGTTTGTTAACTGTTTTCAATTTTATATAGGATTTCTTTTGCTAAATATACTTTTTTACATTTTAAGACTTGAAACTATGTTAGCGTTACAAATAAAAGTTAAATAAAGTTTTGTTAGAATTATATGCAGAGATGCATGTTTTGGGTTACAGATTCTAATCTGTAACCCAAAACCTTACCTTACCAAGTCCTTAGCTCCTGTTAGATATATTTTCAAAGCATTCTCATTGACTATATACTGTATAGTATAGTGTCTTCTATGAAATAAAGTAAAAAAACCCGCTGTGCTCCCCGGATCATTATTGTAAAGAACCGCGAGGGCGTCCTCCTAACGTAGTTTCAAGCTTCAAATCTCTTTCGAATTTGTTTTAAAAATTAGTTAACACTTTTCATCAAATAAATACTTACGCACTTATGAAGTTAAAAAATCTCCCATTAAAAGAGGTCTGTGAACTGATAGTTGAGGACTCAAAATAAATACTTTTCAGATATAAGAATAAAAAAAATACTTATATATGCCATTTGCGATAATTGTTAACTTCTTCTTGTTTTTCGTATGTTCTACTTAATTTTGATTTCCCGAAACGTTACATTTTCTTTATTTTCAAAAATATTAACATTTTAAAAATTTGCTTGGATATTGCCTTCAGCTTTGCGTTAGAAATGTTTACGTCAATATATAATAAATTGGCGAGGCTGAAATTCTACGGCAATTGGCTCAAAAATGGATGCTCAACCGGAGACGGGTCTCAGTGCTTTTTACCACAAATATCTTAAAAATTGTAAGTATCATTTAAATGCAATCTTTAAGTAGTTAGATAATAGATAGATTTTAAATAAATAATCTTGTGTTGGTTTACAGCTCTTTATAATGTGTAAAAATATTTTTGATAGTGTAATAATATTTGCGAATTTTTAATGAACTGTCTATTAATTTTCTTACTAATCGCGAATGAAAAGTAGATTCATAAAAAAATAACTTACTTTTCTAAACAAACGGAGCGAACGCGGTTTTTTTTAAGCTAAAAACTAATTCTTTGTTATTTTAAAACAGGTGCTGGAGGAATCGGGCGTGCGTGAGTCGCGGGCGCCGGACTCAGGCGTGGGGTCGGCGGGCGGGGCGCCGGGGGCCGGCCGCTGTCGCTGTGGGTCGGCGTGTCGCTGCGTCGCCGCGTGTCGGTGTGCGTCAGCGTGTCGCTGCGTCGGGCGTTGCCGCTGCGTGTCGGTAGCGTGCCCTTGTTCCGGCACCTCCCCGGACTCCGGCATCGAGTTCGACCGCTGGTCAGCGGCGCGCCACACGCCGCAATGACAGTTCTTCACGCCGCCGCCTCCCCGCTCGCCGCACTGAGCGCCCGCTTCAGATCCTCACGCTCCCGTCATAAAAATCTCTCGCTTATCACACTCGAATTCAACAGATGTAACTTGCTTCTCGAGGTGCGCGCGATTGAAAGCATTAGCCTGAAACTTCGGAGAGCCTTGAACAATTCCAGCACGCTGCGCCTCCACCGGCACCAAGCTGGCGTATCGGCACAGTTGCGGACGTGAAAAATTACTTCTGGATTCCATTTTGGCAATGATTTCTTGTCAAAATAGATTTTACAAAAAATACTTCACTTAGTGAGTGGTCCAAGTTCACTTTTGATATTGGAGATGCTCACATGCGGCAGTAGAAGTGGCCTGTAATAGTTATAGTAAAATTGAATCGCTCACAGCATGAGGATCCTTTTATGTGGCGGGGACCGTTGACCAAGATACTTTGCTTTCAGAATTAATTTATCAACCAGGCTTTTATAATATTATTAATTATCAACAGGCAATTTATTTAAAAAAATATGACTTTCTAAATTACTGAAATTCAGCAAAATCAGTGAGCAGACCCTGGGCCCTAAGCTTATGTCTAGGGCAACCGGTTATCCCGGTGATGTGACAATTAATAAACGATGATTTTAAATTTTATCGAAATACAGCATCCTTAAAAAATATATACATAGCATCCTTAAAAAAGGTACTATAGAACTATATTTAGTCAGGCCTGGTTGGTAAAATTATACAAATGTCGTCCAAAAGCTAGAAGTTTGGATATTAATTTTTATGTTCTAGCACTTAAAGACTATAGTCCTGCACGCTGCGACTTCTCACACCCTTCGAACAAGTATATCGTTAGTGGTGCACATAAGTTGTTAAGGATCTATAGAGTCATGCTGTTTAGTGCCACAAATCGTATCTTTACAATGTAGTCTACTTAAAAATTAAATTTAGTCTAAAATGTATTTTAAGTCAATTCGTTGTAAGTTTGAAATCTATCAATATATTGTGGATCATATATATGCATTCCTACATAACTCTTCCACTAAGTTATGCATTTTGTGTCCGCTTATAAAATTAATTTTTAGACATATTTTTATATTTAACATTTTATTAATCATAATTTGTATGAATTGATTTGTGTTGTCCATTCTCCTCTGTGAGGACTAGGCGCGAGAATTTCCACATTCTCGTATTAACTACATAGTGTTAAAAACTAAATTTCAAAAATTACTTTCCGATTTGTTTGTTTGTTTGTTTAGAATCTAAATGATTTCTAGAAAACACAGGGCTTCTGACAAATCTTCCATTGTTGTTGAATGTGTGAGTGTGTGTATGAGTGTTTGTGATAAATATATAATAATATACACAAATAAAATAATTATAATACTGGAAACGTGTGACTCCCTGACCACGGCCCTCTGGACTACTGTTGACGACTGCGATATTATACCGCGCATATTTTATTTTAATGGTTATATTGTATCTTAAGAATATATTTATACTAAATAAAAAATTACAGTTTATTTTTCTATTGCTCTTCTGCATTCTGCGTAAGTTATAAGATAAATATCTCGGTGTACAAATAAATGAGTAGTGGTCAGGTTTTGGTATAAAAAAGTTTTTATTATCTTTGATGGATAACGAGCCAATCATTTGTTTAGATATTCTTCCCAAAAAGAAGTATTTTTATATGTAATTAATATAAAATACGATTTACACTTAGTAATAAAGGACAAACGCGTAGATATGTAATATTTCATAATTGGTAAATCGTTATATATTTGTTAAAACTGAAGTTCCCAAAGTAAATCGTTACATTATGTATTATAATTTCACATTTTGTGATATTACTATTGGCATTTAGATTTTTTGTATATTCAAGATTTTTTTTTCGATTTTATTAGTGAACGTTCCAAAGCCTATGTTAATGTTAACTACAGCGAGTTCTTTATATAAAATAACATTAGTTAAAAACTATTTCTAGATAACTTGAAAATGCGCGGATGCAATTTAAATATTTTTAAATTACTAAATAAAAAGTATTTTGAATAAATGTACAAAATCTACCTTAGTTAACGAAAATTATACTTAAAAGCTTATTAATTGTTACTTTTTAAGATTATGCAACAGTTTTAGAGTTTATACTAATTATGTATGTATTACAATATTTTTACAGAGAGTCATGAGTACAAAACGTAATTTTACAATAAATAAGTACCTATACATGTATTGTTTCCATTTTCTTTTGTAGAAACAGCGTTCATTGTGTAAACAAGCATTTTGACATTCAGTCTAACTGATGGGTGCCAAATCAAATGTTTTTCTTCCATTAACGGAATTAAGGTGATTTCATTGTATATGTTATTATTCTTACATTAAAATATTGTGTGCGTGAGTGGTGAGCTTTAATATAAACGTGTTTATGATACTATTATAGAAAATGTTGAGTACTGTGGATTGTTACATAGTTAAAACATTGTAACACTTTTTTCATACAATAACAAATTATGCTGTTAAGTGATTTAATAATGAATATTTATATTTATTCAGAGATAAGGGCGCTGTTTCATAAGAAAATAAATACCAACGCATGGCCGCGTTTTTGTAAGCATAACTTCATTTAAACATACACTATCCCTTTCTAAAATTAATATATAGACGTAAATACAATCGGCAAAAAGAGGTCACATTATTTTTGAACTCTTAATGAAACAGAGCCCTGTAAAGAATATCTTCAACTCTATTTGTATAAACTCCGTTCATTAGAACATGTAGTTATTATAGTTTTTAATCTTGTCTTTCACTAAAACGACATAGTGTTGAAGAATCCTAAAATTATATCCTTCTGGTTCATTTTGGCTCGCTTATTGTCAGACGGTTCTATTCTCGAATATATTTTTATAGCAAAGCAATAAGTGAAATGATTTACTTATCGCTTCCGTATTTATAATTAAAACATGTCTATTGCACTCCATATTTTTATATTTCTAAGCGTATTGTAATAATTGTAATCGTAGTGCACAAAACTAACTCCTGTCCGACATTGCCACAGCCCTGCTAGGACTGCTGCAGTGTTGCCATAGGATAATTAACCTTGTATAATTAAATATGTACATATACATACTGTAACAGTTCTGTTTATTGTAATATAAAAGGATAGATCATGTTGATAATGTTTTAGAAAACTTTTAGTGCTTTTTCCTAAAGTTAAAGCCACCATGGCACACGTAATAATAACCTCGAAACAAAATATAAACACTGTTAATTGATTTGTGACTTTTATTTTTTATCTGGATCATCGAAGTAAAGCAGAGTTCACACAGGTTTGTCCCTAGATGGATGACCTATTAATATCAAGCAAAAAATTCAATTGGAGGCTTTGGTGCCAGTTACCACTATATGTGATAATAATATGATAGTCGTAAAGCCAAGGTAGAAGCTCTATTGGGTGTATTAAAAAATCACTAACAGCTGACGTCACACAACTGTCTGGCAATCTGCACTGGGTCCTGTTGGTTGATGACCTGAAGCTTGATTCGAGAAAATGCCAGTGCTTAGTAAAGTAGAGACTCACTTTAATTATCATAATAACCTATGTTTTAAATTTACAAAATTAAATAAAATACGTTTTAAAGTTCCATAACAGTCTTTATTCTTCTTAATAAATAATTTAATTATATATTTTTTTATTTCATCATTTATAATAATAATATTAAACAGAAACCGTATTATAACTTAAAACTTAACATCGAGACTTAAACACAAGATATAGCAGAATAATCTGCTTAAAAATAAATCTGTCAGAGGGGTGTGGAACCTTAGCGTTTAATTGGCAGTATCTGAGTCACTGAAAAGGGACAAATATCACACTAAGGGCTTAGATAGACGAAAGCAACATTTAATAAGACTCGAGGTCGAGAAGTATAACAGATGATTACGTGTGTCGTATCGATTACAAATGATTAATTATTACTGTTATTAAATAAAAGATAATTGAATGAAAAATAACGTGACGCTTTCGGGGCGTCAAGCGCCACGGAAACTGATGACGCTCTACAAGCGTCATCTGATTCATAAACAGCCAGTCATTTAGTTCACAATGCTTTCGTTAAATGACAATGTATCATTTTATATTAAACGAACTTCATCTTTGTTTGTCAATGTTACTTGGTCCAACATACTATAACACTATTGAACTTAATTCGCTAGTAGCAAAACTTTTGCCACCGTAATTTAGGCCTTATCGATTCTAGTTTAGGTTGAAAATCAGATAAAATTTTTAAATGAAAGGTTAGAGCAACACATAGTTGTTTAACACTGGAAACATGTAGACCACTTCGAAACATAAAATAAAAATATGATTCCTCATATGGTTTTGACCGTAGTAAAAAACAGGTATGACTGATTTTAGCAGTCAAAGTAGTTTTTAACTTGTCTCTGCATGTCTGGAGTATATTATTTGCACGCAGAGCTATTAATAGGGCAGTGGTCAATCTGTTGTCACCACAAATTGAACCTTATTCAGTTAACTTTGGTTGGAAAACCCAATGAAGATATAGTAATTTAAATTTTTATAGATAAATTAAGTTGTGTTTATTGAAATTTTGAAATAATAATAAAAACGTAATAGTCGAAATAAAAAAGTTTAATAAAATTGATTAACTTAGACGTTATTTTGCGGGAATCCATAAAACAGTTCCAAGCAATTGAATGTTTAAAACAATTTTGTGACGAATCGAAATCTCCTATCCCTAAATGCCACAAAGTTGTTTTGACTTTCACAACTTAATCTTCAACTGCTTTTATAAACATATGATTTAAAGAGTTTCCTTTTACACTACTATGTTTAGTAAATCTTTAGTTTTCAACCCTTAATAAAAATAATCTTAGGGGTATTGAGAAGGTACCTAGATAAAGTAATAAACGAATCAAAATGTTCTCTATTAAGGGTTAAGTCAAGATTATGCATTGACATAATAGACTACGTGAATTACATCTCACTGGGTCTCATGTGCTTGTTGGAACTTAAAATTATGGACTGACATTATTCTTGTATAACAATTGATATAAAATAGTAGATTCAGCTGATAACGAGAGCTATGGAAAACTGATACCTACATATTATTATGAAATTACTTACAGAAATAACTACACTGTAACATCTGATACAAAATTATTATTTATAAAAAATCCATTATTCTAAATAAACAATAATGTCTTTTGGTAAAGATATATAAATAACATATAATATTTTAAACATATACTTGGCAACGGAATATGACACATAATAGTACTATGATTTTTCCTAACGCAGCAGTCTCTATACAAATAATCCATATAATATATAATACATATACAAACCCAACAAAGGAATGCAGTACATTGTGATGAGAATCTTATATACATACACCATCGGTTTTATGATTATAGGATGTGATAAGCATAACAATTATAGTTTATAATATAACCCTTGCAACATTAAATAAATAATTGTCTGAACGAAGTTTTAGTTATGATTTTGGCTAGTTTATAACTAAATATTCTGCTCAGTGAAAACTAGGACTTTAAGGATCTTTAGGAACATGGCTAAAATTTAATTCTGGAAATTGGACTGTCAAGAATGATGATTGTGTAGCTAAAAAATTGTCATCATAAGTGTGTGATATAATTGTTTTTTGTATTATGGGCGTAGGCGTCCTCTAAACTAACCCTAAGGATAGTAGCAGCCACTATTCTCAAGTCATCGTTCAGACACTGCATCTACTCTACTCATACAGGCTCCAATGTGAAATAACTACATTTGTGCAAGCGGTCAGTATGCAGTACAACACCGTAAACATTTCAATTGAGCAAAGAGTTTATGTGAAAAAAGTCGGTATGATGTTATGGGCCATGGGTATAAACTTCAGGTATTGGATGTGTTACAAGCAAATCACTTGATTATTCAATCCTTTAACTGTTTTACATTACACATACATACCACATCTTTACGTTATTATAAAACTATTACCTGAGCTACGAGTTAATGATGATTTTATGGGTATATCTTCTGGTAAATTTGATTTACAAATGCTTCACTTCACACTTATGTTATTAGCCGTGGGTAAATCGTCTGGTCTCGTCTGTGTGGTGTCGGTCAGGAGCGGGGCGCTCGATTATTCAATCCCATAACTGTTCACACTTTACACTTTTAATTTATTGCACTAAACACACTTTTACACTGCACTTTTACTTGTTTTACGAAGTACTTTTCAAGGTCCCTATAATATTATTAGCCATGGGTATATAGTTCGGTTTTGGCTGGGTGGAGGGGTTGGACAACTGATTCTCAATTGTTTCACACCTTTAACTTCTGGCTATAAACACTCTCACTTGTTTTACGAGTTCGCGTTAGACAAAGTCCGTATGATGTTATTAGCCATGGGTATATCGTCGGGTCGTGCGTTGGCGGGGTTGGGATTGGGGTTGGATCGGGGGCGGGGCGCGCGCGGGGAGGGCGGCGCGTCTTGCGGCGCGTGCGGCGCGTGTTGCAGGCACACGGCGGCCGCGTGCCCGGACCGCGCCGACGGCAGCGGAGGCCCACTCGACCACACGTCCGTGAGTGGGTCGTATACTTCTACTATGTCCAGGAATGATGTGCCGTCGTATCCACCTTGGAACAGAACGACAGACATTACATTAGTTAGAGAGAATTGTCATAACATTCTGTATTCCAGACTGCTGCACTCCGTGTCCCAGACTCATCCTTGGCGTACAACCTGTTGGATCCAAAACTCACCTTCGACATGCAGCTGGCTGTGTCCGACACACATTCAACCGTCCGACCATAATTTATCTATGGTATGCAAGCAGTTGTGCCGAAAACACTTCCATGGTATGCAGCTGTCTGTGTCCGACAACTACACAGACGTTATATTAGCCTGCGTTGTCCGACATTAGGCCCGGCTACGTACATAACGTAATGGGGTCATATGGTGTCCTACACTCACCCATGGCATACAGCTTGTTGTCCCTTACGGCGAGCGAGAGTGCGGAGCGTGCCGTGGACACCGCGGCTACGAACTGCCACTCGCCGCGCTCGGTGTCGTATCGCTCTACGGACGCTAGTTGTTGTGACCCGTCGTACCCGCCCACTACGTATATGAATTGACTAAGAGCAGCTACTCCTGTAATAAAGGTATTTGAAATAAAAGTTAATTTATAAAGTTAATACTGGATTTATTATTGTTTGGTTTTTGTTACAATAGGAATCATAATCTCAGTTAATTAACGCCCTACTCCTGAACAAATGCCTCCAATTAAAAGGGATTCAATGAAATAGTAATAAAACGCGAAATTCCTATAGTTTGCCTATTATTTGATATATCTGCAAAATAGATTGTATCCATGTTGCATTCCCTTTCAAATTGTGTATGAAGTAGAATTATAAATATAACTACTGTTACTACGTGACATATAGAAGAAATGGTAATTTGAAAAGCCTAATGATCAATCTAATAGAAAATTTAATGTGACAAAGAAAAAATATCAGAAATCTCAAAAAGCCAGCTTAAGTTAGCCGTTCAAGGTTAGTTAGTTTACGGGCAGTCCGCAAGCGATTATAAGCAGCCACTCGCACAAGATGAGAAAGAAGGGATAGTATGCTGTACCAGGGGGAGCCCTGGCCTCCAGCAGGAACAGATGGAACTGTACCGGGGTGTAGCCCCGGCCGACAGTAGGAGTAGGGAGAGGAATGAGACCCAACATGGACGGTTGTAATTTGTTTATTGCTGTTGAATGTTTGGTTAATTTACACATAAAAATGAATAAAGGTGTGCAACGTCGGTGTAGAGTGTCGACGCTGCATGTAGATGCTGGAACTAGGAAGACTCGCTGCTGACGCGCAGCTGACCACGCTGGCACCTAATCGGGAATGTGACACGACGGGCTGGTGATGTCGGCTAGCAGAAGAGCAGCCGCTGTGCTGAATCTGGTGCAAGTTATAAGTTAGTCTTACCCGCGCCACTCCTGGGAACTTGCATAGAAACCAGGGGCGACCAGGAATCATTCTCGGGATGGTACTTCTCAGCTGAAGCTAGTCGTCGAGCGCCGTCGAAGCCCCCCACGGCATATAGCAGCCGGTTGACCACGGCCACACCCACTCCGAGTCTGGCTGTGCCCATTGGAGACACCGATATCCATTGATCCCGCTCGGGGTCGTAACTATAAACAAAAACCCACCATTAAGTATAAAGCTAGCGACCAAAATCATTGCAATCAATAATGGCGTATAGAAGCCGGTTGACCACGGCCACGCCCAATCTGAGCCGAACAACGGAAACATATAACATTTTGTGTTTAACTACATCATCATCTCAACTAATGAGTGTCCCACTACTGAGCACAATTCAAGGTGTGGTGTGTTGGGTCGCACTTTACCACTCGGACCCAGTGCGGATTGGCGGAGGCAGGTGTGTGACGTCCTACTGTATTTTTTTTGGAGCCGTGGCCTAATGACTATCATACGTAGTGATAACCGGGGCCAACACCACACAAACGGTCACCCTTCAAAGGACTGACCTTTTTTTACTGCCTCCCGGCCAAAGTGGGACCACGATAGTTGTGTAGGACTCACCACCGGCAGACAAGACCGCCAGCTGTAATATCCACTTAAAATCTTCCGACGACGCCCACCGCTTGTTGAGAAAGAGGCAGGGGCCAGTACCTGGGTTGCAGCGTCTGACACCCCGCACGCGGCCAACGTACTGGAGCCAAAACCGGGAGGACCTCCTCAGAGAGGCGCAGTGTCCGCGCCCCTTTTACCTTCTTGTGCGACCATAGCGAGTGTGGCCGATTTCTCGGAGAGTCTATGGTTAGACAGCAGGGGCGCGCTGCCTAAGACCCTCCTGGCGATGCTTGACAGGCCCTCCTGGCCCGCCTGCTGCGCCCTCCACAGGTCCCTCTTATTTTCCCCCCGGTAGGCAGTACTACGGGCACGTAGAGTCGGCAACCTCTGGGTGTTACCTTTTCCGGTCTCCGGGCTTCGTCTCTGGAATTCCCTGCCGGCGTGTTTCTCTAATCTAGTTGTAGCATAGAGATCTACTCTACTACTAAATGTCAAATAGTCCCTTTACCCACATTGACACTAGACAAGATCTCCGCTCCGGTATCAAACCGGCATTTTTATTTTACTAGTGTTTGTAATCTTACGAAGGTTCTGGCCTCGTTAACCCTATGTAAGGCAGTAGTGAACATATTCCCATCACAAATTGATCCTTATTGAGTTGAATCAAAGTAGAAAATCTTCAACGTGTTCTGCCCGTTAAAACCCTTTAACTAAAGCATTTTGTGGGGACTCATTTCTTAAAGGTGTCTTAGAGGAATTAGGAGGTTACATAGAGGACGAATTGAGGTACTTACCATTCTACAGATTTATGATATTCCGATCCAGACGACCCACCAACGGCGTATAGTAATTCATCCATCACAGCTACTCCGACCTACGATTAAATAAACAATTTTGAAAAGAGTCTGATCAAACAAAACGAAATATCCATTGCAAGGGTGTCTACAATTATTTGAATACATTTAATGGAAGTCTAGGCTGATCGCTTTGGCACATTAAACCGCTTTAAAAATGTATATGATAAGTAATTTTTGAATTAATTAAAAAACTAAAATTTCATTTACTCTGTTAATGAGTTTTATATAATTTACCGTGTATTTTATATTAGACATAACACAACAAAATATTACACTAAACCAAATAAATTACCAAATTAATTTAGACAGCCAATTAGATATCTCAGTTATGATTGCTGCAGCATCAAGCTACAGCAGCCCTGGTCTTCCGGTAAAACCTATGATATGGTAGACCACTGCACATTACATCAATAAAAAAGTTAAAAAGTAAATTAAAAACAATAATTAACATAACTGGACAAAAACTTTATGCAACTTAAAAATAACACAATACATACTTTAAATATACAAATTAAAGACGAGCACATGAAATAATACGTTTCACAAAACAAAGATACCGGCTGTATATTTGTGCAGCCATTGCTTAATAAAATTATTAGAAAATTACAAGTTAAATAAACAAAAAAGTGGCAAAGCTGAACAAGATATGGATTTGAAACAATAATAGTGGGTATTGTGCTATACAAAACATTGGGAGACAAAAATATAAGAAATCCCAAAAACACAATACAACAGAGAATAAAGTGGAAAAAACTGATTTCAGGTTTAGCAAAGGGGTTGGGAAATTAATTCAACAGAGGGAAGCAGAAATTAATCTGATATTTAAATATGTACTAAATTAAATAAATAAATAAATATTTCTGACACTTACACCAATTATTTAGTTCCAAGATAAGTATCATTAAGAACTTGTGTTATGGATACTAAATAACGGATAAACATACATAAATACTTTTTTTTTTGTAATTACATACTTAATATACATAGAAAAACACCCAGACCAGAACAAATATTCATATTTATACACACAAATATTTGTCCTGTGTGGGAATCGAACCCACGACCTCAGGAGTGGAATGCGGGTATACTCGCCACCACGCCATATCGGTCGTTAAAATATAAATAAAAAATAACTTACACGATGTCTGGGCGTAGACATAGGACTGCAAGGGCGCCATTTCTCAGTGGCGGGGTTATATACATCGACCCAGTCGCTGTCGTATGAAGATCCGGGCGTAGTATTGCGTCCGCCCACTGCATAGAATAAACCCTAAAAGGAACGAATACTTTCATGTTAATAAACTTTTAAGTTCCATTAGACTTATGTTACTACTGATTTATATCCCCCTTAGGTTATTGTCGGAATGCTGCTGGATTGTCTCATTCGTAACATTTTTTTATTAAATGATTTATGTACACACATATAATGACATGAGATAAATAAATACTAATTCAGGTACAATAATGACGCTGGAAGTTCAGCATTTCAGACAGCGATCACCTCATTACGCTCTCCAAATGCCAGTTTTACATCACCAGCTTATTATTGCAATAAATTTTAATATGATTATATATCATTTATTGCACATTCGAAACACATACACAATACAATATTATGTCTAAGAGAGATCTCTTCCAGCCAATCCTAATAGGAGTGAGAATTTTGTATGTGGGATAAATATTATTAGAATAGGACAAAAACATAACAGTAAAACTAAATAAAAAATCAATAATCATGAACCAAAACCTTTATCATCATAATCCACTTTTTACGACGTCAGATGACGATATAAACCTTAAATCTTCATTATGAGATACACCTTCCCATAATCAGATTAGTGCTATTTAAGGCATTATTTGCATTGCTATCGTCACGCTTAGGTGGAACTCGTTCACTTTAATATGCAGACTCATTCTGCTTGCTTTGTAATATGATAAGTCATTTTGTTAGCTATAGTAAGATGAAAACATGAAACTCACAAGGCACTATACCATTGCTACTATCTTAAGAACCATAAGAAATTTCCCACACATACACATAGCTCGAGGAACCGATGACCGGCCGTTAAGATTTTATATATGATAGAACGTTAAGACTTTCAATGAAGACCGCACGAACCACCACACGGCTTTCCACCCGATGGACCGATGACCTGGTCAAGGCGGCCGGAATCCATTGAATGCAGGTGGCACAAGATCGTCACATCGATTACATAATGTTCATCAGTGGACTTCACATGGCTGATATGATATGCCTACAGTAATACCCCGCTTTACGCAGTTTCACTATAACGCGATGCCTAATATATACAATACATATAACAATAATGACCGTGTCTTTACCGTGTGTCATTTACCGGGTGTTATGCATGTATTTTACAAGAACGTAAAAAAAACGCTTCCCAAAAGACAATAGATGTATTTTTTCATTAAAATTATTGATAGTACATTTGCATAAAGTATTATTAGAATTAAGTGGTTGATTAAAATATTTCTTATATTACTTAACTTTATTAACTTTGACCATGTTTAATCATCATAAGTTTCAATATACGCGAATTTCAGTTAACGCCACTTTTTCCGGAACGTATCCCTCGCGTAAAGCGGGGATTACTGTACAGTAAACTGCGTACTGCAAGCCGAAGCACTATATCGTTCCTAATGCCTTACTAACCTTCAGAAAAGCAGCTCCAAGACCAGATCGGGGCACAGTGAGTTCTGGCAGCGTACTCCAGCAATTGTCATCCAAGTTGAACGCCTCAAAGACTGCGATGGAATGTCTGAGGTATCCTCCCGCTACGTAGATAATGCGAGGAGTTTTTGGACGGCGTTCTTTCACTACGGGCTTCTTGTGGAGAGTCAGATCCTGAAAGAATAACCTAATTTTAATGTTACTGGTGCCAATGTCGACGGCTTTCTCCGCCGAACCGCACTGGGTCCGCGTGGTGGTATGACCCAAAGCCTCTCACAATGGGCTGAGTTGATGATGATGAATAGCGAAGGGTTAGGATATAACTTATACCGCTTATATAATAGTGGCGGTCAGTAATACTAAATTAAACCAGACAAGTTTGAGCCAAACTTGCCAGACGCTGTAGAGGGTTCCCTACGGTATATATGATTAAAAAAAAGAAACTTTTTGTGTCCGTTTATAAAAATAATCGCGGAATTATATAATATAATGAATTAAAGACAACTATACAAACACTGGTTTTACGTGATTATTTTATATAGTACGTATATAAAATAATCACGTAAAACCAACATGACTTTGATCTCAGTCGAGTCCGTGTGAGTCACTCAGTTTTTACACGTACTACGCATCATTTGCTTAACATGTGTCCGTCACTTATTTATCAACAAATCTTATACTAACATGACACATAAGAGTATCATATCCATGCGACAATGTAAAAGAAAACCTTACCTGAAATATCTTAGCCAGGTATTCTCGACAGGCAGGAACTTTCCTCAGAACAGCACACGTGCTCATCTGCTCCTTGAGAAACCTTGGCGTGAGGTACTGGCACCGCACCGCTTGCAGTATATGTTCCATACGAGAGTGTCGCCTGTCTTCGTCGTACTTTACCTGAAGTAGAATAGGATTTATGTCATGAATGTTTATCAATATTACATACATACACGCATACTTTAACGCCTGTTTCCCCGAAGTGGTAGGCAGAGGCATATTATACGCCCACACATTCACGCCAATTATATTGTTGGTCCCACTTAATAGGTGGCGAGCCTATTGCCTCTTACCGGAAACTGTTATGTTTAACAGAGCCTCGTCCGTTGATCGGACTACCACGCACCACGTGCAGGTGAGGTTGGCGTATCGATTATTATTAATCGATATTTATCGATATCAATGATGAATCATGATTGCAACCCATAAACATGTCGTCTTGAATCGTTTTTTTATTTTCGTGATTTTACAGAAGATTTCGGGGGACTTCTCACAAAGTCCCATCATGGCATAGCAACTCATCCGATGATCAAGAGCGAGAAGGTGGTGGTTGCAGCAAATAATTTTAGAGGCCTATGTTCAGCAGACGACTCTTTGTGGCTGAGATGATGATGATATTCAGGGGTACAATCTGGTGAATCCTACTTTGTCTAGAACAAACGTACAAATTTCCAATAAATTACTCACCCAATTGATAACTGCGTTGTAAACGTCTCTCTCTTCCCGAACATTGAGTTCATCTTTTCGTATGAGTGCTATTAGTTCCGTGGTTGTTAATTGCAAAAATTCTTCTTCTTTACACACCTGAAAACACAACACGAGAATTAAGAAGGTATATAACTAGAAAATTTTACAACGATTATATAATGCAATATTTAAAATAAATTTACATAAGTTGCAGCCAAGTTCACTCTTAGTATTGATATCTATTTTTAAAATAATGAGGTGGCCGAGCCCTTTGGGTGTGACCAACTGACGCTCCAGAAACGCGCAGCACGCCTTAATCACGTTGGATATCTGGGGCCAATGTACTTAACAACTACTGACCTCAGTAAAGTGCCTCTCAAAGAACTGTTTGGTTTTCTACTTGAGCTCCACGCGAGCGAGTTGTTTCGAGAAGTTGGAGATGCCGATGGCTTTGGATGGGTCCAGTTGACGCTCCAAAAACGCGCAACACTATTCTATCACGTAATATATCTGGGGGCAATGTACTAAACAACTACTGACCTCAGTAAAGTGCCTCTCGATGAACTGGTTGGCTTTCTGCTTGAGCTCCGCGCAGGCGTGTTGTTCCGAGAAGATAGCGATGCCGATGGCGTTGGACGGGTCTAACTGACGCTCGAGGAACGCGCAGCACGCCTCTATCACGTTGGATATCTGGGGGCAATGTACTAAACCATTTTAAGTTTTTAACATGTCAAATATGGGAGAACTCTTTTTTTGGCATCTTCATGGATATTTCAATAACTAAGTATATATTCTGTTAGGATAATACAGAAACTAGCGGCGGATACAGGCGGCTTAGGATCAATCTTTTATCCTTATATTTAATCCCTATATCTTCCTATCCTTATAACAATCCTTAGATCAGAGATATTGTAAAAGGAGATGATGTGGCCAATGCATTTCGAAATTTCATATTCGCGTCATTTCTTATAAGGCGATTACAATTGAAACATTACATATAATACTAATAATATTCTCGGACATTTGACACGGGTCCATTCAGCGCTAAACAAGACACGACTTATAGACGGAGCTAATATTGGACATCATTGCATTTCCCAATACAAACAAACTCTAGTTTTTATGTCTATCAATTTATTTACCAATAGATTTATCGTTTATAAAAATAAGAATTCAGAACTAAGTGCTTTACTGATGTTTTGTTTTGATTGCCGCGTGAATTATATAAATCTGTAACACTACTTCCTTTTTCCAAGGTCGATGAGCGGTATATGAAGCAGGGTACTGTATATCATGGTGACCAATGGAAACATTATCTACATACAATTAGAATGTTTCTAACATATATTCTGAAACTCAGATAAGTTGTTATTATCCACCTTAGATATACCATCCTCACTGACATGAAAAATACAGAATCATAAAATTTAAGCAATGGTTTGATATATACATAAGTCACAATGAATTGATAGTTAAGCTGAAAGTGAATCGTAAGATAAGGGCAACCTTGACTTGGATCAACAATAATAGAAAGTGCAAATAAAAATAAAAACGGTTTACCTAATTTGGTCCCAAATAGAGCTTTTATGAATTTCATGATAGATTAAACGAGCTCATTCTCTGCATACGAGAGCTTGAGTAGTAAATTGGGCAAGGAACTCAGCTACTTTGTTCTCCCTCGGGAATTACAGTACAGAAGAGCCTTACTGAGTGATTTGGTTGATTGGATAATATACATAAAAAGGTCAGACACCAATGAACATTAGTAACTACTATGAGAGTGGTAAGCGCAGGTTTGCCAGATTATAAAGCAAGCTACATAATTAATGCTTGATTAAGCCCATTAGATAAAGCAATCACACTAATCAATCAATCAAAAATAATTTATTTCATAAACTATTCCATAGTACTTGAAAACGTCTAAAAACTTGGTGGTATCAAGGGTCAACTCATCCCCCTTTACCATAATAGTAGTGTTTACCCGTCTGACGTTAGGCATCACGAATTTCATACATTTCGTTTTGGCCCCATTTAATCACAAATTTTTGACGCCAAACCAGTGCACTACCTTTGAGATCGCATTGTTTACATCGTCTAAATTCTGATTTTGTTTAATAAACAATACTATTTCGTGGTTTTCTTTTACAAAATGTGGCAAATCATTAATATAAATCAAAAACAAAAACGGACCGAGAATTGAGCCCTTTTTTTTCGGATGGAAAATCATGAAATGACGGTCTTCCGCTGTGGGTGAAGCGGAAAGGTGTGTCGGACTTTTACTGACTAAAAACCATCCACGTTCCTTCTACAATGTACAAAAAATAGCTCAAACAAAAAATGTAACATTTTTCTTAATTTTTTGGATTGTAACTTTATTCGCCGTTGTTTAAATTTAACTTATAATTTTTTTATTAAAGTATTGAAAAATCAATAAAATTATTCGACGTACACACTGGAAGTAACAATTATTGACTGCCAGGCTGCTCATCAACAATACAACGAAGCATGACGTTCGTTTTGAAGTCTTCAATTAAGGTTCAGGTGAACGTTCAACAATATTTTTATAAAGTATTATGTAATATATCCAAAACAACAATAAATAATAATATAACAAATCATTCGCATTCTTGATGTAGTTTTATAATTTAAATAGCATTATTTGCAGTTCCATAAACACATTAAACAATATGGTTTCTGAACGTAACGCAAAAATATTGCCAATGCGATGTTTAAACTATGTAAAGACGTTTAACTATTCAGAGCTAATACATTGGTTATTGGTAGGGTCTTTGTGTAATACGTGTGTAACTTTACTAAAGGTTTATTCACTGGGTAACTATTCAATCGTTAATTAGCGGTTTAAGCATTTTTTATTAGTAAGGCTGTATATTTTTAATATGGTAGATGGTATATTGTCAATAAAAGTATTCATCCAGACAAATAAATAGTAGGTAAAAATAAAATAAGTTTTATTTATGTGAAGACCGATATGGCGTGGCGGTCATAATGCCCGCACTTCGCTCCTGAGGTTGTGTGTTCGATTCCCATACAGGAAAAATCTTTGTGTGCATAAATATTAATATTTGTTTGGTCTGGGTGTTTCTATGTATATTAAGTATGTATTTATAAAAAAAAGTACTGAAGTAGGTATGTTTATTCGTTATTTTGTATCTGTAACACAAGTCTTTAATGATACTTATTTATTTATCAAACAAGTTCTTAATGATACTTATCTTGGAACTAACTTATTGATGACTCATTGAAAAAATATGAGGATAGCTTAATTGACATTTAAATAATAAGACGTTTCAATTTTGTTGAAAATTGCAATATAGTTCAAGTACCTACATATAAAATTTCAAAGAACCGTTGTCTGATTGATAGGAATCACTAAGTAGGAGATTATTTACAGGGGAAAAGTCTATTTGAGATAAAAGTGCCTTTACGACGTTGCTTCTCTTGCTGTATTCTCCAAACTCTTTCCTGTGCTGCGTCATGCTTGTAGATATTAGATGTCTTGTCATCGTTTTCATGTTGTCTAAAGTATACATTCCCAAGCTCCCAAGCAAACATTCTACTATATATATTATTAAATTATATATTTTTTAAACAGTCACCATATTTGCAGCAAAGCGTTTACAGCGATTTATAAATTAAAGTAATCGGTTTAGATATTTTCAGTGTCCGGTAAAGAATTTGCTAGTATTCTAAACACTACATGAGATCTATATGCCTTGATTTCTTTAGTGCTTTCTTTCTGATAACAAAATATGAAGAAAAATCGCTAGCGAAATATAATAACGTTTGTCGTCAATGTACCTGGAACATGGTGGCGGCTGGTAAAAGCTGGCACACGGTGACCTCTGTGATGCGCACTTTGCCCGTATACATGAAGTAGACCAGCCACGCCATCGCCGAAGGGCATACGCCTTGCAGCTTCACTCGAGACATCTCACTCTCTTTCAGGCCGCTTGTAAACATCGCCTGGAAGATAATCATACTAATATTATACGAGTATAGAGTAATGATTTATATTTTTTTAGATGTTTGTGAAGAATAAACTTAAATGATAGCCCAGTAGCGAGACCCATAGACTTCAAAATCAGAGGGTCTCGTGCCAAACGCTGGATCGTATGGCTTTTCGCAATTTTGTGCGTAATCATCGCTTGCTCCGTGCCTTCAAATGCACTTTAAGCCGCTGTTCCCGGCTGTCATGAACATGTACGCGACAGTTTGGTTCTATCTTTTAAGATTGACTCACTATAACTATTTTTATTGTAATCAAATTCGGTCTACAATTAATGTATTATTGCCAATTATTTGCTAAAGAGTTTTATATCAACATAATATAAATCCTTATCCAAATAAATATGTTGTTGATTAAGAGTATTTAATTGTAAACTTTTCCTTAAGCAGTCGGTGATTGCTGGCCGCCGAAATCGAAGTAATTAAATTATTCATAGTCTTTTTATGGTGATTCCTTAGACATATATTTAATCCGATTTACGTACCAGAAGCAGATACTGTTTGGTTTAAAAATATAATTTACACAGAAGTACAATAAAATATATTCTTTTAAAAACTTTTTAATCGCGTTCATACTAACAGAAATTGACGCGGACAAAGTTGTATTATACGGTCGTAGCTTCGATATGCTAGGTAAAGACGATTACCGATGTAATGCAAAGTTCACAAAGATCATTCCTCGGATGGGAGACCTGTGAGGCATTTAATATCGTGTGTTTCCAAGTTTCGAAAGGCACGTGGTCCCAGTTATCACTTTATGTTGAAGTCGTTAAGCCATTACAAAGACCTAATTGGACGTCTTCAAATAATTTTAAAGCAGGACGCCGCACACCTGCCTGCGCCAGTCTTTATTAAATACATGCATGGCACCCGCTCTTCGCCTGCATTATCCTCCAAAACACACCACCAGCTTTCCCAAAAAAATATGTCAATACTTATTTCAAGGGATCCAGATTTCTTTGTACTTTACATAACAAAACTTTTATAGAAAATACACATAAATGATAAACATTAATGTACATTCTAAATAATATTTGTCCAAGTGGCAATCGTAATAAACGACCATAAAAGCGCGTGGATGCATTTTCTATGTTGGACTGTGCGTGTTTTCTATACAAACGGAGATTCTTACAAGCAACGTCAAAACACGCACTCACGAGCTTCGTGTTGCGTGGCAGTGTGTTAATCGCCTTAAGTAGGGTACTCACCTGCCATGTAACAGGTAATGTAGCATGTAACGTGTACTACCATCAAGTGAGTACGGCTTCTCTGCGGTTATCGCGTATACTGCGAGCCGCCTTTGAGTTTATAGTGATACCGCCATACGGCGCGCGGGTCGCTGCGAACTGCGAGCACCTCGCAGCGGGCCCGTGCCCATCTACTCACTTGATACAGTATCTGATACATTACATGCTACACAACTAGATGAGTACCCTGCTTTATAACAGAGTGCAAGTAAAGTTACGTAACTGCGATATCGCTCGTCACAATAAAAGATTGTATAAACCCAAAACAAAATGATATTAAGATAAAGTAATTATGATATCAAACATAGTGACGTCAATGTTACCTTAAAATAGGGACTGCCAGCTGCGAGAACCACTTTGTGCACATGGAACAGCTCGTTGCCCACTTCCAGAACGACGTCAGTGAGCATATGATGAGACCTCATTGTGAACATCATCTGTCACAAAATATATAGAGGATTAATATTGCATTTTCCAATACAAAACTAACAAAAGTGGTGTTACATATATAATCACATGCCCATAAATCCTACATATGATCAATATGGTGTGGAGGTCAGAAAACCCGCACTCCACTCGGTTGTGGGTTCAATTTCTACAAAAGGCAGATCTTTGTATGCATGAACTGGTCTTGGTATTTTCTTTTTATAATATTAGGTCCTTAAATATAAAAAAAAAGATAAGGTTTACGACACCAACATAATTCAGGGCTACCTGGGTCATTGGTGTACCAGGGGTATTGGTATCATTGCCAATAATATACTCGTCACCATTTGGTCATTAAATAATAGTGCAAGTCATAAATCCCCTCTTAAGCCTGAATTCAGTAATATAATTAAATATGAATGACAGGTATGACATTTAAAAAAGTACAAAGCTGGACGATCTTAGAGTAGGCTATCATATGAAGGCGCCTTCGACAGGACAGAATTTGAATCGATAAGAGCAGCAGCTAGGGACCACGGTATCCCTGACACGATTTGCAAATGGATCGACTGGATGCGTCAGGGTAGAATTATAAACTCAGGTAGTAAATAATTTATTGATTCAGGCGTTACTTTGCGGAAATCCATTGTAAACAAGTGATGGATTAAAAATATCTTTGTAACAATTCCCGCGCCACTATGAATTCCCGAAAAATTGAGAAACTATTCAACACGACACGTGTTTCGCCCTTACACAGGGCATCTTCAGGTAAGATAGGAGCCTTAGAACAACGATGTCTTCACGACCAACGCTCGTTGCGGTAATTGTTACAAATATATTTTTAATCCATCACTTGCTTAACCTCAGGTAGGTTTGGTGAGACACTAATGGTGAAGACCACGAAAGGGTGGAGTTTTTTCACCCCTCCTGTAGAGTCTTGTAGTGGATTCTATTCTAACCAGACTAAACCAGGAACCATATCAGACAATAAGCTATGCTGACGACCTTGTTATGATTGTCAATGGTTTCCCAATATCATATCACAACTGATGCAAAGAGCCCTGGGACTGCTTGAGGAATGGTGTGACTACAATCACCTCTCTATAAACCTTGAGAAGACGACCGTGATTACATTCAACAAAATGAGAAACCTGTCAGCGTTAAAAACGCTGACTCTCTGTGGTACACAGTTGCCTTGGACTCCAGAAGTTAAATATCTGGGTAGACAAAAAACTAACCTGGAAGTCACATGTAGAACAGACCCTTAAAAAGGCTCTTAGAAGATTTGGATTGTGTCGTTTTACTTACGGAAAAACTTGGGGGCTAAACCAAAGGATACTAAGGTAGATTTACACAGTACTGGTGCGGCGATCTACTTGTAGAAATAAAAAATCATACGAAATGTGAGTCTAATATTAGCCTCAAAAGGCTTATGAGTATGGAGACTGATAAACAATGCCCTATATTCATGTTCAAAAACAGATTAAAATAAAGGTCCCCAGGGATGATTGGAAGCAAGAGTCACCTACTCCTGATGTAAACAGCCTAGTCTGGTACACTGATAGATCCAAAATGGAATCTGGTACGGGCGCGGATGTTTATACCATAAACCATGAAATCAGCCAGAGCTTAGGCGAATTTGCTACGGTTTTTCAGGCTGAGACATATGCAATAATTATATGTGCTTTGAAGACCTGACCTGAATATCAGGGACCGAGTGATTTACATACTCAGCGACAGTCAGGCTGCACTCACGGCTATTGCCTCAGTGCGGGTAGACTCAAGGCTGGTGCTAAAAGCTGCTCAAAATCATAAGAAACTAGGCCGAGTCAACAGGGTAACCTTCATGTGGATACCAGGCCATGCCGGATTTAAGCTTGCCAGACAGGGCTCGGAATCGATATTCACGGGACCAGAGCCATGCATTGCACTCTCCATGAGTACAATAGCCACGACGCTAAAAAGCATATAGTGGAGAAACATCTATCGGAATGGCAGCTGCTACCAGCGCTTAAGCATTCAAAGGCCTTCATCGAGGAGATAGGAAGCAGCTGGTGTAAGGCCCTTTGCGAAGGTAGTAGGAAACAAGCCAGACTGATAAAATTGGGGCTATGACAGGGCATTATGCCACAAACAAAATGCTCCACAGGATGCGACTAGTGCAATCACCGCTATGTCGTAGATGTGGAGACTAAGAGGAGTCTATGGAACACCTTCTGTGTACCTGTGACTCGCTGGCTGCCTGCCGAATGCCTACCCAGAGCCAAAAGGCTATGGGCTCCAATCTGCAAAGACTGTCATTAAGATGGTTACAACAATATTTGGAGATATGGAGTGAAAGGCCAGGGGATGCACAAAAAATCCAACCGAAGGGTCAAAGTGCGCTACGAACAGTCTGTGGCCCCCGTGATAAGATAAGATAAAGCTATCATATCGTTAGGTTGTACGTCAATGTATCTAGTGTATTTTTTATCTAGCAGTGACACGCAATATTAAGTACAACAATTCAGACAGATAAAATAATGTTTCGTCATGTTGACTTGTAAAATGACGACCGATATGGCGTGGTGGCGAGTATACCCGCATTCCACTCATGAGGTCGTTCGATTCCAACACAGGACAAATATTTGTGTGTATAAATATGAATATTTGTTCTGGTCTGGGTGTTTTTCTATGTATATTAAGTGTGTATTTGCAAAAAATAAAAAAGTATTTATGTATGTTTATCCGTTATTTAGTATGCATAACACAAGTTCTTAATGATACTTATCTTGGAACTAAATAATTGGTGTAAGTGTCAGAAATATTTATTTATTTATTATTTAAAATATATTCACTCATTCATTCATTCAATAATATAGCCACACCAATCATGCGCGTTTTAATGATTCATTAACAATGTCGTTAATAAAAAATCAGCGACTTCTTGACGGGAAAGTGAAGCGTCAAGTCTGCAGTTTTGTTTTACTTTCTAAAATTGGTGATATTCGAACGTTAACGTGTAAAAACGGTGGATTTTTAACCGTTAAGTGTTTGTGAACGTTGGTAAATGAAACAAAACAATGCAACATAAGTTTTCTAATCCTCTCAATTCAGTAGTTCCATATATTTACTGAGGATTCGAAGCGGTTTAGGGGTAGGGCATCTCATTTACCATTTATCATCTCATTCTCATTTACTATGATTTATATATCTCTTACTTGACACTGGCTTAAGCGCGCGGTTGTTTTATGCAATAAACGCTGCGTTAAACGCATTGCGATTAACGCAAATTATTTCATATCAGGTAATTTAATTACAAACCATTGATTTACGCGGTTGACGCAGCGGCAAGCGCAGCACGAGACGCAATACGTCAAACGCACATATAAAAATATTTTATCTTTATAGTTTATGTAAGGAGTATCCTTGTTTATTGCGTGAAACGTATCCGTTCAACGCAAGCGGTTAGCGCTAATCGTGTTGTTTTGTACCTTTCAACTAAGGAGAAATGACAATGCTTTAGCAGCAGCGTTTAGCACATGCGTTTGTCGCTAAAAAAAGTCTTTTTTTTGAAACGCATACGTGGTGGACGCATGCGTCTGACGCTGCGATTTCCGCGTGAAACAACCGCGCGCTTAAATGTGCTAAACGCACGAATCCATTATTTAAAAGAAAAAAAACAGAACACCAGCGCTGCTGTATCAGTAGATGCAGCAGCATTAGGCTGATGTATCGCCCTTTTAAAAAGTAACATAACATATAATTTTAGTTTGGGTAAAACCATTATGTTCTAATGTTCTTTGTTTTTTTGTGTGATATTTTTTCAGTTAATTTTTGTGTAATGTTAATAAAAAATATTCTAATTCGCAATACAGTAGGTACTCCGCGAAAACTATTGCACGTTGACCTTCATCGCATACCGTCTAAAAACTATTAGATTTATCGTTTATCAGATTAAGGGCTGCTTGCACACAGTTCTTAAATGATTAAAGCTAAATTTGATTTAAAATGTCATGGCATTTCAGTCATTTGTTTAAAGTTGAAAGGGACAGAATGATGATTTAAATAGATTTAGCTCTAATCAGGATCAGTGACCACTGTGAAAAATACCCTAAGGATTTAAAATTCAGCGGCATTCGAAAATAATTCCAGAGAGCAAGTAGCTGGCGTGCTCTGAGTATGGTGCTTTGAAATAATACCTATACTCCCCATATTTATACCATTGTCAAAACGATAAAAATTGTCTAATTACATACGGAATTCGTACTGTTATTTATTACCAGGGCGAAGTTAATAGAAAATAGTTAACAATATAGCCAATCTATTTAAAAAATTTACAAGGCGCTAAAGTTAAGTTTAATAAAAGTTTCCTAGATTTTTTAAAAAATAGATGGAATTTTTGCTTTTAGATGTGAACTCTGCCCTCTAAATGTCACGTGAATGTGAATGTCACGCCTCTTTCCCGTAGTGCTGACATTATGTATGTAAGTAAGTACATACATAATGTTAACACTTCCATTCATCGTCGATCATAAATTACTTTTGTTATTCTACTTTCATTCATACTCTTAACGTGACCAAACCATCTAAGCATAACTTTCAGAGTTCTTGTCATTAAATCTTCTTTTACACAAGCATCGGCCCTTATTACTTTATTCACATTCACTCAGTTTCACTTCCAGCATACTTCCTAGTGCTCTCATATCTACTGCATTAATATTACTTTCATGTTTCTTCTGTGGTACCCAGCATTCGCTTTCATACGTTAGTGTTGGTGCCAACACACCTCTATGAACTGCCAGACGTGCTTTTTCGGACACTTTCTGACTGCTCACAAACTCGTGAAAAGCCTTATTCCCCATGTTTCCAGCATTCACTCTTCTACTGATGTCGCTAAGAGTAAGTCTTTTTAATTATAATGCAACTTTGTGTGTAGGAACTGCACGTACCTTCATAAAATCCGTAACATAGTTGCCCATGCAGAATGTCATGTCCCCAATTTCGTTGGAGTTGGTCCCAATGGCGCCCTCGAAGGAGGCGTCTGATACCGGCGGCATGTCGCAGTACACCTCGTCTGTTTCCATCTAGTGCCATGAGTAAAGTTACAATGTAAGTTGCTGGGAAATTTACTACTAAAAATTTCAGTCAATAAATCGTGGTAATGTGTTGGTTTAATTGATTGTACTATCTAAATAGCTGTGCGGCTTCACCCGCGTTTTTATTAAATTTAAGGTTAAATTCTACTGAAATATAATGCATTAATACAAAAAAGGAATCAAATTTCCTATTTCTGCTACATTTTTCATTGTTGCTCGTAGCGTGAATCGTGATGTTACAAAAATAGTTTTTCAATTACCACCAGTTGTTACCGAGGTTTTCCAAGCAATATTAGTATCAAATAGGTAGTATTTCAGTCTCTTTAATAAATAACTTCAATATATCATGATCACTATCAGTTTGACAGTCGTACACCATCTATCGAACTATTCGTTAAAATCACAAGCTCTTGAATAAGACGAGCAATGGTAGTAAAGGTTATTTAAGTATACATGATAAGTCCTAAAGACGCATACCAAAGTGCCAGACATTTTTACGCTACATAGTAGCGCTTATAATCAATGGAGGGTTGCCTTTTTTGTTCTGAACTACTGAAAAGTAATACACAATGTCTGCCCTTCTTTTCTTTAAGCAATATGCACTTTAAAAATATAACCAGTTCACAATATGATATTGCCCTTCGTTATCTAACCCCATACCAAATACTCGCCTTTTTGTTTGTAACTTACAAAATGTAAAATCTGATATTTTTATTGACACATTTTAACAATAAACGCGGACGCAGCACTGCGTTGTATATAAGACTTGATAACTTAATGGTCTAGTCATATTGGAATGTTGCATTATATATTATGGGCTATTCACCACAATGACCTTGGTGAAAGTACGATAACACTATTTAATTTGATATCAATACTTGAGTGGTGACCAATTGTGGGAAACTGCAAATATTTTTGATAGGTATATCTACCTAATCTCTATCGAAAATCAATTTATTTGCACAAAAATACAACTGATCTAATATTATAAGTGTGCAATACAATAAAAATTTTAAACGAAAAAAATATTTTCAAAATATAATCGATAACCTATAAATGAAATATGATATATAAATATATAATATCTATAAATGATAAATGGAAGAGTTAAGAGAAAGAGAACCGGAGCACACAGACAAGCCAGAGGGCCTACTCTAATTCAACGAAAACGAAACTTCGTTATATATATACCCATCGCTTACACCACATAATGATATACCTACAGAGTGAAAGAGATGTTTCGTTTTCGATAAATTAGAGTAGGCCCTCAGAATAAAACATGGCTCAAGGAGACGCGTCTCCGGTTATGATGGAAAAAGGGTTGGACATAGAAGAAGCATAGACGAAAAGAATCCTGCGTAAATAGTGTACAAAATAAAAATTAATGCCTACCCTTGTACTGGATTACAACTATTTTTAATTTTATATTTTGTCATGTTAATTGTATTCCTTAAAAGCAATAAATGATTTTTTTATTTTATTTTTATTTTTACTTACAAAGTTATAGTCACAGTTATGGAAGTATGCTGGAAGGGTGACGAAAATTTCGCCCAGCATCTCTGAGAAGTTTTCGTACGATTCAAGCATAATTATTAATCTCTCCACAAAATAGTGCCAATTTTGAGGTAGAATTCATGATTCAATAAATTTTAATAGTTTTTTACGTCGCAAACAAAGTGCATGTACTCACTGCCTTCCGGCCAAAGGGGGACCGAAAGGGGGTGTGGGACTCGCCACCGGCAGTCGCGACCGCCAGTAGTAATACCCACTAAAAAAAATCCGACTACGCCCGCCGCTTGTTAAGAAAGAGGCGGGGGGCCAGTACCTGGGTTGCAGCGCCAAAACCGGAAGGACCTTCTCAGACAGGCACAGTGGACGCGCCCCTCTTGTGCCCCTTTCGGTCCCTCTTTGGCCGGAATGCAGTGCGTAAATGCATTTTGATATCGACGTAAAAAAAACTGTCAGGATATTAAAAGGTTCCTACTAACTACTGCCATAGATGCTCAATGCTCATGACAACCGGGACCTAACGTGCATTCCGAGGCACGGAGCTACCGATAACTACGCATATAACTTCGAAAGTCATAGATGCACCACCAGGGTTTAAACCCGAAAACCTCAAATTTTAAGCCTACGGGTCTCGTTACTGGGCCATCGCCGTTTGTTATGACAAATGCCTACATTGAGTTATACCTATTTATGCATAAAGTTTGGCCTAGGACATCATTTGACGACCGATATGGCGCGGTGGCGAGTATACCCGCTCTCCGCTCCAAGGTCGTGGGTTCGATTCCCACACAGGACAAATATTTGTGTGCATGAACATGAATATTTGTTCTGGTCTGGGTGTTTTCCTATGTATATTAAGTATTTATTTACAAAAATAGTATGTATGTAGGTTTATCCGTTATTTAGTATCCATAACACAAGTTCTTAATGATACTTATCTTGGAACTAAATGATTGGTGTAATTGTTAGAAAATATTTATTTATTATTAAGTTATATTGTAAAATTTAAGATCTTATGGAAGATAGAATTTATGTGTGCCTTTTAATATACAATACTAGCGCCCGCTGCGACTTTGCCCACGTACATTCATATTTTTTTTACAATATATTTCTGTTCTTTGTTATAGGTAGGTACAGTATTACTTACATTTCATAAAAACCTCTTATTTAGACATTACAACATACCTATACTACAACATACACATAAGTATATATTTTATTTATTTACATAGATGATAATTATGTTAACATTATTTCATTGTGCTGTAAAATTTGCACATAAGCGCAAAATTGTTTATTTGAACAGAAAATACCAGCACACGAGTATTATGATAGCTGGGTGTAATGGCAACAATTCAGTTAACGCAAGTCATCGTGATCATACTAGGTATATATATATATTATATGTATACTTTTACTAATATTATCAAGAGGAAATATACGTACTTTTGTATGTTTGTCACGAATTAATTCAAAAACAATAGAACTTATTGTTTTTGTGAATATTATCACGAAGAAATAATCGTTTTTTCTTATGTTTGTTACGAATGAACTCAAAAACAACTTGATGACTTATTACGATAATTCTCTTACTATTAGAATGCTACATTATTTCTGGGTGTTATGATGTGTTATATATATATGACATTTTTTATTATTAGGAAAAATTTGGGATCCCTACGAATACTTGAATAGTGTAATCCAAGGTTAACAAATATCTACAGAAGCGAGCGCATAGTACGAGTTCCCAGATAAAGTAAATGCACACAGTTTAATAAGTAAAGTAAGCAATATAACAATACATTGATTTAACATTTTACAATGTGTGAGTTGATAATGACGTCTTTCAATTATCACAACAATTTGACTAAAATTATGTAGGTAATACAAACGATTAAATACCCACGATTTGGAAGATTAATATTATCCTAAATTAAGTACCGATAACCCGAAACCAATCACAAGTTTAACGCAGTACGCACTAATACGAGTACATATATAATTTAAATAGGGTAAATTCTTGTGAATTATCCTGTTCCTGTCTATTTCTTGTAACTCTCACGATAAAAATAATTCAATATTTTGTTTTTCATAAGTTCCAAAACATAAAGCCCTGTTGTTTATTAAGCCTTTGCAAGGTTATGAAGTAAAAAAATTACTTTTCATAATTTGACTGGATAGAGAAGTAAATAGAGTATTGGGAGAAAATTTGCTGTCGCTAAAATCACGCAAATAATAGTAACTGATAATAATAATTATGCAGGGTTACAGGGAAACCTGACCAGATTAGGGATAGTAAGATGACAATAAAAGTTTACCTACATAGAATACGATCATCGTTCTAGCATTGTCCCGGTGGTGCCCTTTTTTTTTTTTTTTTTGGGATGGAAATTCATCAAATGACCTTCTCCCGCTGTGGGTGGAGCGGGAGGGTGTGCCAGACTTCTACTGACTAAAAACCATCCGTATTCCTTCTTGAGCCTGTAACACCAAGGCCGCGGTAACCCTTTCGAACAAGCCCGCAACGTGGTGCCCTAGACTTAAGCTTAGGGCCCAGGGTATCATCATCATCATATCAACCTTAGAAAGTCCACTGATGAACATTAGCCTACCCAATAGATTTCATTCTATTCCTATTTGACCATAACCACCACGCTGGGCAAGCGGTTCGGTGATCGCAGTTCAAGCAAGTACGCAGGATGCCCATCATCTTTCTTAGTCAACTCTTACGACTTCCTAAGTCTAAGATTTGTATGATTTTCAGTTATGACACGAATCGACAGCCGCTTGACCTCTTATATTAAACATACTATACCAGAAACTAAAAATTAAAAAGATTCTGACAGTGTAGAAAACGGTTTCGTTTAGGACTGTTTGGTCATTTAGGTTCAAATTTACTGGTAATTATCATGTACCTTGTGATATGGGTTATAAAACCTGCATTATTCATAAAAGCATATTTACTATATATAGGCAAGAAATACCCAGACAAGGTGTGGGAATCGAACCACAACCTACAATGACCTTAGGAACGAGGTGCAGGATAACTGACCTACATGCTATATATTTTATAAATGTGTGCATTTTCTTATAACTGATTTAAAGTGGTTTGTGGTGGCGGTTTTCACTGTGTCAATAGTGAAAACCCGATGACTGTTTGTTACAATTAAAAATGGTTCTAGTACAAATAATTAAGCTACATGCTATTAGTTAGCTGGTTGGAAATGCTAATGATCATACGTTGCGTATGAAACTCGCTGAAGAGTTGGAAAAGAAAGGCGAAAGTTGTGGGTCTTAGAATTAGTCGTGAAAAAACAGAATATATTTGGCTAAAGTGCTCTAAGGACAGTGGAGCAAACAGGAAAGTGATTAGGTGAACAGGGTGACTTATTAGGAAATTACTAAATTTAAGTATAAGGGATGGCTTAATCGATAAATGCATAATTCTTAAAATGCTCAGCAGCGTAAAAATGACTAGTTCGCTTAATACCTAGTTCTAAAAATATTAAATTCTTAATTTTTTTTTTAATTTTCATATTATTATGATCTATCATCGATACTAATCAGTGAGAGGACAAAATTAATGCGCTGAGATGCGCCGCTACCCTCCACAATGTGTTGATGTCCAAGTTACTAAGATTCGCGTATACAAAACGGTGAGTAGACCAATCTTAATGTATGGGTGTGAGGCTTGGACATTAGCCCTGAAGGAGGAAAATCAACTTCTAAAACGGAAGGTATTCCGAAAGATTCTGGGGCCAACCAAAGGGGAGGATGGGCATTGGAGGGTGAAGTTCAACCAGGAGACATAAAACCTAATATTTTAATTTAATGTGCAGTCGAACGTAATTTGGGAAATAAAAACATCTCGTCTTCCCTGGCTAGAACATGTGGAGATTATTTGTGTGGATCGTGTGGCCAACGAACCAGTCCAAGGTATCGCTGGGGTGACGGACGTGAAAGTATGTGAGTGGGCAGAACTGGTACAGAACCGGAAGAAATGGCAAAACTTTGATGTCAAAGATCTTCATTCCAAGACGACGGGTCGTAGAGCCGGCGAGTGTTTTCAAAGACAAAATCTTTTATTCCAGTTTGGCTCAATAAAGCTCTCATGAATATCAACTTAAAAACTAACGCGCTCATTAGCTGCGGACGGGAGCTTGATCGTAGACAAATCGGGCAAGAAACTTGTCAAGGTTGATTTTTTCTCCCGCCAGACACAAATATTTATTTAAGATTAAAGCCGTTAAAGATTGGATAACTCTACAAAAAAATGTGTTCGGTTAGAAAGATGATACCTAATCTCAATACCTAATCTCCTAAATGCTACCCAAATGACACAACACAACTCGAAAATTAAATTAACCCATTCGTTGCTACCAACGCACCATTTGCGTTGATCGAGATTACTACGTCGTGCCACCAACGTACCATATGCGTTGAGTGCACTCTGGGACGTTTTTTGCTATTACATAAAAATGGTAGAAATTTATTTAAATATTTGGCAACATTTACGGCTAGAAACAATTTTTATATGTGGAAACATTGTTGGTTTTTGCTTCGGACTGTCATTCTTGTTTCGGTAAGGAAAAAACGGTTAGCGCTGTGAAGGTCGTATTTAAATTCTGAAATAACTGAAGTTTTATTGGGTGTTTATTGTATATTTGTGAATTGGGAGATAAAAGTAAGCAATATTTTTAATTTTATCATTTTTTTCGCTGTTTCATCGTGTATTTTTTAAATTAAATCACATGCACGCATACGGTGCGTTCATTGGCATAGCAGTAAAAATCTATTTTGGATGGCTTTACGCATAACAAATCACGCCAAAATGTATTTATAATGCACGTTACTTAGATTACGACGTTGTTTAGATTACGAGTAGTAAATGAATTACCTACATACTTACTTTTTATTTATTTTATGTGGAACTACCACAATGGCATATTCATCCTCTGGCCGAAATCTTTTGGAACACAGTGCCCAGTGCGAGTTTGTTTATGATGTTCAGCGCTCTGATTAGCTCTCTCCAAGCTAATCAAGGAATCAAAAGACTATACGCGGTAACGTTTCGAACGCATAAACTTAAAAATAACTCGCACATGTCACAGCACAACCACCGAGATTAGTTCGAATTGAATTAACGTAAAAACGCTACCGTTTTCCGTTACTAACAAATTGTTGACACTAATTCGATCCTGGTATGAACTTGAACCCGTCAAAAGTAGGAGAGCAGATTTTTAATTTATATTTCTTCAAACATTTCTGTTTCTGCTTATACCTACTAACATTTTGATAAAATTTGTTATGAAACAGATACTGGCTATGTAAGCAGTCTGTTAAGCATGTTTTTTTAAGAACTATTGTCTTTCAATGTAAATCAGAAAACTATTTTAGATTATTTTCCAATGTACGAATATACGTGACAAACACACAATGTTTCACATTTATAATATTAGTAGTAAGTAGTACGAAATATTAATAGTAAATTATAAACAATTATAGATTATATGAATGAAGAAAATATACCTACATAACATGTTGCATAATACCATCCAAACGTCAACGCAAACGGTGTGTTGAATGGCACTTACGATTTAAATTCTTTCATTAGTGCCACCAACGCATTTGTTGCGTTTACCATTTTTAGGTGGTTTTTTCTTAATTTAGGGTTTTTTTTATTAATAAAACACATTAAATTACGTATTTTCTATTGAAATCATTAAAAACATTAAGTGGCACCCAGGATATGTTTTTAAAATTGAAGTGGCAATGAATGGGTTAAGAGACACTCCGCTTAATTGTGATAAGTCAAATATTGGTATAATAGATTAGCTAAATAAACAATGTCAAAGTTAATATATATAATATCAAATTGAAAAAATCTGTCGAAAATTAATTTACCTACTTCGGTGAAATTCTAATATATCTATATATATAAAAATCAATTGCTGTTCGTTAGTCTCGCTAAAACTCGAGAACGGCTGGACCGATTTGGCTAATTTTGGTCTTGAATTATTTGTGGAAGTCCAGAGAAGGTTTGTACGTAGAGAAAATAAAAATAAAATCTTGAAAAAGTGTAAAATCAACATATTTCTATACTCCCATACACAAACAATTTGTACTAATACTTAAAAGCCAATTTGAACCTTATCAAACAAATTTAATGTCAAAAGTGACGTTAGTTATATCAAAAAAATTTAATGTCATCATATGTCATTTCATTTTATCAGCGATAATTATTGCTTTGTTGTGTTTGTTTATATTTTCAAAAATATTGTTGTTATTGATTTGTGTTTATATTTTACAAAATATTATTGAGTTGTTGAGTGAAGGTAAAATGCCATGAGCAAGACGACAAAACATAGGCCAGCGATTGCACGGCGATCAAGAATACGTAGTGCTGTTTTGGATGAAATGCTGCGTGCTGCTTTTAATTACAACAGTCAGATTGATTATAGTATATACGGATACATTGGAATGATGGACGCAATATGTCCACATTGTGATGCGGCTAACTTTCGTGAATTGGATAAACGTTGTGCAATTGTTTCAAATACAAGACCATCCAAGGTTTTTCCATCAGCATAACGCATTAGTTCAATTGTTCAAAATTGCTCTCGATCGTATGCCAAAATTATTGAACAAATATGAACATTATATGGCAGAAGACATTTTAATTCGTATGCGTCATCATGAAAGAAATCCCGATTTGTTGATTACCTTGGAAATGTACAACGAAGCTTTAATAATAATTGAAGATATGTGTCTAAAGATTTTAAATAAAGCATTAGCACAATTGGGTATGACCGCACCAAATCGTAAGATACATGATTTTTTTGATAGTGAATTGCAATATGAGCAGGAGTTCAATTCTAATGCAAAACTTTCGTTGTATCATTGATTTTAGCGACTATTCGATCGGAACACAAAATTGCATTGCATCTTTGGGAATTGCTGCTACATTATTAGAAGGTGGTCGGATCGCACACTGCATTAAAATTGCCTTTACAGGTGATTGAAACTCAAACATGCAATATTTCGAGAAATTCTGCTATGGCAAAAGTTCTGCGATTAACTTCAATTATTTTATGGGATGAGTGCACAATGGCGAATAAAAAATCAATAGAAGCATTTAATCAAACAATGCAAGATTTACGCGGTAATCAACAGCTTTTTGGTGGTGCTCTGATATTGCTGTCAGGGACTTTCGTGAAAAATTGACTGTCATTTCTCGATCAACTCCTGCTGATGAAATAAACGCCTGTTTGAAGTCATCAGTTCTTTGGAGATATGTACGAAAATTTACAATGAACATTAATATGCGCATTCACCCACATAATGATGCAACTGCCCATGAGTTTTCAAAACAATTGTTAGAAATTGGTGATGGCAAAATGTTTTTCACATGGCCAACTTTATGTTGCCTGTTCCAGAATCCCCAACTGTTTATTTATTCATGCTCAAAATAGGAAAACAAAAATATTGTTTATCCAAATGTTTTAGACTAACCCATATAAACCCACCATAGTAAGAGTAACCAATTCTTTTTTATTTTTTACTCTTTGCTGATAAATATAATATATAAACAATATATCATTTGGGTCATTTGGAATTTTAAATAGCTAGCAATTTACAATATTTTTTTGTTTGAATAAATGAACTTAATAATCATTTTTTTTTATTACTATGCCTTATACGTAGCGAAGCACGTTCCGGGCCGCTAGTAAGTATATATATTTATATATACTTTATTGTCTTTAAGATCAACATGATCATTTAAGTCAAAAGTAATTTTTTATTTATTTCATAAACTATTATACATACATAGTACTTAAAAACGTAATAATTACATACAAAAAAAAACAATCGAAATATTATTAAACTGAAATCACGAAGCTTAGATTCACTTACATGCAACAAAACAATTTAGATTCGTCAAACATTCACACACAAAATGGAAATTCGATATATTTTTTTAACAACAATGAAAGAGATATGAGAAGTACCATACATAATAAAGAAATAAAAGCAAATGGGTTCTTTGTCAGAATTGGTCAAGGTTTGTCAGTTTATCTGTCTGTTGTGGTTTTTCTCAAGATTTGTCAGTCTGTCAGTGACTCTTATCAAGGGGAACTGTCAGTCAGCCTGTCTTGATTCTAAAGGAGGGAGGGGATTGTCTGTCAATCAATCAGTCAGTCCGTCGGTGACTCTAACGAGGCTTCCAAAAAGGCAACGAGATTGAGAAGAATCCTCAAGAAACTCATCTCGAGTTTTTTCAAATTATGTCTTAAGATCTTAATACAATTAAAGAAATAAAATATTGAGATTACCGCTGTTCTTAAAACTAACAAAATCTAATATCTAAAGATAGAATATCATGTCACATCCAGGCAGACTTGTCGTTCATAAAATCTTTTACACTATAATAAGCCTTCTGGCACAATTTACACTTTATGTAATTTTTAAATTCATTTATAGATAAATTAGCCACATCATTTGGCAGCGTATTGTACATGCAAATACTGTTCCCGGAAAAAGAATTTGTATCTTTATGGAGCCTATACTTGGGCATAGCCAGTTTATTCTTATTTCTTAAGTTAAAATTATGTCTATCACTATTTTTACTCAACTAACTTTTATTTTTATGAGTATCCGTTAATTTTTTATAAATGTACTGTGAATACACAGTCATTATGCCTATCTCCTTAAACTTATCCCTCAATGAGTCGCGAGATCTCATACCATAAATAGCAAGCACAAAGATACATTCAATATTTGCAGCATTACCCCACAGCAGTATGCCATATTTCATAGCACTGTGGAAGTAGCTGAAGTAGACTAGACGAGCTGTTTTAATGTCCGTTAGTTGTCGGATCTTCTTCACCGAATAGGCTGCAGAACTCATTCTGCCCGAAACTTTCCCGATGTGTGACCCTATGCAACCTAGAGTCTAATGTTATACCCAGAAAAAAGTCTCATTTACTAATTCTATTTCATCGTCTCTAACCCTAACACTGGTTTGAGCAAGCCGCACATTAGGTAAGGTGAACCTGACACATTTACTTAGTTTTATTTTGATTTAATAATAAATTATTAGCACTAAACCAGTGGACTATTCTAGAGAAGGGCCTAGAATTGAACCCTGCGGCATCTCCATTGTTACTGCAGAACCGGGTGACTGCTTACCATTAATAACCACTTTCTGGACCCAATCACTTAGGTAAGAAGTGACAAAACGCAAGGCGGTGTTAGGAACTCCATAATGATGGAGCTTCACAAGTAAAGTCTGATGCTGGACGCAATCAAATGCTTTAGATAAGTCACAGAACACACCGAAACCATCATATGACTTATCCCAGGCTTCATAAATACCCTGCCAAAAATTCCAGCATCAGTAGCAGACCGGCCGCAAGTAAAACCAAACGGTTTGGTGTGTATTTCAAACAGAAAACCTAATGTAAGGATTCGTCAGTATTAATTTAAAGTTTTAAATAGTATAATAATATTTCAAATAAACTAAAAGTAGTCTTTCTTTACAATAATAATAATTTGCTATGGCGAGAGTGGAGACAAAATATGTTCAGTAATGTTATGATAACCCTAAAACGAAATTTGATTTAACCTAGACACATCCCTAGGTTTAATATTTCATTGTCAATGACATGTCAATATTTCATATCATGAGTAATCTAAAAATTCAAGTTCAGGGTTGTACAAAAAATTCTGATCTTCACTTTATAAACTCATAGTTAAAGCAATTTTAAAATTATAATTATTGTGTTATCTAAGAATATTTGTCTGTATATTAGTATATTTTTGTGTGTTCTAAGGAGTGTATAGATAATAACTGTGTAAATAAAGTAAACAATAAAATAACATTACTGTTTCTTACTAAAAATATGCTATTTTAATAATAGCGAAATTGATTTTAAGTACCTACATTTCAAAAATGCTCTATTTTTTCAACATAATGACAGACCTATTCGTTTCATTGGCGAGATTATTCATACTATAACTAACAAATAAATGTTAAGAAGTAATGCTAGCCTCAGGCCGGTCTTGGGAGGAGTTTTATATTAATTCCTAACACAAGGCTTTCAAAGTGTGTACAAACCTCAGTATCAAGGTATCTGTGCCAGACTTTACCAAAGTATTACATTTTTAGGGGACCATGCTAGAAAAGGAAAAATGAAACTCTTACAAAATGACTTTGTTGCCATGTAAATATAAATAAACTTAAATTTACATCTTATACTTATATTTTGTTTTAGTTCCCTTCAAGCCACAAAACTTTGAGCTTCTGAATCAGTACCAGAATCAGCCTTATATCAGTATAAGACTGATTCTATCATAAAACCCTCAGTCCACAATTCCAACTTGCACTTAACTAGTTCTGTTTACATATAAATGGTATAATTAAACCTCTGTGTTTGCCTAATGATATTGCATACTAAGGGAAAAAAAATACACTGACACCATGACTATTGCTTTTTAAAATAAAGTACACAATTCTAAATACCAAAAATGTGCAAGTTAACTAAGAAGAGATAAGACACTTAAAATGTTGAATAATCATATTTCAACAATCATTCATTCTAATTGTTAATCATCTCATTTCTGAGCATGGGCATGGATAAAGTATCAACTTTTCAGTAAATTTTACTGAAGCAGTTAATGCTCGTTTAAATAGTGTATTCTCTATTAATTTAATGAATTTTAAAGAAATGATATCATGTTACTAAAGTTTATTTTTATTTCATACAGACACATATAGGTAATTATAATGTTGGCATTGTTATTTACAATAGCTTTATATTTATTTAAGTTATTATTTTAAAACCAACAAAATTGTCAAAAACTGTATTCCTCATTTTTATTTCTACAATAAAATCGATTGATCCATTATTATGCAAGACTTCCCAACTTGGACAACAAAACATATTATTATGTTGATATTTAAAATATATATATATAATGATTAAGATAAAAAAAAAATAATAGATGCCTCTTTGCATTTGTAAAGAGGTAAAGGTAGGGCAAAAAAACCAAAATTTTATAAATTTTCATTCAAATTAGACAAGACAACAAACTAGCTTCGGATCACTTATAATCTCATTTCACTTACTTTGTGAAGTATTTCTTAGCAAATCCGCCCCAAAGAGAATAACTTTAACATCACACTTGTAAACACTGAAATTAATTTACGAATAAATTAATATTTGCCAACTACCTATGTTTAAATGACACACTTGTTCGCATTAAACTTGATCGCAATATTTTAACAGTATAATAAACAAAATAACAGCAGACATAACTTGCAAATACGATATGGCAAAATTATAGGCACACATCAATTTTTTATTATGAACTCATTAAACTTATTATTTAATAAAAATTGAGTAATTTAACTTCCACATTTTTCCGTGTCAAACTAAAGTTTATGACAGTTTTTTATTTTTTTTTTAACTTATGGCTTCGTGCTTTTAGCACATTTAGCTGTGTCAATAAATTATATTAATAATATATATATCAAAGTAAATGAGAATAAGTGGTGATTAGAATAATAATTGGTAAATAAATGAGATACCCTCCCCTAAACCCCTTGAGTCCTCAGTAAAGAAGTGGGTGGGTATACTGAGATCTCACATGGACTCCTTGAGAGAAAATTTGAAAAGTGATGTTGCACTGTTTTGTTTGATTTACCAACACTCATGTATGTTCACAAACATTTAACGGTTAACAATCCACCGTTATTACACATTAATTTAGAAATATCACAAATAAGAAAATAAACAAAACTGCAGACATGGCACTTCACTTTCCCGCCAAGCTTTTTTTTTCCAATAAATAATGGCTTCGTGCGGTTTGCACATTTAGCCAGTGTCAAGTTAGAGATATATTAATATCATATAAATTATAGTAAATGAGAATTAGTGGTGATAAAGATGATAAATGGTAAATGAGATCCCCTCCCCCTAAGCCCTTTAAGTCCTCAGTAAAGATTTATTTATTTATAATCTTATGCTACAATTACAGGTGTCTTAATCTAATGCGATAGCATAGCAATTTTTATAATAAATACAATATTCTATTTTTTTAATTATCTATCTACAATATTATGTAAATAAAACATAAACTAGCCTACCTGATATATAACTTTAGTATTACGTCCTATATTTACAAAATAAGTTCTAAATCTAACGTAACTGATAATTTATTATATGTAACGCAGTTCTGGCGAATTCACTAAAAGTGCATGAAAATATATCCACCGTGTCATGAACCGTGTTTATAATATGGAACGCGCGGATAAGTGGCGTTTTCGCCAGTAGGTTGGTCCTGGCTAAGATGTGGCACTATACTGAGATCTCACATGGACTTCTTGAGAGAATTTGAAAAGTTATGTTGCACTGCTTTATTTCATTTACCAACACTCATATACGTTCACAAACAAAAATTTGTGATAAGAAATATCACAAATTTTAGAAAATAAAACAAAACTGCAGACATGACTCTTCACTTTCCCGCCAAGCACCAAGAAGTCTCCTTTTTCTTCTTTTAAATAATGGCTTCGTGCGGTTTGCACATTTAGCCAGTGTCAAGTTAGAGATATATTAATATCATATAAATTATAGTAAATGAGAATGAGTGGTGATAAAGACGATAAATGGTAAATGAGATGCCCTCCTCTAAACCCCTTGAGTCCTCAGTAAAGATATGGGACTATACTGAGATCTCACATGGACTTCTTGAGAGAAATTGAAAAGTTATGTTGCACTGTTTTTTTTCACCGTTATTAAACATTAATGTTAGAAATATCACAAATTTTAGAAAATAAAACAAAACTGACATGACGCTTCACTTTCCCGCCAAGAAGTCCGAAGTCCTTTTTTTTTTTTTTTTTTTGTTTTACGTCGGTAACAAAATGCATTTACGCACTGCCTTCCGGCCGAAGGGGGACCGAAAGGGGGTGTGGGACTCACCACCGGCAGACACGACCGCCGGCAGCAATACCCACTAAAAATCTTTCGACGACGCCCGCCGCTTGTTGAGAAAGAGGCGGGGGCCAGTACCTGGGTTGCAGCTTCTGACACCCCGCCTGCGGCCAACGTCCCCTGTACCAAAACCGGGAGGACCTCCTCAGAGAGGCGCAGTGGACGCGCCCCTCCTACCTCCCCCTGCGACCATAGCGTGTGTGGCCGACTTCCCGGAGGGTCCATGGTTAGACAGCAGGGGCCCTCTGCCCCCGCTGCCTAGACCCTCCTGGCGCTGCTGAGCGGGCCCTCCTGGCCTACCCGCAGCGCCCTCCATAGGTCCCTCTTAGTTTCCCCCCCGGTAGTCAGTACTAAGGGCACCCAGAGTCGTCGGTCTCTGGGTGTTACCTTTTCCCTAGCGCCTCCTGCGCCCTACCGGGAGGTACTCAGCCCCCCCCCACCACGACAAGGTGGAGACCAGTCGGGGGGGAAGTCCGAAGTCCTAGTCCAAGCTTAACATTGTTTTTTTTCCAATTTGTTTTCATTGACCAGGCGGAACTCACTAGAAATTCGGCTTAAACGCCAATAATTATATTTTTGTTAGTGGAAAAATAGATATACTTCATGACTATACATTTTCTTAAATAAGAACCTTACATTTTGTAGCAAGATGGCATAATACTAATAAGAGCTCTTTGTTTGCTGCATTAGGAGCCAAGATTGCTTGTAATCTGTGGAACAAGGACCTACGACATTCAAATAAGCGATTGAGGAATAATTATTCAATTACTTATATAAGAACTAGTTATATTAAAAAGGGTAATAAAATAATATGCATATTGATTAATTTTGTTTGGTCAATTATTGGGGTGGTTTTTGCTTCCAATATTCAACAACGAGTAAGGTTTATCGTTTATAATTACGTTATTTGGATTTTAATTAAAATATGAAATCGTTCGTAAAAGAAAAAAAAATCTATAATATTACACGTGCGGGATGGAAATCAAGTTATATCGTGCATTGGGAACTTTAAAAAACATAGTCTGTGGAAGTGCTACATGGCTGCATGCTTTGAAAAGATTTTTTGTGGCTTTGGTTTTAGCAATAATCTGTGAACGGGTGGTTATAAATTATAATGGCAGACGCGAAGCAAGGTATCTTCTGTTCTTACATGATTTAGTAAAATTCCGTGTCATAATTGTTCCGTGTTTAACAAATTATGAACCCTATTCGTTCTTTTATGTATGTGTACTATATCTAAACCCTGTATCATCCCAGCTTTTAATCAAGGTCTCACGCTGCATCAAATTTTGTCAACGTTGTTTTTTTTTACTTATTGAATTAATACTGCAGCGTAAGCTTAATTGTTAGTTATTTTAATACGTCGTTGAAGTTCAAGCCTTACATCTTTCAAATATCGATATTTACTTTTTTGCAGCGTGTTTTTTGGAAAGTTCTATTGTGTTGTGATTGTGACACGACACTACGAGATAATAAAGTTCGTTTTATGTATTATGTTTGTTTTGAGTTCAAGTTGTCTCGTTTCAGTAAAAACACCAATGGAGGACTACTGCAATGGATCATCCCAATCTAGGGTGGTACTGGCCAAGCCAAGATTGGGTGGTTTTGGCTCCTCCAGTTTTGCATCAAGCTCTAACAAATCCAACCCTTTTGGTAAGTGTCTAACGTTTGAGTAACCATGCAAACTGTAAAATTAAAATAAAAAATATTATAAATGAGTCTTTAATAATAATAAATAAATGTTCTGACAAAAACACCTAAATATTTATTATAATTAATAATACATTTTTTTTTTTGAAATACTCACAAATTTATATATAAAAGAAATCACCTAGACCAGAACAAATATTTTTGTTTATGCACACAAAGATTTGTCCTGTGTTGTAATCGAACCTCACCCCATGAGTACACCTGTACTCCTGGGTGTACAGGTTAACTCGCAACCACGCCATGTCGGGCGCCGATTTTAGATTGATAGGGCTATATTTTATTTGTTAGTGCCATTGAAATGGATAGAGACTTAGACATTGTCCTCACAAAATGATATGACCATTCCTTTTTTCTTGGTTTGTGGAAGGAGGACCATGATCAGTAGTGGGACATTACGAGCCCTTACCGCCAGTTTGTCGTAAGCGACAATTGCTAACTGTTACAGAAGATTTTTCTAAAATTTTTTTTTATTGTTAATCCTTTATTGCGCTTTTGGATCTTTGTACTTTTGTTTTTACATACGATTTTTGTAATGTGATTATTTTTATGCGCAATAAAGGATTAATAATAAAAAAAAAATTAAAGAAAATACTTCTGTAAAAGTTAGCAATTGTCGCTTAGGACAAACTGGCGGTAAGGGCTTGATTAATAGACTGAGATTAGAGAGATGATGATCTTATCAAGGTTACTGTCTGTGTCACATACAGTAGCATCTATTGTATATTTATATCTGTGGTTGGTGTACTATGTTATAATAAATCTTGGTCCTACATAAGGGACTGACAGTTTATCACATCGTAAAGAAATCATATATGTAAGTAGCCTTTTTTTAGAGACAAATCGGGGTAAAAGCTAAAACATATTTTTTTCTGTATGTATACTATGAGCACTAAAGTGTATCCATTTTCATAGCCCCTAATTTGTATTGATACTTGCTGTGCTCAAAACAAGTTCTAAAATAATCAACTGTGGTTTTCATGGGACCTACAGTTAATGACATACTACTGTCACCACAAATTTTAGTAGCCTTCTTTGGTAAGATGGGATAAATGCCATTTTTTTCTGTATATGGAGCAGTGAGCACTGAAGTGTCTTATCCATGCTCATAGTCCCTAAGTTGTGGTGACACTTGCTTTGTATTAACACTAATCTGTGAACTGGATCATTAGGCATTACTATGATAAATTTACTCATGAAATCTGCAGGAAATCTTGGCCAAGGAAATAATATCTTAAATCTAGGGCTTGTCAAAAGAGGAAAGGTCGCTTGTTGACTGTATTTCTGTATCAAAAAATACATTTACATAGTTCTATAAACTGTCTTAATCAAATTGCAATATTATATCTATAATTCATAGTTTTAATGGGAGATTGAAAGCTCTTAACTGGGTGTCTGCAAACCCAGTAATGGAAATGAGTACATAGAACTCCAATATACCTATATCTATTTTATCTGCTCTGCAATATGTTTTAATTGGTAAATTGTTTAAAGCAACTAATGTTTTACAGGTTCCGTGTTACGCCCACCTCAACTAAAACCGACTAGTAATCCATTTTTAAAAGTCACAGACAATCTTAATACCAGTACAGATAAAGCTAAGGAAGAGGAAAAGAAAGATGTAGATGAAGTTAAAGTCAGTGAAGACAGGTTGAAAGAAACTAAAGAAGAACCAGAAGCACCCAAGTTCATACCATTAGGTTCAGCCAATGTAACTCCCAGGACCAATAATCAACCCACTGCTGTCCAGCCAACTAGTTCTGCTGGATTTGTATTTGGACAAAATTTGAGCGAGAGAGTTGTTTTGAAAGAGCAAGTAAACAATGGTGATGCAGAGTGTACTGTAGATCACAGCTCTTCAAATGGGGCTTCAGAGTTGCTCTTTTCAAATGCTGTGGCATCAGCAAAAGACAGTAATCAGGTTTGTAGTTATTAAGTTTACTATTATTGACATTACTATTACTGAACTAAAGCAAAACCAACACAAATGTGCTCATCTGCAAAGCTACAAAATGACACAGCAAGCATAATTTTCCATCCACCCATTAATGTGTTATGTGCACCACAAAATATGGCTAGAACAATAATGAAAAAGATAAATGGAAGCGCTAAGTGTCAAACATATATTACACCTACATTTACATTCTAGTTTTCAAATTTTCATTTTAAATGAAATAAGTAGAAAAACTACAAAATGAACCAATACTTACTTGTAAGGGGTAAAACATACATACATATAAATACGCATGTTTCCCCAAAACTTGGCATATTATATTATACGCCCACACTTCGCCAATTATATAGTTGGTCTCACGAAATAGGTGGCGAGCCTATTGCCGCTTACCGGGCACTATGTTCGCCAGAGCCTTGTCCATTGATCCGCAGGTGCACCACTTGTAGGTGAGATTGGCTTGGGATCCTTAGGTCTTGGTAAGATCTCTGTACACTATATAATTAGTTAATTAAATTTATTTTCAGAACATAATTTTTTTTTTTTTTTTTAATTATCCTTTATATTATGTGTACAAATGATATTATTTTTGAAAGTACATTTCAAATTCCAGGAAGAAGCAGGTCCTAGTGAAGGGAGCAGTGAAAGCAGTCTGGCCGCAGCCGCCGCGGAATATGAGCGGTCTCATGCGCGTCCTCCGCCACCAACCACCAACTATACCACCACAGGGGAGGAGGGAGAGACTAATGTTTTACAGGTTAGATATATTTAACAATATATTTATTGACTTTTTGTTCTGTTTTCAAATTTATTGTTTGTTAGCATGAAATCTTAAATAAATGCTGAGCGAGAATAAATCTACAACTAAGCTTATGCAACATTTTCTTTTTATTTGGACTGATCCTGGGTTCCCAACCTGCGGATAGTGCTGGTAGAACTGGTGTTTTGAAGGGGGTAGTCTCCGCCCATAAAGTTTATAATGAAAGATCATACATTTTAGCATAGCATTCATTTTTATAACATCTTTTCGCATTTCTGTAAACAATTTAGTGATCTCTTTTAGCCTTGCTTATGTTATGCATTGACCCTTGAAAATTCTGATACCTTGTTCGTTGTAGTGGTGTTATTAATAATATTTTAGGAACTATATTTTCTGAAAATGTTTTTCGCTTGCGTTTTCACATGTCTGTCAATGTCCATGTTGTTTCCAGATCTCTTGCAGACTGTTTGCATGGGAGGCAGGCAGTTGGCGTGAGCGTGGTCGCGGAGTATTGAGGCTGAATGATGCAGCTGGCGATGGTGGCGCGAGACTTGTGGCCAGAGTGGCGGGCTCCCTCCGAGTGGTACTCAATACCAAGCTGTGGCCGGCCATGGTAGCACAGCGAGCTGGGGCCAAGTCACTCAGGGTCACTGCCGCTGATGCTAATTGTCAAATCAAATTGTATTTGATTATGGTAAGTATATTTTCGAATCAATGCGCTAAGATAGGTTATTTAAAGAGTTCGTATTGCCGCGGTGCGGGCACTGAAGATAAGCGACATTGATTTTGAATGGCTGCCCATACAGTGATATTGAGTGCTTTGGAAGGCACAACCTATTGGTTCTGATGATCATTGTTTGTAACGGCAGTTATTTATGACGCCGGCTTGAGCGGCTTCACAATTTATAATAAGTGAAAGCCACACGCCAGTCGATGAGGTTTAGCGCGAGGTGGATAATATCCTGAATTCCCCTTCGTTTGGCGTGCCCATGATGAGAGTTTTAATATGACTACCGAATCAATATGTATCTGTCTTGCTTCTTAGGTAATGGGTAGGACTCCTACAAGTCTTATATATGTCTGCATAAATTTGTCACTTTCATCAAGTATTGCTTTTGTTTTAATAGGGTGCACCTTGTGACATCAACCTGCTATATAAAGCACTCACGGCTCGGATCAGTGTGAACAAACCCTTGAACGAAGGTCCCTCAAAAGAAAACAGCACCTCGCAGCAAGCAGCTGAGCGCCTGGAAGCGGCGGCTGACGACATCGAATATCTGGACAAAGGCAACGAAGACTTGTATGGCCGGGAAGGGCAGGACACGCCCCCGATAGTAGATCAAGACTCGCTCGACGGACCTGAACAAACAGAAAACACTGACGATAATGCCCCATCCGAAGCTCAAAAACCTAATGCAGAAACAGAAGAGACAGTATCACTCAAAAGGAAAGAACCAGCCGATGACGATACACCGCCCAAGAGACAGTGCCCCAGAATCGTCATAGATTGATATTCTAATAAAAAAGACTTTGTATATAAAAATTTGTGGTGTATTTGTATGTAACGTGGACATGGTTCATTTTGACTCCCACAAGCTCTGGGTTTCAATGTAATCCTGTGTACGGAGATCTGTAGAGTTATTTATAATTAAATTATAGCATATAACGAAATTGTTGATTATTACTTAATGATATTCCATTTCGAAGATCATGGTAACTTATAAATTTATTACATTAGTACAAATCTTTGATTTGACTTGAGATCAGAATTTCAAATACCTACACATTCCAATTAATGCTGAGTAATTCGTTGCACGTTCTGAAAGCCAGGGCTAAATACCAAATAACTAATGTGGTTTATTTTCAAATAGCTGATAGAAATAAATAATTTTACATAAATGAATGTCTTTCCAGTTTCTACCTTTACCTTCAGCAAAGAAGTGTTTCGAGTGCCAGCTTGAGGTATAAAAAAATTAGGAAGTTTTTAATGGTCATACGACCAATGGAATTATCTTGCGGAGGCCGATGTTCGCCAGTGGACTTGTAGCAGCGTTAGCCCAGTGGTGACATCAATAGACTGCAATTCAGAAGGCTTCGGGTTCAAACCCTATGCCAATTAAGCCGTTGGACCTGGCTGTCACGAACATCTATGGCAGTCTTGGATAGGAAGTTAGTGCCCTCTAATATCCTGACAGCTGGTTAACCATAGAATGGTGTTTCCCTCTGGGTTGCGGAGGTCATACGGCAAATCAAACTACGGCATCTACAAACGCACATACAACATTTTTCTGGGTTCACGATTCTGCAAAACGTGATCCTAGCAAGAAATGCAATGTAAAGTAAAGTAAAGTAAAAAAATTATTTATTTCATAAACTATTATACATAGTACTTGAAAACGTCATGATTACAAATGAAAAAAAATACAATCGAAATAATATTACACTAAATCACGAAGCTTAGATTCACTTACATGCAAAAAAACAATTTAAAAACAAAAAAATAATTAAGTGTAAGTGAATCTAAGTGCCAGTTCCGAGCCACCGCTCTGTAAGAAGAACTGGCAAGAAACTCACAGGCTATGCTCTTTTAAATGTGTCCATTAGTTTGGTACTAAAATTACAATCTTCATTTGTCTGTGAAGCTATACAATGCAATATAACATAACCTTAACAATATTTATTTTTTCAAGTCATTCATTTTAGAATAGCCTGTATGAAACGGCAGCTTAATCCCAAGCATTTTTATCTGTCATATAGTCTTTAATAGAATAGTATCCCTTTGAAGACAGCTTGTTTTTTATGGTTAATTTAAATTTATTTAGGCTCAATTGCTGTATGTTGCTTGGGATTTTATTGTAGAATCGTACACATTGACCTTTAAAAGATTTGTTTATCTTTTGGAGCCTAGTGGCAGGTACAACTAATTTATGCTTATTCCTTGTGTTTAGGTTATGTATACAGCTTTTCTTACTAAATTGATCAGTATTCTTATGTACATAAACCAGGTTATCATAAATGAATTGACCGGCCACTGTCAAAATACCAATTTCTTTAAACTTTTCCCTTAGTGAATGTCCACACGGGAGATTATAAATTGCTCGAATAGCCCTCTTCTGCAGCACAAAGATAGTTTGAATGTCTGCGGCACAACCCCACAGAAGAATACCATAGGACATAACACTATGGAAATAGCTATGATAAACTAGCCTAGCTGTTACAACGTCTGTTAATTGGCGAATTTTCTTTACCGCGAATGCTGCAGAGCTAAGTCTACTCGACAATTCACCAATATGTGGGCCCCACTGTAGCTTAGAGTCTAAAGTGATCCCTAAAAACTTGGTAGTATCCACAAGGGTCAACTCATCCTCCTTTACCATAATAGTAGAGTTTGCCTGTCTGACGTTAGGCATCACGAATTTAATACATTTCGTTTTAGCCCCATTTAATAGCAAATTGTTAACGTCAAACCAGTGCACCACCTTCGAGATCGCACTGTTTACTTCGTCTAAATTCTGATTTCGTTTTAACTTAAACAATAACAATTTCGAAAACCTGAAGACGCACAAATCATATTTTGGCGCACGAATTTGGTAAACGAATGCGTTTAGAATTTTCCTGCTATTTTTATAGCGTTACCCTAGCAGTAATCGTTCTTTTTTTTTTTTTCAAAAACAACAAAATGCACAATTTTTTAAGCGGCACACATTACAACTCAAGACGCTCTGCATAGAGAAATGTAATAAACGCTCTGGGTTCCACTCATATCTCTTTAGGAGCTCATTTCTGCTAGGCCACAATCAGGATAATGCTAGAATAATCATGATTATTATGTTAAGCAGAGGACTTCGAATGGCTGAAATAATTATAATAAATTCGAAGGATTGAATTAAATGTCCTGTCCGAGGGGGTCCTAGGCTACTAAGGGAATACGGTCTCGTTTGGTGGTCGAAGGGCTACGTAGCTACCTCTCAACATTTGACACGTTGCAGAGAGATTTAAGTGCTGAAACTGTTGCACTGCTATAATTGTTACAATGTTTTATTTTAAAACTGACCCGTAGTAATTATTACATCCTGCCTGTTGGTAAGCAGTCCATAAAAATAGGAGCGCACTATATCGTGAGAAAAGCACGTTAGCAAGCGCACCCTTTGATGACGGCCTACTACGAAGAAGTGGGGAAACCATGCGCCGGCGAGATCCAAACAGAATTCCAAAGCCGAATGAAAATAACTCTTACAAACGGAGGAACTCTTACAAAGGAACGACTTACGATTTTTTCTAGTTTGAGTGCTAATTGACTGCACAGTATGAGGGTGGTTCCTAAGACCAGGATCAGTTCAGGAGAGGGCGGGATCAGGTCTATAAGTTCTTCAAATCATTTGCCGTAGTAATTCCGTTAAAAGACACTGTGAGAAGCAATGTTCAAGAGGTCCACAAGAGAGGCTGTAATAAAATTTAGAGGCGTGCCCCCTACACCAAAGGAAGATCTTCCACCGGGCGGACGGACGTGTCCGGGTTCCGGAGCCACGGCCCAACCGATGATGGTTGGTTGTTGTATATAATTATAAAGCCTGAGGAATTTCGTTTGCGCGATTTAAGATTCCTTCATCTGTAAATTTCATTCATCGCTTGTACGGTGTCGGTCGCCACAGGCTGTTGACAAAAAATATTATTGATATTATGTAGGTACTTATATTTACCAATCTCGGACCAAATAGTGATCCGGACTTGGATTTTTAAAGAAATATGTGGGGCTGGTTTTGTGGGTTTGTTCGATTGTTCCTAGTTAAGACAATAATAATTAATTCTATGGTTATGTGACACCAACCGGAGATTATCTATAGGTTGGTGTGTTGCTGGCAGAGCAGTGATAGTTCAATGCCGAGTCCTATAGCCTATAAATTTAGAGTGACTCAGTTTCCAACCCTGGTGGCGCACCTATGACTTTTCGAAGTTATAAGCTTATTTATCGCTTGCTCCGTGACTTGGAAAGAACGTTAAGCCTGTCATGAACATCTATGTCAGTCTTTATTAGGAAGTCAGTGCCTTCTAACATCTTGACAATTGATTTGACCATAAAATGATGTTTCCCTCTTGGTAACGGAGGTCAGACGGCAGTCGCTCCATGTAATAAATTAAATTCAGCCAAATCTGGATAGACCAGTGAGTATACCCTAGGCTTTATACCACGCTTTAACGACTCTCAAACTGAAAATGTGTTTGTAGACTCGTTGTTAGATTGCAAAGATTGTGTGTTAATTGGTCATAAACATGTCATATAAAGTATGAGTTCGCAAAGGTCATCTTTGGATGGGAAATCGTTTGTGTGGCATTTAATATTTATCGTGTTCCGTTCCGTTCGAAATTATCCGTTCGGTATGATGTAGGGTTTGGTTATCCAATGTTAACTAGCTTGTTTATGTAAAATAAACCCACAAAAAGTATAAAAGTATGTTTATTCAGTACCTGGTACCTATAGTAAACTCCAGCTTTGACTCGCTGGCTGCCCACAGCCAAGAGACTATGGAATCCCTAAAAAATGATGACAATAACATTTGAAGACATGGAGTAAAAGGCAACAGCCTCACAAAAGACCCGACTGAAGGGTCAAAGTGCGCCACAGGCAACATGTGGCTCCCGTGATAAGATAAGAAGATACCTATAGTCAAAGTTCTGCTTAGTTTGGGGCTAAATAGTGACGTATATTTGGGCGCCTTGAATATTTCTGAAACACACCTGCTTTCGCTAATCCGCAATGGATCCGTTAGGTGGAAGAAGATATGTCTGAATCCTTCTCACAAGAGTGAAGAGGCCTGTTTTCAGTAATGGGACGATTCTGATGATGATGATGATGATTGTAAGTGTGAGTGATGATTATAAACATGTCTCCGAAGTTAAATCTATCTAAAATGTTGAAGTGACCGTTTAATATCTTGTAGGTCTATTATTGAAAGAACTTATAATTAAAATCCAAAGACTGAATTGGGTTTTTGTTGTGTGATTTGTCGCCTAGCAGTATGTAAACTGTGGATCGTAAATCAGACCACAGTTGATAGTTAAATGTCCGCGTCCCGATCGGGGCGCGCGCGCACGTCGACGCACAGCTTTCTGTTTTATAGCTCCACGACACGCCTCTGCGATTGTTCTAAACATTCCATTGTTATAATTTCGTCACTGTTTCTTTTTGAGTTTAGTTACTTAAATAAAGTTTAATTAAATATTTTTTAATCCTTAATGGAAGACTTGAATCTGGTAACGGTACAACGGTGTGTAAGTCCTGTTCAATAAAAAGCTCATTTTTAAAAAGTGCGTTCTAAATTGTCATTTTGGCGTTGGGGCTGAATATAATAATAATTGCGTCTGAGTATGCAGAAATAGAAGCTAAATGTATGAATCTTACATACTGAAATATGTAAATTGGTAAAAACATTTAGGTCGTCTATAAATACGACTTAATTCCCTATCATTTTATTTGCTGTTGCGTCTCGTAAGCTTGTAAATAATTATTTAAAGCATCGTATTTTTTAAATCGCTTAAAATTGTTGAAGGCGGGCGTCGGCTGTTGAGTCACGCGGGCTCCGCAGACGGATCAGGAGCCGGAGCGCCTTTTCAGTGCTCCGTACGTCGTAAGTGCTGAAAGTCGTGTAAAAAGTTGTATCCGGCAAATAGGTAGCGCGCTCGGAATTCCGTTTATAAATACGCGAGTAGGAAAGAGCGAAGCCGTGTCGCGAGTTGGAGTGCTGAGGAGCGCGTTGGATCAGCGTAGGGTGCAGGGCGGAGCGACCGGCATGCGCGCGCGCAGCCGATGATATTTACAGGCGGGGGAGCGCGACGACGCGCCTCGTCCGCGCCCCGCGCGCGCCACCCCGCCCCGCGACGCCATGGCAACCTTGTGAGTTAAATCCACTAAAAACAACTCATATCAAATAAAGCAATCATTGATTTAAAAGTTTGTATCGAGGAATCTAGACAGCTGGATTCTTTTCTCGCGCATTCCTCCGTCTGAGAATGTTTGTTTACCCACTCATTCATGCTAATATGCCGCGTGCTACAGTTTATGATGCGTAGTAATCGTTTTCAATGCTATAATAATTAAATCATGATAGTAACGACTTGTTTTTTAAACAGATTCATAAATATATTCGCGCTTAGAATATTTCTTCATTTCATCTTTTCGTGTTATTCTTAATGTCTCTTAAAATTTTCAAATGCTTATACTTTGAAGTAATTTTAGTTTTTAATTCTGTCCGTTTTGTAAATGTAAGCGCTAAGTATAAATTTCTTAATTTCTGTCTATTCCTAATACTTTTCCTTAAGTTTTTTCTAGCGGTCTTTCGAGTAATTTCTAGGTTGGAAATTTGAACATCTTGGTTTTTTCACTAACAAAGTACTAAATTTTTCTAGGATATTATTTACAAAAATATAAGCGTTAAAGTGATATAAAATTGTCTACGGTGTGTCGACCAGTACTGTAACATTTTGCTGTAATATTATATTAGATACAATTTCAATTTAGAGATTTGACGGCCTTCAAATATTTGAGCATTATCCGAATTTCAGTGTTAGCTCTTTATTGCGCTGCCCTGAAACACGCTTCGACTGAGTTTTATCTGCCGCAGTTAACAACACAGTTCCATCAATCGTTTACCGGCGCCTTAGGTCCATCTATTTATACACTTGCATTTACTCGAGCACTTAACCTTGATTTACAAACGATTCTCATTATTTCACCTCAATGTATGCGATATTTTATATTTGATAAAATGTATTTTTGATTACAAAAAGTTTAGTGTGATTAAATAAGTCTGTGTCAGTTTTGTAAATGAGTACCTACACATTTATATTTTTTTTAATAAATTGAACTTGGTGCCGGCTTGGTTAGCAGTGAATCGGACCAGTTCCAGCATCAACGCAAGGACGCTATTTTACACCGATGTTGTACATCTTTATACGTTTTTGTCTTTATACAACATGCATGGTTGCGAAACCTCCAAAGAATTCTATCACCTCTTTCCCCTCGCCCCAGGGTATCGTAAAGACGGATAATGATATGGAATCTCATCTAGCTTGAATGTGGGCGAAGGGATATTAACCTTTTACCATTTGACGCGTTGGTAGTTTCACCTCGAAATCTCTATGCTTAAAGTGATGTTTGCTACAAATATAACTATCGATCCCTATTGAATAGTTCTGTGGTGTCAAGGAAAAAGAAGATGAGTCAAAAATAAGATTTTGCACCTATTGGTACAAGAAAGTCTAACTCTCCTAACTACTAACCTCCTTTTTGCCGTGACAAATATTAAAGTTTCATACCAATAGGTGCAAAAATCTTATTTTTATATTGTTGCCTTATCTCCTTTTTCGTTGACACCACAGAGTTTCAGCAAAGCTTCTGTCCAACTCAAACAGAATATTATAATTATGGGCGTAAGATTATGTATATATTATTATATAGAATCATCCGTATTATTATTTCTCACTCTTCTCCCTGCATCTGCTAATGTCGGGAATGTACTTGGTAATAGTTTTGTTTTCTAACATGAGACGCCGAAGTCCTTTGTGTTGCAGAGCCAGATGTTTTGCCGTTAATTAGGCGTGCTTAATGTGATACTGAATCCAGATTATACGAGTGCTTAAGCTACCGATGTTACTGCTTGTACTTAAATAGTTCAGACATGAGACTTAACATACTGTTGCCTTGGAGTGCCAGCCGTTATCAGGAAGTAGGATACTAGAAAGCATTCAACTTCCTGAAAACGATTGTCATAGATGTTTAAAGCAGCCGGGACCAACGGCTTAACGTGGTTTCCGAGGCACGTAACAAGCGATAATTAAGCACTTCTCTTTGAAAAGTCATTGGTGCGGCCAGGTCTTGAAACCAAGACCCTCTTAATTGCAATATATTATTCTCGCCACTAGACTATGGCTGCTCCATATACTTACCTAAAGTATATACACAAAAAAAATATTGATACACACAGCAGTACCTACTCATAAGTAAGTAGGTAGGTTTACCATTGTGGGCAGCGGGTAGTACTCTTAACACTAAGATAAAATAAGAAGGGATTCGCAGAAAATTAACTATAGCTCACACTTAAGTCACCATCAGACTACACTTATACCTTGAACACACTAGAACCTTGAGTAAGAACTTAAGTTCTGAGTTTGGTTTATTAAGACGGTCATCACTCAATTGGTACCTCGAACCTAAACGTATACTTAAGTGCTGTCTATTAATCACAACGACATCTCAAGTTTACTCTGATATTGGAACTGAGAACTAAATTATTACGGACAATTATCATCCTCTTAGAGTTGGACTGATCGAAACACGGCTGAATGTAGTTTTGGTCTGCTAATATCAGCTCCACTACCCCCCGCTTCGGTGCAATGGAAACACTTGCCCCTTTTCTTTCCTCTTCTCCGCTCCGCTCCATTCCACCCAGCTATTTCTCACTGTCATCATCCTAGCATTATCCCAATTGCCTTAGACCCAGCCAGATAGGGCTTAGCTCTTTCTCTCTATGAAACTCAGTAGGCAACTTCCTGGTTCGAATTGTCAATTTATTGATAGTTAATTAATAAGAAAGAATCACACTACGACTAATATGAGCGCAGCATCTATAAAAAACGTTGTATAAATAGTACATATATAAAGTCTATAATAAAAATTAATGTTTTACATGAAAAAGATGAATTATTATTTATTTACAATTTATAAATTTATTCAACCAAAGTATGTACCAATCATCAATCAAAAATCATTTATGTCATTAACTATTATATAGTACTTGAAATCGACAACATTTTATATAGAAACCAATCGAAATATGCTAACACTAAAACTTCACTTATGTATATGCAACAAAACAATTTAAAAACAAAAAATATTTAAGTATAAGTGCCAGTTCCGAGCCACCGCTCTGTAAGAAGAAGCTTACAGGCATGCTCTTTTAAATTTATCCATTGGTTTGGTACTTGAATTTTTTACAATCTTCATTCGTCTGTGACAACTGCTATACAAAGCAATATATTATATCATTAACAATATTCATGTTCTAAATCAGTTTAATCCCAAGCATTTTTATCTTCCATATAGTCTTTGATAGAATAAATAGTATGCGTTGCAGCTTGCGTTTTAATTTTAATTTAAATTTATTGAGGCGTAATTTGCTGTATGTTGCTTGAAAAATTGCTTTTTGAAAAAACTCTTGAGTATGTACTTCATAGTCCATCCGTCCGTTCCATCTAGATTTTATGTCTGGTACGCTCAACCGATGGCTACGACAGACTTTCATGTACATAGCTTTTTATTTAATGGTTCAGGTCTCATATTTTGTTTTGAAGGATACATACAAGATTTTCATGATTATCTATGTACTTTTGACATTTTATAAGGTGTTCATTAACCCTTTAACGGGCAGAACATGTTGAACATTTTCATCGCATTTCTAAGGCATATCTAAAAAAGTGGTAACTGGTGGTTGGAGCAAGTTTCGCGAAGTATGGTGGCTGACGGAGACATACCAATCCTAGCTCCTCTAGTTTCGCCAACGTCTGTTGTGCAGTGTGTGGTCTAGCGTTGCCCTGAAGCAGCAGTGGGCTATGGCAGTTGACCAATCTCTCTTTTTTAAGGGCTAGCTTTTCCGTCATGGTTTCCAGTTGTTGGCAATACAGATCTGCCTCAATCGTCTGACCAGATCTCAGGAAGCTGTAGTGGATGAAACCACCGCTGGTCCACCATACACTAACCAGTACCGTTTTTTGGGTCAACTTTCGCTTGGGGCAAGATTTGGCCGGGTCAACTGGGTTTAACTATTGTGATGAGCGTTTCCCACTATCATATAGGATCCATTTTTCACCACAAGTAGGTAATTCAAAATTCAAAATCCCTTTGTTATTGTGACGGTTGAGTACCGTGACGCCGCAGTCGATGCGTGTCAAATGCGTGTCGATGCCAAACCAAAGGATAAAATTTAAAAGAGCCTAGCCTGTTAGTTTCTTGCCAGTTCTTCTTACAGAGCGGTGGCTCGAAACTGGATCTTAGATTCACTTACACTTAATTATTTTTTAATTTTAAATTGTTTTGTTGCTTATAAGTGAATCTAAGCTTCGTGATTTCCATTGTTTATATTTCGATTGTTTTTAACCCCCGACGCAAAAAGAGGGGTGTTATAAGTTTTTTTATATTTAAATTGACGTTTACAAGTAGGTACTATGTATAAGTTAATGAAATAAATAATTTTTGATTTTGAACATCACAACAATCACACTCTTAAGCATTCAATACAGCCTACCTGCTTAGAAGTGGTCACCGCAGCTTGCAGTAACTATGATGCGCAAGTAGCGTTTTGCCGGCCTGAGGCAAAGCTGACCTGTTTACCATGAATGAAGGGTTACTGGGATTCCCTATGTCTACCTTTAACATTGTTAGCAATAAAGATTATGCAAGGCTATATAATGCAGCACCTCATGTTAGTAGCATACGTAACGTGCAGCACATCGCACTTACTTGTGATACCGCCGACCTGAAAATGACAAACCAATTCTCTGTTTTGGCCATTTGACATGTACACACTATATTTCAGTCGTAATCACCCGGATCCATGCCAGGGAATTTGTAAAAGGGACCTTGGTGTTACGACGCTTTCTATATGAATCTGCAACGTCTAGTATCGCCCTTTCGGCTATAATGTCGCTACATTAGTGGAAATCGACGTTATTGGCTATGAAATTTTTACCCATATCAACTGGTGCCGACCGTGACGCGAGAGTTGGCGACGCGCGCGCATCGTCCGATGTCGTCGACGTGGTTTTGGGTATGTCCAATTTCTCATTTTTCCGGGTTGATTCATTTACTCGCAGCAGCACTCTTAGTTCCACAAACATAATTTTCGGTATCCTTACAATCTTTTTTATTATATAGATTAATTTAAACTTTAAACTGACATGAGAAAGTGGTGCAGTTGAAAGCATACACGCGAAAAAGTAAATCACATGCGATATTCGGATACAGAAATCTATTGAGATTACTCGAGCGTAAACAAATGTTAAGAATGATTGATCTTTTCGTAATGCTTCTGTAGTAATTTTAGTTTCCAATATCGCAATAATCACATTGTAATGGCGAATGCATTAAAGTTGTCGCCTTTTAGTCACGGCGTGATGACGAATCGTTGGCAATCACTCCTGTCATCTATTATTGTTGACTTCTGAGAGACATATAGGCTAACAAACAGATTTATGTAGTTCTTACCTGCTCTTCTTTCTGAAATAAATCAATGATAAATTTATTATTATTAGTTCGCCTTTTAATCGTCGCATGTACCTAATAATCATTAACTCAATCTATCGCAATCTATATAATAGTCTAGCCATTAAGTTGTAATATCACCTTCAGATGCCAATCGTACCTTCATTCATGTTCACATTAATTTCGTTCAAAATTCTCAAGCTTATTTTGTTATAAATAACCGAAGGGGTAGGCAGAGGCATATTATATGCCCACCATCGACTATATTGTTGGTCCCATGTACCAGGTGACGAACCAATTGCCGCTAGCCGGGATCTGTTACGTTCACCAGAGCCTCGTCTGTTGATCAGCAGGTGCACCACTTGCAGGTGAGGTTGGCTCGGGCTCCTTAGATGTTGTTAGGAACCCTATATACACTGGAAGAACGTACTATAGATATGAAGGTTTGGGACCCAGACCTTGGAGAGCTCGTCAAATAAGAAAGGAGAGGGTTCGTTTGTCTGTCTGTTGTTTTTTTGTCATTTTAGACTAGGCAAGTCCTGGGGTTCTGAGTCGTTGATCGTAGAATAGTAAAAAACGGAAAAATCGCCTATGCTTATATTCGTATTGCAATTGTCTATGAAATACTATTCTGTAAAGAAAGTACCGGGAAAAAATCAATAATACACATTTTTTTTGTTATGAAGCACGTGTTTTTAATAAAGTCGATATACCGTAAGCCTTCTGTAACATTTTCAGTGTCTCCGAATACGAAATTCCATTGGCGATGCAAAATTTAAGACCAACTCTTTGTTCGATGTTTTTGATCATTATGAAATCCGCAACACACACTAGATATTATAAAACTAAAAACAGCACTGTTTTAAATATAAATCACAGATGCAACTCGCGGAGTTTGAGTTGTATCTGTAAATTAATATTTAAAACAGTGCTGTTTTTAGTTTTATACTATCTAGTGCGGAAAAACAATTGTTCCAATCTAACAAAAACAAAAAAAACTAAATTTAATTTGGGACCATATACAAAACATTCATTCCCGATACTTTGTTGACTGAATGTATTCCCACTCAGCCGGACGGACCAGTTAGGTTATGTTGAATGAACTCCTGCTGCAGCTTACTAAACCACGGCGGAAGGCCTACTAAAATCAGACGTATCCCTCTACTGTCGAAGAGTAGCGAGACCATGATAAATAATCGCCGGGCGTTTAAAATAAATACAATCCAGGAGTAACAAAAGGGGCGGCTCTCTTCAGAGAGTACTACCTACCAGATTGCAATGGAATGGACGTTATTTTACTTGCTCGTAAACTGTACTTCATAACTGTAGATCAAATTTTGGAAAATAATTAGAGTCTTGTTCTGACGTTCGATTGGACTCAAAATTGGTGCATTGGTCTTTGGTGACAGGATCTCCTAAACTAAGTCCATCTAGTTCCTCCCTTATTGTTTTTGTCATGTTTGCCCCATTTTGGTGCTACACGATATCCAGGGTTTGAGCCATCATGGGATTGCGCGCCACGCCAGAACAACGCCGAGAAAACGCGTCGAGGTTCCACGGCAGAGACCCGTCTAGCGCGCATGCCACCTCATGGGAGTTGGTGCGATACTCCCTGACTACACGAGTAGCCATGACCCTCTGCGACTGCTGCAGGATCTGTCGATGCCCCCCCCCTCCGAGTTTGGGGAGCAGGCGAGATTGAGTTCCCGCCGTGCTCATCAACCTCGGTCCCACAAATAGCACAACCTTAGTTTAAGACTAGACAGCACTGCGTATTAAAGATTTTAAACAAATGATTATTTTTGTTAATTTGCAATAACAAAAGTGCTCAATTAACTTGGTACTAAATTTTTGTTGTGGTTGAAAGAGTATTATGTACTTACTAATGAGTGTATGTACGTATAAATTGCAGTGGTTACCAGGCGGGAGCTGCAGCGAGGGCGCAGAGGGCGCCGAGGGCGAGGTGCGCCTCTCGCGCGCCAAACGCATCACCCAGCGGCGAGGCGCCATCAAACACCACAAGTGAGTATTCTCTATGGATTCTCGGAATAAAGAGTAGCTAGCTTAGAGTACTTATGACTCTTGTTTTTCTCTTTATATAAATAGAGCCCTTAGGCAAGACATAGACTGGCAGGATTCTTTGAAGGTGTTGCTACCAAACGGTTAATGATGATATCCCAGTGGTGATACCAAAAGACTGCAATTCAGAAGGTCTCTCCATCAAAATCGCAAGAATAGGTGCGTGCGGTGCCTAAGTTATATGCGTAATTGTTGCGTGCTCCGTGCCTCGGAAAAGCACGTTAAGCCGTTGGTCCCGGTTGTTATGAACATCTCTAGCAGTCGTTATTAAGAAGTCAGAGCCTTTTAACGTTCTGATAGCTGGTTTAATCAAAGAATGATGTTTTACTCTGGGTTGCGTAGGTCACACAACAGTCGCTCTGTGTGATAACTAAAATTCAGTCAAACCTGGTTAGGCTAGTGAGCAGACCCTGGGCCCTAAATTAAGTCTTAGGCACAACCGGGATAATGCTAGAAAGATGTCAATAAGCAGATTAGGCAGGCAGTTGGAGGCGAAGAGCTGAAGGTCGCACTGTGTGACTTGTAGCAGTGGAAGAATATAGGCTGATAATGATGAGGCAGTTCAACATTTGATGGCAGCTTGTAGCCAGTTAGTTTCCACTCTTATTAACCCTCCTCCATCTTCAAATATTTTTATAATTAATTCCTAAATTCATTTGCGTTTTGTGCAGAAACCACTACTGCTGGCAACCTGTTGCAAGTCGCGGTCTGTTGATTCTTTGTGGATTTTCGAAATAAAGAGTACTTTGCTAGGCCGTAGATATGTCTATCGATTTTGATTATCATAAAGATATATATAGACATAGAATACTCTGTGATGCTATTCACGTGCTTGTATCCTCTCTGGTCTTCTCACTTTCCTTTGAAGAGGGTTGGTTTAAGCTTTCAAACAGCCGATTTATTTGTATTGTCCTTTCATATTTGTTTATGGAATATAATAAACTGAACCTCTAAAAAATACTTTTTTGATCATCAAAAATACTGATCTAGCATCTAATAGGGGATTAGGTGCTCCATCAGAATTTTTTGATGTACAAAAAGGTTAGGTTAGGTTGGTAATTTATTAATTTTGATGACACATTAAATATGAGCCTTTGTTTATCCGTGAGGGCGGCTTGCACAACAGTTCTAAATTTGATTTGAAATTTTATTGCATTCCAGTCATTTGTTTGTAAACTTGAGAGGGACAGAAAGTTTTTTTAAATATATTTATTTCTAATCAGGATTTGTGACCGTTGTGCAAAACACCCTAAATATAACATTACAGGTACAGTGGTGCGCTTGATTAATTGAAAAATAAATAAAACCCCATATTCGTTAGTAAAAACCAGTTCAGAATTACTATAATACAATGAAGTATTAATAACTGTTGCTAGTTTTTACTAAGAACTGATTGCATCATTTCCCCTTCAATTTATTTTCTAAGAACACTATCAATCAAAATGATGTGCTAAGTACACCGCATCCTCATAGCAGAAATTCTTGGCGTTTTGGCGGGATCTATTTATCATAAAGAAGCCGCCTACGTGATCTTTCTATCTTAAGTACTGTTTCCTTTATAATAATTTAATCAGTGGTGGTTATTTTAAAAAAAATACTAATATTAAAACAATAACTAATAATAGCTATCTTATATGTGGTAACTATCGAATATCGTGATAAACTCATAATACCTTCATACATTTAGAAATAAACTGCATCAAATTTTTTCAAATGCCTGAGGTTTGAAATATTTGAAAGAATAATATATTCATTTAAAATCTTCATGATATTGGGCTGATCGCTATCGAATGGTTGCGAGCCTCCTCTGAAAAACAAACCTTTAGCAGAGTAATTATAACAGCTGAAACAGTGGTTACGTCTTTGAAGTCGTTAATCTAAGCCGTAAGTTTACCAATGAGATATCGAAATTATGAAGGCGGCGACGTTGATGTTGTTTCAGCCTAGTTGCAGCTGACTGCTAACAGACAGCTGTAATGTCTTTCTGACTAAATTTCCTTTAACCATACGTACATTCAGTACACTGATCTATCATGACTTCTATTGTGTTTGATGGCAAGTGCAAGACAATATTTGTTGACGTACACTTGCCATCCTTATATCTACGACTCTACACACGACTGAACTAAAAAATATAGTTGACGCTGGCTTTTTCGTTGCAAGGAGGATAAGGTTACTCTGTTACTTCCTTTGTACCTTACGTGGAGCAGAAATCAGAGAGGCTTAGCCGTTAATCCTGGCCACCACCATCTTGGTCAGGGAGCCGGACATATCTTTGTGCTGTCTCCACGGTGCAAAGTATGCGTAAATGCATTATCGTTTAAAATTGGCTTTTACGTTGCAATTATTTAGCTCAATTAGTTGAGCTGCTCCAGGTCCTTTAATGTTGTAGTTTTAGGACATAATATTTATATTTATTTTTTGCATCGTTATAAATAGGTTAAAATTGAAATATATGGCCTATCATACCCATCATCCGTTAGGGCACCGCAAAATTGTAGAGAGCAACTAGGTACTTCTTTGCACTTTTTATTACACAGTTACTCACTTAAATACAATTATTTATTATGAGATTCTTATTTCAATGTTTACCTTCTCCAAGATCCTTACACAAATTAATTAAAATATTTTAAGCGTGAAAACATAAGGGACAAATTTGCTTCATGTAAGCGTTGGGAGAGGGTGGTAAGGGCCCTAGCCAAGTTCCACTCATCAACTGTAATTCGTATAGGATGGAATGAAACAAATGACATAAGCTGTCAACGGCATTGCAGTTGCCGAAAGCAACTTGGCTAAAGGCGCTGATATCCGAGGGTATACAAACCTAACGGAAAATATTTTTTAAATCTTGCCGGAACTCAGTATTTTATCATTTTACCACGCTCTTCAGCGACATGGAAAGCCTTGGCGAATTCCGGAGTACCTACACCGCATAGGGCTACCTCTACTTTCTACAACTTTAATAATAATAATAAAATAATAAAAAAATGGTTGCCTGTAAAGTCGTTTTTACGGGCGAAGATTTTACGTGACAACGTCTTTTTCTCGGTAGAATATTTATTGATATGAATATAATTAAATTGCACAATAGGAACAAGGAATTCTAGTGCTGCGCGCGCGGCAGACCGATCATAGTTGAGTGGGAGAGAGACGCAAGGCATTCGCCGGGCCTCTCTCTCGTTCGGTGACTCATCGTAACGTTACCGAGCGTTACACTTTTTCATAAGTGACTCCCAGCCGCAACCTAATTTAAGACGTTGTCACGTCAAAATGTTTATTTCGTTAACTTACAATTATACATTATTTTTAGGACGGAGGTATCCTTTTAAGTATGCATTATACCTGTGATAGGATACCCCCCTCTTCCATAGCAGAGGTTACACCGATAAATGATTTACGTACAAATTATTTTAACTAACACAAGAAATTATGTACTAAAGATATGTTTGTGTATGTGTACATGTGCGCTGTGTATGCGTGTGTGTGTGTGTGTGTGTGTTTGTTGTGTTTGAGTGTGTATGTGTGTGTTTGTGTGTATGTCTGTGTGTGTGTATGACTGCGTGTTTGTGAGTGCGATTTAACACTTCATAACGTGTAGACTACCACAAGCCCTACGATTTCCATCTTGGGATCGGCAATTTTACCACTTATTACACGTAGGTACACAAAGCTTCATGAATTTACTTTTATTATGGATTCAATTTCATCGTAGCTTTTTAGTTTTAGCCATGCTAGTAATGTCTTCTTACATTCAAAGTTGTTCATATGATATATGTTAGCGTCTTTATTGATAAGGTTATACAAATGAGCCGATTTTCTTGTAAATTGTCTTTGTGCAAAGCTACTTTTTATTTATTTTATTTATTTATTTAACAATTTATGTACACACAAAACATATAAAGGAAAAAAATAATTATATAACAATGTACAATGGAGCTGCTTATTCCAAAAGGAATCTCTTCCAGCAGTCCGCAATAAGGAAAAAACATTTAATAGTAGACGACATGTGTAAAAAACAATTGAAATAAAAGGAAACAAAATAAACAATATGTATAATAATTAAATTAACCTACCACGTATATCGTACTTAATGCTTTATATAATTTACTAATTAAAAACTCAATGACTTGATATTATTCATCAGTCATGTAAGAAATGACATCTTACAGCTCTCTTAAACAGGCCCACATTTTTGCAAGTGCGAATATTAGGAGGCAACGCATTCCACAGTCTAACTGCATGAACAGAAAAGGAATAGGAGAAGAAGTCGGAACTGTGCGAGGGGAATTTAAGAAGAAAGAAGACATTTGACCGACACAGAGCGTCGGGAGGACGAATATAGGAGAATCGTTCCCGAAGGTAGGAAGGGTAAGATGGGTTAAATAAGGAATTAAACAACAAACACAGGATACGGGAATCCCTACGACGACGTATAGGAAGCCAATTAAGCGTCTTGCGAAAGGAAGACACGTGATTGTACTTTCTTAAGCCAAACACGAAACGAATACACGCATTTTGCAAACGCTCAAGTCTACTAAGAAGCTCCTCGGTAGCATCCAGAAAGCACGCATCAGCATAATCTATGATAGGAAAAACAAGTGTCTGTACAAGCAAAATCTTAGTAGCCTGGGGTAAGTATCCTTGCAAACATTTGAGAGAATGTAAAGTGAAATACACTTTACGGCTTATTTCATTAACTTGAGTTCTCCAGGACAGGGTGGTATCTAAGTAGATGCCCAAGTTTTTGACCTCACTAGAGTACGGTATTAAAGTGCCGTTCAAAGACACAGAGGGCAGTTGCTGCAAGGATGTAGAGGATGTGAAGTGCCTGCTACCAATTATGATAGCCTGAGATTTGCTAACGTTTAAAGCAAGGCCATGCGCCACAGCCCACCCACTTATACGACATAGGTCTTCATTTAGTTCAGCTAAAGCTGAGGCAGCATTATCCACAGAAAAATTACTATATATTTGAAGGTCGTCTGCATATAGATGAAAGCGGGAAGAGGAAATAACATTTGTGATAGAATTTATAAAAATAGAAAAAAGAAGAGGAGATAGCACTCCACCCTGCGGCACACCCGATGACACCTGACACCAATCCGAAATAGAATCATCTTGACGAACACATTGCATGCGGCCTCGCAAATAAGAATCAAACCACATGACAGACTGATCAGAAATATTGATAGATTTTAAAACAGCTAAGAGAATATCAACATCCACAGAATTAAAAGCACTGCTAAAATCTAACAGCACTAAGACAGTAAGTAACTTATTGTCCATAGCCCAACGTATATCATCGGTGACATTGACTAGGGCAGTAACCGTACTGTGACCCGCACGAAATCCTGACTGGTAAGAGCTAATAAGACCATGTCTCAAAACATATGATGACAACTGCTGGTGGACTAAGTGCTCTAAGACCTTGGATAGGAAAGGTAAGATGGAAATAGGGCGATATTCGCTTGGAGTGGAAGAAGAAGAAGTTTTAGGCAAAGGAATAATATGAGCCATTTTCCAAATTGCAGGAACAGAGGAATTCAAGAGAGAGTAATTCAAAATATGACAGAGAATAGAAAGGATTCGCGGAAGGATCATGATAATCATTTTCGAGCACAGCCCATCCTCACCAACTGCCTCAGATGAAATGGACAGCACGGATTTACGGACCTCAGTCGCCGCCACACCCCTGAACTGGAACTGCGGACAAATAGGTTTCGGGCAATTGGACAAGCTCGTTAGTGTGGCACCCTTTACGGAGGAATTTAACGCAACCGGAGATTGAGAGAAGTAATCGTTTAAAGAATTAACGTCGCATCCCAGCGATAGCTGCTTTACAGGCTTACCGATACCCACAGATTTCAAAAACCTCCACACATCTGCCGTACCCCGATTGTTAAGGGAATCGTGGAAATGCTGCCTCTTCGCATCCCTGCACAAGCGACCTACTCGATTACGCAACCTTTTGTAATTTACGAAATTAAATTCAGTGGGAAAACGTTTTAGCCTTCTTTTTGCCTTGTCCCGAATTACCATCTGATCTTTAATGTAAGTTGATAGCCAAGGGGCAGGATTATGTTTAATTTTAATCCGTCTAAGCGGAGCATGTTTTTCAAAGACATTAAGGATGCATGTGTTAAAAAAGTGTACCTTCTCCACAATATTTTCGCTACTCAAAGCTATGTCCCACTTTAGGCAAGCCGCGTCCTGTTGCAGAGCCTCTAAGTTAATGTCTTTATAATTCCGACGAAGGAGATAACAAGGCTTATATTTAGGCGGACGTATACGATATGAAATAAAAATAAGGTCGTGATATGAAAAACAAGCGGTTAGCTGTCCATGCGAAACCACCTTACTTGGTGAGGAAACTAATATTAAATCTAGCAGTGAGGGAACACAGTTTGGAAAATGGTGGGTCGCAGAGAGAGGTAATAAGTTCAAGTTATAGGAAGTAATCAAGGACAAAAGTTTATGGGATCGGAAATTGTTTTTAAGGATGCAGGTATTGAAATCACCCATTATGATCACATTATCATATAATGGGCGAAAAATGCTTAAAACCCTTTCCAAGTCATCGAAATAGTCGATGCTTAGATTTGGACAATAAAATGCAGCTAGTAATATTTTTGTATGGCGCAATGTAACTTCAACAAACAAATACTCAGCAGATCGAGAATACAGTGAAGGGGAAGAGCAGACGACCACAAAAGGGATATCAGCGCGCAAGTAAATAGCAACTCCACCACCACCCTTTCCAGTACGATCATTGCGTATGATAACAAAGCCGGGCAAAGCAAATTGACTAGAAGGTAAGGTAGGCTTAAGGAAAGATTCGGAAACAAGCAGAGCATCCAAATTATCACTACTAAATGACGCCAACAACTCAGAATAATGCGCAGGTATGCTCTGCGCATTAATGTGCGCCAGTTTCAAGCAGTTACGAGACCCGAGGAAAAGAGAGGATATCTGATCATGCAGGATTGACCCGTCCTCAGAGTCTCCATTCGCACTCACATAGCTACCCGAAGAAGAAGAGCATGAGAAATAACTGTCATTTAGATCCATCAGCCAAAAATATTAGGTCGGGGAAAAAGTCTTTTCGCATAACGTAGGTATAAACTTATTATAAATTTTTTTTGACTGTACTATTTGTGTCTGGCTGGTTTTGGTAACATTAAAAAGGTTCCATTATAAAGAAAAGAAAAAAATAAAAAAAAGTTGTTTCCCGCTATTTTTCATTTGTTTTTCTCTCCGTTAAAATGAGTGAATCTAATGAAGAAATTCGATACATTTTAAAATTTTATTATAAAAAAGGCAAAAATGCAACTCAAGCAGTGAAAAAAATTTGTGATGTTTATGGACCTGATGCAGTGTCAGTAAGAGTAGCACAAATTTGGTTCAAACGTTTTCAGTCCGGAAATTTTGATGTTAAAGATGCACCTCGCTCTGGTCGCCCTGTTACGAATAAAATGGACGCCATTTTTGAAAGAGTGGAGCAAGATCGGCGTATTAGTAGTTACGATGTAGCTGAAGAACTGGGAATTGACCACAAAACAGTTTTGACCCATTTGAAGAAAGCTGGTTATACAAAAAAGCTCGATATTTGGGTGCCACACGAGCTCACTCAAAGAAACTTAATGAACCGTGTACTCATTTGCGATTCATTATTGAGACGTAATGAAACCGAGCCGTTTTTGAAGAGATTGATAACTGGCGATGAAAAGTGGATCACGTACGACAAGAACGTGCGAAAAAGGTCGTGGTCGAAAGTTGGCCAGGCTTCACAGACTGTGGCCAAACCTGGCCTAACACGAAATAAGGTAATGCTGTGTGTATGGTGGGATTGGAAGGGCATTGTTTATTATGAGCTTTTATCGCCCGGCAAAACCATCGATTCTGATCTTTACTGCCAGCAACTGATGAGATTAAAGGAAGCAGTCGAGAGAAAACGGCCGGAATTGATCAACAGGAAGGGTGTGGTCTTTCATCACGATAACGCTAGACCACACACATCTTTAGCCACTCAGCAAAAATTAAGAGAGTTCGACTGGGAGGTCCTAGTGCATCCACCATATAGCCCTGACCTTGCGCCTTCAGATTTTCACCTGTTTCGGTCTCTGCAGAATTCTTTAGGTTCTGTAAGGTTGACCTCAAGAGAGGACTGCCAAAACTATTTGTCCCGTTTTTTTGATCAGAAGTCCCAAAGTTTCTACAGTAACGGGATAATGTCTCTGCCCACAAAATGGCAGAAAGTTATTCAACAAAACGGTACATATATATTGTAAATAAATGTAAATAAACTTTGAAAAAAATGTCTTGACTTTTCATACAAAAATACGAAAAGACTTTTTCCCCAACCTATTACAACACCAAGCTTAGAATCAACAGCTAAAATAAAAAGTATATGTAATGGTTAAACTTGAGCTTATTAAAAAAAAAAAAAAACTTTTTACTGCAATTACAGGTGCCACAGCATATTTCCGCCTTCTATTGAGTACAACAGGGTTATACTTCAGACTCTTATGCAACTTTAGCACAGTGTATAGGATGAAAAGTTTTCGGACAGAAAGCAGCTCACTAATCGAATAAAGGTCACATGTAGGGAATCTATATGGTTTAAAATACATGACCTTTATCAGGGATCTTTGCGCTCGTTCCAGCTCTAGACTCTTGACTTTGGTAGCCCCACCCCAGACTGGTATGCAATATGTTAGAACTGACTGCGCTAGCGAGACGTAAATTTGGTTAAGAAGGCGCTTTGATGCGATATGCCTCAAGGTCTTGAAGGTCCATATTAGCTTTCTGGTCCTAGCCATCATCATTTCTATATGGTTATGCCACGTTAAACGTTGATCCACTATAACCCCTAGATACTTAGTGTTCGATTCTTTTGTTATGGTTTTGCAAGAGCAGATACTAAGACTCCTTTTATCACAAGTACATATTTTTATTTGAAAATCTGTGTTAGGTTGGGTCGTGATATTTTTAGTAAACGTTATATAATTGGTTTTCGATACGTTTAACGTAAGCAAACTGTTGTTTAGCCAGGTTGCGATCTTAGTAAAACCCTGCTCTGTGGTTTCTTTAACTGCGGCCCATGTATCACCTGTGAAGACCACGGCAGTGTCGTCAGCATAGGAGAATATGTGTCCCTGGATATCCTTCATGTCACAAAGGTTATTTATATAAATTAAAAACAGCGTTGGCCCAAGAACACTGCCTTGTGGCACGCCATAGCCGATAGGCAGCTCATCACTACAGTATTTGCCGATTCTAGTGCGTTGTTTACGTTCTTTGAGGTAATCTGTTAGTAGTGCAAGGGGTACGCCTCTTATTCCAGCTTTCTCTAGCCTGTCAACAAGGATTGTGGCAGATATGGAATCGAAGGCCTTTTTTATGTCTAAAAACACAGTAAGGCACTTCTTATTAGCATCGACTTGCTTAGTAATAAGTGACGTAAGTGATGTTACCGCGCCTTCTGTTGATATTTTACGCCTAAAGCCATATTGTGAGTTAGAGAGTAAACTAAATCTTTCAAGGTAATTTAATATTCGATTATTTATTAATTTTTGTAATACTTTTGATAATGCAGGTAAGACAGAAATAGGTCTATAGTTAGAAGGTTCTTCTCTACCACCACCCTTGTAGACAGGCGTGACTACAGCTTGTTTGAGTGCTGTAGGGAATTTCCCTTGCTTAAAACCCAAATTGGCTAAATGAGAAATGATAGGGCCTACTATTTCAGCAGCTAGTTTAAAAAAAATTGTGGGTATGTCATCCCACCCAGGGGCGCTATCTGTCCTAAGCTGTTTCAAGATGGACTGTACTTCATGGTTGTCTGTTTCAAGAAGAGTAAAGGATGACAATTGTGTACTGGGAGTGGAAATCTGACTTCGTTGAGGAGGGGTTTTTAAAATAATGTCTTCAGCCAAAGATTTCCCAATGTTAGCGAAATAATTATTAACAGTGTTTATTGACGTTTTAGGAGAGTCTTTAATATCTAAGAGTTCTAAACTTTGAGATTTGTTTTTATTTCTGTGTGTTATATTATTTATAGTTTGCCACAGCTTTTTAGGGTTTTTAATTGCATTGCTTAACTGCTCCCGATCATATTTACGTTTCAATTTTTTAATTAGGTTGTTGCAATGATTTCGGTATCTTCTATATGTGATTTTTAATATTTCATTTTCAGGGTCAGATCGTAATTTCTTTTGCATATTATTTCGGTTTTTAATGCACCGTAAGATACCTGGAGTAATCCAAGGCTTTATTATACGTTGACTTCTTGGGACAACTGATATTACCGTATTCTGTGACAAACAATTACTTAAGCATTTTAAGAATAAGTCTGTCAAAACGTTAGGATCATCATATTGTAGAAATTCAGAACATGTTTCTCTATTAATACTATTTAAGGCATTATCAAAATTAGTTACACTCCTAGATTTTATTATTTTATGTTCATTTCTCACCCTGGATAACTTCAGGAAAATCATATAGTGATCTGTGATAGTGGTGTTTATAACAGTTATAAAAGCTTTGTTATCTTTGATTTTCAAAATAAAATGATCCAGGCAGTTTTGGTCTCGAGTAGGTGACGTATGGCCGGGCAGCAGACCATGCAACGCTAGCATATTTAAATAACTAAGCTTATTGAAGCGTTCACCACTTAGTTCATTTAATTTTGTTCTAATATTAATATTTAAGTCACCAGTTATTATAATATTACAAGAGTTTTTAATAGTTTCCAAATGAGAGTTAAGTGAATTTATGAATAATGTAGCGTTAATGTTAGAAGGTGAGCGGTATATACCCAATATAACCAAATTGTGCATACAAATTTGTAAACATGATGCCTGGCTTAGTTTTATTTCTTTAACAGATACTTTATGGCAATTTCTGACGTAGGCAACAACCTCATCGCAATGGTTAATATGGTTTGTAGATTGAAAAAACGTATAATTTGGGATTACGGGAACAGGCTTGTTTGAGTTTAATCTACACTCGCTTAGCACTATCAAATCGATATCAGAGTAAAGGCTACTTAACGTAATTTGCAGGTCGAGAATGTTGCTATATATGCTTCTTATATTCTGCGATATAATTGTTAAGTCGGTGTTCCTAATGTTGGCAAATTTGGGGAAATTTTCTATAGAACATTCTTGGGATTTTGCTATTTCAATTTTGTCTAATTCGTGCATGAATGTAAGATTGCTATCCATTTGATGTTTTTATGAATTTAGGGATGCTATTCTCAAAAATGTGATATATTTTGAAGTTATTATGATTATGTATTATAATGATATGACATATAATGAACAAAAGATCTGTGGGTTTGATTGTTATAAACTTAGTATTACATATAGTGCTAGCATATATGTATACACATTTAATATTTTGGAGATTATTCAAAATGTCACATGTATATTTTATAACTGAGTGAGTGTAATATAAGTAGTATGAGAAGTATATTATTGTCTTAAGTAAAATAATGTTTGGTATAATATTGAACTTGTATGTGCTAACAAATAGATAATATGCTATATATTGGGACAGATTATTTTGCATCATAGGTTTACTTGCATTTATAGCGTATAACTTGTAATTATCTGTATGTAGATTATTATCTGAAATGTAATTGTAAGTGTATCTTATAAGATAAATTAATTTCCAAATATGCATGATTTGAGGTATGTGTTTATTTGTAGCCGTGAATGTATGTAAAAATGTATGTAAAAAGTATAGTAAAAATGGATATATAACATAGTGCATTATAGTATTTATAGTGTATATCATAAGTAATGTACTAATTGTAAAAATATTGTAATCAAGATATTTGTAAACGTGCAGTATGAATGATGAGACTGTATAACAAGTAAGCTGAATAGTAAGTAATGTAAACAGGGTCAAAAATTTATCTGTTTGGTACATTTTGCATTTTGTATCAACTGAGGTAAGAGGATTATAAGTAGGTTGTATTGTCTTAACTTTCCTATTATTAATAACCGACTTTATAGCTAAAAGATATGGCAAATACTTAACACATTTTAGTCATGGTTTTGTTTCTTGAAAGAGTTGTTGTATCTGCGACTCATTTCTCATAACAATATTTGGAGAATTTTCGTCTCTTCTTACGTAGATCCGGCCAAAAGATGTCCAGCAGAATTTATACGACTTGGATCGTGAGAGGTCTCTGGCAAGGAAGAATAATCGAGAACCCTTAGGGGTCAATTGCTCAGAGATAAAGATAGGAGTATCTTCTTTTGTCGTGAATCCCAGGTGCTTGGCCTGAAGTTTGTATTTGTTTCTTATGTTAAAAGATTTTGACATTTTAAGTACTTTACTTTTTAAGATAGTGGAGCCAAGATCAACTATGATAGGAGGAGTTTTAACAGCTTCATTATTTCTGGTTTTTGTTCGTACTCTAAAAATATCTTTAATATCAGATTTAGCAATAGGGCAATCAATGTTTTTGGACAAATACTGTATCATGTTCAGTAAAGTTTCTTGGGTTTCTCCATTTGTAACCGGTACATTTTTTATTTCAATGTGAGTTTTTCGTTGGTCTCTCTGCATGTCTTCAACTTTTTCCTCTAGCAATGTAATGTATTCCCTATCTTTTTTGGCCTGAATTTCCATTTGTTCAATTTTCTTTCGAAATTCCTCATTTTGTTTAGTTATTATACCTATAGAGCTCTCTATATTATGATTTGACTGTTGTATCTCTTTGATATTAGAGTTTATCACTTGAAGTTCAGAATTTTGTGCAGTAACAAGTTTGGATATCATAGATTTCATCTCTTCTTTAAAATCGTTAAGTTCTGAGGTTATGTCATCTTCTCTGCCCCTTTTAAATCTTTGGGTACCATATCCAGAAGGTATACTATCAGTGAGCTCGTTTAAGTGCGAGTCCGACAGAGATTTTTCCACGTTAGGGTTTAATTGTAGAGAACAAGTTGCTGCAGTTGCTTTCTTTGCCGGAGGACTTCGTTTAAGCGGCATGATGCACTTATTCTTTATATACTTCAGTAATAAAATTAATTTTGAAAGTACTCACTTTTATTCTTCAGTGTTAAAATTTCCCTCAATTTGTCAATATTATTTTGCTATGGCAATATTATGTGTTGTCAGTTATACATTAAGTTGACAGCTTGATGAAAGTGACAGCAGTCACTTGTCACTTTGACCGTTGACAGGATTTTGTCACGCAACTCACTGAGTATCTCCGTTTCAACAGATGCTCTCTCTGTCACACTATTAACTAGCACTGCTTGTCACATATGCGCGCCTGGTACTTCGCTTGAATATAATGTTTATTTTTAAATATTTTCGATAATAGCCACGTACGTGCACACGTCCAAACACTTTTAAGTCCGGGGGGGAAGAGGCTTTCCCTTTAGAGTTAGTCTTTCGAATTTACAATTTAAAGACACCTAAATAGTTGAAATTTTTAAGCATCTGTTTTATTTTATTTATTATAAAGAAAAAAGATGTGATAGTTGGCATTAAATAGGCTTCGAAACTACTGAACCGAATTAAAAATATTTTGAATAGAAAACTACAGTGCTAATGAGTAACATAGGCTAATATTATTAATCGATTTAAATTAGGAATTCCTACGAAAATTTCAGTTATTTATATAACTCCTCGTAGCTTCGTGGTGCTCGGGAACGATCACCGAAGTAAAGCGGACTTCACAGAGGTCAATCCTTGGATCCCCCTTGCCTTGGACAGGCGCCCACCTGACTTCCACCTTGGCGTGATGGGGGGGCTGAGTACCTCTCGGAGGCCGAAAAAAGGTAACACCCAGAGATTAGCGACTCTGGGTGCTCTTAGTACTGACTACCGGGGGCGAAACTAAGAGGGACCTGTGGAGGCAGGAGGAGGTGTGGCGCAGCGAGCGGGCCAGGAAGGTCTTAGGCAGCGGGGGCAGGGGGCTCCTGTTGTCTAACCATGGACCCTCCGGGAAGTCAGCCACACACGCTATGGTCGCACAGAAAGGTAGGAGGGGCGCGTCAAATGCGCCTCTCTGAGGAGGTCCTCCCGGTTTTGGTACGGGCGACGTTGGCCGCAGGCGGGGTGTCAGACGCTACAACCCAACAAGCGGCGGGCGGCGTCGGAAGATTTTTAGTGGGTATTACTGCTGGCAGTCGTGTCTGCCGGTGGGGAGTCCCATACTCCTTTTCGGTCCCCTTTGGCCGGAGGCAGTGCGTAAACGCATTTTGTTACCGACGTAAAACAAAAAGAAAGTGAAAGGTCAATCCTTGGATAGGTGACCGTTTGCATGGCATCGTCGTCGGGTCGGGTTCTTCCGTGTTATGAAAGGCACGTTAAGCAGTCGTGGTCGTCTACATTGGTCCCGATTAGCACTATATGTGGAAGTCGTTAAAAATCTAACTTCTCTCACCTGCCTCCGCCGCCAATCCGCAACGGGTCCGCGTGGTGAAGTATGACCCAATTTCCTACCACCTTGGTTTGGTAAAGGAGGACCGGTGTCAGTAGTAGGTAGTTGATGGGCTGAGATGTTGATGATGAGATGACGCTGGTGAAGTCGTGGTCAAAAGCTAATCGAGTGTAATTATTGTCTTTCTTTTCCAGAGTCCACTCGGTAAATGGACATCGGTTCGTGGCCAAGTTCTTCCGCCAGCCAACCTTCTGCGCGTTTTGCAAGGAGTTCCTGTGGGGCTTCGGAAAGCAGGGTTACCGGTGCACGGACTGCCAGACCGCCGTGCACAAACGGTGCCACAACAAGCTGCTGGGGAAATGTCCAGGATCTTCAGCTTACTCCGATTCTACTGTGGTAAGATTTAAAATGGTACATTTGGAAAAGTATAGCAAGAAGGTATAAATAAGAAATACTAACTTACAGCTTTCTAAGTTTAATCGTAGGTAGACGTTAATTCATATGTGATTGTCGTTAAGGGAAGTTGAAGGTAATAGGGGGCATGTCAAAAATTAAACGATAGACAGACCCCTATACATAGCACATACTTTTTTTTTGGATTTACGTCGGTAACAAAATGCATTTACGCACTGTCTCCCGGCCAAAGGGGGAGACCGAAGGGGGGGTTTGAGTCTTTGCGGCAGACGCGACCGCCGCATTCCTACCCACTATAAATCTTCCGACGACGCCCGCCACTGTTGAAAAGGGGCGGGAGGCCAGTACCAGGGGATTTGTAGTTTCTGGCACCCGCCCGCGGCCAACTTACTCCGGATCGGAACCGGGGTGACCTCCTCAATGAGGCGCAATTTGTAGCGCCCCCTCTACCTCCTTGTGCGGCCATGGCGTGACTGGCCGACTTCTGGGGGGGTCTATACCTAGACGGAAGGGGAACCTGCCCCCGCCGACTAAGACCGCCCGGGCGCGGCCGGACAGGCCCTCCTGGCCCGCCTGTTGCGCCAACGGTGTAGCCGGAGAGAGCGGATCCCGCTCCCTCTCCCGCTCCCTCTCCCGCTCCCTCTCCCGCTCCCTCTCCCGCTCCCTCTCCCGCTCCCTCTCCCGCTCCCTCTTCCGCTCCGCGGCCTCCTTCTGCGACATCACCAATTCGCAAAAGGAGGCCATCGCCTCCCACGCCGTATACACTCCATCCTCCTCGAAACACTCACTATGTCAGCGTGCTGTATTCCTTGTGAGGGTAATTTAACAACTATAACAATACAATTTGTTCTGCGAAAATATCTCAGACGTGATTGACTCCCTTAAAGACAATAGATGAGCATTGAAGATTTCATTAAATCTTGCGCTGGAGATATTTTATTTTTACATTATTTGGGCTGCAAGCACAGAACAGAGGTAAACTTTGAACAGCCCCAACAGCTGGAACCATGCTGGAGCAAGGAGGTAGAATCTCTCCTTAGGTTAATTGGTTGAATAAATATTCTGTACCTTGATAAACGCATCACTTAAACGACCGAACGAATTTGTGTTCTTTTTGTTTTACATACGAACATAATATTGTTGGTTCGCTATGATTCTTACTTCATAGTAATTTTTTTTATGACTAGGTTAACGCCAAATAATAGCGCAAACTCAAATATTGTGTTAATGTTCAAAAAGTTTAGGTCATATGAAATTTACAATTTATAATGAAAAATTAAATACCCTTTTTATTTAACAGTTCAATTTCTTAAACTAAGAAGAAAATAATTTATTTGTTTCAGTATCTTCGCGAGAGGTTTAAGGTGGATGTGCCACATAGGTTTCGACCTCACCAGTTCATGTCGCCCACTTTCTGTGACCACTGCGGCGCGCTGCTCTATGGTTTCTTCAAGCAGGAGCTCAAATGTGAAGGTATCCGTCCATAGGTTAGCGACTGTAGCTGAGCTAGTGCATAGTTGAATGATAGCATTCATACAGATTTATTTCATTTGGCTTATTCTTTTTTGATCAGGATTGCTTTTAAATCATCATCATCACATCTCAGCTTATTAATGTTCCGCTTCTGGAAAAAGGCCTCTAATGAACCATGGTGAGAGTGAATTGATTAAATACAAATGTGAAAATTTTAAGTAATCTTTTTACAAGATAAATTATAATTTTACTAATCATTTTCCTCAAAACCTTTCTAACACATACAGCCCTTGGTTTATATAACTCCGACAGAGATAACAGCAAGGGCCCCTCTTTAAAAAATGCGTCTAACGGTTTCCAATGGGTCGGCAACGCGCTAAAGTGGTGTTGTCGATTGGGTGGGTTTAGTCGCATGCCCCATGTAAAATGGTGTCCTAGTCCTTGTGGTATAAATACCCTTTTTTTATTAAGTACTTGCTCTTGATCCGATCTTGATTTCTTGACCTACTGGTGTCTTTAAATTATTTTATATGTTATTCACTAACTGTCACGGTTGTCTCTAATTTAACAGTTATATCGAAACCATTGCATGTGCATGTGCTTTTCAATTGACGGTTTGTTGGTTTCTCTACAACTGATAAATTGAAGGCTTTAACTTTAAGAGGCATCTGGAGGTCAATATATAAGTCAATAGATAATTATTATGGATAATGTACTTGGCAGAAGTAACGAATGTTGAATAAATATTGTAGATTCTCTGTTGCTTAAGAAAGGCTTTCAATGATAACTGCGGGAAGAACCTAGCATTTACTTGCTTTTATTACAACAAACTCTTGCCCAAAGCAGGTAGTGCTCTAGAACAAATAAGCAATTTTTTTTAATGTTACTTAATAGTCATTATTTCCTAGCACTATTCCGGTTGCCCTACCTAGGCTTAAGCTTAGGACCTATGATCTGCTCACTGGTTGAACCAGATTTGGCAGAATTTCAGTTGATACTTGGAGCGACTGCCGCCTGACCTCCACAATCTAGAAGGAAACCTCATCCTATGGTTAAACCAGCTGTCAGGATATCCTAATAACGACTGCCATAGATGTTCATGTAGATTAACGTGATTGTGTAAGCTTTCTGAGACACGGATCAAGCAATAAATACGCACATAATTTCCAACAGGGTTTGAAACCGAGATAGCCTGCATTTAAAGGTTATTTGGGTATCGCTAATGGGCTATTGCGGCTCCAATCTATCCTAGAAGTATTCTTGCATTTTAAATTTCATTAAAACTATTTAAACAGATTGATTACCAAATTCTTATCAAAAATTTTCCACCTTGGTGTAACTAGTATACCAGGTTGTCCATTACAGTAAAGCCGCCATGTTTTAAATATTATACTTTCCAGTTCCCTACTAATTCATTTGAAAATAAATTCCCGCTTTTGGGTATTATTGTTACTTTTAGTGAACTTTTCTAATATTTGCCTTCCCTGTATTGTATTTTTGATTATGTATCTAGTATGATAAGAAAGTACCAAGAGAGACGTCGTCATCGAGGCAGTTATTAGCAAAACCGTCTCAACTCATCACGCGATCGCACTCCATGCTTTTACAGCAAACAGCGCTGCCCGGGAGTGAAAATCGAAATAATTTTATCGAGGATAGCCAATTTATGAGGCTGTTAAACAAACACTTTCGATAGCATTTGAGTTCAGTTCCCGGTTGCTAGAAATCACTAGATGTTTACCCGATTTTGATAAATGTTTTTGACAACAAATATTAGCGAAGCGAGTAGATACACGATGTACTTGCAATAATGAATGGATACGTCAAAGAAGGCCAATTAGAATATTTTAAGATTAAGATTCCAATATTTGAAGCAGTAGGTATTTGAAGTTGGTATGTACTTAGTTGAATAAGAATATGTCTACTACAGTGATTATTATTTTTAGTGCTATTAGTTTTTCAAAGTTACCCTATGGAATATGGAAACGTAAGTTCATATTCTGAAATCTTATATAATATTTTAATGTTTGGCGGAAGACTGCGATGCGAACGAAATAATAAATTTCAGTTGTGCTAAGGAGGGTGAACATTACTCATCACACCCACCCGGCACCCGACCAGCACAACATCTTCATTCGGTGTTGACACTATGTGAATGTATTCCACGAATTTTCTAGTGATAGTGTGGGGAGTAGCATATCCGCGACGGCTACGCATCGTTCTCTCGAGAATAATAATGCGAGGGCAATGCGCAGTCCACTCTGGACTGAATTGACAATGCACATTCATCACGAGGCAAGCATGCAAGAAGCAATTGGTTACCGAATGGTCAAGTCTGAGGCGATCCGGTGACGCTTCGAAATGTATAGAAGCTGTAGAAGTCTCTATGAAGAAAATATGACCCTTATAGTAAACACAATGTGGCAGATTATACAGAAGACCATAATAAGCCCCTGTGCCTGGCGGTTGTCGACTCTGAGAAGGCTTTTGATTCAAATGAGACCGGTTCTGCTCTGGCGTCTTTGCAACGGTGCCAAGTTTATATATATATCTAAGTGTTCTGATTGTTGTAGGAGGCCGCCGCTATGTCCGTCCAAGTACATATTAAGCAGTCTGAACCTATCCCATTCATCGTGGGATAAGACAAGGGGACGTCATTTTCCCCAAAGTATTCACCAACACTTTAGAAGGTATAGTCAAGTCTCTGGAAAGGTGGCGACATCAACATTAATGTCTAGTACATCTTACACTTTTGCGGATAATATCTTCATCAGGGCTGAAACTGTGCAAGACTTGGCATTAAGGTTGACTAACCTGACTGAACCCTCTGCACGCATTGGTTTCCAGATAAACATGGACATGACTAAAGTCATGTTTAACGAACAACGAAACCGATTGCTTTAAACGGTTGTCCTTGTTGAAGTTGTTCATGAACACGTCTTACAATACAACTAGGTAAGAACAACTTTGAGAAAGCAGTTCGCAAAAAATTTGCTAGGCTGGGCAACATTCTGGAAACTTTGTCGAGTTTTTTCGTCGCCAATACCGCAACATCTCTCAAAAGTAATTAATGAGTGCGTCCTACCTGTCATGACTTACGGTGTCAAGACGTGGACATTAATGGAAATATTAAGGCAGAGAAGGCTGATGACATGAAATAACTTATTATATTCCAGTGTTGCATAATAAAGTACACAACCCACCAGTCTTCGAAAAACTTGACTGGACGTATCCTACGGGATGAGACAGGAGTGGTGGCGCCTTGCCCGCCGCGTCTGCTTCATTATCCTGACATACGCACCATTCGTAGGGCGCATGAACCTACTTGCCCGGGTATTTAGGCTGCCCCTATCAGTCTAAATACATAGACATACTCACTCAGCACAACCATATAGACATATTTGCAGATTGCATTAGACATAAGTTTTTTTTTAACACTTACACCAATTGTTTAGTTCTAAGATAAGTATCATTAAGAACTTGTGTTATGGATACTAAATTACGGATAAACATACTGATACTTTTTTTTTGTAATTACATACTTAATATACATAGGAAACTAACCCAGACCAGAACAAATCCTCATGACCTCATGAGTGGAGTGCGGGTATACTTGCCACCACGCCATATCAGTCGTCAATAGTATAAGTATACTTAAAATACAATGTAATATTGACAATTCTTAATTTGATTATTGTTAATTATTCTTTTTATATAATTTCCTTTTTTCTATCGACATTCCATTATTGTTATCTTGACTTTTAATTGTTCGACATTATATTGCTATTATCTTGTGTCTTTATAATGTATTTAAAATAATGAATTTAGTTGTGATTATTTGTGATTATTTGTAGTCATATCTTATCCTAGTATTATCCCGGTTGCCTTAGACTTAATTATAGGGCCTAGGATCTGCACTGGTTTAACTAGATTTGGCTGAATTTCAGTTATTACATGGAGCGACTGCCGTCTGACCTCAAGGGAGGATCCACCGTTGTGGCCACGATGGGCATATGAACTTTTATATGAAATTGTATTCAATGCTATTATATATTCAACTAGCCGATCCGAAAACATTGTTCTGCCATTATCGTATATTAAAAATTTGTTCATAGTAAAATAACAAAATATGATTAAAAATGGAGGGCAAGAAGGTGAAAATGGGAGGAGGCAGGGAGAAAGTTACTAGCACTTATTGTCATACCAAACAAATTTAGAAAAGAAACATCGAGCCGTTTTTATCTCTTCTCCTTAGGCGAAAATTCGCCACCTAGCTAGTTGCATCTATCGCGTTACATATTCAACATAATTAAAATATCAATGATTCAATTATGACAGGTCCCATCGTTTTGTTGATGTAACAAAAAAAAAATTATCGCACACAATATGTTGAAGCTTAAAATAACCATTTTATTTGAGAAATATGCTTTAAAGATGATAAGACCTGTTTCGCTGGCTTTTTTGCCACAATTAACCACGGTCTCTAAAAGATAGTCTTTAATTGCAAATAACAGTAGACGAAAGCCGTCTCGGTGAGCGTTTCTTTTTATTTTGCGTTTACTCCAAAAATATTGATTTAATTAAATGTTAGGGCAATCTTAATCTATACAAAGAGCCTAAAATAAATAACCTAAAAAAATATAAAGAGTTTTAATTTATTACTTAGTTAAGGATTAATATTGTCTAGTCATTCCGCGCACATCCGACTAGTGAAAGGCTAGTCAACGCCTTTTTTTTTTTTTTTGTTTTACGTCGGTAACATAATACATTTACGCACTGCCTTAGTGTATCACAATCGCCGCCTGAGGTATGCGAGGGGCCAAACACGCCTTACTTCCTTTATCGACCTTTTCAGTAATAAGACCTTAACTTTAACCTTTTCAGAGGGTAATCGAACATTACCTAGTTACTTAACTTTCTTGTGAGCTCCGATGATAAAAAAATAATTATAGTGTATAAGCTGTGAATTATTGGAAAAATATAATATATAATATTGTGACAAGTTATAAAGTGACTAAATATTACAAGTGAACCCAGGATTTCTCACGGATTGTAATAACCACTAACCGTAAGTGAATCAACGCTAACACACAGTACCCTACTTGTTTGTCAGCTGATCGAACAGCTGTTCGCTGCCCGCAAATCTAAACCTTATGTTGATTGTGTTAAGTAACAAAACCGCTTGTCGTATTTCGTTTACCTGCTCAAACGAATTAAAACGTAACGTTTATTTACACAAATCAAATATCTAATTGAATAGAAAAATGAATTGCGTTGCGTGTAAGATCCGAGTAACTCGACCAGAATTATTGGCCTGCGCTGTTTGTAGGGGATACTATCACTACAAATGCGTTAACATGCCGTTAGTTACTTATAACGCAGTGAAGAATATGTGGCATTGTTCCTCGTGCAACACTTCGGCCAGGCGGATAAAAAATGATGACACACCTGCCAGGAGGCAGTTCGAACCAGTGGCTGCACCATCAGGACTCGGCACGGCGATGCATGGCGACCCTGATATGTCCTGCGACGACCTTGGCTCGGACGACGTCACACCTACCTCCATTAAACTTGATACCGAACCCGCACAGCAAAGTGTTACGGATCCGAACATGCTGGAGGTGTTGAAGGAAATAAAAGCGCTGAGATATGACTTTACTGCGATAAAGGAAGAATTACGAAATGTAAATGCCGGGATACATAGTTTCCAAATACAGTTTGTGGAAATGGAGTCTCGCGTCAGTAACATGGAGGATAGATTAACTATTACTGAAAACCGACTGGGCGCGATGGCAAGAGTTCAGTCAGAGCTGGAAGGAGCCAAACAGAAAATAGCAGAATTGCAGCTCACCCACGAGAGGCAGGACCAGTTGTCTCGGCTAAACAACGTCGAGATTTCTGGTGTCCCTATTAAGAGTGGCGAAAGTCTCCCTACCCTGCTGCACAACATATGCAGCAAAGTGGGCCTCACCCTGGACGAGAGCGACGTAGACGGAGTTGTGCGCGTGCGACGGTTTGAGACGACCGACTCGGCCGCCAACCCGCGCCCTCCTGCCATCATAGTAAAGTTCACTCGACGCTTCGCCAAGGACAAGCTGCTGGCGGCGGTACGCGCGCGTCGTGGCCTCACCACTGCTGATATAGGCCTTCCGGGACCGGCGCTCAATATCTACATCTCCGACCATCTCACCCCCCACAACAAGCTATTATTAAAACAGGCTAGGCAGAGAAAAGCAGAGTTAGGTTACTCGTTTCTTTGGGTAAGGGATTGCAAAATATTGATGCGAAAAAATGATAAGTCCAAGGTTACTGCTATTACGTCTGAATCGGTGCTACACGCACTGAAATGACGTCAGAGTATAATTTGTCACAGAATCGTATTTATTTACATGGCACAAAACACATTTGTTTTACTTTTAATGCACCCTTTCCATAACCTATTTACTACATTTTACATAAAATTTGAAAAAAGATCTTATAGCAAGCAATTTATATCAGGGTTACTTCTAAACAGAATGCTTATTTGTATTACATATTATGTGCACCTTATCAACTGTAACAATCGTGCAAAAACGCATGTGACTGTAATGGCCATTCTGTTTACCAAGAGGTTAACTACAACTGCAAATAATTTACACAAATTTATTTTAATACACGTTAAAACCTTACACTATTATTTAATTTATATCAAGCCATTCAAGACAATTCACAATGTTATTATTTTTAATGTATTTTTTAGCATGAATTTTAAGAAAGTATGTTATTATAACAAAATAAATGATTGTATGTTCTATGTAATGCTATACATTATATATATTTTTCTTATATCAACTCTTTGCAAGTATCTTATCATGATAAACCATTTTTATTTAAAATCTAAATTATTGTTTGATGATAAAGTTAATGGGGAAGTTCAATCATGTCTACGAAATTCTTGTGTAATTTCAAGTATTAAACTTGTATTTAAAAATGAATGCACCAGTTAGGAAATTATTTGGTTATTACCAAAATGTAAGGGGCCTACGAACAAAGTCGCATCATTTCTTGTCTCACGTGCTGCTGTCTGACTACGATTTTATTAGCATAACAGAGAGTTGGTTAACCTCCGATTTTTGCGATAGGGAATTTTTTGATGATAGATATGTTGTTTTTCGTTGCGACCGATCGGAGGTTGATAGCGGGTCGAGGCGCGGTGGTGGGGTTCTCATCGCGGTGCGAGCGGACCTTCGGCCGGTGCGTCGCGATTGGCCGATCCCTCCACGAGCCTGCTCTGACTGCGTCTGGCTATCTGTGCCATTAAATAAACATAATAATAGATTCATGAATATCGCCAGTGTTTACGTTCCGCACGGCCCCGGCTACCGCGAGACAATGGATGCATTTTTTGATGTTACTGGCATATTGGCTAATGATAGACCAAATGACTTATTTTTGATAACGGGCGATTTTAATGTTTCGGGCGCAGTTTGGATTGATTCTGAATCTCATTGTAAGTCATTATCTTCAAGCGGAAACTATACTGTCAATCAGCTGAGGGATTTTCTATCCTTCACAGAATTAAGGCAATATAATGGTGTTCCAAATGCAAACAATAGGATCCTCGACTTAATATTGAGTAACAATGATTCCTGTACAGTTACCAGTTGCCATTGGCCGTTAACATCTGAAGATTCACACCATAAATCTCTTGAGCTTCGTGTTGAAGTGGAGTATTTGTATCTCGTCAAGCCTACTCCATCTTACACATATAACTTTTATGCGGCGGACTTTTTCGCTATTAACAATGAGTTAAACAAAATTAGTTGGAGCGAACTTTTTGGATCATTGAACATGGATGAAAGGGTCACAAGATTTTACGATGTACTGTATGGGATTATGACTAAATTTGTGCCTCGTAAACAGATTACGAGTTCCCATTCGGTACCCGTGTGGTATACTAAACCCTTAAAAAAGCTTTTAAAAGAAAAAAAGAAATATCACAAAATATGGAAGACGTATAGCAACCCATTAGACTATAAAAGTTACAAAATACTTAGAAAAAGAGCAAAGAATATGGAAATTCAATGTCATAAAGAGTATGTACAATTTGCAGAAAATAAAATTAAATCTAATCCAAAGTATTTTTGGTCTTATGTAAAGGCAATCAGGGCGGATAAGGGTACACCACCCACTATGACATATAAGGGTGCTTCTACGTGTGATGGGCAGAAGATTTGCAATTTATTCAACGATCACTTTTTCTCAGTTTTTGAAAAATCCGACACAGAAATCTCTGTACCATCTGAATTGGATACTTTGTGTTCGCCCTTAGATATAGGCTCAATTGATATTACACAGAGCTCGATATGTAATTATTTAAAAAGAATCAATATTGATAAAAGCGCAGGACCAGATGGGATACATCCGGTACTAATAAAAAAATGTGCAGATGCATTAGCAGTCCCATTGACCCTGCTGTATAAAACTTCCTTTGGGTCGGGTATTGTACCGGATGTTTGGAAGCATGCATGGGTGACACCTATACCTAAATGTGGGGCAAGAGATAATATTGAGAACTATCGTCCTATATCGAAACTCTGTCATTTTGGTAAAATACAAGAAAAGATTGTCTGTGACCAGTTACGTAGGGCCGCACATCGAGTGATCACTCCGAGCCAGCATGGTTTTTGTAGGGGGCGCGGTGTCGAGAGCAACTTGCTGTCGCTAACTCAAGAGGTATTGGAGGCTATGGATGGAGGTGGTCAGGTAGATGCAATATACACCGACTTCTCTAAATGTTTTGACAAAATTTGTCATGATACACTACTGCGTAAGCTTTGGCGGCTTGGGATTCATGGCGATCTGTATCGTTGGTTAGCCTCTTATATCAGAAATCGTAGCCAGGCAGTTGTTTTGAGTGGTTTCAGATCTGAATACAGGAACATCCCTTCAGGAGTGCCACAGGGCTCTCACCTAGGCCCTCTATTATTTATTCTGTATGTCAACGATTTGCCCAAATCGATATTTAATTCTAATGTGCTGCTTTATGCAGACGACGCAAAAATATTCAAAGTTATACGCAATGAAAGTGATGCCGCGTCACTTCAAGCGGATCTGACTAGATTTATAGGATATTGTACCAATAACAGTCTGTTTCTGAATCCTGCTAAGTGTTTTACTATAACATTTACAAGAAAAAAGAATCAAACATTATACAACTATAAGCTCTGCGGATCCGAACTAACGCGCGTAAATCAAATTAGAGACCTAGGTGTGATCTTGGATTCAAAAATGACTTTTGTTCCGCATATCGACAATATTGTTGAAAAGTCTTTTAAACTCCTGGGTTTTATCTTGCGTGTAGCTAAACCATTTAAAGGAACTAGTGTTTACAAATTGCTATTTAATAGTTACGTGCGTAGCCGTTTGGAATTTGCTAGTGTTGTCTGGAACCCTTATCAAAGGGTGCACCAAAATAAATTGGAAAGATTGCAAAAAAAACTGATAAAGTCACTGGAGTATCGAACAGGCAATGTGTACGAAAACTACGAATTGTCAATGAAAAATCACAATTTCATTTCACTGAGTGATCGCCGAGATCGCGCCGATGCTATATATTTGTTTAAAATATTGAATAGTACAGTGGATACCCCCTCACTATTGAAAAGCGTGCCGTTTCGTGTACCCCGTAGACATGAAAGAACTAACCGTACTAAAGATATGTTTACTGTTGAAGTGAGTAGAACTTGTTTTGGAAGAAATATGTTTATAAAGAGGGCTTGCACTTTGTATAACAAAAAATTCCTGGATGTTGATGTTTTTAATACTTCATTAAGTAAGTTTAGGCGGGAGGTTACTGAAATCCTAAGTCGGAACTAAACAATCGAGAGAATCTGACAAATAAGATTTCTGTGTAACACAAATTCACTTTTGGAAATGAAATTTAGAATAAACGACTTTGTTGGTTGGGTAACTTCATGCCTGGCTTACTGAATATTCCTTTTTAATTTTGAATGTGTAATTTGTTTCTGTGACCTTGAACTAGCACACAATTAATGATTAATGCTAAGCAGTTAGGTGGATATTGTTCTAATTTTTATTTGTAAAAAGTAGTAGCTATAGCAATATTTAGTTATAATTTATTTGTTTATATTTCAATTGACTTTACTGTACATATTTTAACTCCCATTCTTTTATTTTTGCAACAATTGTTTGTTTTGGGGCAATTTTTAATTGGGGCAAAAACTTACCTTTGTGTTCCATTATGTTTTGCAAAATACGTAATCTCTTGTGTATTCCATAAAATAAGCACTTTTCACTCTGTATTAGGTAATAGATAAAATTCACATTTTCACATTTCCGAGTGGAAACGAGGAGCGTGGCCTCCTGCACCGCTAAACTGAGCTCACGTCAAGTCACGGGGTTCTCACTCACTCGTTCCCATAGTTTTTTGCAATTTCAGCGTAATATGCGCCCGAGTTGTCAGACCGCTTTCCACTCGGAAATAATATAATTTAGGGATCTGTAGGTCTTGTATTAAGCAAATTATGTTTAAAATTAACTTTTATGTGTAATGACTGTTTGTATCCTGAATAGAATAAAATAAAAATAAGAGTTGTTAACGCAGTGATGGAGTCCTCTGTGCTAAGTCCTCGCCTAAATCCAAACTGTGACTGGGAAAGTATATTAAATTTCTCAAGATAATTAATTAAACGGTTGTTAATTAGCTTTTCTAAGACTTTGGAGATAGCCGTAAGAACTGAAATAGGTCTGTAATTGTTTGGATCCAGCCTGTCCCCCCCCTTGTGTACAGGCGTGACAACAGCTAGCTTAAGAGTAGAAGGAAAAATACCGACATCAAAGCAACAGTTCGCCAAATGAGTCAAGACAGGACAATATGCGAGAGCTATAATAATAGCTCTCGCATATTTTAAAAACATTGTAGGTATATTATCATGCCCAGGGGCGCTTTCATTCTTTAGATTCATAAGTACAGCTGTAACTTCGGCGTGGTCAGTCGCTATAAAAGCAAATGAAGTCAGTGAACCTCTTAAATAGTCATCTTTTTTACAATGTAATTGTTGTTTATTGTTTCTAATAACCTTTTCCGCTAGTTTTTTCCAATACAAGAAAAATATGTATTTACGAAATTAACAGAATTTTGGGGATTTTCTGCTATATTTAGCAATTCCGCCTTATTCTGTGTTGTACTTTTTCTGTGAGTTATACTGTTTATTGTACTCCACAAGGCTTTTGGGTTTTATGTTGTTTTAGCCAATATGTCTCGCTCATAATTACGTTTTAGTTTTTTAATTAAACCATTACAATAATTTCTGTATCGCTTATATATAAATTTTAAAACTGCATTGTGCGGATTAGACTTTAATTCCTTTTGCATATTGTGACAAAACTAGTGAATAACAGGAAAACTCCGGTTCAATCATCGCGGAAAGTAGATACGTCGGGCGTTCCACAGGGGAGTGTGTTAGGACCCTTACTTTTTTTATTATACATAGATAGCTTGCCAGATGCACTAAATCAAGACTGTATTCTATTCGCTGACGACACGACCCTATTAATAAAATGCAAAAATAAAGATACATTAGAATATGAGGGTAATGAGGAACTAAAGAAAGTTGTTCAGTGGTTAAAAGACAACCACTTAAAAGTGAATTTAGAGAAAAGTTGTGTTCTACATTTTCACGCATACAATAATCTAACAAAAAATTACATTAAATTTATGAACGTATCAGTACCGCAAGTCAAAATTATTCAACTTTTTTAGGGATCACTATTGACAAAAACCTTAACTGGAAAGAACACATAGACAAAGTTTGCACTAAATTAGATAAATTCTTGTTTGCTCTTAGACGCTTACGATTAGTACCAAACCGGGAAGCTGCTTTGACAGATTATCATGGATACGGCCTTATTATTTGGGGAAATTGCGTCGATCTTAATGAATTATTTATAGCACAAAAATGCGTAAGAGCGATTTGCGGAGCGGATTATCTTGACCACTGTAAGCCCCTATTTAAAGATCTTAATATCTTACCACTACCCTGTCTATATATAGCCTTACATGACACGGTCAATAATAAAACAAACACTAGACACAAATATAAACATAGACTGTATGTACCCGCGAAGAAACTGAAACTATACACAAACAATCCATGTTGCATGTCTATTAAGGTGTATAACAGATTGCCTACTAAATTAAAAGATTTGCCTGTAAATAGATTTAAACAAATATTATTTAAATTAGTAATTAAGGAATGTTTTTATACGACTACAGAATTTTTAGAATAAACGATGTAATTTATTTAGTATTAGTTGTTATGAGGACTTAATGTAAAATGTGATTTAATCATTAATTAATTGACTGTAATGTAAACCGGAATGTACATCCAACATGTCCACGCTGACGGTGGCAGAATATGCCGATCATCATAATTATTTGTAACACCATATTGTATACCATATTCTTGGAAATAAATGAATCGAATTGAATTAACCTAAACAAATAAAAAGGAGAATCCATATTGATAATTTCGACATTAATTGTTGAGTAATACGAAGAAAAATATATCAGGTATATTCTGTTGATAAAAAAATCCCAAGTATCCGTAAGTTGCTTGCAGTTTTAAAAGAAGATGGCATCGTGAACCGCGGTGACGTACTTACAAGAGCTATTACACAAGATTGGATATTTCTTTAAGAAATTTAAATCTAAGAGACACACTTGAATTGAGGGACCCACGATTGCTGAATGGCGAGTAAGGTATTTAAGAGCTGTAAGAAAATAAAGGAATGAAACAGAAAAAATCATTTTCTGGACGAAACCACAGTAACCACAACTCTAATACTTATGTGTTGGCAATCCGAATCTGAGCCCGGAATTTATGCTGATATTGGCAAAGAGCATAGTTTAGTGATTGTTCATGAAGGTATCCGAGACGGCTTAGTTGACGGTGCCTTAACAGTTTTCACATCACATCACATTCGAAATGCGGGGGTTAAACACAAACTGATAAGTAAACTTGCTCCTGATTCAGTTGTCGTAATGGACAGTGCTTCCTGTCATTGTGTACAGGTTAAGAAATTATCTACAATGCCAAGTTTAAGTCAGGCACGAATATAATGTTGACTTTCCACCAGACAATACTAAATCCGAACTCCTTACTCTGGTATAAATAAAGCTGAGGATACACATGCCCGTAGCTTGCACACTAGCATACCAGCTACTTGCACGTGCCAGCTATTGTCATGTGTATACGCTAACTGGCATGCCTGTAACTGACATACATGTAGCTAGCACAACATTTGATTTACTTGCATGCCCGTTGAGGGAGGGGACGCGGGGGGCCGCGTGAACAGTCGTGACAGCTACGGAACACGTAGCCATAGGACACCTACACGATTTTGTTTAATTCACTTCGATTGTTATCAATTTTTCGCGCATAAGAATAGGTACGAGTGACTCTCACGAACTGTCCTGTGTATATGCGATGGTAATACTGGCATGCAAGGCATAACTTGGATGCCAGTATTACTTGCAAATGTATCCGCAGCGTGCTAGTTACTCGTACATGCCAGTAACTTTCATGCCAGCTACTTTCCCAATTTACTGGCATGTGTATCCCCGCCTTTAGTCAATTCGAAAAATTTACGAAAAGTTAAAGGCTGCAGGTCATATCGTTCTTGGCCCTCCGCCATATCATTCTGATCTCAACCCCATTGAGCTTGTGTGGGCCGATGTTAAGAACAATTTATCTTCAAATTATATAAATTCTTCATTGGACAACAAAATTCTAACCATGACAATATTGTTTTCTGAAATCACTCCGGAAAAATGGCAAAAGGGTTACGAACTTGTACAAAAAATTGAGAACCAATATTAGAACCACGACATGAAGTTTGACAACGTGATAGACGAGTTGATTATACATGTCTAGAAGAAGATATGGATTAATTTTAAACAATAAAAATTATAGTGAAAATATAAAATGTAAATTTGCTTATGAAACTGTTTTTTGTCGTAAATATTAAAATTTTATAAACACTTTTGACTATGCGTTTCTTTTAGTTTAATTATGATTATTTTGAAAATCTTATTATATTTTCCGAATTCATTAATGAAGACAGTTTCTAACAAGATATCCTAAAATTTATCTGTCCTTATATATATCTCATGTGCGTCTTGTCAATCACAACCTCCGCCGTATCACCACCCGCATACCTCAGGGAGGGACCAGCACTTCCGAGCACACTATAGTCTTAATAGCTTTCCAATGACCTCATTAAATTTATTAGGTTTTTAGAAAATTAAAATGGGTACAGAAACATATCCTTAAAAATATCATCGTGGACTTTTTAGACCTAAATGAGAAAAACAATTCGCGCATACATTGTTTTGTCACATTTCAAAGGGATCAGGCAGCGTTTTCAATGAAAGCTCTGAGTCGGCTTGATTTTTTTTGCAATCTATTAATGTTATATTTTAACTCATTTACACAAAATGATGACAAAATTATACAACCTTCCTCGAGAAACACTATTTATTCATGATAATCCGTTCAGTAGTTTGTAAGTTCAAGTCATAGACAGACAGACGCGTCGGGGGACTTTGTTTTGTAATATAAATAATATATAAAATTTAATCTCTATAATATAAAATGAGTACGAGAAGCTACAACATGGATCATAACATGGATCTATTAATATTGATAAATCTCGGGCCACTAGTGAATTGACTACTATTAACTTTTGACTACAATTATAACCGTGTTCTTCCGGCCGAATGGCAACCCCATTCTGAAATATAAAGCCATGAGTTAGTGCCTACAACGTCTGACCTCCGCAATTCAGTAAGAAACATAATTTCATGGTTAAACCAGCTGTCAGGATGTTAGAAGGCACTCTGACTAATTGACATTATTTGTAGTATATTTTTCTTTTTATTATTAAGTATATTTTTATTTCAATGACTAGTCTGCGCTTTAAATTTAATCTGTAATGGGCTCCAAAAACGTAGTGCAGGACACCTTCCAGCTAGGTGGACGACATACGAGAGACATACGAGGCGTAGAGCTAAAGATCGAGCTCAGTGATGTGCCATAGACAGGCCTATTAGGGATGTGGAAAGTGAAAAAAAATATCGATATATCGATACATCGATATTTAAAAAAAAATCAATATTGGCATTTATATATCGCGGAAAAAATATCGACATACCGATAAATCGGCAAAATTTAAAAAAAATATTGTGGTTTTAAAATAACAGTGTATTTAGCTTAGCCTAGCGCAATAATATCAATTGTAATTAGAATAAGGCGACATAAATTAAAAAAATACCTTCGTAGTTTGAAATTCTTTCCATTATGGCCATGAGTGTAAGTCGGCTGTAAAGGCACTTTCAAGCCAAGATCCATAAATAAAATAAAAATATCGTTTTTGATACAATTTTCGATATTGGATATTTTATATCGATTTATCGGTTAACAATATATCGGTAAAAAATATCGATTTATTGAATTAATAATATCGAATATATCGATGTATCGATATTTTTTCAACAAGCCTAATACCTATGTCCAGTAGTGGACGAAGATGGGCTGATGATGCGGACCCCTTGAAGTGCGGTAGTGCGGGTTGGGTGACGGGTGTATATCTGTACTTACATACATATATACACCCGTCACCCACATACATAATGTCACACCTCTTATCCGTAGGGGTAGGCAAAGATCGCATCCTTCCATTTGCTACGGTCTTGACACACACTCTTAGCTTCATTCACACTCATTAACCTACTCATACTCTCCCATACATGGGTATACACTTTATAGAAAATGTAGGGGCTTACGAATATGTAGTTTAAATACTTACTAAAATATAGTAGTTTTTCTGTTCTTTTTTCCACCTTACAAATAGCCCGAAACCACGCGCTTTCGTTCAATCAATAGTCAAAACTGTTGTGTCTGTACGCATTACATCACTCCACAGCTTTCTTTGCATCTTTCATCCTAAATATCCATATTAAACCCCCTTTATAAACAGTCTCATATATTTTAAATAACGTCTACTTCACAGGTGGTCGTGACCAAACGTCGCGTCAACGAAATGCGACTTTTAAACTATAGTTACGCTAAAACATGATGATATGTTCATAGCCTATCGTTTGAGACCCCATTAATAAACCAGTAGGCACTATTAAAACCTTGCCGATATATGACAAATTCGATCCCATTTATATACATCGCGTGAGTATAGTTACAGTGTTCCTTTTAAATTGCCGCGAAATGCATAATACTCTTTATGAAAAGGGGTGTATGGTGATCCTATTAAGACCTAAGGATCTAAAGCCAACCTCACCTGCAAGTGGTGCACCTGCCCATCAACGGACGAGGCTCTGGCAGACATAAAGTTTTCGGTTAACGGGAAAAGACTCGCCACCGATTACGTGGGACGAAAAACATAAATGGCGAAATGTGGGCTTTTAATATGCTTCTGCATATTTCTTCGGGCAGACAGGCGTGATTGTATGTATGTACGAACTAGTGCAGTACGAATTAGCGAAAGTGGCGGCTTGGATGATTTTTTAGCTCTCGTAGACGCTCTCCTGTAAAATTATCGAAATAACTGTTTAAATTTTAAAGTAGGTACTTGAGTTGCGATAAATTAAATTGTCTGCCTTTAAAATTAGGTTTGTCCTAACAGTAGGGTGTCTTATGCCCAACTTATAATATTATAAATGGGTTTTTTGAATGGCAGGGCATAATGTTTTAAGCGTTTAAATTACCCTAGGCAATTTATTATATACAACAATATCGCAGTTACTATCGCATAACTGAATTAAGTCAAATCTGGTTAGACCACTAAGCCTTATACTTAGGCAAGTCTAGGGCAAGTATATTCCTATATCCTATAGTTAACAATTCATGATGAACAATATCGTAGATCTTAGCTTTTTCATAAACTTCAAAAATATACAGTACCCATAAAATATATACAATGTGGACGCAGTAGTTTTTAAGTTGACGTTCTTAAGAGCTTTATTGAGTCAAACTTAAATAAAAACTTTTTTCTTTGACTTTATGCCCCCATTAACAAATTAATTGGTTTATTTTATTATTGACTAGGCCATAATTATATTCAAAGCAAATATTATCAGTGGTTGTATATCTGTATATTTTATTTTAATAATTTCTCAGCTTTTTACAAACTTCGTCAAATTTACGGCACTTTAAAAATTCTATGCCCCACTAAGAACATAAATGGCTAATTTTATTAGAAGGATTTAAGCTATTAAATTCAATTTTGGACAATCTTACATTAGGGATGTACTTTTTAATAACTTTAACACTATCACAGGTAATATATAACAGGTTTGTTCATAAAGTAGTACATTAAATCATATTCATTTGAAAGCATGTCCATATTTTTTTTTGCTTTCATCCAAATGCATATTGTTAATGAATTGTTAGTGTTTTTTGTTAAGTTTTGATTTCTTTTATTTGGTTTTCAAATAGCAGCATGTCTTTTGACCCTTTTTGTGCAGTGCAATGCAACCAAGTTTCACACTTTTCGTTAGCTGTCACCTACATTAAATACTTATAATTTAAATTTTGTTTGAGCATTAAGCTAACCCGCAAATTATCTAACTATATATAAAGTAGTTACTTTCACAATACATCTATGTATGTATTAATGCCAACGTGGCACTGCTTATACCATTAACTGTTTTCTTGTGTCGCTTACACTATACCAACATGTGCAGTAGTTATAACTTTTAAAATATTACAATCTAGCGCCATGTATTCCCAAGCTAAGCGAAGGTTGGTCTCTAAAGAGGTAATTCTATACAACATATTTGTACAGAATGGTCCAAGGAGTAAGTAATTTCCAAAAATATTTATTACTTTAGTCAGACCATTGTCTATCCAAAAATACCCCATGAATGTTCTGTATTTTTTTTAGTTACCTAACTATGATTTTTTTTCTGAATCTATAAGAATTTTCAAACTTCTTAAAAATACTAATTTTATTAAAATGTTTTTTGTATTGAAAGTATATCTTTATATATTGTTTTTTAATTTATCAGAATTTTTAGTTTCGTGACTTTGATAAAAATTTAGAAAATATAAGTGCATAAATTACCTTCGCTAAAGTGTATAATAGTTAAATAAAAGTGGTACCTACTTAATGGCCTACTTGGGCTATAAGCGGCCTTCAAAAGCAAAAAAAAAGTGGAAAATTTGAAAAAGATTTATGGTTTTTTCATTTGATCCGAGAATATAAAACTTTTGTTTATTTTGTTCGATGATTAAAAGTCTTTGCTACGACTCGAATAAATCTCATACATATGAATATTAGTTACGTGAATGACATGTGACAGCAGTAGGGGCAGTATAAGATTTATCCTATCATAACTTTAGAGCAAAGATCATATCATATGTATTTAAATCTAACCTAGCTTCTGAGGAGAGGGAAAACCACGACCTATATAGTGTAGGGCGGTTTCCCCAAACTTCACGACCATTGCAATCATCATGTCAATGTTGTTCTTGTTTTTTTCTTGACAATGTCAAATAAATAATATTTATGATATATGATCATATTATGATCATCATTCCAGCCCATTAACGTCCAATAACTGGGCCTCTCATAAACCCAGTGCGGATTGACGGAGGCAGTTGCTTATCCTCCTGCATTTTTTACGCCCTTAGACATAACGGCTTAACGTGCCTTCTTCAGAAAAGAAGCTCTCAATGTCAAATGCTACAGAACACCCATCCAAGAACTGCACGCTCCGAGGAGCTCTTCATAGAATAGGATCCACTAGGCATAGGAACATAATTTTCATGATGAAGTTCTGTTCTCTTTGAATTGTAAGTGCATATTTATAAAATCAAACCTACTCTCAAATCAGTAGATCTAATTTAATAACTAATGTACCTAATTATAGCCCAATGGGAAACAGTTGTCTGTTTATTTATAGAAATTTAGTTCATGTCCCGGGTTACGTTGCCCGTAGTACAATTTTATCTTAGTTCAACGACCAGATGATCAAAAGAAATGTCACTTGTAGCTATTTCATTTCATATTTAATTCTCAATATATCAATTAAATCACTGCGTGGCTTAATAAACATGGTATCATGGCTAAGTTCTTAGATAGGCAAAAATATTTTAAAAGTTTTATTTTATTCTATTCTTTTCTGTAAAATTAACCTTCATGGTTTCGTTCTATTTCTTAAGTTTCCCAATGAGACCATTTACACATACTAAAATAATTATGAATAATTGCATTTGCAACTAGCTTTATTGATGTTAATTTTAATATAATCATACTTATATCAGCAAGCACATATATCATTGTCGTATATATTATCGACGATCGATCACCTGGCATTCCCGAAGCGGGTTGAGGGCGGCGGTTTTAGGAGCGGAGGCGGGTCATGCGCACCTGATGCACGAGTGGCCGCCCGCCTGCGCCCGCGCCGTCTCAACCCGCCGCGTCACCAGTCTGCGCGAATCTGTCACGAAGACGGACGGCGCGCCACGCGTCGCGATAAAATGCCTCTATATTCCGAACACATTAGTAATATGTACTATGGTGGATCACCCTCTTACAGCGGATTGCCCTACAGTTACAGTGGATCAGTGACTCCCTTAGGATCGTCATACAGTGCCTCATATCTGAACCCTGGTGGAAGTTATATCAACCATTCATCCCTTGGAGGTTATTCTCGCGCTCCAATATCTTCGAGATGGGTCTCCAGTATTGGAAGAAATTATTCACCGATACTCAGTACGATCTCCGAGAGAGGTACGTCCAGTCCCGTTAGATTAAATAGCCCGAGAAGAATACCTATAGCGAAAAGAACCTATGGCACGCCTGGATATATTTCGAGACCTATTAATATTAATACGGCAGACATTGATGTTTCGAGGGATAAATATTGCCACAAATATGATAGCATTCCTGTTATGAGCCCTAAACCATCACCGAAAAAAGATGCTTCCAGTAATAATGTTGACGTTTGTCCCAAAACGTTACCGCAAGATGAAAGTTCTGTCGACAACGTTGAAATGGGTCCATTTATGCCACGTGTTGATGGTAAACCAGAAACCGGCATCGATTCTTCTCCAGGGCATCAAAGAAGCACCATAAAACGTGGGAGAACAGTAGTGAGACTTCATACTATTAAAAGGCGTGAAAGAGATTCTCCGCGCAAACCCTCAGATGAAGGAGGAGATACAAACGACGAAGCCGGTGTAGCTAATGAGGCCGCGGAAAAAGTTGAAGACAACTCTGGAGAGAGTGTTAGTTGGAGGGAAAAGTTGTCCGAAGATTTAATTTACAAAGGCAAAAAGGAAAAAAAATCCTTGGGGACTAAGCTTGTGGAAAAATTCAAAATTAGAGATGACGAACCAGACGTCAGTGGTAATATTGAAAATAAGACAAAGCCATTGACACCAGAAGATAGTAAAATTTTGCCACCGTCTTCTTTGACAAACATTAAAGATGAAGAAAATAAAATTCTGGATCGTCGATGTTCAATGGAGCTTTTAGCAGAGCAAGCAAGTGTATTGGACTCACTGATTCGGAAAGAAAACCTTATATCCAACTTAGATTTAAGTAAAATTGGCGTAGATCAAGACAACACTAGCCCTACCTTGTATCAGTCATTCAAAAGAAAAAAAAGCGATGTTTCCGGAAATCCTTTGAAAACAACAAAATCAGATCATTCCTTACATGACACTTTGAAATCGTCTAAAGATTCAAGACAATTATCTAAGCGACGTAGCTTAAAAAAGTCACTATCTGGAGGATCAATTTGTAGATTAGACTCCATTACAGAATTTCCGAAAGAAATAACACCTAGTACTTCTGAGCTACCTTCTATTGAAGAAAACAGACTTTCTACTGAAGCTGAAAATCCTAAACCTGTAACTCAATTAAAAACAAAAATAACGACTTCAGTAGACGTCTCACCGCCTAAAAGTCCATTAAAATTTAAAGTAGAAAATATAACGGTTGAAGAAATATCACACCCAGTGAAAAAGGGAATAATATACAGTGCTTCTGTTGAAGACGTAGGACTTGCTACTAAGTTTAATGATGAAAAAGAGGGGAAAATATCACAGAGAAATAATAAAACACGCAAAAGCATCAAGAAAAAGGAAAAAACTGTGACTCGGAATGAGAAGTCAGCATCACCAGAGCCAGAAAGTGGCAACTTTTGGGACAAAATAGGAAAAAGAGAGACCGTTTATTTGATCAAAAGAAAACAATATATTGAAGATGTAAGAGAGAAAAATAAACGGGCATTATTTTGGTTCCCTGGAGAAGAGGGAACAACTGATTGTACTGAAAATAGCGATAAAACATTAAATGCATCAAACATATCCGAAGAACGAACTCAAGACGTTCTTGTGGAGCAAACTCAAAGTATTTCACTTCTGAACGAAGCGCACACTGATCCCATCCGGGACGATGAATCACTAAAAACAAGAATATTAGATAAAAGCGTATCAGAAAAAAATACAAATGAATTTGGTAATGGCGTTATATCAGAGATACTAAACATGGACCATGTTGTGAAAAAAAAGGAATCTGTGTTAGGAAAAAGTCAAACCAGCTTAAATGAAGAAATGAAACCTCGTGTAGAGTGTGATAAGCACGAATTAGAAGAAAATAATAAAGTGGCACCCTCTATTGATAAAATAGGTTCTACCTTGAGCAATAAAAATAAATTAGTGGGAAGTAATGATCAAAAAATGTCGCTGGTAGAACTACCGAATATACCTACTCAAAATATAAATGTTCAAATAGATAAGAATATAACACAATGTGGCAGTAATGATGGGGCAAATAATTCGGCATCTAAACTGTCAACTAAAGAACAAATTGCTAGTAAAATAGAAACAAAGACAGACCCGGTTTTAGAAGACCCAGAAAACAAATTCGAAGCGGAATCAAATAATATATCTTGTAAAAATACATTGCCAGTCATATCTATGACTGAAACTGGAAAAACCAATGATTTATTAAAAACCTTGCCCCAAGAATCAGGTATTTCCGCTAAATTGCTGATTGCAGAAACAGATTTGACAAATAAGGTGTGTACTGACTGTGGAAAAATCACATCCCCCAAGCCTGTGGACAGTATATCGATTTCGAAAGTTGCTGAAAAAGATCAGAAACCTTTAAAATTAAAAGGGGACGGGGCTGAAACATTAAGTAAAGTGAAACACATAATTAGTGCTGAAAGTGGAACACAAAGTCCAAAACTGACTAATTCTCCACAAGTCTCAGTAAAATCCCAAATTCTGATAGATTCAGATAAAAAGACATTAGAATCCGAAACAAAGGTTGATTCGATAAAATCCGATACTATTTGTGCTCCTTTAGACGATTTAAATAAACAAGATGTAAAAAGTGTTATCTTAGAAAACATTCCATGTGAAATAAAACAAATAGAATCTAATGTCTCAGAAAACAACGTTGAGGAAGGAGAGGATGATAAAAAGGCTGAAAATATTCTTAAGGTTGAAGAACAAAATATTAGCTCAAAACTGGCTGCAACTGGCGCAGCGGCACTACCACAAACACCAAGTCCACGAAAGCCAGTGAAAGATGAACCTGCGCTTAGACCGCTAATAGCAACCCCTCGCCCACTTCAAAAGAAAACTCCACAAATTATACATTCTTCTAGTTCATCGTCTTCGTCTTCAGAAGAAGAATCATCGGATGATGAAGATGCGGACGAATCAGAAAGCAGTGAAGGTTCGACCGAATTTTTCGAATGTGAAAACAACACTGAAGAACACGGAAGAACTTCGACGGGATCTAATGACTCTGGCTTCGACTCATCGGCTCCTAACTCGCCAGCAGGATTCATGCAAATGAAAAAAGGTAAGGTTCGATAAGCCGAATATACCTACACTCGTACACATTTACAAAACTAACTTTTCCACTAACTTGTAGAGTAGACTAGGATCGCACGTCGCTTTTGCACGGCTTAAACGCGTTACAATTTAAGGTGCCTTCTTGGCATTTTCTCCGGTTTTCCTAGACCATGACGATCTTTGTTTTAGACTGTGACGTAAACTGTCATCGCAAATGTGAAAAGTTGACGGCAAACTTATGTGGTGTGAACCAGAAGCTGCTTGTTGAAGCATTGGCATCCCGGAATTCATCAAAAAAAGGTGGGTATAAAACATGCAGAAAATGCCTCTTAAATCGAAGGTCGATCGGACGGGATGTATTAGAAACGTTACCGTCAGAAGTACGTCAAACATCCCGCTCGAAATAAAATAATGTTTTATTGGCTGGCTATCGTCTGTAACGGATATTAATAGCTACACGTGTAAAAATCCTCAAATCATAAGATAGAAAGAATTAACTCATCACTCATCACTGTACAATCTTCGAATTTAAAATTAATAATTAATGATTATTTATATTTTCTTTGAACGCCTCTTTCATAAAATATGTATAAGTTATAAACTTTATAAATATTACACGTGTGTATCAATAAAACTTATTAAGTAAATAGCTAATATAATAGTACAAAATATGTGTATTTGTTTATCCCCTGCGAGGGGCGATAGATGTAGGGGAATGGCGTAGGTGTTTAGCACGATGTGGTTGATAGAATCTGGACACAGTCCAATCACTCGCCTCTCACCTGTACACAGAATTAATAGCAGCAATTGCTACTGAAATTATCCTAAACAAATAGTTGACATCACATACAGTCAGATTTAAATTTAGTACCAAAGTTCGATTTGCATCTGGAGCTAAATGACAAACCAACAATTTTATTTTATTAAAACACTGTTCTTTAAATTTTCTTTTTGTTTCTCCTCAAACTTTTTACATTATTCTTTCTCTTCAAACTTATTATTTTCTGTTAAAAAGTCTAGTGGATGAAAAAACAGGTAGTTATGCACTCTTTACCATAAATAAATATAATATCACACTTAAAGGGTCATACATCATTAGAGTAATATCTACAAGGATGACAGCAAACGTACCGATAAATCAATTTCTGCTCGAACATATCATATCAATTAACTGGCAGAACAATAAAAATCGCGCCCGTATTAATATTGAATTTTACCACTGCGACATACTCACCTACTTAATAAACACCTTTTACGGTAATTCGATTTATCCTAAGTATTATTAACAGTATATAATGAGCTAATTGCTCGTCTTTTCTGTGTTTTTTCCTATCCTGTTATATTTAATTATCTTTTTCTTATTTCTTACACGCAATCACACCGAACGCAATTTTCTGACTTGTTTTCCTAAGTTATAAATTATGGCACCCTTTTTATTTAAGTAATTTATGTGAATAGAGGCAGACATGCACGGATTGTTAAAATACTAAAGTTGCACCAGAGTTGATCTTCTTCTAGTATATTATTGAAATAATTCAATTCTTATTACTATGGGCTAACATTTAAGTTATTAGTTAGTATACTCATAGATCATCAATTTAAATTAATCCTTTAGCCATTAGCGCCAGAATTATGGCTATCATAATCTGGGTAAGGTCCAGGTCTCTTACAAGAGAATTTGAACCTTATAAATTGGGAAACCAATAAAAAGAACAAAATGCTATATAAGTTAAAGGGTTAATAATCATACACATTTGCCTATAAAAGAGCCGATTGCTATAAGCTTTGTACGCAGGTGGTGAAAGTCCTGGAACGTCCGCAAGCGGTGCGCACGCGCATAACGACGCCCTCGGCATTCTAGAACAAGAACTAGGTAAGGTTGCTATGCTTTGTAGATGTATTACCTCAACACGCAATAATAATATCAACTGAATGGAAACTGCTTTATCTTTATTACTTTGTAGTTCTAATTATTTGATATTATCGTTGTGCTTATATTGCTTGCAGCAATGATTAACGTTTACACTGTTACACACTATAACTACAACAATTATTATGTGTTGGTATTTTTTATGATTTATAATAACCATACACTGTAATTCAAAGCCTCACACTTTAATTTAAAGCCATGCACTGTAATTTAAAACCATGCGCCGTAATTTAAGCTGTAATTAAATATAAATCGAGTGGTAGTTCTCACAATACCTGATATTCAATTGGGGTACGTATCATAATGCATAAGTTTAAAATCTATAAGTTTACAATGTGTAAGTTCAAAATATATAAAATAAAAAAATATAATAGTCAGAAGAAATAATCATCAATATGCATAACTTACGTTATATATAAATATCATAATGCATAAGTTTAAAATCTATAAGTTTACAATGTATAAGTTCAAAATATATAAAATCAAAAATTATAATAGTCAAGATGCCACTATGTTGGAGGGCGGAAATAATTTTGTTATTAAAGACAAAATTTTCGGATCTGACAAAAGGGTGATTTTATTAAGTACGAAGAAGTTAATGACCTTTCTTGCAGAAGTACTTTTTAATGGTAAGAAAAAAAAAATAACCTCAACCTAACCCAAAAAGGGAAGTAAGTAAGTAAGTAAATAATAATAATATAATTTATAGTTTAAACGTTAGGTTCGAGGTTATTTTTTTTTTTTCTTTCAACTTTCTGAAATTATCCCCGAAACTGCGCAAACATAAAAGAGTAGCATGAGAGGAGAAAAAAAAAACCTAATCATCAGTAAATTAAGCTGCGTACGTAAGTACATTTTCATTATGTTATGTTTATGAAACTGTACATAATTGTTTTCAATTATGACCATGACACATATGCGGCCCTGAAAAAATTTTGATTTTCGGTATTTTAACTTTGTATATTCCAACCGTACGTATTTTGAAAATATATATTATAAAACGTAGCCCTAGGAACCATTATGAATTGTGTTTGTTATATATTTCGACCATTATGGCATTCAAACTTAGAAATTTTGAACTTATGTCAAATAATTTTATATATTTTGTTGCATTATGCATTTTGATTTTCGGTATTTTAACTTTATACATTCCACCCATATGTATTATGAAATTATATATTATGATACGTACCCATTCAATTGCCTTATAGTAAATACAGAGTGAGCGATTTTTAACAGTATGGCGAGAGGTGATGTTAATGTAAGTGATGGGGTTATAATGATCACTCTTAGTCGGTTTGACGTTTTCTTAGTTTTTTTTAATAACCGATATAGTCCCACCGCAGGGCTAAGATCGCCCTTTCCTGTCTTCTTTCCTCTCTGTTCTAGGTGAGTCTCTTTCAGTCAGGGACGTAAAAGACACTAAATCTGCTCAATGTACTAAAATGTGCCTTTAGAATACTCATTAAAATACTCAAAAAATTAAAAATGCTCAATGGAATATAGACATTTGTTGATAATTCAAAAAAATACTATTTGTGGGAAATCACAAAAGAAGATCTTCTAAAGAACACTTGTCCTACTTGTAAGCGCATTAAATTGATACTGATTTATTTATTAGTAATTCTGCTTGTGTTTTGAACTTTTGTTTAACTTTGATTTGATCTCAGTAACAAATAGAAAGACTGTAATATATGTATGTATAATAATATATGTATACTATCTATTAATGGGTCCATGTTTCTTTAAGCATGCGGTATGTCAATATAAAAAACAATGTTAATGACATTGAAAGCACATGAATTAAATAGTATAATCGTAAGGATTTTAATTGTAATGAAGAATACAACTTCATTCATTATTTACGTAATCTTATATTTTGATAAACATTTTGTCAATTTTATCTACAAACAAATACACAACCAAAAAGTCGTGATGACTTATTTCTTTATTTATTTATTATTATTTAGCAATATTTCTTGTTTTTATCGACTTTTCGAAACATTAGGTAAAATATGTGCTTACTTTAGTTATAAATTCACAAAGGAAAAACCTTTTAATTCAGTTCTTTTAATGTAAGTCTCGACATGATCTATATGTAAAATTCTATTTATACTGTTCAATGATGATGAAAGCAGAAAGAGGCGAGAGTGCAAGATAACGTTCCATTTAGCATGTTGCGATTCAGTTCCGTGTTCCAAATCTGTGATGACAGGGCTGCTATTATTAGGTATAGCACTGTAACAAAAGAAAAGAGGAAGAACAATGCCACATTTAGCTATTATACAGGTGTAAGAGATATTATACATGTGTAACGACATTTGTATGCACCTAGCAGTAGCAATAAATAGTAAGACAAATTTTCAACTATGTAACTAGATAGATCAAGTTCTTGAGAACGCTGATAGACAGACGTAGGACGAAAGCTTTGTAATAGGCTGACTCGGAAACTTGAATGTTATCGATGCCATTTACAGCAAAACCCTGCGCAAATGCGCTAACTTAAAAGAAATTAAGTACTTTCACGAAGACTCTACTGCTAAATCAAACTCTCGACACTTCAACCAAAATTGTCTATCGACCCTCTATCATGTCAAGTGAAAAACGGATTTAAGCAATAATGGATGATAAAAAAGATACATAATAGGTACTTGAAAAGTTACATTCGTATTAATTTCTACATAAGTAAATGTCTGTCTTTTTTCGCTTGAACCAATGAACAGATTTTGAAGAAATTTTGATTACTGATAGTTTGAGAATCTGGAAAGGACATATAATAGTTTATATATCTTCTGCTACTTGCTTAGATAACATTTTTACAAATATTATGCTAAGTGATAACAATAAAAAAATTATTAATCAATTAGATTCAGATCATTGCGGACAACAAATGTCTTTTATTTGTAAAAATGAAACTGTAGCTAAAAAAACTATTACATTTGTACCAAAAACCAATAATCGTTTTGAGAGGTTTAACAGTAAATTATTATGCTATAGTTTACCTTTTATAGATGAAAGCTGTGACCCAAATTTTTTATATAATGATTTTTTCAGCAGCTTTTCTAAAACATTTAAATCAATATTTACTCCCAGAACGGTTAAGGTAAATAATAAAGCTACCTTTAGTGAATGGGCTACTCCTGGGCTACATAAATGTAGAAAGAGGCTGTATGAACTGTATGATGAGAAAAAATTAAACAACAGTGAACAATTTTATAATTATGTAAGAAAATATTCTAAAATATTTAGAAAAGCATGTCATACGGCAAAGTCTTATTATTTAAGCTCTAAAATAAAAAATTGTGATGATAAGATTAAAATGACCTGGAATATTATTAATAGTGAAACGGGAAAAAGTAAAAATTATAATACTGAGTTTAAACTCAACATTGATAAAAAAACTCTTACATCTGACTTAGATGTAGCCAATGCTTTCGAAAACTTTTTTACTAATATTCCAGTGTCTATCACAAAAGCTTTAAATTGTTCGCCCATTTTAGCGGAGTCTATTTTGAAAGATAACGTGAATATATGTACAGTAGATTTTACGTTTAGTCATGTTACATCTATGGATATAATTAAGACATTCAATACTCTTAGTGTTAAGAAAGCTGCAGACCTCTGGGGCAATTCCATCGTAGTTACCAAGCCTATCATTGTTTCGGTGGCGCACAGTTTGGCTCTAATATTTAATAAATGTGTAGATTGCGGCAAATTTCCCGATCTAATGAAAGAAAGTAAAATCATTCCACTATATCAGGCAGTACAACAGACCCAACAAATTTTCGACCTATCTCAGTGCTACATTTAGTAAAATTTTTGAAAAACTTATTTACAATCAGATGTTAATATTTTTCAATAAAAATGGATTAATGCATTCGAAACAATTTGGATTCACTAAGGGTCGCTCTACAACCGATGCAGGTGTTGAGCTTTTAAAACATATATTTGATGCTTGGGATAATTCTTTGGACGCTTTAGGTATTTTTTGCGATCTGTCCAAAGCTTTTGACTGTGTTCCTCATGAAGCATTGATAAAAAAATTAGAATATTACGGAATAAGAAACTCCGCATTGGATCTTCTCACTTCATATCTAAGTGATAGGATTCAAAGGGTTGAGGTTAATGGAAAGCGATCTCAGGGGTCTGTTGTAAAAATGGGGGTACCGCAGGGCTCGATTCTCGGTCCGTTTTTGTTTTTGATTTATATTAATGATTTGCCATATTTTATTAAAGAAAACCACGAGATAGTTTTGTTTGCTGATGATACATCATTATTGTTTAAGTTAAAACGAAATCAGAATTTAGACGAAGTAAACAGTGCGATCTCGAAGGTGGTGCACTGGTTTGACGTTAACAATTTGCTATTAAATGGGGCTAAAACGAAATGTATTAAATTCGTGATGCCTAACGTCAGACAGGCAAACTCTACTATTATGGTAAAGGAGGATGAGTTGACCCTTGTGGATACTACCAAGTTTTTAGGGATTACTTTAGACTCTAAGCTACAGTGGGGCCCACATATTGGTGAATTGTCGAGTAGACTTTTTAGAAATTCGCCAATTAACAGACGTTGTAACAGCTAGGCTATTTTATCATAGCTATTTCCATAGTGTTATGTCCTATGGTATTCTTCTGTGGGGTTGTGCCGCAGACATTCAAACTATCTTTGTGCTGCAGAAGAGGGCTATTCGAGCAATTTATAATCTCCCGTGTGGACATTCACTAAGGGAAAAGTTTAAAGAAATTGGTATTTTGACAGTGGCCGGTCAATTCATTTATGATAACCTGGTTTATGTACATAAGAATACTGATCAATTTAGTAAGAAAAGCTGTATACATAACCTAAACACAAGGAATAAGCATAAATTAGTTGTACCTGCCACTAGGCTCCAAAAGATAAACAAATATTTTAAAGGTCAATGTGTACGATTCTACAATAAAATCCCAAGCAACATACAGCAATTGAGCCTAAATAAATTTAAATTAACCATAAAACACAAGCTGTCTTCAAAGGGATACTATTCTATTAAAGACTATATGGCAGATAAAAATGCTTGGGATTAAACTGCCGTTTCATACAGGCTATTCTAATATGAATGACTTGAAATAATAAATATTGTTAAGGTTATGTTATATTGCATTGTATAGCTTCACAGACAAATGAAGATTGTAATTCTAGTACCAAACTAATGGACATATTTAAAAAAGCATAGCCTGTGAGTTTCTTGCCAGTTCTTCTTACAGAGCGGTGGCTCGGAACTGGCACTTAGATTCACTTACACTTAATTATTTTTTGTTTTTAAATTGTTTTTTTACATGTAAGTGAATCTAAGCTTCGTGATTTAGTGTAATATTATTTCGATTGTATTTTTTTTCATTTGTAATCATGACGTTTTTAAGTACTATGTATAATAGTTTATGAAATAAATAATTTTTTTTACTTTACTTTTTATCCAAAATAATCTATTTAAGGGGTAGGGGTATAGGAAGGCAGAAGTTTGAATAGCACATAAAAAGTTTATCATAATTATATTTAGGAAATTAAGAATATTTTGAAGGGAAGAAACTAGTATATGATGAATATTTAGATGATGTATATGATGAAGGTTTAGAAGTTTAAAAACTGAAATACGACTTCTAAAATGTCCCAAACTCTTTAAAGTATGAAACAAGAAAATATTATCATCTGAAATTGTTATGTCCAAACTATTCAAACATCTTGATGATGATTAAAATCAATATGTCAAATGTTTACAAAATTATGGATATATAAGGAAATAAATAAATCTTGTTCTAAGTAGGTAGCAAAAATCACAAGACCAATATTAGAACGAATCTACTTAAAGAATATTTATTGTTATTGACCGTGACTAAAAGAGCATCCGAAATAGAAGTATTGGAAGCCAATTAATGAAACGAATCTCGATATATTGATAGATATATTGGTAGATCACCGAACACTTCCTCCTAGGTAAGGCCAAGCCAAGTGTACTAATTGTTTCTATTATTTATATGCCAAAGTGTTTTATGATGCGATTGATCTTGTACTCTTGCTTGACGCCCTCAAATTAGAGGTTATGAGCTCGGATAAAAACTCGTTGTTTCAAATTAAGGAATTTAGTTATTCCATAAGATGTTCATGGCGCGCCTAAATTAAGTAAATCATTACCTTAGCTTGTTAACTTCCCACTACTGGGCAGGAGCCTCCTCGAACCAAGGTGAGGGAGATTCAGGTCCTAGATTCTTCACCATGAACTGGCTTAACAGCAGGTACAGGCTTATCGATTACCGTAATAATTACCGGGACCAATGAAATAATGTGCCTTTGGAAGGCACGGAAGTGCTTGATACTGAATGCCGCACAAACAGTTACCCATCCAAGGACTGACCTCTGCCAACTCTGCTTTAATTCATCGAATCGATCGTTTTTGACCTCCTATTACTTCTGAACTACAAACGATACATATTAATATTATTTTTAATAAAGAATAAAAATAAAAAACGATTGATAATTAATAGACGAACAAATAGAGTTTCATTGTTACAATATGCCATAGATGCCAGTAAATGAAAATAGTTTTCTGTGTATATTTTTACCATAAAGAGTAGGATAACTTTAGATTTTAAGAAACAGGCAGGCATGCAATTTGCTTGAAGAACCTTTTCGTTATCATTTAGCAACATTGGATTATTCTGATCCATAATACAGGGATGTCCTTAAGTTATAAATCCGATAGGCAGCTTGTTATGTTCGTTAACCGTCTTCGCCAACTGCTTTCCATAAAAAGAGAAGTGATATATGTGTTTTCCTTGTCTTACTTACATTCATGAAGGTATTCCTTGGTCCATAAAATAAAAACGAAGTTCATTTTATTAATGTTCATAAAATTATCACATTTAGCAAAAAAAAATATGTTAAAAAAGCATTTAGTTGAAATTTTGAAATAAATTAAAGCATAAATAGTAATCGGTACTAATGTAACAATTACCCATTTTATGTTCGTGAACGCCGAAACGATTGTATACAATAAAAAGTTCTGAAATAATTCTCGTCAGCACAACGCGATTTTGGCGTAATCTTAATTACGTCCTTGATATTGTACGCGTGATATATATTTAGCTTTCTGTCCGCGATCTGATTCGAGGTGAAAGAGAATTAATATGTCACAGATGCGCGATGTTGAACATGGTTATGTCATCTGCATTGCCGCGATCACTACGAACGTAAACATTTTCTTGAGTTATGTAGTCGATGACCTCTTATGATGCGTGCATAATGCGTTCAATTTCATTCAGATTATCTCCATTGGATTTTGGATTAATATTCATTTACATACTAGCATTATCCCGGTTGCCCTAGACTTAAGCTTAGGGCACATTGAATTAACCAGATTTGGCTGATTTATAATTGCGATTGCAGGGGGCAATTTCGGATTAGTATTAAATTTGGTTAACTATTTCTAAGTTATTAGGTTTATTTATCCTTATGTCTTTTGATGAGAAAAGGTTCAAGGACTGCCAAATATCTGAAATAATGTCTTCCAGCTCTTCAACATTTTAATGGGTATTTTTCACGGTTATATAAAATTATTCGTCAAATTTTTTTAGAGAAGAGAAAGACGCTCGACAAGTTCAATGTTCGCCACATTCTTGGCTTTAGTAAAAAAAAGTATAAAGACAGATCTTATACATTTCCACCTCTGGCGAGTACTAAAAAACCCCATTGCCACAAATTTAGCTCTCTGCTAATTAATTTAACCACCATTAATGAAACCATAAGAATATAAGTAACCAATAAACACTTTTCTTTAATTTAAGATTTTAATTAGTTTTCAATAATTTATTACCAAATTTTTGCTAAACTGCTCACCAAGCACTTATGAAATTCAAATATCAGTACAGATTTTTTTTTACATTGGGCCACGAAAACATGTTGAAAGTGCTTTCAGTAGATTGAAAGAGAACAATATTCTATTCTATAATATATGACATAATCTTAACTCAGCAAAAATTATGACCATTTTATATTGTCTTATTTACTACGTATGTATTTAGCGGCACAATAATATACGATAACGAACTGCCTCTGAAGTGGTTTCAGAATAATATATTTTCTTTGCGCTATAAAATCATCACACAAGTTGGTGTCAGTTCCATTCTAAAGATAATAAATGTTTAGTTTAAAAGACGGCGTCTTTAGCCAACTAGTCTGGAGTTCGAAGATATCTTATTTATTTCAGATCTTGCTAACAACGTCACACATTACATTTCAATCTATTTTTTGATTCAAAATTTCATCTTATTCTATAGACGTCTCAGTTTGGTACAAATCTGTAGTAGTATCTTTTGATTGGGCGATTGTTTTTATAATTTTTAATTTAATTTTTGGTTGGTGGGTGTATGCTATTAAAATCTGAGGATCCCAAGCCAACCTCATCTGCAAGTGGTGCACCTGCCGATCAACGGACGACGTAGAACGGCAATAGGCGTAAAATATTCCTCTGCCTATCCCTGTATGTATGTTATATGATGAAATATTTACTAAAAAAACAACTAGTTCGCGGTGGCCCGAATCAGAATCGAACTCTCGATATTTACTCGCCGGTACAATGCATATAGATAGACACAAAGACAACAAAGCACTGGTTGGTTGTGGCACATTAATAACATCCACGGGAAAATTCACACATCACAGTCTAGGTCTAAAATAAGCAGATCTTGTCCTATGGGTAAATAATCGGTTTTTAAAGTGTATAAACATTGGGTAGTAAAATTGAATTTTTTAAAAGTTTCTTTAGTATTGTCTTGATGATGCCAGCGAGCTCGGCATAATGAAGAATCTCTGATACGACAGACAATATAGTTTTGCACATGTCTAAGGGTACTAGCTCTACGTACAAAACCTTTTTCGTTAAAACTGCCATTGGAAAACAAAACGAATACCAAAAGGAAATACCTAAAGTAAAATATTTAAATAAGTCGACGATAAGCTACGTCAGAAGATTCATATCATCATAATGTATCTTGAAATGCCAGAACAGTTGCGCAGATAATTCATGTTGCGCGAAATCATGCGAGCTCACGTCTAATGGAACCGGGTCGGAATAATGTATTTCCGATATTAATTATATATTTATTTGAGGAACACACACGTAATATATATTTTTGTATAGATTATTAAGTAATGTCTATTTTCATAGCGGAAGAGAGCACATGTAGAACAAATTAATTTAAGTTAGCTAGTTAGTTAGCTAAGAGCTTGAATAAACCAGACAAAATGTTGTCAGTTTCAAATTGTGAATAAGTACTAAACTAGTGTAACTAATATATTAACAACGCTGCAACAAATTTTAGCACACTGCACATTTATTTTAATTGTATCGAATTGTTGCATGTAATGTGACTGAACATATTATGTGTACCTACAGTTTTTGAGATGTAATTTCCATTTATCGTCAACTAGTGCAACGTATCTCACCTCCCCCTCATCTTACGGGGAGTCGTAAGATTCCACGAAGAGAAATCCTACGCGATGATGGGCAGCAGCGTCATTCTGCGTACTGGCTTGAAATGCGATCACCAACCCGCGTTCCCAGCGTGGTTATTATGGGCATATACCCCCAATATAATGCAATCTATTGGAGATGCTTATGTTCAGCAGTGGACTTTATAACGCTGATATGATGATGATTATGCTTAGTAAAGAGAAGTGTTTATGACATTTCTATATGTAAAAACTACATGGAGTCGATCAATAACAAAGTTCAAGTTTCTATGAGAGTCACTTGTCGCTTCGGGTCACCAACAATAAAATAGTGATAGTATCCATGCAATAAAAATAAATGCGAAAGTCTCGGTTACCTTATTGGGCACTTGAACTGCTGTAACGATTTAGATAAAACTTGATATAGATATAGTACTAAGCATCTTATAGGGTCTTTCAAGCGAGGCGTGAAACGGCATTTTAGCAGGCCCTCATGAGTGGATGCGCTTGTACCGTGCTTATTTCAAGGTATGAAGCGCCTTAATTTTTTTGGACTGCATCGATTGCTTACGTCAGGCAGGATTCAGTCATTATGACGTGTCACAGTAAAATAAATAGGACTTTTTCTACATTGCCTAACTAATCATTTACTTTTGCAGAACAATCGACAGCTTATGGGTTATTTAAGAAGACTGGGCGCTTCACCCCTCCCGCGAGGTCCATCCCCCGGTTCCGCAAATACGCGGTAGATGACTTCCAATTCATCAAAGTGCTGGGAAAAGGCAGTTTTGGCAAGGTACGTGTGTCGTAAATAACACTGTGATTTATGTGCTTAATGATAAATAAGTTGATTCGCGGAGTGCTGACAACAGGTACATCACATTATTTTTTATTCTGATGTTTTAGACGTTGGCTTCTGCGTGTAATTGTAAGTAGTATCTAGGGTCTATTTATGTAGATTATATCACTGATATTTTATTCCTCGATTACCATGCAAGAAGCGTCAGCGATGGTCGTGGTTGACTGTTTATGGCGTGTTAAAAGCACGTTAAGTCTTTGGTCTTGGTTATAACTGACTAAAGCCATCCATGTTCCTGAGCTGCTATGTCCCGCAGCTTTCGAACAGTCCCGCAACAAGATGCTATCTAGCTGGCTTGGGAATGCTTTACCTATCTCAAACTTCGTCCACTATTTCGCAATGGGACCGCGTGATTGTGACCTGATTGAATACTTCTCACCTTGATCTGTGAAAGATGGCCCCGAATAATCGGATTAATAAACTGATTCGCTCTCTATATATTTAGAATTATCTCTCATTAATAACGAATGGTTTTACAGTTTGTCATTCTTCTGAATAATTTCATTCCGAACTGAAAAATATCGCAGAACCAACATTAATGAAAAATATACTAAAGTACCGACCAATCTATATTTATTGTTTTAATTTACGAGTGACAGATATTTTTACAAATTCAAGGCAGCGTATTTCATAGAAAAGGTTTAAAAATAGTCAGTAGCGGGAACTTTCTGATAACAATTAGCATTGTGTACTTCTCCTGACCCAAATGAGAGACGTCGAGTGCCAGACGTCGACGTGACTACTCGCAGGCATCGAAAACGAAATGATGATTTATGGCTACCAAACGATAGATTAATTATTTAAAAAAATATGATAATTTAAAAGAAAGTTACTAACTATCTATTTGATACTGTCTAGACTAGGGGCTATCCATAAATTACGTCACACATTAATGGGGTGGGAGGGGGTTAACGAAGTGTGACATGGTGTGACAAGGAAATGGGAGGGATCCTAAATTTCGTGACGCCACATTTCAAAACCCAGGTCCTATAAACATTTTAGAACTGCTGTTTTAATGTAGGTAATCATTTCTTGCTGTACAATTGCAAAATATGTGACATCACACAGGAGGATGAGGAGGACAGGAGGAGAAAGTCCCACAAGTGTGACCAGCTGTGACAAGGACGGAGGGGGAGTCAAAAGTTTACGAAATTCGTGTGACGTTATTTATGGATGATCCCCTAGCAAACTGACTCCTTAGTCTGATATATAATGCCCATAATCAGCACGCTAGGCTGGAGGGTTTATGATCATATTTCAAGCCAGTACGCAGGATGACACTGCTGCGCATAATCCGGTAAGACTCCCAGTGAGATGAAAGGGGGGCGCCACTCCCTATCCTAGGCCGGTACTCCACACGGCACATTCATAGTTAAAACCAGTAAATTCAACTTCCAGTGATTAGTATTTTTAGGGGTTTCCCTTTAGTATCTAAGAGAGCGACATTCAACTACAATTATGATTAAGATTCTTATTTTTGAGTAATTGAGTTTTGATTGATTATGTGATCTCCCTTCTTTACGTCTTTTTGTGTTCCGTACAGACGTTCAGCAAAATATATTATGAAGTCACAGTCTTCAAAAATATATTTTCAGAAATATATTATCATTATCAAGGTTACTTATTACCTTCCTATTGTGAGTAATTAAGTATTGATTGATTTAGTATATCTGCGTCTCTCTGTGTGCGGTACAGTCGGCTAAAGATTTGCGAACGTCGTAGAATCATTCCAATTGACAGAGCTATTTTAAACGCGCTCTTTAAAGAATTGGAATAGTGCCCTTATTTATGTTTTAAAGGTGCGCTTTATTTGTATAACCGTTTAGGCACCTTTAGTATTATCATATACTATATAATTACAGGGGCTTATTACAAAACAAGATCTAAAGTTCAATCAGGTTTAAAACTAGTGCTGTCACTGTCTTCATCTTATCAAATGAAAGTGACAGCACTAGTTTTAAACCTGGTTTGACTTTAGATCTTGTTTTGTAATAAGCCCCACAGTCTTTAAATATAGTTAAGGTTGACGGAAATAAGAAAAAGGTTTATATAACAAGCAAGTACAAATAATTCATAAGTTTTTTTGTCGGTCTTCAAGATATTTTTCGTTAGTTAATTTAAAAAAGTTGGTTAATATAGTTAATTGACACAGATTAACACCTTTAACACCACTGAGAGAAATAACTGAATATTTATAGCTTACGTCTAGGGCACTTGGGATACAAAAGATATTTAACAAAATAGATAACCTGTTTCCCCATGCATAGTCTGCGACCTGTGGCGCTAATCGTGTGATGTTAGCACACGTGGCAAATAAATATGAAAGACAAACAATCAGCAGACAGAAAACAATAGTATATAAATCGTCTTTAGTCCTGGCTTCAAACTTTAATAAAAATATATATTAAATGTTACAAAATTTCGCACATCCAGCTCATCAGTCTCATCACACATAAGAGTAGGTAGTAATTCATATTCGTCTCCTATACGTTTAATTTAATAAAAAAAACAAGTCTCAGTTTTTCATACTTCCTTCTAGCTAACTAGACGGAACAAATTCGAAAACAGCGAAACGTAAGCGAATGTCTCAAAATAAACGTACGCGAAATGAAACAAGGAATATTGCCAAGAAAAAGTCGCGTGTCATACACAATAACACGTAGTCAAAGATATCTGCAATGAATTCTTCTCGGCTCACTCGATGAAAGATTGAGAGGCGGGGTTGTTAGGATAGTAAATATAGGTATCTGCTCACGAGTAAAGTAATGTCGAGACAAAAGAGTACATTATACCTCCCACAGCGAAAAACACTTTATTGTGTTAGAATTTATTGGTTTCTTACGATTTGCTTTGTTTATGAGATCGGGGATATTTTACAAAGGAGAACTAAGAAAAAAAAATACATTCAACATTTATATCGATAAGTTACATCGTATACGTAACGTAAAAGATAGAACCAAAACCCGGTTAACAAATTTTAGCTACTTGTTAGTTAATTTACAATATAAAAAACGTATGCCTCAATTCAACAATTTTGTATCCCAATTAAGTAATCATAATCATAATCATAATCATAATTCTTTATTGTTTCTTTGTTATTAAGTAATTTGAGAAATGAAATTTATTATTTTACATTGGTAGTCTACACAGGTTTAATGGTTTCTTTGATTCCACAAGAAGTCGAAGTTTTTAACATAACACAGCTACACTTTTACGCTTGTATTTTATTCCTTTAAAAAAAGTCCCAACATCCCTATAGCAATACTAAAAACGACGGTATTCGTACCATCCTTTCGGATCCTCGTGGTATTATTAAACGGTAACAGAAGGAATTTAAACAAAGTTATATTTGACAAACGAAAGCTAATTCGATAAGAATCTATGAACTTGAGATACGCCGTCGCCTTATGTCGTGGATGTATATCGACGTCTTATGTCATTTACATACATTTAATTATACTTCTTCTTTTTTTAATGCAATTCAGCTAGATTCGTATAATGACTCACATGTGAATAAAAGGAAAGAAACAAAAGAGAAGCTTGGCTAAATACATTTAATTAATATCGAGAAATTCTTCTACGTTTGTCAAATGTTACTTTAATAAGCCCTCAGGAAAGAGAAAACTCATTCGCCGGCAAATATTTTATACGTCTGTTTATACACACAATGATGGCCGATGCTCCCGGTAAGCATCGCGATGCAAAACTATGTCAAACTGTTAGGAAATCAAATGAAAATAGACCTAACTACCTGCAGCCGGAATAGAACGCGATATAGGTCACGCTGGAGAGCACTTTGTCTCTCACTAACTATTTACATAATACTGAAGTCATAAAATGCGACGTGTTATTGGAATTACGTTTGGGCCTGTCAGATTGTGCAAAGATGAAAACTATAACATGATATATAAATATAACATTAATTTTGTTTACATTATTTTACAAACATAAATTGGGTTAGTAATGCAGTTAATTAAAGTGCTATTTACCTAAACTAAGAAAACTTTTTTTTTTCTTTTTCACAATAAATATGCGTTAGTGCTTACTTAACAAAATTACTTACAAATAACAATGGATAGTGCTTATCTATATATTAATCAATTGTTACTATTTTTAACTATATCTACCAATTAACAACTTCCTATCGAGCTCCTGCCCGTACTCAATGGGCTTGACAGTTTTGTTTTTGACATTCTTAAGTGCTCCATTGGAGACCAAATTGAATAAAGCATTTTAAATTTAATTTCAACAAAGCAAAACAAGAGAATTATCCGTAAACCTGTAAAATTTAATATGGAAAAAAAACTAAATATGACTACACTGAAATTACAAAGCTTAGATTCACTTACATGCAAAAAACATACTTGCGAGTGCTTAAGTCATATTAAAGTTACCCATGGATGAAATAGATGGGAGCCTGATAAAATAAAAACAGTGGGACATTAAGAACTTCTTTAAAAATAATTTTTTTTTTAAAAATAAATTTGACGTTCAAAAGACAAAATCTCAAAATAGGGTAGGTACATCAAAGCAAATAATGTGAATGTTTTATCATCCAGATCTGAGGCAATGACTTGTTTTGTGTTGGAACAACGTACGACATACAGATGTCAGAAATTTCTTACGACAAGTTTTAAATTAAAAAATATATCAAGTACTTTGATAAAATCTATACCTGTATCATATACCAGCAATCAGTTTACATTTACGTTCTTGAGTAAAAACAACAAAACAGACAGATTGACTGACAAACCTTGACAAATTCTGACAAAGAATCCGTTTTGTTTTCATTTCTTGATAGTGGTACCACTCATATCTCTTTCATTGTTGTTAAAAAAATATATTGTATTTCCATTCTGTTTATACAAATTTGACAAATCTATATGATCCCGTTGATCTTACTTGATATCCTGTTGATCTTACTTGATTGTCTGTTGAAATATACTTGATTGTCTTTAAGACAATAAAGTATATTTTATTTTATGTAGTTTTTTTAGAATAAAAATTTACTTATTTTGTCACAGCCGCCAAAATGTGACTGTGAATTTTCACAATGATAACTAATAAAAATACAAAAACTTTATAAAGCAATCTGTGATAGCAATGAAGTAGCTATAAAATATTTTTTACTGACACAGGTTGTATGATAAAGAATTAAAAACTCTACATAGCTAATGTATTGCTAAGAGATGTTTGTTAGTAACGTTGATATCATTTACCTATTTTTTATTGTGGTTACCCGATATTCGTAGCAGTATTTCAGCCGTAGAGTCCAATATTTTCGTAGCTGCTACGACAAATTACACTTGGTGACTAATATTAGTGTACCTTCAAAAATATATTAGTCATCGTAATAACTAATTTATTTGTAAACGTGTTTTATTTGTCTTATTACAATTAGTTGATTACTTACCACATACGACATAACATAACATACCATACCGCATACACAGAAAATCTTTGATTTCTTATTTCTAACTATTTTTATAAATCACAAATCAAAATAAATGAAGTCTCATAAGGTCTACTTCAGTTCCGTTCCTTATACTTATCATTAATAGGTTTATAAGGTTTTGTTCGTAGCATTGGTAAACGTGTTAGTCTTAATATAAGTTGTAGCTGCGTTGTCCGTTGCATAGATAGTCATATAAGGATTTCTTCGTAGCATTTGTAATCTCGTAAACGTATACTTCAGTCATTTATGACATTTTTATTCTTACAAGGTCTCATTCATAGCACTTGTAATCCTTTAGGGTCTACTTCACACGTAGCACTTACCCTATTCGTAGTATTAATAGGCTTGCAATGTCTAATCTGTAGCACCTTGAAGTCTCTTTAAAGTCCAATTCAGTCTTAGCACCTTTCTTATCTGTAGCATAGATAGTCTTAGCAGGCCTAATTCGTTGCATTGGAAGTCTCATAAAGTCTGCTTCAGTTATAGCACCTATGTTATTTGTAGCATTGATAGTCTCATAATGTCTACTACATACGCAGCAACTACCTTATCCGTAGCATTGACAGTCTTATAAGGTCGTAGCACTTGCAATATTCTAAGGTGTACTTTATTCATAGCATCAATCTTTTCCATAGCACTAAAACAAACAAAACTAATAAATCGCCGTGTTTATTCTTAAATTAATCGTAAAATATTAACAATTTAACTGACGACTCTTTTAGATTAGACTTATGAAGTCTATGTTGCTCTAAAGTTTACGATTTGTATAGGTAAATATTAATAAATATTAATTTATACACAACTTCTAGGGTTGGCTGGTGGAGATCTCTTCTAGAGATAAGTCCACCTTTGTACTTTAAGTTTTTAAATACCTTTTGTAATCTATTTATGTTTTATGTGCAATAAAGGATTATTATAATATTTTACCGGTTTATAAATCGTCATCGCCTGTCTAAAATCAATGAACAAAGCGACAAATATCGCGGTGGCTTATATCTATGCAACAAATAGCCCCTTGTCGCACACGTGCTCCTGGAATGCACAGGTCTGGCTAACATACGGAATTCATACGTTCAGACATACGTGATCCTAGGGTTACCCCTAGGATCACCGAGTTCCATTGCGGAAATTATACACAGATTCGGAAACCTGATCTGCTTCTGGAAAGAGATGAGCTGGTTGGAGTGAGCAAATGTGGCCACAAAGGCTCACGCACAATGGTCGATAGCAAGGACTAAGTGCGGAAACCACCACCACTAACATATAACATATTATAGAACATTGCGGTGGCTGTCAATCGTCACAGCAGCACATTTGAATAGCTAAGAGTTTTTTTTTTATATTAGGAATTTGTTTATTTGACCGACTTTATATTCCGACGTTGAAGTATTGAAGTGAGCTTTGAAATAAGATTTATATATCCGTCTCTTTCAATTTAGCGTTACAAATTCTACACATTTCGGAACGTACCAAAATATATCTGACAAACGGACATAATTCTTTGTCATTTAAATATATGAGTGGTGTGATGTAATAGCTCGAACGCATGTTTTCTTGCAATATTTAGGGCGAATTAACTAAAATTTATAAATCAAAACTTCACAGTAACTACGTTATAGGAACAATGGCTGTCATGTGCCCTTCTACAAACTGTTGCACAGTTTGGTGGGTTGATTTAAATGTTAAATTTTTTTTACTAAATAAATGTTTTTTTTGTGTTCGAATTTCCCAGTGAAAGTGCTTTTTTTTAATGAGACACTATACTATAGTTCAAACATTTTCATTATCATCTTCCTCCTACTATGCTACCAGTTCATCTGAGAGTATGTCAAATTCTTCCATTCACTTCGGTATCATATCATCATATCCTAGCATTATCCCGGTTGCCATAAACGAAAGCCCAGGGTCTGCTCACTGGTCTAACCACTTGCCTAAACTTCAGCTATTACATAGAGTGACTCTGACCCAACACCACAACCCAAAGGGAAACATTATTTTATATTGAAACCAGTTACCAGAATATGAGAAGGCACTGCCTTCTTTATATCGACTGCCATAGATGTTCACGACAGCCGGGACCAACGGCTTAACTTCGAAAAGTCATCACCAGAGTTTCAACCTTAGACCCTCTGAATTAGAAGTCTATGGGTCTTGCCACTGGGCTATCATCGCTCACCTCCATTCACTTCGGTAATTCGTCATTAACACATCCACCCCCTTTACGATCACATCACTCAATCTATCTATTTTCGTTGTCCTCTCCCTCTTCACCTGATTTCTATTAGTTACTCTTTTCGTCGTATGCTCTGTCTCTTGTCACATGCCCAAGCCTTGACAAACGGTTACCTTTTGCGACCTAAGCTTTTGGAAGACATTCATTTGCTTTAGATGCTCAGTGCTCATAATTAGAATAATTACAAAACAAATTACCGGGTTCATTTTAATTATACGCAAAGAAATATTATATTATCTGCTTCTACACTTCTACGTATGCACCGCTTATTGATGGGCCATGATCGCCTGAATCTGATGGAAGATAAGATAAGACAAGCCCTAATTCTGGCGACCGTAACCCCGCTGTGGCATGTTGCCATTGCTGCAGGTACTTTTAACGAATGCCTACGGATTAATGCTGATGTCATTTATCTTAAAATAATGAATTCTTCTAGTAGTACGAGTAGGTAGATAGGTATAAAATATAAGAATGTAGATATAGGGATCCTACCAAGTCAAAGTTACAGTCAAAATCATTTATTCAAGCTTGGCTCCATAGAGCTCTTATGAAGGTCAAACTTAAAATTTAATGCGCCCATTCACTGCGGGCGGGACGTCAGGAGTCCAAGCCAACCTCACCTGCGAGGATAAACCTCGGAAGTGAAGGATGCTATAGGTAGAGAATGAACATACCTTTGGTCACAGAGATCACAAGAAAAGTAATATTCTAATGTTAAAAAATTTTTACTTGTGCAGGAATCTAATCGGCCGTGGAATTATATCGGAATGCACATTAAGTTGTTAGGTCCTGTTATCACTAAATGTGATAGTCGTGAAGCCTGATACCTAATTGGGCAGCTTGATCCTAATATAACAGCGGGTCGCCATTCAACTGCCTCTGCCAATCTGCACTGGGTCCGCGTGGTGGAGTATGACTCAATACTCTCATAGCTTGGTTTGTGAGAAGATGGTCAGTAGTGGACAGTGGAGACATTAATGTGCTAAGTTGATGTAAATGATGATGTATATTGAAGTAATGCAGCATTTTAGAGAACGACAAGGCAAATTGTAAATGTATGATAAACGTTTTTGTTTATATAGCATGTAATGCAACTTATTATGACACCAAATGTTGGCACACCAAAGGGGGGGTTGATTATATAATTGCGCAAAGTAACCTAATTTTATTACTTCAATCTGCCTTCGACTTAAATAGACTCAAATAAAGGAGGATGTATATACAATTTATTTCTAAAATATTTTACAAGCAACTTATTTATCAAATTGTGTAATAATTTCGAGCACTGGATATAAATCTCCTATTATAACTTATTATTATTCAGCAAGACGGATTTGCACACTGAGGTGGCCGTGGGCGAGCCCCATAACTCAAAGAACCGATGACAGTCCAGCCTGTTGCGGATCTTCAATGACGTCAGCAACCTAACCAAAGTAGAGGCTTAGACTAAATACCGTAGACAAAGTTTTCTAAATAGATCTAAAAGTAAATACAATACAAACGATGGCTGGTTCATTCGTCATACTCGTGAACGAGTGCTGCTTGTGGGGACTGGTCTGCTCTTGTCTACTATTTTTATTCGTAATTAAAGATTTAGCTAACTGAGAAGAGTTAATATTATTTTTAATCTGATAGCTGCACACACAATTTTTGTTGTCCTATCATTCTCCTAAATGATGTTTTTGATTAGGAACGCATAGTATTGTTCAAATGATTATATAGATATTAAGACTGAATTGCTGTAAATGATATCTTTCATAAGACCAAAAATATTTGTGGTTTGCAGCACATCTAATTAATATAATGTTATTTTTGTTAAAATTAGTTTATCCTGTAGCTTGAGTATGTCATGCTCACTCAAATGTCTTTGCGGTGGTGGCGTCATGCGTCGGGTCGTTGCGTTCCCTAAAATATGGTTGAGCGAAACGATGGCTGGTTCATGCGTCATACTCGTGAACGGGTGCCACCAGTGAGGACTGGTCTGCTCATGTCTACTATGTTTATTCGTACTCATACTCGTATATCTTAAAATAAAAAGTTATTTTCTTCTTTTATTTTAAATCATGTGACTGCAGATCACATGTTTTTGTAGATTTGTCAAATTGTTTTACTACTAAGTACATATTCTTGTAACTGGCGGGAGAAAAAACTAACCTTGACGATTTTCTTGCCCGTTCTTTTACGATCAAGCTCCCGCCCGCAGTGAATGGGCGCGCTAGTTTTTAAGTTTTAACGTTCATAAGAGCTCTTTTGAGCCAAACTTGAATAAATGAATATGAATGAATGAATGAATACTTGAAATAATCAGTCTTTAAATAGCTACATTATAAAGTTAAGGTAATGCTTGTTTTAAGCCCACACGATTTAACCCCCAACTAAAAGAGGGGGTCTACGTAGTTTCGAATGGCTCTGTAGCGAGGAACGCTGTTGCAAATTTTTTCTCACAACCTTTTATGTAAATCCGTACTACACACCCGCTCACTTGTTCACCCCCACCCGTTGTATGTATATTGAACTTCGCCATAAAGCCCTGACTTGCCTGGTCCTAGCTGGACGGCTTCCCAGCGGTGATCAAGACAACGGGAATACAGTGAATGCAGACGGTTCAGAATCGATACAATTTGGAAACCTTTTGGGAAGGCATTTAAATTTCTTGTGACTGAGATGATAAAGTCTATATTTATTTCTATGCGTGTTACATCAATAATATCTAGGCAGTATACAATTCCTAGGTCAGTATTAAAAAATCATAAAATACATACATTTTAATAAACAAATATATTATCATACTTAAGCGTAAAGTCGTCGTCTAATCATGTGCCAAAGCAAATAGCGCGTCTATTTCGGTACACTCGGACACCTTTGTGACGCTGCGGGCCACGTGTCATCGTCCTCATCCACGTTATCTATTGGCCAATCAAAACGCCATTATTGTTTTGATTATACGTCACTTTATATTGGACTAGCGACCGCTCGCGACTTGGTCTCATCATCATCATTCATCATATAAAGTTCACTGCTGAACCCCAATAGTTTACGATATATTGTGGGGGTATTTGCCCATAATCACCACACTGGGCTTAGGGTTAGTGATTACAGTTCAAAACAATGCGCAGGAAGACGTTGCTTCCCATCATCCGGTTGTATTTTTTCCATTCGTTGTCTCTCCATGAGATGAAAGGGGGTAGCACTATTCTCGGCCGGTCCCACACGGAGCGACTAGTCTGCGTATACTTTTTTAGGAACATGCGTTACGTATTTTGGGTATACATATTTTCGTGTACGGTGCGTATTGACGGAGATCGGCATGATGGAGTATGAACTTACAAATTCCTTTCACCTTGGTATGTGAGCCGAGATCCCTGTTCAGTAGTGTAACGTTCATGGGTTAAGATACAGGGTAGACTTGGAGACAGACTAATTATATGGCCTTAATAATAATAATAAAGCTTTATATAATAAGGACAAAAAAGATATACAATAAAGAAATTAAACAACTGGCAAACGGGGAACGTCCTCAGCAATTATCATGTCCCTATTCTATCTTTCGAACTATACTAGATTATTTTTAACGATGCGCAAGGTAAGTAATCAAATCAATTCGGTTTCGAAGTCATTTTAATGAAATAGCTATTTTACTGAATTACCACACTAAATCTGCCCAATGGGCTGCAGCTAACGTTTTGTCGCCATCAATCAAATAAATGAGACACAAATTGTGCCCTTAGAAATTATTTCAAAAGATTTGAATTATAGCCAAAAATACGCAAAAGATCTATAAAAATAAATTTTAGCGTATTCAGCAAATTTGGTACCAGTACGTGTTCGGAATTCAGGAATACAGGAGATCCTCTTCACGAGTAGCTATTGGCGAACTTTGCCTATTCAACAAAACCCTATGAACTAATCTATTGACGTTAGTTTTGCCTTAGTAAATCAAATGTGTTGAGCAAAATGTTGGCTGTGGGACTCCTTAACGCCCTTTGGAAAAAAAAATAATTTATGTCGTAATCTTATGGGTAAATGAGTTTTGTACGTCCTTTGATAAAAAATAATCCTCTGCGATTTCGTCCTGGTGAGCGTTTGCATGTAAAAACCAAAGTATTACCTACACGTAGCCTGTCGCTGAATATATCAGAACAAGTATTTAATAAATTAACAAAGCCAGTGTCGGACGTGGTTGACATTGTGCTTCCTGAATCATATATCAATGTTTAGTATTGCTCATTTTACGTTTGACAATTTGTTTTGAGTGTACCGCGTAGGCGTGGGCGTATTTTCTGTTTTCAATTTGAATGAAGAGTTTGTGTTCACTGGTAATGCAAATGCGTATGAGAATTCACTCCAGCATATTTCAGTAAGTCGTAAACGTAAAAATCGTAAAAAGTATTTCACTATGCTGATGTAACGCACCCCATAAAATTTTGAATGGATCCGAGTTGGATATGAGAAATTTAGATACTTGCACTTTGTTCTACTCGTAGTGACGGCACGTACCTATACTCTGTGGCAAAAGAGGCTGGCAACTAGCAGAGTTAAAGGCCACAAATAAACATGACTTGAATAAAAGCTTGTTACTATTTACAAGTCTAGCTTCTATAAGTATTTACCACACACTAACTTTACCACTACTTCTGCCTAAATTGCATGTTTGGCAAGTAATTTCAAAAATAACTTATCTAAACCTATTTTGTTTTTCAGGTACTACTAGCAGAACTGCGTGACACAGAGTATTACTATGCCGTGAAATGTTTGAAGAAGGATGTGGTTTTAGAAGACGATGACGTGGAATGCACGCTGATCGAGCGCAAGGTGCTGGCCCTCGGGACCAACCACCCGTACCTCTGTCATCTGTTCGCCACCTTCCAAACTGATGTGAGTATGTCGTAGGTACTGTATTATATGTGAGTAAATTGCTCATTATAATCCTAGCATTGTACCGGATGTGTCCTAGACTTAAGTTTAGGGACCAGGGTCTGCTTACAGATTTAGGTGAATTGCAGTTATACACAGAGCGACTACAGTATGACCTCCGAAACCCAAAAGGAAACGTCATTCTATGGTTAAACCAGAAAGTCAGTAAAGTAAGAAATATTGAAGTTAGAAGTTTTAAGTCAGTAAATTTCTAGCTCATCTTTTTGCTTATATCCATTGACTATTCATGGTGCCGTGTGGTACAGGACTAGAATACTGTGACCCCCTTTCATCTCACGAAGAGACGTAAAAGTCGACGAAAAGAAATCCTTCCAGATGATGGGCAAATACCCTTAATAGAAAGTAATCTATTGGGGAGGCCAATACTCAGCAGTGGATTCATAAGGCTGATATGATGATTATGTTTGACTATTCATTGTTGTTACAATATTTTTGTCTTTTCAACTGACTATTTATAGGTTGAAAGACATGTTTACTTTTCAAACTGACAAATAGGATCCAGCGCCCCCAATCGCACGGCACGCTAAGATTTTGGCGTACTTGCAGGCGCACCATAACAGAAATTAAGCGACCTCAGCCATGACGAGGTGTTCTTAGGCATATTTACTATTAATTAATACCTTGACAGTCTGAGACCGATATATACCAAGCCGTGCCGATAGTAAGTGTCCATTTTTTATATAAGATTAAGTTGCAACTTTTATTTCGAAATAGATACTTATATAAATCTTATGTGTCCACAAAATTTGATCGACAGTCGCACCTATTCTTCGTGATGGAGTACCTGAACGGGGGTGACCTGATGTTCCACATTCAGCAGAGCGGTCGCTTCCCTGAGACTCGTGCGCGCTTTTACGCAGCAGAGATCGTATCAGGACTCAAGTTCCTACATAAAAGAGGCATCGTCTACAGGTAGATAATTAAAAAACATAACAAAAGAACGAGAGTTACTTGCGCGTTTGTACATAAAACTTGCCTAGTTTATCATCACACCAGTCTAAAAATCATTCATTATAAAATAAAAGATGACAAATTTTCTCATGACATTCATTCTTAGTTGTCCAAACTGAGTCAGCACTCACATGTTACATATTGTAAGTCCCCTTTGGAGGTACGTAGTTACTACCTGACGTAAATTGTTTCATAAAATATTTTATGTCCGGCAAAGAACTCTCTATCCATTCCTTTGTTTTGGACACCCTTTCCCCTGTGCAATATAAGTTTTCTTTTGAAGAATGTATATTAACATGTTACAGAGACTTAAAACTGGACAACATTCTACTGGACTTCGACGGGCATGTGCGTATCGCCGACTTCGGCATGTGCAAACTGCAGATCTATCTCGAGAAGACCGCCGACACTTTCTGCGGCACCCCTGACTACATGGCGCCTGAGGTAGGATGAACTAAACTGTCTAGACGTGTCATCTCTGCACGGTAACTAGTTACTGCCATCTTTAAATATAATATCGTAGACTCGATTGCGATCAAGTGTAGAGTATTGTTTCCATCTTTGAGACGGTTCTGCTAAGTAACTCCTCGACGCACTTGACAGACTGCAACGGCGAGCGGTTCGCATTTTAGGGGATGCTGAGGTAACAGCCTCACTCGAGGATCTACAGCTGCGTAGAGACATTGCATCTCGGTGTCTTCTACCGGAACTACTATGACGAGTGTTCTGAAGAACTTTTCGATCGCATCCCGCCCTCTCCTTTCCTCTCCCGAACAACATGTGCTGGTCTAAGAAACCATCCTCATACAGTCTATCAGCACTCGAACCAAGAAATTTGGGAAGTCGTTTCTGAGCAAGACCACTAAGCTCTGGAATTTGCTGCCGGCTCATGTGTTTCCTATTTCCTATGATCCCGGGTCTTTTAAGCGGGGCGTGAAACGGCATTTTAGCAGGCCGTCATGACTGGATGCGCTTTGTAGTCATTACCTATGATGTGTCACATTATAAAAAAATATATTTATATATATCACGCCCCTTTTAGGTTAGGCAGAACTCTTGCAATAACTATTTAAACTATGCAGTTGATGCAAAGTTCAATTTTAGCACACAGATCTTTAGGTGAAACGTGTTAAATGGTGAGAGGTGGTTCTCTCTTCGCCCTCATGGACACTTAAACGATCCCATTCCCTTGGTCGCTTTTTACACAGCCCTCAGGCTAGGCATGGAGTGGTAGAATTATTTAAAGCTGCCGTTACCTCACAGTATACACAATCATCATCTTACTTATCATCTGCTGTATCTGATTACATCATCAAATAATTTAGCACGAATATGTTATCTCCACAGATAATAAAAGGCCTGAAATATAACCAAGCCGTGGACTGGTGGTCTTTCGGTGTACTGCTATACGAGATGCTGATCGGTCAGAGCCCATTCAGTGGCTGTGATGAGGACGAGCTTTTCTGGTCCATCTGCAACGAAGTGCCTTCTTTCCCGCGCTTCCTATCCACCGACGCCCTCAACATTCTTACTAGAGTAAGTTCCACTTTTTTTCAGAATAATCATCACACTACCTAGGTACTTCCTTCCTAAAAGTTTATGGATATATAATAAAATAAAATATTTGATGAAGCACTCGTGGAAAGCAATGGTAATAGTGGGACACTTTTGGTATTTGTCGATTTCTTGCTTCGAAAGGCACGAACCTTTCCCTTTGAACACTTTGCCACTTACAACTTGTAGTATTTCTTCCTTGGATAACTTTGCTATTACTGTACAGTATTTGTATTCGTCTCCCTGCTTCTGTGGTGCTAATATGGCTTCTAGTTGCGTGAACCATAATCTTGGTTGGTCTTTCCAAAATACCGGAATGCGGGATAAAACCGAGGTGCCAGCAGCTACTTCAAATGTTCCTTGCTGATTTATGTTCGCCTTGCACGGTGATTGTGCCATGTTTCTTGCTGCGTATTCGTTCGTCGGGGTCACCAATTTGCCAAACTTCTTGGCAGTATATGATTAGGTATAAATGAGACAAAAGATGTAGTATAGTCTGGTTATAATTATCCAAAGGTGCATCTTATATACTAACGACTTCGTGTTGATAACAGATAGTAGAAACATTAAACGTGCGATAAGGAACATAAGATTGCGATGTAGATTGTAGATACAGCACAAAGATATTGTACAGTAACAAACACTGATGCCTCACGTTAACACTGCAATGCTATTTGAGACCTTGTGGCTTCTTCCGGGGGCTTAAAATACTAATAGTATTTGTGAATACCTTCTCAATCTACACTGGATTCGCCTAAAATCCTAAGCTAAAGAGTATAACGAGGTAATAAGCTAAATTCAAATAGCACCATCAACAGACAAAAGTTCAAGTATATCTGATAAAGCCGTATCAGTTAAGAACTCCTTAGGGGTCATCCATAAATTACGTAGATTACGTATTACGAATTTTGTAATTTTTTTGAACCTACCCTCCGTCCTTGTCACAGCTGTTCACACTTGTGAGACTTCCTCCTCCTTAGTATGCTGTCACATATTTTGCAATTGAACAGCAAGCAATAATTACATCAAAAAAACAGTTCCAAAATTTGCATAGGACCTGAATTTTGAAATGTGACGTCAAGAGATTTAGGATCTCTCCCATCCCCTTGTCACACCATGTCACACTTCGATAACCCCCTCCCACCCCCTTAACGTGTGACGTAATTTATGCATAGCCCCTTACTGACTTAGTGTTTTATTGCTCTGTTTGCTAAATTGCAGCGGAGAATCAAAAATAAAAACTGTTGAATAATGGATATTGTTCATTATAGTTGCTGGACAAAGACGCGCATACTAGACTGGGAGGCGCGGAGTGCATGCACGGCGATATCCGGGACCAGGAGTTCTTCCGGCCCGTGCACTGGGAACGGCTCGAACGCAGGGAACTCGACGCACCATTCAAGCCGAGAGTGGTATGTATATTTTGAATGTCCCAGTAGCAGAATTTCCAGTAATGCATTCTGCCCTCTTAGCTCCGCGGTACTAAGTGGTCGGAAACGATCAAGAGGTCAATCAGAGTTCACTAAGCTCAGTCCTTGAATTCGTGACCTTATGTGTGTCATTTAATATTAAGCGCTTTTGTGCTTCGGAAGGCACCTTAAGCCCTTGGTCCTGGTTATTATAGTTGGTAGTCATTAAGCCCTGTAAGTGGCGCTATTGTGCGGCTTTAAAAAATCTAACAGCAGGAAGCTACACACCTGCTTCTCCATTCCAAAGGGTCCGCGCGGTGGAGTATTACTCACTGTCTTACCATGCTTTGGAAAGAGGAGACCCGTGCTCAGTGGTGGGACGTTAATGCTTAGATGATGATATTCTGCCTGCTGCCGGTTGTCTTCTGGCAGTTTAAGTGACATTTTAACGGCCGATATGGCGTGGAGGCGAATCCGCTCCTGAGTCCGTGGGTATTCCCACACAGGACAAATCTTTGTGTGCATAATATGAATATTTGTTCTTGTCTTGGTGTTTTCCATGTATTTACAACAAAAAAAAGAAGTATTTATTTATGTTTATCCGTTATTTAGTATCCATAACACAAATTCTAAATGATTCAGAATATATTTACTTATTTATTTAAGTGTGCCAGAATCCATCCAATCAATCTCTTAAGCATCTATTTTATTTTCCAGCGACATCCGTTGGACACCCAATATTTCGACAAAGCGTTTACAGGAGAGCGGCCCCGCCTTACGGCAGTCGAGCCCCAAGTTCTTCGCTCCATGGACCAGGAGCCTTTCAGAGGATTCTCCTACACTAACCCCAACGCCACTGACCGCTAATGAATCTGAAAAGCATGTCTCGGTATTGATACCCTGACATTGGATTGGACGCAGCCTATACAAGGCACTCAATCTTATTGACAATAAGATCAACCCATTTCTAGACTCAAATCTTGTCTTTGACAGCGGAAGAGTATAGAATACAGCAGAATCGATTCTAATGGAATATTTTATTAAGTGTAGACATGTTTTCTTTAAATGAAAACACTTGTGTATACATTTGCTTACTACATTGTGTACCTACCTACTTACATACACGTTACTTTTGTAAATTTATGAGCTAAAATTCACTTACATCCTTCTCAAGGTTAAGAATATATTAGATGTAAAGCTGATTAAATAAAAAGACAAATACACAAGTTATTACGCTTCGTTAAATAGTTACCTACTTAAGTTTAGTAGCTGAAATTAAAACCTTGCATTATGTGAAATAAAATTACTAAGATACCTACATGTTCATTTGTCCATAAATCTAGTCGTATTAATATGAAAATGTATAGTACTTGTACAGTCAAGGTTACTTTTGATTTCTATCCAGATTTGGCACACACCTACTAGTTTGAGTTAAGTGTTTTTCTGCTCTGACCAATTCTTGACTGTACATACATTAATAAAATAGTAAACTATTACATAAAGATTTATTTTATCATTTATATTGTGAGTTGACGTAGTTTAAAAGTGCCAGTAACTCAAAGAATCTCAGTTAATAACTTAGTCATTGTTATTATTAAGAAATATAAAATTCAATGTTGTCTCATGCATATCATAAACGTTCAAACAAAATAGGTTTGGTTAATTAATACACATGATTGTTTGTTAAAAATAAATGCGTATTTTAAGTTATATTATTGTTGTTTTATTTTGATACTTAATTTATACCCAAAGATCTGCAATGAAGTTTTTTATGCTTGGTGGGTACTCCAACTTGATTTGATGAATATCATTACGGGTGACTATAAAAAGATATTGAGTTCCCTTCATCTCGCTTACTTCTATTCTTGATATAGTTTTATCTTTCAACGGAGACTCCAAAAGATCTTGCACGTTTATACTGAGTTCTGGTAGAGGCTCGAACGACTCATCAATGTTTTTGGGAATAAAGATGTCTACCTAAAACAGACCAAAATCTATTTAAACCATAAGATTATTAAGTACATATTATTCGCAGTAAGTATAAAAAAAAATTATAGTGTTTTAAGATTTTATAGCACTGTGTACCCAAAAAAGTCAAGTGTAAAATTTTATATAAGAATATCAAATCAAATTAAATCGTTCATTGCGTGTACATAGTATCTACATAAGATGGTCATACAAGGTAGGTTAGTCGTATGTGACGCCCTGTAAGAGCATAGCAATTTGAGAGGAATAGCTAAACTATGTAACATAATTATAACATTTGTTTACAACTTTAAGCAAGATATTTTTAATCCATCACTTGCTTAAATAAAATATACAACTAATTCTAACAGTATATAAATCTAGGAATAACTATTAATTTTCAATCTTGCTTGCTTTATATATGTTACCGTAAAATTGTAAATAACGTTAAATTATAATCTATCCCGCTCACAATTTAACGCATTAAACAACCGTTAAATCACAATCTGTCGGGCGTTAAATTGTCCAATGTTTAAAGCCTGTCCATGATTGGCTGGTCTTGCCATCAAGACCAGCCAACCACTCTCTTATTTATTATTTAACTGCACTTCTTTAGGTTATCACAGGTCCGTTAACACTCAGATTTTCAGAAATGTGGGGCAAACAATGGACATCATAGGAATCATAAGACGATCATCATGCTTATGGCATCACGTAAGCAATAGATACATAATTCGTCATTTGTATGTATCCAACCTATAATAAAATTATCTGCGGAATGTTTTATCATTTCCTGTACTTTTGGTAAACACAATCCATATATCAGTATTGCAAAGATAAAGTAAAGTAAGTAAAGTAAAAAAGTAAAAAAAAAAAAAATCACAAACTAACTATTATACATAGTGCTTAAAAACGTCATGATTAAAAATGAAAAAAAAAAAACAATCGAAATATTATTACACTAAATCACGAAGCTTAGATTCACTTACATGCAACAAAACAATTTAAAAACAAAAATAATTAAGTGTAAGTGAATCTAAGTGCCAGTTCCGAGCCACCGCTCTGTAAGAAGAACTGGCAAGAAACTCACAGGCTATGCTCTTTTAAATATGTCCATTAGTTTGGTACTAGAATTACAATCTTTATATTTTTATAATAATGACAGTCATAGTTTTGTTGACGATTATTATTTTGACATCAATTATTAATAAAGACAGCCGATTACGTTACAATATTAATTCTTCTTTGGTGATGCGCGTCAGGTTATGAATAGTTTGCAGTATCGACACTTTCATGAAAGCATATCAAATTGGTATTCACATACGAATTTCTATTATTAAATGAAAGCAAAGAGAAAACCTAGAGTCAAAAATATATATCAGGATGCAGATTCCGTGTGGTATAGAATAGTGCCACCCCCTCTGCGTCCCCGGAGTCGTAAGAGTCGACTATGAGAAATCCTACCGGATGATAGGCAGAGTTATCCTGCGTACTGGCTTGAACTGTGATCACCAAACCGCCTGCCCAGCGTGGTGATTATGGGCAAATACTCCCAATAAAATGTTATCTATTGGTGAGGCTAATGTTCAGCAGTGTATTTTATAAGACTGATATGATGATGATACAGATTCACTGTTTTATTTTGGATGAATACGTATAATAAGCAAAAAGGTCATGATTATTTTCAGTACCGTTAATTAGTATTTTGTTGTCATCAAATTATTCTTTATTATCAGTGACGGCAGTGGGCTCTTAAGGAATGAGGTATGTCCAAATAATACTTTATATTGTTGTTGCAACTGTTTCTGCAACTATATATATTGATGACTATAGAGTGCAATTTTTTGCAAAGTACTTTACTCTAACCCTCAGAAATTGTTAGACGAGCGTTATCGTGGTTCACTTTTTTCTGACACAGAAAGCATGTGTATATGGCCATCCTCACCTACATGGTGACATGTCAGTCTCTTTTGGATAGAATGGTTATAACCCTTGGGGAAAAGACCGTGGGATGTATATGCACAATGCGTGATGATGGGCGCTAGAAGTCCGCTTCCTGACTTATTTATATAAGTCTGTCTCAACCTTTGTGGTGCTTGTTAAAACTTTCATTACCTACAAGTATTAAAATCACTGAATGCTTCTTAAGCATATCTTCTGTACCGAGTTTTTACCAATATGTATATACATACATTCACGCCTGTGCGCATTCGCGGTAGGCACAGGCATATTATATGCCCACACTTCGCCAATTATAAAGTTGGTCCCACGTAATAGGTAGCGAGCCTATTGCCGCTTATCGGGCACTTCTATGTTCGCCAAAGCCTTGTCTGTTAATCGCAGATGCACCACTTGCAGGTGAGGTTGGCTTGGGCTCCAAAGATGATGGGTAAGTAATGGGTGAGTAACTCCCGGAGGCCGGGAAAAGGTAACACCCAAAGATTGGCGACTCTGGGTGCCCTTAGTACTGACTACCGGGGGGGAAACTAAAAGGGACCTGTGGAGGCCGCAGGCGGGGTGTCACAAGCTGCAACCCAGGTACTGGCCCCCGCCTCTTTCTCAACAAGCGGCGGGCGTCGTCGGAAGAATTTTAGTGGGTAGTACTGCTAGCAGTCGTGGCTGCTGGTGGTGAGTTCCACACCCCCTTTCGGTCCCCCTATGGCCGGAAGGCAGTGCGTAAATGCATTTTGTTAACGAAATAAAAACAAAAATAAAAAAGTTGCCCATACACCCTGAGAGTTGGATACACAAAAAGTCGATGTTGCAGGAAGCATGGGAAAATATTGCCGACTGGGAAGATGATAAGGACATGGAACATATGCATAAGTTTAAAAGAATATTACCACTCCATTCCTTCTTCCGAGCATAAGCACATCGCCGTGTTGTAAGTGACATGACAGGGCGGGACATTCAAGCATCCAATGCTGTTTGTCTTTCCGCTTAAACTTGTATGGCTTGTCAATGTGAACTGAAACAAATTTTGCGATGAATTATGTATATTGTAAGAAAATGTAGAAAGCTATTTTCTTGTTTGTTGGAGGAATGAAAGATACGAACTTATCGATCTATTGACGTGCAAAAAACTTAATCAGGAAGCTACCCTCATTTCAAACGGTGAAGACCCTGTTTACACAATCGATTTTGTCTGGAGATTTTTTAGTGACTTTACGGCGAGGCGAGAACGTCGCGGCATCGCTGTGATTTATTAATTCGATTTATTTGTCTTCTAAGTAAGACAGCTAGAAGTATCTCCTCGTCGGAGTAAATTTTATGAATGAAAAAAGCCTGTAACGTTGCCAGCGCCGATATCGTGGCCTGCTCGCCGCGTGCACAATGCATTATTTCCTGTGTCAGTACCCTGGGAATCAATCCAGGCAAAGTTGTCGTCTTTTTGTGAATATAAATGTCCTCTTTAATTATATGTGCTTGTAAAATTACTCACTGAGGTATTTATTGTACTTAATTGGGCCAGACTCGTGTAACTAATACATGAATAAAAATAAATAAATAACGTAAAATTTATAAATCCAGGCTCGCTGTGAAATCGCTGCACTAAATCGCTAGTGCGAACGAAGCCGGAGCCTAAGCAGCCGTGAATCCAATACTAGTCAACACGTGTAAATATTTTGAGTTGCATAAAGTACATACCTTCAATTACAGCACCTGAATTTTGGAACACGATAGATTTCACAACAGGCGGAACATCAAACTTATATCCGATTTTGAACATCAATCCGGAGTCTACTTTCAATAGGCAACCCCAGTCCAATATAGCGAAAATATCCTCTTCATGGATACATATGTCCACTATCGTTCCATGCCCGTAGTACCTTGCTACCAGTTTTAAGTCCAGGACTCTACCATTATTATATACATTCAGACAGAACAGACAGTTGGTGGTTGTTGAAATATAACAGGAGTTACGATGCAACCTACAAAATAATTCACTTTTAACAAATAAAATATTCCAAACTTACGGAGAATGATCTATATAATATCTGCATTAGATGATTCTTACTACTTACAAACTTACCGGCAGGTTCACCGTAAAAAACTTAAAGCGGAAGTTATTAATGGTTAGTACATATGAACGCGCACACTTTAAGTTTGTCTTGTATATTAAGCACACCTGCCATGGAATTACAAATTACTGACTCATTATTTAACATTTGTAATCTTGAAAAACTCGTGACAACACACCAAAGACTGACGACTTGGAAAGTGAGGAACGATACCATACTCTATAGAAAGCTTTAGGAACATCAAATCTGACAGCCAGAGATTCACCATGCTTGTCCAACGCTTCACCCCGCGTGAGTTCACATCGCTTGGGTCTGAATCCACACTGGTGATCATTGAGCAGAAAGGAAGGTAAGATGGCTTGATAATTGGCAGGATACGAGTGATCCCCTCTTTCGTGGATGGGTTATGTTCGCTTCTATCCCAGACACCAGCACAATATCGTTTTCAAACGACTACCTATACAATTGTGATAAGACAACAACTCAGTAGCGTATCTAAGCAGCACAACACAGTCAGGAAATCATCTTCCCCACCGCCAGTTATTCGCAAGTCGAGCGACTGCAACAACTACGAACATCACACTGGCTGATACAAATTTTAGTCATGGGGGACCCACAAGGAAACGGAAAACAAAAAATATTATTTACAAATCTACAAATGTTCAAATTATCCCCTCACCTAAAATGTGCAGTAAATTAAAAAAAACATATGAGTAATAAAATTTTATGGATTTGATTAGAATGTGAAAATAGCTACTAGAAGTCATAATGTTAATATATTTTAATTTCAAATTAAAAGTATATTTACTTGTATGCTACAATAACGAATGCTTGTGGACCCACATCATTCCATGTAGAGTTTGGGCACTGCTTACCACTCACCGTTAGTGTTTTGCAATTACCAACATACTTCAAAGCAGCTAAGAAATAGTCATTTTCATCTATATCCAGATCTGAAAATATTGTTTTACATGTAAAGCCACTTAAGATCATATTCATTTATATTGATTACTAGAATTTCAACATTGGCTGTTTCCCAATTAGTCCCAAAAACTTGCATTATAATTAATAAAATAACATTCTACAACCTGAATGGTATTTTACTTTACTTTATGATGGACATGGCATAGAGTAAGTAGTGATATCCAGATGTTCATGACGGAAATGAAAAGTATAAAATTAAATTAATTCTTACATGGCTCTGGAAAACTCTTCTTAATTTCATGAGTGTTTATATCAATATATGTCACTTGTGAACTGCAAGAAACAATAACGTTATCTAAAACAAAATAAAAGACACTGTGGGATCTGGATAATTTACATATCAATGAAGTATTATGTTAATGCTGTCACAAAAGATGATTTTTTCTATATTACGCATCAAGCTGTAACAAATCCAACCCTTTTAGTAAGTGTCTAATGTATAAGTAACTATTAAAACTGTAAATAAGATACCAGAAAAAAATATCAATAAAACCAGTTGTGTCCTCCATAAATATATTTTCCTAAAATTACACCAATTATTTAGTTCCAACATAAGTATAATTAAGGACTTGTATTAGGGATATTAAATAACGGATAAACATACATAAATACAGTTTGTTTTTTTCGTAAATATATATACTTTATATACATAGAAAAACACCTAGACCAGAACAAATATTCATGTTAATGTACACAAAGATTTTCCTGTGTGGAAATCAAACCCACAACCTCAGGACTGTAGTGCGGGTATACTTGTGCCCACAGCATATTGGTCGTCAATAATATATATAAGTATGTACATAATGGCTATAACTCCTCAAAAATAAAATATTTCAATTGAAGATACTACCATAACAATAACTAATTCTTTCTTACCTTTGTAAATATGGATATTATTAATCTCATCTTTTTCACTATAGATATGTTCACAAATTGGTTTAGCAATCTTAACACTTTGCCACAAGCAAATGTTTTTTAAAATATCACGACAGCTGAGGTATGATTTTTTTCTATATGAAGTTCCTTGGTCGCTAAGTCCATTTTCAAGCATTGTCTGCCACCCTGTGTGCTAAAAATATCCCAAAACATAAATTAAATAAGTTCAGCTTTCCTAATTTACAGAAATGTTTATCTTAAATAATGAACTTGACATAAATGCATAGATAATGTAAAATTCAAGTAGGTAACTGAAGTACCACACACATTTCTTAACACGTTAAACGCCGATAGAAAAAAATTAAAATCATAAAAATACTTTTGGTCGTAATTTGTTTATTATGTTATGATAAATACAGAAAATATATTTTCCGGTACCCGGCGCCGCGCCGGCCACCCGCTACACCAGTAATGCGCTCGCGCTTACAGTGATAGAACGTGTGTTACTAGATCAATTACGTTCCTACTATCTTAGCTGTCATCATAATAATAAAGACTAATTTGAATTATATATCCAGAATTTTTATTTTGGTGACTTTTTTCGCTATCTTTCATTTTTTCAAATCCTTACAAGGTATGTTTGTCCCACTGCGCAGTATAGTTCTACAGCGCCGTGCCGGTCACGGAGTACGAATAAAGTAACAGTCAGTATGGCCGGCGGCGAGAAAAAGTAGTTTGAATATGACTGTACGTTGAGGTCACCGTGACCCCCATGGCGCTATGATAGAGGAAGGGTGAGGTCACCAGTGACCCCCATGGCGCTATGATAGAGGAAGGGTGAGGTCACCGGTGACTCCCATGGCGTTTAGCGTGTTAAGCTTTTGTTAAATCTGTAGAGGAAACAGGCGTGATATTATGTATGTATGTGTAATCTGTAAGGTGGCAGTTAACTAGAATATAGTAAACAATATAATATAAATGTATAGGGTTTCACCAAGATCTAAGGAGCCCAAGCCAACCTCACCTGCAAATGGTGGACTTGCCAATCAATGGGTGAGGCGCTGGTAAATACAAAAGTTCCCGGTAAGCGGCAATGGGCTCGCTGTCTATTATGTGGTACCAACAATATAACTGACGAAATGTGGGCAAATAATATGGCCTCTGCCTACCCCTTCAGGAAAACAGGATAGTGAAATTATGTATATAATATAAATTAAGTCTGCATACATCATCTCAATAAGTAAAAGATACATGCAGTAAAAAAATATTTCTCTAAAATTTTAATAATTTAATTTAACTTAGACATTGTGGAGAATTTAAAATAAATTTAAAAAAACTATTATGAGCCATAATTTATCAGAATTCTTACAGAAGCAATATGTCCACCCAATGCACACCACCGTTTGTTTACCATCAAGCAATTCATCAATGATTTCACATCCAGTTGTCTAAAAATTATAAGCAACAATTCAGCAGGGCATGCCTCCCACCCATAACACTCCAACTCTTGCCTCTCTTCTTCTTTAGATGCCTCATTTTCTACATCGGAAATCATTGTACTTAATTGTACATGGAACTATAGCAAGGGCCTAAAATTTTAATATATCAAGTAGTAGACACATTATAATTATGACAACGTACAATTACTTAATGATGACTTAAAATTGACTAGACTAGAAGATATTTCATATATTAGCATCAACCATTTAATCTTTATTTAACTTACATTTCATCTTGTACAGTAAATACCAAAGTAATACACACTTTCGTAGGCTGAATTTCACAAATGACTTAACTTAAACTGTACAATACTGTCTCAAAAGTTAGATGTTCGCAATTGTTTGCTGTACAGGTCTATTTGAAAGAAGTAAATAGACCAAGTTGCATTCACAGCAAACTTGTAGTTTGTTTAAAAAGAATAAATGTTAAACGAAAGAAAATTGATAAAATTTCGTAATGTTTTGACAGCTTTTTGTACTTGTTCATAGTTTACAAGACATAGATTCACGTTCATTCAGACACTGAATTATTTACCTTGTCTGAAATGACATGCCACTTAACGCGAGTTTCAGAACACTCAACATTAAAAAGTAGGTACCCGTCAATGTCAATGTGCCAAAGATTAGCATAGCATCTACAAATAAATATAGTCTGTGTTTATCTTGTAGTACTCTCTCTACTTGCTCGTAAATAAATTGAACTTGTGGAGGTTAAATTATTTTAACCAATATCGCATAAATAATTTCCGTCTTATATTAAAGGAATTTCATCTTATAAATAAGTAACGATAGTAAATATTAAAGGTCGCAGTTCAAAGTAACAGAAATGGTAAGAGTACAAGTACTCCTTGTAGTTTGTTATCAAATTTTTATTTATTGTTTGAGCTTACTAACACTATCAACACAATGTTCTCTACCTATTTTCATACCAATTTTCTTTTTCATAAAGTTATTTTAACTTTCAGGCTCGTAACGCGGAGAAAGCCATGTAAGTTGTATCTTTTTTTACTTTGGAGATAAGGTTTAATGTTTATCTACTGAAATTGTTTTTAGTGCAAGCAAGTGGTTTAAATTTTTTAATAAAGACAGAGTTACATTCATTATTACAGACTGTGTACTAACATACTATAAATTAAAATAAATATTCATAAATTTAATATGTGCTCAGTTATTCATAAATTAAACTACCTGAGTCAACAGATTTTCTAATTTGGCGAATGTGGAGTGGCGTCAATTATAATGTGGCGGGTCAATTTGCTTATGAAAACCTGGTATATGTATATAAGAATACTGATCAATTTAGTAAGAAAATCTGTATACATAAACTAAACACAAGGAATAAGCATAAATTAGTGGTTCCTGTCACTAGGCTCTAAAAGATAAACAAATCATTTAAAGGTCAATGTGTGCGATTCTACAATAAAATCCCAAGCAATATACAGCAATTAAGCCTAAATAAATTTAAATTAACAATAAAACGCAAGCTGTCTTCAAAGGGATACTATTCTATCAAAGACTATATGGGAGATAAAATGATTGGGATTAAACTGCTGTTTCATATAGGCTATTCTAATATAAATGACTTAAAACATGAATATTGTTAATATTATATTATGTTGCATTATATAGCTTCACAGAAAAATGAAGATTGTAATTCGAGTACCAAACCAATGGATAAATTTAAAAGAGCATAGCCTCTGAGTATCTTGCCAGTTCTTCTTACAGAGCGGTGGCTTGGAACTGGCACTTAGATTCACTAACATTTAAATATTTTTTGTTTTTTAATTGTATTGTTACATGTAAGATTGTTTTCTTATATTTATATTTAATATTGCCGTTTTCAAGTACTATGTAATAGCTTATGAAATAAATAATATTTGATTTTGATCTACTTCAAAGAGGTTTATTTAGTTCTTTCAATTAAATGAACACAAATTATTATGTATTGTGATTCTAAAAGAATAAGTAGTAAATAGAATAGCAATTGACTTAAATAGAATCAATTAATACATTTGTTTATTTAAAGCCAATAGTTTAAAATACTTAACATACTCAAATAAACTCATTCTTCAAACTTTCACAAATGATTTGAAATAAATTACAATGTGTTTTAATTATATTCTAAAATATAAGCTAATTTTTACAAAAATTGGATAGGGAATAGCTTGATTAGTGAGAGAATAGTCTATTGCAAGATATACAAACAACTTGATAAAAGTCGCAGAATCATGTTTGATGAACACTCCTGCAAATGGTCAAATTAGAAGTTTATGGGGGAGGCCAATGTTCATCAGTGGATGCATATCCCCTACACATTAGACATGTTTACTTTGGCTTCCCAGGAATGAAAATCATCTATATTTCATCATATCAGCCTAATGAGTCCACTGCTTAACATGGTCTCCCCAATAGATAACATTCAATTGGGCATATTGCCCATAATCACCACCCTGGGCAGGCGGGTTGGTGATTGCAGTTCAGTAGCAGCAGCCAGTAAGCAGGATGACGACGGATACGAATTCCCTCGAGATGAGAGGGGGGGGGGGCACTAATCTAATCTGGTACCAAACGGCGCATCTATAGTTACTTACGTTTATATAAATATATATAATATCACAGGACCACACTTGCACGATGGAGAGCTGCTCAAGTTCAAGAGTCAGGAGTGCAACGTGAAAGGAGACCATATCTGGCATCAGAATGCAATGACTTACCCCAAGCAGAGAAGTGGCGCCTACAAATCGTCCGTGAAATCGCCAAAAAAGTTGCACAGATTCAAAATGGTAAGTTTATTGATTTTATAATACAACTTTCTAATTAGAATAAGATACACCTGTGCAGTCGGTATCCAATACAAAGTTCAATTAAGTCTTTATATTCAGTTCAGTCACTTATATCTAGGAGCATTCCTTCACTAGGACAACAAATATTATTAATTATAAGAAAGCATGCAAGAAGTTTCAAAAAATATGACAGGCGATCTCAATGGCAGACAACTGAGCATGGCATGAGATTACAGAGGTGTATGCACGGATGCACAGTTATTCATAATCAGAAAGCATACAAAAAAGTATATTATTTAGTTTTTTCATATACTAAGGCTTTAAATGAAACCATGGTAGGTTTGCAATAGCAAGCAAAGGTGTGATATACAACTAAGATAACATTTTTATATCCTTAAAAACGTTGTAAGTTAAGAAATATCTAAAAGGTTGGTCCGCAATTAATGTTTTCATAATTGCTTTTAACTTAAATATTTTATTCTTTTAAATACTGTTTATAATCCGTATTTACATTCATTTTTAAGAATTAAAATTTAATTATTGCAAACATTATCAGGATTCTCATTTATCCCTCCTGGTAAACTTAGAAACAAATATATTTCTTAGAAATGTCCCACACAGTGCCTTCTAAGCCCAAGCTTAACAGATTCGGTGTTATGAGTACTTAACAACAAATTATCCGGGATCTTCTGCCAGATGGCAGGTTCGGGTTACGAGCTATTGGGCTCATTCCCCGGGCTTCATACAACAAATTGAAATACATTTCTGAGTTTGAGTTTGGAGCGTAAGAACGTTTACCCAACCTACGCGCGAAATCGATCGTTATATGTTTTATGTTATGGTGCGTAAATAGATCACCTGGAACGAAACAATAGATTATGGACACAAATATTTGTCTTGTGTGGAAATTGAATGCACTACCGTTGCGGTCGGGAACGAAAAACCTTTAAAAAGTAGATCATGTAGCACTAACTCGGAACTTCAAAGTCTACTTGGTCAGACTTTGGAGGTTTCGTATTCCTACTTTTTGTGAGTTAAAAATGTCTTTAATGTTAAAAGTAGTCTATTATTTTGTTCTTTAATCCATTAGGCCATGGCTTTGATATTGAATCATGGCTTCATATTTTTTTGTTTAAAAATTTTCCGTACCATACTTTTTAATAGTATACTTGATGTAGTTTAAGATAAATTCAATATGGAAGAAGCTACAATAGAAGCACCACCGGCATTTCCTTCCCCGAAAGAAGCCAGTATCAGGTCTCAAAAATCGGCATCAGTAAAGGAATCACCGCTACGCCTTTCCCCTGCTGTAACCTCCCCCAATCAATATGCCGCAAGCCCGAACAAAATTGTGAGTCCCAAACTACCATCCATAAGAACTCCTTCCGCTCAAGTGTCACCCTCTGGATTAAAGAGCCCTAGAAGTCTTACCATTACTGAAGAACATGTTAAGAATGCTGTATTGAACTTGGAACCGCAGGGTCAAAAAATTACTAACCACGTCGATCAGTTAACAGATGCCCTCAAAGATGTAACAAAAAATTTGGAAGGTTTGCAATCGCCTAAGATGAATAATATAGAGAAAATCGCTTTGATGAGCCAACATCTTACCAACGAAGCGAATGCTCTAAGAAATTCCATTAAAAGCCTGAGCCGAGATATCGCACACACCAAAGAGACTCTCAGCAAGGAAAAAGAAGATGATATTAACTTTCCGTATCATTTATTTCTAATAGAAATTGTTGTGAACAAAATACACATGAAGTGTGAGTGTTTCGACATTGACTTCAATAATTTGGTAATTCGTGCAACATTTTTGGGAAAACAACCTATAATTTTGTACGACCCGTCGTATGGAAAAATCGAGAACTCTACTAAACTAAACATGGGGAAGTCAACATTGTTCGCAATGACTTACGACAAAATCTGCAGCATTCAAAATTTTGATATTGTTTTGCAATTGACGAAACAGCCGCCTTGTCAAAGTCATGCCACCGTTATTGGTGAAACTCGAATGGATTATTTTAAAGAGTTTCAGTCTTTACGCGAAGAGCTTTGTACGAAGTGGTGTGAACAGCAACCCAACGATGACATACATTGTACTACAGCTATGCCTCTATCGAAAAATATGTATTACTTATCTTGTGGCGATAGTGATAGTAATGATCCTATTGGAGTTATAGAAGTGTCTGTTCGCATGTCGTTTCTTGGCAAAGAAATAACCACCGCCTTTTGTGCTTCATCAAAGCCTCAAACCTCCTCGTTTTTGTTAAAAGAAGACAACGGAATGTGTATGTATTCTTGCCATAAGGTGGAAATGGATGAACAAGGGAAGATTCTTTTAGATGAAGAAGTTATGACGAAGAAAAGAAACCAATATGACTATTGTAAATATACCTCTGCTTCAAGGTCCGAAAGTCCTTCTTCTTTAATATCCAGCGTAAACTCACGTACAGTTGATCATCGTAAACCCTATTCTCATTATCAAGGTCAAGGTAAATTTACAGTGTTAACTAAGGTATTTGTATGTTTAAGTATTTTGTAGCGCAAATAACATATTAAAATTGAAATTTGTTTTTGTAGATGATATACCAAAATATGATGAAATTTTCACCAAAATGAACGCCAATGAACTTAAAATAAGAGTACCCAAAAGTACGAGAGTTGAAAGAGTTGGAAAATATGAGAAAGTATCGGAGCTGTGCACATGTGAGAGTACTCCATATAACACAGGAGAACAGATACAATTTGAATTGCCAACTGATCCAAAGCATAAAGGACAGACACACTCGTCTAATTTAAAATACACCTATACAGGCAACGATAATAGTAGCCGTAGAGAGGTAACAAAGAAAGATAGACGAGTAGTGAATGTAACTCCGACGAACTGTCCCGTGCCTGTCGACATGCAGAAAGTCGTCCATCCATTAAAAGACGTGTTCATTCTAAAAATTGGAAAAAAATTGGAGACAAAAGATAAAAAGACTGATCTTGAAATAGAATTTATCACACCAAAGGCTCCATCTGAGAAAATAAATGAGAATGCTAATATATCGCAGCAGTGCAGTTCGGGGGATTTGAAAAAGAAAATGTCTAGCAAAAAACTGAAAGGAAAGGGTAAAAAGAAAGGCAAAGCCAAAAAAGGAGCAAAAGAGAAAAAAGCTCCTAAGTCGAAAGGAAAAGAAAAGAAGAAGAAATAAACAGCTATATCATTGTGTTGCATAATAATTAATCATATTATACTTTATTTTTATTCACCTGCTATTAGTTAAACCCTTGCAATAGTCTGTTTTGTAATTATAGCTACGTCAACTTATCTCATTAAATCAAAATCCAAGGTTTCTATTGTATTTAAAAATGTTACGTCACATTTAGATCGTAAAGATCATAAAGTAATATGCCTTTATATCCTCAGCTGGTCTTGGCGAATTCCGTATTCGAGACCTCAACGACGAGATCAACAAATTGATGCGAGAGAAGAGACATTGGGAGGTACAAATAAAGTCGCTGGGTGGACCTGATCACGCCCGCGTCGGTCCCAAAATGTTAGATCAGGATGGAAAAGAAGTGCCTGGGAACAGAGGGTACAAATATTTTGGGGCTGCCAAAGATTTACCAGGTACTTGTTGTTTACGTCAATATTTTTACTGACAAAAATGGTCCACTAGAAAAGTACAGAAGAATAAAAATAAGCTTGCTCTATTTTAAGAAGCATTAATGTTATTTAATGTTATCGCCTTCATACAATTATTACTAAAACTTCCGTTTCTTTTCTTGCTGGTACCTAGAAAAATGTCTATAACTAGTGTGTTCTGTGGGTTAGGTCGGAAATTCTCGAAAAATCGCTGAACATACATAGGGGTCATTTGGGTATCCCAAAGGGTGTTTAATCTCTGGACTTCCGCTTGACACTCGTTTCTAGGACAACCTGTATAGTGCTTATAAGAGCATGTGAATACCAAATATAATAATTTTATACTTTTTTGTGAAATACACAATCTTAATTGCTTCCCTAGCAGTATTTTGATAAGTACCTATTTAAAGTATTAGTGTCGCGGTTGTGTAGGTGTCAGAGAGTTGTTTGAGCAAGAGCCGCCGCCGCCGCCGCGACGAACGCGGGCAGACCTTATGAGGGATGTCGACGCAGACTACTATGGGTACCGCGACGATGATGACGGTCTTCTGCAACCGCTGGAACAAGAGGCTGAGAAAGAAGGTTGGTCTGCCGTATATAAAAAAATACATTCTACTTGTATTCTATGATTACTAGGCTTTGTCATAGGGCAACTCAACAAATAATGTTACTCACTTGTATTTAGGTACATGTACGCACAGGTGGCGGAAAGCCATAGGTACAAGTGTAGACTCGGGTCTGGACTGATTGGCAGTTGATGTATTGTGTATGACCACCACTTTGCTTCAGTATATCGAATAATATCTTGCTCTTATTAGGTAATTAAAAATATATCATCTATTATACTTGTTGCAGTCAGGGCTGTACAATTGGAGAGATTACCGTGATTTTCTGTAACCCTTAATCAAATAGATGGTTATGAGTTGTTACGTTTCTTGTCTTCCTGCATAAACATATCAGAAAACATTTTTTTTTATTGTTTATAGCAATTGCCCAGGCAGTAGAAGAATGGAAAACAAACAAGGAACAGAACAAAGACCAAGAACAGCAAGAAGAAGAAAATATATACCCAGAGGATGTAAGTATTACTTTTGTTTTAAATTAAGAATACGGGTCCCTATCGGATCGCCTAATTTGTAATGGCACCCAAACGAAAAGCCTAAAATTTTTTCGCCTAATTTCACTCTTCAGACTCGTGTTTGCCCTAATTTCACTTCGCCTAACTTTTTATCGCCACATTGTCATTTACCAAATGCGTCATTTGGCAAAACAATTCGTAATCCCTAAAGTTTACAATTCCTAAATATTAATTCGCACAAAATGAAAAATCATAAAGTACAAAACGCCTACTCATTTTTATGCAAACATGCAGCATGCAAGCAGGCATGCATCATGCATGCAGACATGCAACATGCGTGCAGTCATGCAGCATGTAAGCGTGCAAGCAGGCATGCAGCATGCAAGCAGGCATGCAGCATGCAAGCAGGCATGCAGCATACATGCAGGCATGCAGCATGCATAGTTTCCGTCACGGCTTCGGCGCTGCGGGAATCCGGCGGTCCCACGCGAGCTTTTCGTCGCAGATGGTTTTCGCTCACCACCGAGTCTTCGGCTTGCTGGCCGGTTTCGCCGGCCAGCCTCAGCCCCGGCGGCGAGCTCAACCCACCTGCTCCTTAGCTCGCGGGCCGCCTCGCCCCTCCGCGCCTACGCGGGCTTATATTGCACTCTAGGGTAGGGCAGACAAGACTACGTGGAGTCGGATTTGCAGCGATTCGCTTCTGTCAATTTATTTTCTCAATACAATTCTATGCTTTTATTTCAATACATTATTGGCACATTTCATTTTAGATATGCTAAAATTAGTGCTTTTACAAATTTGCGAAATAATCGTTATGCCAAAATAAACTTATGCCAATATAATTTAGGCTATTTTACATTAGACATTCTAAAATTAGGCCTTTCAATTCTTAGGTCAAACTATAATGGTGGCAAAACTATTAATAGGCGAAACAATAATTGTACGTTTTAAGTTTAGGCCAAAACGGTTTGGCCAAACCATATTAGGACAAACAATTTTAGGCGAACCAAAGGGCACCCTAAGAATACATTTAATCTGCAGGATAAATACTCGTAACAAAATCTGCATAAAAGTAAATTTGTACAATATTTCGTTTATGACAACGATGGTACAGACTAGCTACAAGCATGTTATTTAATTTACGAATTACTAAAATAAAGTCTAATAGGTTTTCCATGCAATTCCGCTTTTGTTTGCCACGTTATGTAAAATTATAACAATACAGTTTTACAACTATCACCATTATTTTAGCCTGACGACAAGCGAATAGAAGATGAAGACGGTCCAGCGGCAGTGGTGACGTCACACGTGGCAGTCCCTTCACAGAAAGATGTGGAAGAAGCGCTTCTGAGGCGTAAGAAACAAGAGCTCCTTGAACGGTACGGCTGTCTCGACGTAAAGCTAGAACAGAGCTGACAAACGGATATTCCCAATTTAATATAAGGCTAAACAAACGAATTTGTTTTTTTCATCCCCATGAAAATGTTCTTTTGGTTTTGTTTTTAAATAACATCTGTTTTTTACTAAAATTATGGGAGCACTTTGTACCTAGCCGAAGGGCTTTCAGGACCTAGGTCAAAGTCCGTCTGAAAGCTAGTGTCATTTCTATTTATTTCGAACTCTGGCATCTCTTTCTATTCGTCTGTTTTTGGGCAGTTTTCTAGCATTTTGACTTTACTACTTCAACAGATGAATAAACACATTTTACAAATAAATGGGTATAATACAAAAACCTTTTTTTTGCAATCATTTATTTTGATTACTCATAGTGTGACGATATAATCTAAGCAGTATATACACAATATTCTTGAGATGCTAAGTACATGGATTGCACTAGGAATAATCACTGGCCCGAAACATTTTATGGCTTCTAACAAACTTCTATCCATAGGCCACATTTGTACGAATGAAAATAACGAAATAGTTGCACCTAATAAATACATTCATCTTAAAATTCTTATAGAACAAATTTATTTCTTATAATATTCATTTCTTGCCTATCCTAAGAGTACACGGAGACATTAATAATATTACGTATGCACCTGCTTTTAAATATTTATAAAGTTGCCCATAAAAATAAGGAATGTACAAAAATAAATTGAATCTATTTATTAAGGATTTTGTTATACATTTAGCAGCAAATTTTTGAAAAAAGTATTTAACATAGAATTAATTCTGTGTACACCTTAAATAATCTAATTATTAAATTGTTCTTTATAACATTTACAACCAAACACAGGTACATTGCAAAAGAGTAAAATCCGCTAAATAATTTACAAAATCGAGCTCACAGTGCGTATAATAATTAAATTAACTAAGACAATTATTAAAAAAATATTCTATTACTTTACAACAAAAGTTGACCCAAATACTCTTTCCCTTCAGTATCGTTTTGTGTTATTATCATATTTAATACATCTAATATACAAGTGTTAATCAATTATTTTATTGTTTAGCAAACATTGACTAGAGCAAAATCTCCCCAAATGTACATAAATGCTCTATATTCAGACAGCGGTTAACTCATTCAGAAATAAAAAGTAAATATAATGAAAATATATAATTTATAACAAAATAAAAACTGACGCGTAATGTTTGTGCTGGATAATTTTACTAACCTTTACTAGAAAACAAAAAATATACATTTACCGCGTTATTCTAATAAGAGTTATCTATACAGAAAGCGGAAAGATTTATATCTCGGCTTTTGCCTTGTTCTTGGGATTTGGCTAAAAAAATAAACAAAGGTTAATAACTCAATCCAAATTGCAGCCTGTTAATTACCTAGGTACCAATAAAAAACAATAAATGACTTAATCATCATCAATAAATCATCAATAAATAACGTAAGAAGCGAGGGTTTTACACCCGTATTCAAAAAACTTCAGAAAGGTCTTATTTTATAATAATATCTCGTCTCGTATTAATTTATTATTGGAATCTAAAAGGATCCTATCATCTTTAATACTATTATTCTTTCACGCTTATTTAATGATGATTGGTACTGAACTAGAAATTATATTGAAGCGTGGAAGAAATTAAAATCTTTGAATGTAGACTTTAATCCAAATAGTTTCTAATTCTGATTCTAATCTTATATTTAATAGTACCGAAATAACAGCTTAATTGAAATTGTATTATTTTAATACTTTGATTTACCTGTAACATCTACTTACAATTCGTGCTCAGCTCAATTATATTTTAATACATAAATTATACACATATAATATATTATTATACACATAAAATATTATACATACATAATACTAGATTATTATAAATGACAATAGTTACATTTGACATATAATATTTATTTAAACAGTCAGATTATGCTAAATTTAAAAAGCGATCGTACCGAACTAATTAATGATTTTATTTCTAAAGAAAACTGAACTACTCATGTGAGACCAGCTAACTACAGAATGATAAAAAATAGAAAAAAGAGTTCTTAATCTAGTACCTACAGACACTTGCATAGGTTTCACTCTCCATCCATTTAAGTAGCAGAACGTGTCTTTCTCAATATTAAAAAAAAATTATGTCGGAAGCCTAGAACCTTAACAGTTTCAGTAATACTTCTTTGACTTTTCTCATAAATTTAAAGGTTTAGAGACCTGTTATCGTATGCGGTATCGTAATTTTGAGAAAGTGGCATTCTACGTTTAAACCCCTTCACACAACACTTGAAAAGAATAGTTTTCTATACAGCCACAAACACCATGCTTCATAGCAAGAGTAGGATTCACAGTTAAATCGACTAAGAAGAATCTGTGAAACAACTAACGTGTAATATGTGACTCTGACTGCTTGCCATAGTAACCATACTATAGTTATCTGTCTGATCAAGATGCCATAAATGTTATTGGATGAGTATTTTAATAGTAAACTGCCAGGGGAGTGGGAGTCAAGTGCACTACAGAAATGCCTTCTGACCCAAAAAAATACATACATATTGTCATGCCTTATTCCCGTAGGGGTAGGAAAAGATCACATTCTTCCACCTGCTACATTCCTGGCACACACTCTTAGCTTTATTTACATGCAGCCGCTTCGTTTTGGCCGATAACAATTCTTTAATTTCGGGGTGACTGTCAGGTATATGATCTATTTGTGTTTGGGTATATACTATTATTTTTATATATTGCTATTAACAAGCTATAACAATAAATTCAGAAAATCTTTTAATTTCCTATATATTTTCATGTAACTTCCAAAATATATGATATCTATTGTGATTTATTTTTGATGTAAGTACACTTCAGACTATTTAAACTTAAACCCTAACGCCTTTTAATATTAATAGTATGCTCGAGACTTGGCTGGGGCACTGCCGTGCCCCCAGATACACTAGAGGCCACAAAACTAATATAAATTCTTAGCTTCGCATTGAGATATCAAGATATTTTGTTACCTCATAGCGCTTACAAGAACGCGGTTCTTTGCTTACGACGAAAATAACTTTAATAGATTAGATTTTTTAACCTATAGAATACTTTTTGATGAAATTCCTGACGCCGTGGTAAATAGATATTAAATTCCTGTCGGAGTAAAGGGGCGGAGGAAGCCGTTAGCCGCCACCGACATAACGCGATTATGAAATTAGTTCACTTATTTACTAACCATGTTTAATACATATGTTAGTCTGTAAAGTACTTATAATATGGGCCTTCATGAACTGTAATATTATTATATGAATAATTTATTGATTCAGGCGTTACTTTGCGGAAATCCATTGTAAAACACAACACGTGACTACGTGTCGTGTTGAATAGCTTCTCGATTTTTCGGGATATTATAGTAGCACGGGAATTGTTATAAAGATAGTTTTAATCCATCACTTGCTTATTATTATTTGAATTAAATGGTGATAATTATGAGTCGTAATAGTCGACGAAGAGGAATCCTACCGGATGATGGATGGGCAGCAGCGTCATTCTGCGTACTGGCTTGAAGTGTGCAAATACACCTAATAGTATGTGATCTATTGGGGAGGCCCATGTTCAGCAGTGGACTTTATTGATGATCATCATGATGAATTATGAGTCTGCAAGGAAACTTTTTCAGGTAACATTATATGTTTATAATTAACTTATATAATATGAAGAAGGAATGCCATTGTTTAACAGTGCATTACTATTAATGGTTACGAGGAATAAAGATACTACTACTACAAGCCAATGTTACATTATTTTTGTACTTGTGAGTATTTTTGGAAGTATTTCACCAAGTTTGGAAGTTCACAAGCTAATACTTTATAGGGGGCGTCTACCATGAGTTGTCATTGTTTTATCGCTGACTGACACATTATATGACATTAGAATATTCGAATACTAATAATTGAAATAAAAAGTATTTTTATTTTCTAGCTGCCAGTAAAAGTCCTGCTATAATCAGTCTAGCCATTTCAATATTAGCCAGAACAAACAGAAAAAGTTTTTTAAATTAGGTTATTTCGTCTTTGTTTAAATATCGTACAGTATTATTTCACATGCCACATTACATCGCACCACCATTACAAAATGCAGTTAATAATGTACAAAAAGTAACGCCATTGAAACAATCTTTGTAATTCTTCTGTAAACTTTACAAAATGATAGTTAGAACTTTGTATTTCTGGAGTTGCTATATGATTCTAGTACATTTTTTCCAAACATTAAACAGACAATTAAATTTGACTTCTTTATTTAAGATTTGTAGGCTATTTTAGACTCATGGTAGACGCTCAGTAGACCAAATGCAAGCTCACTGGAACAGCGTCTGCTGTTTAGCATCGCTCTCGAAGTCCGTCCATGCGTTGTTCAGCTCCATGAATATCATTTTAGCTATATTTTCGTTCGGTGTCCCCATTTGCTGAAAATGATTAAGGGTAATAAATATTTGACTTATTTAATAATTTTATAATATTTTTTCAAGATTGCCTAAAAGAAAATTTTGTTAAGCAATAAGGTCATCAGTTGTAGAACTCATTGCTATAGTTTATAGCAATAGAACAAAATTATCCTATTTTACTTTCCAATAAAGTTTTAATTTATCCATCATCTCTGCCAATTAATGTGGCATAAGACAAGTTGAAAGGAAGTAACTTGGCTTAGTAACTATTATTAATTATAATGACAGGGTTTAGTCTTCCCATTAAAAAAGTACAGGAGAGCAATTTGGTAATAACTACCAATTACACTCTAGAATCCCGGAAACAACCGATATGACATGTCAAATTTTGTTCATACACAATTCCATCAAAATCAACACAAATTCACTTTCGTACTCATAATATTAGTAAGAGAAGGTTTATTTGCCAGCATGTGATTCGATCACGTAGAAAGCTAATACTTTCCCTTACCTTGTCAGGATGCACAGCGAGACAGGCTTTCCGATAGTTGACCTTGACATCTTTGGGCGTGACAAGTTGCGACATATCGCATCGGTTCCAGCGACAGTCCTCCCACACGACTGTGTGAAGAGAGCACAGGAGGGCGCGGATGTTAGCTTTCTTGCCTTCCGTCTGAAACGACAAGTTGTCTTATAAACACTCTTCAAAACTACGTAACCTACCCAACTACCTAAGGAGCCCAAGCCAACCTCACCTGCATGTGGTGCACCTGCCGATCAACGGACGCGGTTCTGGCCAACATAAAAGTTCCCGATAAGCGGCAATAGGCTCGCCACCTATTGCGTGGAACCAACTATATAATTGGCGAAGAGTGGTCGTATAATGTGCCTCTGCCTACCCCTTCGGGGAAACTGACTTGAATGTATGTATGCAAAACTACGTTCATAAACGTGCTAGAAACTATTTCTCTTTTCGATACGTTACTTGATCTGGACCATTTATAGACCAATGTTTTTTATTATCTCGTTGGTTGAGGGCAACTTGCCTCTGACCCGCACAGGAACGGACATAACGCTTTTATATTACTCCTATTTTTCATAATTACCTTCTCAGAGGACATATCTACTGAGCACGGGTGTCCCCTCACAAACCATGTTTGGATTTAAATAATACTACACTATGCGGACCCAGGGAGGGTAAGCGGTAACAGGTGTATGGAAATCTGCGCTAGTTTTTAAGTTTTGACCTTCATAAGAGCTCTATTGAGCCAAACTTGGATATATGACTTTGACTTTGCTGATTGATTTTAGCTTAACGACTGCCACATATAACAGAAACTAACGGAATAAAGTATCTTCGGAATATTTAATTTCACACTAATACTCAAACAAGATCGAGCTTTCAGCGCTTGGTGGTGACCGGCAAGGTGAAGGGAAAATTCGGTGGACCGACCAGACACACGCCACCTTAGACACTGGACTGCACGAGGCTTTACGTGTGGCCTAGGACCGACAACGTTGGTGCAGTCATCACTTAGAAAGTGAAATAGACATCACGATCCTCAACATTAAGGAAAACGATACACGGAGGGGTAAGGCTGCGTGCCCACTGAAGCGGAGCGAGGATGCGGAGCGGAGAATCGGAGGAATATTAACCAATGAGATTCGCGGACAGAAAAAAGCGAAGATTTTATGCAATCCTATTGGTCAATATTTGTCCGTTTCTCCGCATCCTCGCTCCGCTTCAACAGACAGGCGGCCTAACACTCAAACATCCATGGACTGACCTACGACAACTAGTACCACGAGGCCACGGGCGCATATTTTATCACTTTTTTTAATTATTTCATCTTTATTGCAAATAGCTTCGGCGCAAAAATGCTAGATAGTTATGGGAAATTAAAAGATAAAACTGTACAACCTGCTCTGGGAAACCTATCTAAAGAGAGATTTCTTTATTATATCCAAAAGTAAATTACTCTCAGAACCAGGTCATAATTACTCAAGCTTACAGAAATAACCATAACCACTGTATTGACCTTGAGAGTTAACATGAGAAAACAAAATAAAAGTTACAACTCACCCATTCTAGTATCTTAAACTTCTCCGGATCCATATCCTTGACAAGGTCCTCTTTCCTCATGGCGTTCATAGTGCGAGGCGCGTTGCCTCGTTTAGCGAACTCATAGCCCTGCGAGCCGAGTAGGTCGCCAAATACGTCGCCCACTTTCTTAGTCTTCTCCTCTACTGGTGTCTTAGCTGGCTCGAAGTGTGTTCGGCTAAAACGGATATCAATAATAATAACTAGTAGATAACCAGCGCTATCGCAGTAACTTAAAAAATAAATGCAAAATGTTCCCCTACTTAGTACAACTTGAACACTTTGCTAAACACTTAGACACATAGCTTATTAAATTAGATCAAGTTGCAGAGATTTTTCGGATACACTGCTGCGAAATCTAGGAAAAGATACCTTATCCAGAATTTTCTGTCGAACCGTTAACACATAATACTGTTTAGGATAATAATGTAAGTAACAGCCAGACAGGGAGACAGAGCCTTGTCGAGTTTCATATCAACTTCTTCAGCCTTACTTGGAGAAGAAGCTCAAGTGAAGTGGCGCTTATAGATTTAAGTGACGTTTACAAGTGCTGCGGAATGAAGCCATTGAGAGACAACTTAGCCGCGCATTTGAGCAGCACAATTGCCGGAACACCATCCGGACCGCTAGCATTCCTCACGACGAGCGACCGCAGCACGGCACGAATATCAGGCATGGTGGACCCACAATGTTCTAAATTAGGTGGGGCGGCACCACAATCGTCAACGCGAGAGTTAACCGCGAAGAGGTCAGCCAACAAGTTAGCTTTCTCTAGCGGCTGGTAAGCTGGTTTTGAGATAAACTTCATTTTACTGTTGGTGCGCCAGAAATTGCTAACGTTTAATGAGGTATATTTTGTTTCCAATCTCACCTATAATCCGGTTGATGAGAAGGTGATCTTGCTGGTGTGTGCAATTGATGCGCAGGAGATGCCCTCGGCGACACAAGAGGAGTCGTGCCTAAAGATGACGGAGGTGGCATTGGCCCCGGGGCTGGTATTGACCCAGAGGCTCCCAAAGACCCCATAGAGCCTCCTGTAGGTTGACTCGAGGCTTGTATGTTGGCACCAAGCAGACCCAGATCCGCGAAAGGATCCTTCTTGGTTGGCTGTTCTTGTTCTGGAGGCACGCTTTGTGGTCGGCCTGAAAGAAAAGGAAGCAAGATTTAATTTGCAGTTTGATACACTATTATCAATATCTCGAAGTTTCTCTCGTTAGAAGGTTATTATTAAGTTCCGAGAAAACCTACAGGTTTTTCCTGACTTCTACCTGGTAGGAAACTCCCGCCTTCAGATAACAATCAATGAATTTCAACATGTATAATTTGCCAGTTCCTATACATCATTCATCTTACTAATTGGATATTAAGTTGATGTGGTGTTGCATATCGTATAAGAGCGGCAAGAACGTGTAATACGGATATTGAATCGGACAAATTTATCGGTATTAGGTAAGCGTAGTCGGTTAGGCGTGTTCTGGGAACGCCATGTCTTTACTTACAGCAAAGCGTACTCTCGGGGAACGCGTGCCGCGGGTATAAGCTTGCTATACTGCTTGCAGAGAGCCGCCGTCTGTCGGGTTTTGGTCGCACGTCAACGGGGACGCACACGCCTGGGGTACGCTATATTTGGACGGCAATATGGAAAGGCACACGTGTTCATCGAGTTTCAATAATGAAAATATTATCAGATAAGGATCGCGTAGCGCTATAGAACGATTGACCTCGCGTTCAGGTTAGCGGCAGTCTGTACAAGTGCTGCACGCTTATCCAATATGCGTGGACTGTGTATCGCAACTAAGCGTAATCGAACCTCTTCATCTACGTGATCCCCCTGGTCCACGGCGCGGTTCCGGGGTTTGTGGCCCCTGACCGCGGTGTCTGACGGCTCCCGTAAACACGGAAGCGGCGTTGGGGCGGCTTATTCTGCCTGGTTATCGTCCGGGGGTGTGAGTCCGGTGTGCGCCGCGATCTAGCCCTGGGGTGATCAGTGCCTTGGGGCGATCAGCGGCGATAGGGTATCCGTAATAACTAAGCTAATATACTAATATAATAACTAAACTAAGCGTACGCGTATCCGTACGCAGCTGCCCATAATTAAACACGCCTGTTAAGCTTACTTACCATCATCGCTAAAAGGCTGCGGCGTCAACAGCTTGTCCTGTTCCGGGATGGGTTCGTGCAGACCGAACGGGTCGAAGTCGAGCCCGGCAGCCGCTGCGCCGGCCGCGCCCCGCTCCGGCGGACCGGTTGACGGCGCGGGAAGGTCGCCGAATATCGACTCGGATGAAAATGGCTGGAACAATCATTACACTCGCCATGCTTCCGATTACCACACTAATATGGAAATTACTAAACGAAATAATGTTCTTTGATCGTTTATTGGTTTGGTCCAATGGGACCCTTTGAACCAAACCAACAATATGAAAAGTCTATGACTGAAAAAAATTAAAGAAACTCATTTGTTATAGTTTGGGCATAAATGAGATATTATCAAGAGCATGTGATAAGAAGGGAATGGATGAGTCGATGACGAATAATCGAAAAGATAATTGCGCTGACCCCAAATATACTGGGAGCTAGGCAGGAGATAGCAGTTAGTTCCAAATAAAATAATTACTGGCAGAGATTTTACTTACTAGGGGCTATCCATAAATGACGTCACACGTTAAGGGGGTGGAAGGGGGTTGACAAAGTGTAAAATGGTGATGTGAGGGATTAAAAATTTCGTGACGTCACCTTTCAAAATCCAGGTCTATGAAAATTTTGTAACTGCTGTTTTGATGTAATTATTTCTTGCTGTACAATTGAGAAAAATGTGACAAGAAGGAGCGAGTCTCACAAGAGTGACAAGAACGTGGAGTGGTCAAAAAAATTACGGTATTCGACGTAATTTATGGATGACACCATAGACTATGAGAAAAATAGTTAATAAATAGTTGGATCACCATCATCTCAGCCCATTAACATCCCACTACTGAATAAGGGCCATTAAATCAAGGAGCAACAAAGGCTGTGTTTACAATGCAATTTAATTAAAATTTAATTCAATTTAACATGAAAATACCTGAGGTTTCTCGCCAGCATTTCCACTCAGAAAGTCCCCAAACTCCTCGACTTTCTTCTCCATCATGCCGAAAAAGTCGAACGAGTCATCGCTCTTTAGCTTCTTCTCCCGTTTCGGCGGCTCCGGCTCCGGTTCGGGCTTCGAAGAGTTCAGGTTGAGGAAATCTGCAGTCTGTGGAGCTCGTTCCGGTCTTGGGGGAGGGGGTGCTTTTTGTACTTCTGGAGCTTTCTCTTCTACCGGGTCCTGACTTTCATCGGTCACTATTTGATGTAGGGTTAACAATATCATATATTCGCACACGTTATATCAAGTATTTTTATTGGTCTTTTATAGTTCAATAAACTATCAAACAGGGCTAAATCTGCTACTAAACTTAATGATTAACTTAATACAATGTAAGAACTTGCAGTATTGCTTTAAGAAATGTAATGATTTGGTAGTTTATGTTAATTGGTGTATAGGGCTCCTACCAAGACCTAAGGATCCCAAGCCAACTTCACCTGCAAGTGGTGCACCTGCCGATCAACGGACGAGGCTCTGGCGAACATAACAGTGCCCGGTAAGCGGCAATAGGCTCGCCACCTATTACGTGGGACCAACTATATAATTGGCGAAGTGTGGGCATATAATATGCCTCTGCCTATCCCTTCGGGGAAACAGGCGTAAATGTATTTTTATGTTAATTAAAATGTTTTTTTATATATAATATCGAAGGTAACCTTTTGTAATAACAATTCTGCAGTTATGTATGATAGATTAAGTAAGGTGCATAGATGTATGTAACCAAATAAATTATGAGGATGAAAGTGCAGGTAGACATAACAAACACATAGTTGTCAGACAGTGAAGTTATTAATTGATAAGCAAAAGAAAACATTTATATTTGTTCTTCCATTCAATAAAATAGTGTCAAGTATGATTAATTAATACTTGTAAAATGACTGTGCCTTGCAAATAGGATGTCATATAAAGTGGCAAAATATTGTGATATATTTATATGATGTAGGCATACAATATTTTTATATTATTTACTACACATTAAGAAAATAACATGCTATAAACACATATATAAATAAGGTGCCAACGGGTGAACTATCTATGTATTATGGATTATTTTACAATATTACTTATACATCTACAACATACTTTTTTCCATCGCGTTTCGGCCCTTCAAGTTTGCTGCGTAAATATCAATATATATATATATAATAAAATTAAATATATTACTTATAAAACAAAAAATTATATTTCAAATTCTTACTACACTAAAATATACCTTAATGCTATACTTGACATATCTTTACTACCGAAAAGGACAAGTTAAATAAATAATAAATGAATGTTTCTGACAATTACATCAATTATTTATTTCTAAGATAAGTATCATTAAGAACTTGTGTTAGGGATACTAAAGAACGGATAAACATACTTAAATACTTTTTTTTTGTAAATACATACTTAACATACATAGGAAAACACCCAGACCAGAACAAATATTTATGTTCATGCACACAAAGATTTGTCCTGTGTGGGAATCGAACCCACGACCTCTGGAGTGAAATGTAGGTATACTGACCCTCGACGCCATATCCCACGAGATCGCCGCCATGTTGGATGTGGACTCAAGAACGATTGTCCCGATAGTTATTACAGATAATGGTTTAATAGTGAATTCTAGACCACCTTTAGGAGCTTCAGCTAGATCGCTGAGTCAGAGGTCAGATACAAAACCAATGTCTGTGGATGCAGCTACAATTATGAGGTATTACTCCCTACAGCCCCTAGCCGCCAATTGTTTGGGTTCTAGCCCACGACTGGTGGTCTCCGATTATGGGTCATCAAGTTATGGTGGAACAAAGGAAACCCTCACATACATAAAGCCTGAAACCATAACATTTATAAAGTCATATAATATTAAGAAGATAGGTATTAAAAACTTACCAAAATTATCAATAGTCTCATATTTCTCGAGGTCGCTTGAGAAAAGCAAATCGGGAGTCCTAATAGGAAACGAATGGTCGTCTTCCCAGAGATCGGAGCGCGGCTTGCGTCGCTCACCGTTCTGTACCACGAGGCTGATCAGAGCGGTCGTGTTGGCTGAGAAGTGATCGTTCACCGGTAGGGACTCGTCTATTCCGTCTATTTCTGACCTACAAATCAATTATGTTTACATTTTCAAATAATTCCAAAGACATATAGTGTAAATTTTTTTTATCCCAAAATTATTTAGGGACCTTTGTCGTTATCGACCATCGTAACAATTCTGTACTAAACAGACAAAACATATCTCTAGCCATCTTTGTTGTCGGTTTTGCTAGGATTGGGTGATACAGTCCAAAATCCCACCGATTAATCTTATACTGTTTACAAAAACAAAGCCTTCTGCTCGCGTATCTGACACATTTCATCAATAAGTGCTGTAGGTTTTCAATGGTGTTACACAAATCGCAATTAGGGGATGGCACTTTGCGTATTAAATATGCAAATGAGTTTAAAGGAAGGTGTCTAGATGAAGAAGATGGCGTTGAAAGCGTCTAAGGGAATGGAGTATCATCTAGTACTCTTAGATTCACTTACACTTCAATATTTTTTGTTTTTAAATTGTTTTGTTGCATATAAGTGAATCTAAGCTTCGTGATTTCATTGTCATAATATTTCGATAGTTTTTTTATATTTATATTTAATTTTGACGATTTCAAATACTACGTAATAGTTTATGAAAAAAATAATTTTTGATTTCGACACATCAATTTGTATTGAAAAAACTAAAAAAATAACATTTTAAACAAATCTTTTTATTTTTGATGTGATTCTGCAATCTCACCCTGTCTAAAGGTAAGTAGTCAAAGCAGTCCAAATAAGAGCGTTCCAAAACGTGTTATTAGCACGGTATCAAAATACCCGGGACTATATTTATAAGCTTTTTTTTTTATTTGGGTTCAGACTTAAAACCAGCGCTGGGTTTACCCTGTGTGCCTATGCTGAGGCTGACACCCATTGCCACCACCAAACACAATTTTTTTTAATGTATCTTGTTTTTGTTTTGTGTGGCAATAAATGTCTTTTTATTTATAGAACCTGGGAAACACTTCTAGAAACCATATTGCAATTCCAGTATCATAATGACATTTGATTAATTTTTTTTGTTTTGTGATGCAGTAATAATTTTATTATGTTTTCCTTTACTTGACCTATACGACCGTACGAAAGGTTTTGTGTCCCCTGCAAAATGGTAGAAAATAAGGTCTATTCTTTCATTAAATACGTGCTTGGTGACTTTACCTGAGAAATTTGATGGAGTGCTGCTCGGGTTGCAGGTAGCCTGTGTGGAAGTGCACTGATAGTATGGACACGGCGTGAACGCGCCCCAATTGCTGTCTTGCGTGGTAAACGCTTATCACCACGTCCCCTACCACTGTGGTGTCCAAGGGCAATGTTACCTATTACATACAAAGAAAAAGTATAATTACACCACACCAAATCATTTAACTTTATTTTATATTGCACACATGTAATAGTATTGTAAAACGTGTAATTTTTAAATTAGATATGGAAGAGCGGAGCCTTCTAATACAGGCATTGTTTGCTTAAAAGGAGATCCTAATACATTTGTACAACGAAAAAAGAAATTTATATTATGTAGAATTACAAGATTATTATGATGAAGCGCTCGTAGCTCTGCGGTGCTAAGTGGTCGGTATTATTATTATTTAAAAATATATAAGCATTAGGGGGGGGGGGCTATGTTCAGCAGTGGACGTCATATGCTTGAATGATGAATCGGTAGCGATTATCTAGTAAGTAATTGAAAAATAATGTAGAGAGTTGTGCTTAGATTGTCCTTACGTCAGAATGAGGAAATCCATAGTGTTACTGGAGTGAACGACATAGCAAGACGTGCAAGATTTGCAAGCCAAAGTGGCAGTGGGCGGACCACATAGCTGAAAGAACCGACAACTAACAGGCGTATGGGTGAGATGATAAAAATGAAATACATAAAGGATGTTACATCTTGAATTTAATATAACAAAAGAAAGGAAATACTATTATTTTCTGTTCTCGTTAATGTTTTCAAATCATTTTGTACGTCCATAGTTTGATTCATCATCTTCTTTATCAGGATAATTTACCGTCATTTGACGTTTCTTGCTTAAATACTTCGTGGCACCTATTTGGTCGCGTTCGCGTTTATGGCAGGCATTAATGAATAATTGGGATCATCTAAAATTACTACCATAATAATCAGTGCTTGATCCTGAGCTGTGTATAACACACAGTATAATTTTTTAGCTTTTCATTAACTGCAACAACTAAGCATAATTATAGTTTCTACAGATCTCAAGTAAACGCCTACCTTGCCTTCAGCTATAGTGTACATATGTAATCGATCGTAGTCCTGCATTGTGGACAGTAGCAACCGGTCTTCATTGTATATTTCCACGTAGGGCCGACAACCATCTCTGAAAATAATAAGAAACAAAATAAATCTTAAATTTTTCTTGTTAAAGTACTTTCAAATGTAAAAAAAATGCCCTTCCCTTGATTTGGGTTAATCGGAACGTAAGCAATAAATTGATTAGTAGTGCTGTTAGTTTTAAATTTGCGATTTGGTCTGTATTCCAAATTTGTAAGGTATTCGAAATGTCTACATAAAATAGGACAACAAATCGCAACAACAAAAATGGTTTAATGTTATTTATTTAGTACGTAAATCATCACCAAAATAGAAGACAGACATACTATGTGGACATACTATGCGCATGTGTTCCAAAATGTGTGCGCAAAAAATAGTTTTTGCCAGCCAGCGTGCGGAAATATAATAATGATATCTGTACTGATGTGAATATATTCTATTTGATATTCCGCGAGCGTATAAACTGTTATTATGGCGGGTATACACAATTTTTAGAAAAACTATCCCCTACGTGCCGGATACGTTTGCGAACATGGCACCCACGGTGAGCAGTTGGAGAAGTGTGGAGCGCAAGAGTTTTACAAACTCACATTTAGAAAGCACATAATTTAATGGCAAACAAAAACAAGCAAGATAAATAAAAAGACATACCTTGCTTTCGTGAACAAAGGAACTGGTTGAACTGTCAGAGAAACTAGCGTCACTGGCCGGAAATGTGGAAGTTTTGGGTTATGTCTGAAACAAAAGTTACATAGATAATTAAATAGGGAAACTTAGTGAAATATTTTCCTTATCTCTATGGAAAGGAAAAAAGGCGGTCCAGGAAATATATAAACCCAATTTAATTAGTATTGGTAAGATTTAATTATTAAGAGTAGCAGTGGATGATGATAAAATATCAATTCGGTTTTTTGTACTTTACTAAGGGCATTAATCAATCAATAGTTATGAACGCCGGCCAATCAGCGACGTTTCTTCCAATTTCATGTATTTTGACAGTGCGACTCTGGGATGTCGTCTAGTGTCGGGTCTCGAAGTCGAACTAGTCAACTCTAACCATTTTAAGCGTGTCACTTAGATATATTGTTTGGTGAACAATAAAATCACTTACCTAATAATATTTGAAAGGTAATAAAGATATCTGAGTTGACTGGGAGCAATGTTGATCGGGGCTCGTTTCACGGCGAACATTTGCAAAGCATCTTCAGGCACCGTCACTAACTTCGCGTACATAAGAAGCGCGCAAAGCAGTACACACGACATCCCTTTGCCATCCTGAAAAAAAGTAGTTAAGGTTTCCAGTTCTTTTTATTGATATGGACTGACTCGATTGGGCTTTTTGTCAGTGTTCTGTAGTTGGATAATTCAAGTTGTTTGCGGAATTCTAAATTATGCAGCATCATTTAGTCAAAGCCCTTCCGCAGAGAGTCTGTATTCACTTTCCTACACTTGTTTACGTTGTTGAAGTAATTATGTCTAAAAATCCAATATATTCTCGACTTTACAACAATTTCAGACAATTAAACACTGCCTCGTGGGTCCCGATTCAAGTGAGCAGGTGTTATTAAATAGAACTCTGTCGCTGCAGAGCGTTCTTTCTTCCACAATTTATAACGGGACTCAATTATTTAACCCATACCTGACACGTAATTACAATAGCAGACTTCTCATCCTTGCCCAGATACTGGTACATGTGTTGAAGTAGCGCATACAGGGGTGCCAACAGTGGGGCGCGGTGCGCGGGAGTCGGCCACAGCGAGCGTGACGTGTCCGTGACGAGCACGTGACGGGGCAAGTGAAGTCTGCCACCGCGACCGGCGCTGTATACGCAATACTTCCCGCCTGGGTGCCGGCTCTCAAGGTACGCCTATAAATACGGGACATTTTAATAAGAGAAGCTAGATTATGAGAGAGATATGGTTCGGCCCGCACAAAGTGACTAGACTTTCTAGATATGCAATGGGTCGGACATATCAAATGTACATACCTTTACATCATCAATATGATTAGTCTTATAGGCACTCTCCAAGCCCTCGGAAGGAAACGGCATTATAATTATGCGGCTTGTTATATATGTTATGTCTAGATCAGTTCTTGCTATTGACCTGAAAACAATGAATGATCGTACATTATTATATAGTTTTTGAAATTGAAGAACTGTTTTTTCGTAATAATTGCTTCGGTATGTTTCAAAAAAGCAAATTTTAAGTCATTTTATCATCATTCATATATAACAGAGGTAGTACAAACAGTAGGTAGCTTTTAACCTATTTTTATAATTATATACGTACGTACGTATTCTTAAACTAAAATTAGTTTTGTGGTTCTCACGAAACATTTCCACGAAATATGTGACGCCTTAACTGTGTCGATGTATATAAACTTGGCAAAGAGATAGATGGGACCTTTTATTCTAAAAATGTGTAGCTTCTATTAGAAGCAAAAATCTGTAAGTCCAATCGCGGGCGGAAGCTAATTAAAAATAAATCTAGACACTAACTGTTGTACAGTCTGCATGACTTTCGAGGAAGTATCTTTCAAGTTCTTTAAAAAGCTGCCTGCTCCTCCCTTTATAGAAGAGAACAGCCCTCCAGAGTTGACATGCTGATTCGCAGGCGCTAGCGGTTGTGGCTGCGCGGGAGGGGGACGCATCGGAGGCGGTCTGCTCGGCTCGGGCGGCCGAGAGTTCGGGGCCTCTTGTATGTCTGATGCCGGCTCTCTGCTCGCTGAAAGCAAAATATTCAAAAGCTATACAGCTTGTCCTGTCAAGTAACAATTGCGTAATGATATTAACCCTTAAGAGGACAACGGTTCATATATTACCAAAATAAAATGAACCTTAAGCACTAAACATAAGTTAGAAAATCAATAATAAATTTTAACTTGCTTTGTCCGTTTAAGAGTTTAGTTTTTGAACGCAAAGTGATCTACAAACTATAGATTTTATTGTATCTGTGGTCGACGGCGTTCGAGGTCCTACTTTGGAATTTAATATTTTGTTTATGTAAGATTATATACAGCTTATTATGACAAGCAAAAGTTGATGTATTTATGAATCTCTATTTAGGAACTTGCTTAAAACAATATTGGGAGTAAGTCGTTTTGGTTCTTATCTTTATTTTAAATGCTTGCACAAACTCCTTATGCGCAAACTACATAGTGATTATGCTTTTACGAATGTATGCTTGAGAAACAGAATTTAAATAAGTCAATTACATAATTGACACTCAATATAATAAAGACAAGTACTAAAATTGTTTGCTCTCAGTCATAGCTAGAAAATTATTTATATAGACATTAAAAAAATATTGTCAAAGTTACACAGGTATTGGCAGTTTTCTTACCCATTTTAGCGTTGTTTAAGTGAATAAAGTATGAGTAAGTTAACATAGTATTCAAGTGTTTTCCATAAATCTTAACTAAATTAAATTAAGATGTTCCAGCAACATACTAACTTTAAACTTTCTTCAAATTTTCTTGGAATTTACTAAATTCTCTTGTTGGGTTCAAGTATTATTTATGTACCTATAAATACTATATTTAACCTGGTTACATATTTTATTCATTTGACCAACAAACACAATTTGTGTAACTATTCGTAATTACTAAATTATTGGAAGTTACATACTTATTAAGGATCCACTTTATGTTTTGTTGCATTTTATCTTAAAACTGTTACAATCTTTTTTATGAAGTTCAACACTATAACAGTTTTTAATTGGTAAATATCAATTGTATATAAATTTTTTGTTACGATGGGTTTCTTACTCACTATAATATACGTCTTTAATGACTGTAGATTCATGGTCAAATAAAAAAAAATGAGTCATTATTGAGATATTGAGAACTTTCCAAGTAAGAAATTCTGGTAAACAATATACACATTATAAAGAATAAATTTATATACTTCAAATTTTTTTAAAATAATTATTACAATTTAAGTAAAAATTGTGGACTGAAATAAATAACCCTAAAAGTTCGTCCTGTGACGGAGTTTTTTAGGTTCATTTAAAAAAAGTAAAATATTATTTGTATAATATTTATTTCTAATTTTAATATTAAATTTACAAATATGACATAATAATAGTAACAAAAATATTGCTCATTTATAAATTACACAACGAATTAAATTATACATTTATTTATAAAATTATAGTATCTCAGATTTTGAAAAACGCCTCATGACTTCAGTTCACAGTTGCAACAACCATCTGACATTTGTTAAACAAAATAATACCTATATTATCTTTAAGGAATTGTTATTTTTTTCTTTAGATATTTAATATTAAAGTAAAAAAAATATTTAAAATCACATATTTCAAAAAAAGTTACTTATTATTTTCAGGCAAAACAAGTTTTCATAAAACTTGTACTTTAAAAATTACATTTTTATTCACTCATACTTATATAAATCTACATAATACTACATAACCTTTTTGATAAAACTACATAAATTTGATTATACACCTAAAAACAAAGCACCGTGATTATTTGCTGATCATGAAATTTCCACAAAAAAATGTCATTTGTCTCACACATTAAAATAAATACATACATATATAGCCTCACGCCCGATATATCCCTTTGAGGTGCCAGAACCATGCTTTTTGTAATAAGGATATATACGTAGTAATGTTCACTTTTAGCACAGATTTCTAGGTGAAATAGTGTAAAAGAAAGGAATATAATAAACTGAACCTCTAAAAAATACTTTTTTGATCATCAAAAATACTGATCTAGCATCTAATAGGGGATTAGGTGCTCCATCAGAGTTTTTTGATATACAAAAAGGTTAGGTTAGGTTGGTAATTTATTAATTTTGATGACACATTAAATATGAGCCTAAAAGAAATAAGAAGGTATATATACATAGGAAAAAGTTTTGTTTAAAAAATAATAAACAGAATCATCACGATATAGACTAACATAAAACTGCAGACTTGATAGGTTAATTAGGAAAATATTTATATGTCACTTAAGGGACAGAGAAGATTATATTTTCCTTTGTATAATTTAATTCAGGTCAACCAGACTAAATAAAAAACGAAAATAAAATTATCCATACTGATGTTAATACTTTCAGATATCGAGTAATAAGTGTCACTATCTCTTTCTGACACTTGGATTTAAAAAAGGAAATCATAACCGCACAATTGGAGAAAATTATATTTTTAATTACACAATATAGATAATAATTAGATCAACGAAAATGATTTAAGGTTATTCAGATGAAGCACTGTCATTATCTAGTACAGTTCAAGTAAGGGTTTTCCAATTAAATAAAAGGATTTTTTTAAATAACTATAATTTGCTTTTTTTTTATATGATCAAAAAAATATGCTAATACAGTATACAGCATTAAGAATTTATAAAAATTGTTGATGATGTTATGAAAGTTTGTTTACATTCCTTATCTGTTTTCGGTGGCCTTATTTCCTTTCCATATAATAATATGTGATATTGTAAAGTTTTATTACTGCTATATAACTTGCAATATGCTTAAAAACGAAGTCTGCCACATATATAATTTTAAAATATTTTAAATAATATTTTTCTTAATCTTTTCCATTAAAATTTCATGATTTTCATTTAAGTGTGTCATCTTGCTAAGATGCCGAAAGGTAGGTAGACCTATTCACAGCATTTTTGCGCTAATCGTTTTAAGTGTAATAATACAACTGAATAATAAATATCTATACAATCCTCTTGATGTGGATGTCAACTGACAAAAATGCGGAATGTTATCAAAAAAAGGAATGTTGATTTATACTGACCCTGTCATTAAAATACTAGACGAACTACACCTCATCTTATGACAGAAATATAAATGCTCTGTTTGTCACATAACATGACAATAATGGCCTGAAGCACATTCTCTAAAATTTTGTATTAAGTTAAAACCAAACTAAAGTAAACCAAATCAAAAAAAAATGCTTTGTAATTGCTTGAAAGTCATTAATGAAATAAAAATTATACATATAATAAAAATTATATGGTCAAACAGTAATGCATGACTTTTTCATTTTAACTTATTGCTGTAAAATAAAATTAGTTTTTCCTACTTATTATTTACTTTTGTTATTTGCACATTATTGCATAGTGAACCTTTTAAAATGTCAGCAACTATGTTGTTGGTTAATAATAAATATGGTAACTAAGTAATACTTAATTGAATCACAACATCGGATTCAAGCTTTGTAACTCTTTATTCTAGTTAGAATCTATCATTATTAATAAGGAATATACAATAATAAAACTATATTTTGAACTACCGTCAAAATCTCAATTTTTGCTCTTCTACCCTACTTTTTTTAATGATTGATGCCACACAGGAATAATAATACATGCTTGGCCAAATTCAAAAGTATATTATAAGACAAAATTGCGGACTGTAAATTTTATTCATACTGTTAATCTAAATATGAACTAAGTAATTACATGTAATGCTACAGAGAGAAGGCATTAGACTAATAGTTGCCTGTTCTATGTCATTTGATATCATATGATGGTGCAAAAGGTACGATTTGACGGCATTTATTAACAAAATAACTTAGAAGAAATAGTTTGCTTCGAATTCTCTTAATTTTTTCCCCATACCTATTATTGCATTTGCAAGACTTGAATCTTTGATATTTAAAATAAAAAAAATATTGTTTCTTCCACAAAATACTTCAGATTTTTATATCTGAGACATACTTTTTTACGTCATTATTTTACTTTTACTGCTTATGAAGTCTGGGGCATATTTAACAACGTCTGATCAGAAGATATTCAGCAATTACAGTTTTGTAAGACTCAATCAGTCAAGGAAACTCTAATCTGATCGCTATTCGGACATTGTGAAACCGGCCCTAAATAAAGTTAAAATAAATTTAAAAGTAAAGTTTTGACATAAATGTCATAATAATCCAATAAGATTCAAAATTACATAACAGATAAGAGTTTAAGAGCATTAGTCAAGATAAAGCAAACAAGGATTAATTTAGGAACTGTTGAGAAGTGACAGTTTCAAGTTTCATGTATGGGAAATGTTAAGTACAATTCTTATTTAAAATTATGCTATATTTGTTTATATCTGCCAATAAATAAGACATAAATTGTGTTGAGCGAAATCTAACTAATTTCAATCCAATTTATGTCTTTGCTAAGAGTTAAGAACTGCATCAGCTTAATTTTAAATGAGAATTTTATTCAAAACTAAAACTGAGCCAATTGCAATGAGTAAAGTTTAAGTTCAAACAATGATTTATTGAAAACTACCAACAAATTGTAAAAATTTGAATTCTATAAAAGTAGGATTTTTCTTTATCCTTTTTTATAAACTGGGAGTATAAAATTGGAATGTAATATTACTACAATTATTGTCTTTTACCATTTTAATGTAAACAATGATAATAACTTTAAAACAAAGTATAATCATTCATATGCATGTTGCATAATAATTTTAAAGACTTCAAATTAATGTGATGTTTGAAAATTACATTAAAAAATAAATTCAACGCCATCTATTGGCGTGAATAGTTAACAATTAGAAAACTATACAATAGCTGTTCACCATTAAGATAACGGTATAACACAGTGCGGCTTAAACATTAATAAATAAAATCGATACTCATCATTGCGAGCATGTCCATTATGTCTAGAGCAAGCATTCGGGTGTCAATGGAGTGAAGTCCGATGTAAGGCATGCTAGTGCGCCTGGTCATTTAAACGAGAAATCTATTGGGCACCCGAAAAAGTTGAAAACACCTAAAATGAAAAGAAAACGTGATATGTATATGTAGTATTTAAAGAACACAAGTCATATAAAACCAAGCGCCTTTATAAAATGAGTAATTTAATAGATTACTGCAATTGAAGAAATAAATTAAATATTAGGTCGGGGAAAAAGTCTTTTCGCATAACGTAGGTATAAACTTATTATAAAATTTTTTTGACTGTACTATTTGTGTCTGGCTGGTTTTGGTAACATTAAAAAGGTTCCATTATAAAGAAAAGAAAAAAATAAAAAAAAGTTGTTTCCCGCTATTTTTCATTTGTTTTTCTCTCCGTTAAAATGAGTGAATCTAATGAAGAAATTCGATACATTTTAAAATTTTATTATAAAAAAGGCAAAAATGCAACTCAAGCAGTGAAAAAAATTTGTGATGTTTATGGACCTGATGCAGTGTCAGTAAGAGTAGCACAAATTTGGTTCAAACGTTTTCAGTCCGGAAATTTTGATGTTAAAGATGCACCTCGCTCTGGTCGCCCTGTTACGAATAAAATGGACGCCATTTTTGAAAGAGTGGAGCAAGATCGGCATATTAGTAGTTACGATGTAGCTGAAGAACTGGGAATTGACCACAAAACAGTTTTGACCCATTTGAAGAAAGCTGGTTATACAAAAAAGCTCGATATTTGGGTGCCACACGAGCTCACTCAAAGAAACTTAATGAACCGTGTACTCATTTGCGATTCATTATTGAGACGTAATGAAACCGAGCCGTTTTTGAAGAGATTGATAACTGGCGATGAAAAGTGGATCACGTACGACAAGAACGTGCGAAAAAGGTCGTGGTCGAAAGTTGGCCAGGCTTCACAGACTGTGGCCAAACCTGGCCTAACACGAAATAAGGTGATGCTGTGTGTATGGTGGGATTGGAAGGGCATTGTTTATTATGAGCTTTTACCGCCCGGCAAAACCATCGATTCTGATCTTTACTGCCAGCAACTGATGAGATTAAAGGAAGCAGTCGAGAGAAAACGGCCGGAATTGATCAACAGGAAGGGTGTGGTCTTTCATCACGATAACGCTAGACCACACACATCTTTAGCCACTCAGCAAAAATTAAGAGAGTTCGACTGGGAGGTCCTAGTGCATCCACCATATAGCCCTGACCTTGCGCCTTCAGATTTTCACCTGTTTCGGTCTCTGCAGAATTCTTTAGGTTCTGTAAGGTTGACCTCAAGAGAGGACTGCCAAAACTATTTGTCCCGTTTTTTTGATCAGAAGTCCCAAAGTTTCTACAGTAACGGGATAATGACTCTGCCCACAAAATGGCAGAAAGTTATTCAACAAAACGGTACATATATATTGTAAATAAATGTAAATAAACTTTGAAAAAAATGTCTTGACTTTTCATACAAAAATACGAAAAGACTTTTTCCCCAACCTATTAAATACTCAGTACCTACAGTTGTAAGTATTTAACTGAGCCAATTACGCCAATTGCAACTAAAACATACTTGATTACGAGACTAAGGTCAAAACAAAAGGCGTGAGGCTTTATTGGTCTACGCACACGAACATGCGATGAGTACGTCCATACAAACTAAACAAAGAAGCATTCGTAGTAATTGAAATCATAGGTCACATGCATAAAAACAATCAGTCCTTGCCTAGCAATGTTAAAACTATAATCTCATTACAAGACAGCCTTGGTTGCTAATATATTTGAGGTACACATTTAGTAATGCCTCGATGGATTTCGGCTAGTAATAAGTTTGCGACACGTTCTGTAGTGTTTGATATTTTTATCTTATCTATGAATGATTAGCGTTAGATTTCACTATGCCCTTGCAAGCTTTTCATTCTCAATTGAATCTATCGTATTGATTGGTTTCTAGAGGCTAGTCGCGTTAAATCTTTATTACAACTTGGTAGAGGAAGCATGGTAGTTAGTTTATTATAAAACTACTTTTGACCCACGACTTCATACTTTGAAAATGATTTGAGAATATCATACTAATAAAATGGACATAATCAAAATACCCATTTTAAGAAGAGTGTATTTTCAAAAAATATCAAACTAAAGAGTTTTTCTTTGATGTTCCACCCATTTATAGTATAACTTCGCTTGTAATTGTCTCAACAAAAACTTACGAGGACACTTCCACACTGAGTTTATTACAAAGATTCAACTCAATTGGCCTCCTCTGCACTAGTTGATATAACTCAACGAGCTTGTCAAGTCATAAATTATGTTGTTCAATAATAATGTTAAGTTGTTATATTGAAAGCGGTTATGTACAAGTTTATTGGTCAATGACATTTATGATTTTTTATTGATGCAGTAAGTTAGTTTTGCCACCAAGTGCGAGTGATTTATGCAACATTACACAATAGTAGTATAATAACAAATACTTCCTTTCATTCTATTGTTATCGATTACCATGATGTACCAGACACGAGACTAACGAAAAATTATTTCATACATTTCATTAAACTATACCAAAATGTCTTGAAATAAGATTCAATTTTAAACTGATCATTATATCTTTAACACGCCTTTTTGTACCTTTAAACTTGAAAATAGATTACTTATAAATTTAATATCACTGAAGTTATAAATAATTTTTCATTAATCTCTATGAGCTTTATGATATCTACAATGCTCGTGCAATTATCACTTCCTATGTGTTAAAATTAAAATAATCACGGTGCTATGTTAGTAAAATTACGATATAAGTGTTCTTTACCTAATGAGATCATTGTTCATCCTTCATCTAAGTAGGCCCCCAAACTCACTTTACTCTCCTCGTTGTTTTGTATAGAAATGAAAACAAACTACGATTATGAAGAATAAACTCATTTATTTTTTTCTATTGTAAGCTCTGATATATTCACACGACTGAATTCACAACAGACAATTAATGATTTTTTTATTAGACAATATTTAAGAATATGAAAAATAAAAATTGTTAATTAGAATGAAGGATGCATTTTTGTTGAAATGAATCCAACAGTTTCAAAGAGACAGATTCTCCGTTTCAAATCTTCTTTACGTATTCAATGGAACATTTGTTTAGAACATTCTTGATTTTAGAACTCTTTTGTTATACTAGAAACTATGCTATAACTTGTACCACGATTCACATTTCGCTTATATTGTCTAGGAAGATTTTTGTATCAATAACGATGACTGTTAAATATAATTGATTTAATCAATATTTGTTATTCACAAACAGTGCTCCTTGTCACACCGAATTATTAAACCTAATGATATTATAGACTAGTTTAGTATAGAATAATAATTAAAATAGTTAAACATAAAATTTTACATTTTCTAGTTACAGAAGTGCGTGAATACCAAGCCCCCCACTATGTTAGTATTAATTGCTGAATATAATTCATAAAAGATTAGATATATATACCCACTTTGTTAGTTGTGGTCAAGATAATTATACTTTATAATAAGATGATTTTTAGTAAATATGTTTTAAGAATATTATTATTGCAAGTTTTATATAATTATTACTTTTTAAAGTATTACATTCATCTACTTTTTAAATATACATAAAATACCTTAATTATATAGGTGTAAAGCCTATTAAAACATTATAGAAAATGGGGTTACAGACTCGTTGTCAGCATATATACACCCCACATAAGAGGAATGTTTAGGTTAAAAGATTAAATACTATATTATCATGATATCCTAACCTAGCTAGCGACAGGTACTCTAAAAATATATTTTGGTGAGCTTTTTTTGTAAATGCACACATTTTTGGTAAAATTAATTTCACAGTAACTGCTGAGTTCCAACTAACGACATCAAGTTTTAAACAACTAATCTCTGTTTATCCTAAACATCAAATTAAAGCTTGTATTTTTCTAATGGTTTCAAATACTTCTTCAGGTCAGTAAATTGCAACAGCCCGGAAATATTATAAGACCTTTATTTCTTAAAGTCAATTTACTCAAAACGACGTCTCTAAAGCGTAGTAGCCTTTTAAGCAATAAAATATGTCATTATATAATATATTTTGAACACTGAAACGTTTTAAATACTTAAAGGAAAAAGTCAAATAAATGCTATACTACCTTACATCATTCAAAGAACAATTCTTTCAACATTGCCTTACCTTTGGTGTTGCTCAAATTTTTTTTTGTAGATAAACAACATTGGAATGTATCTAAATCTCACATTTGAAAAATACCATTTTCAAGGAACTCAATCCGAAAAACGAAAATTCTCAATTAAAGAAAAATTAAAAAATTTGAGTGTAAAAAGTCAAAAAATACTTGACCAGTTTTAGCTCGAGTTGAAATGCAACAGAACATAATAATGGACCAATAAAGTGTATGAATAACTGAGCCGCGATCACATAACAATTGATAGTAATGTTTAATGAAAACGCTGTTGAAAGTGCCGCGTATCGACATTTTCTTTCAGGATATGGTAGTGTAATATTTACTTGACTTCTTATTACCTGGCGAGCTAGTGGCCACAGATTGTTCAACTTTTTTACGCTCAAATTTCAGTGGTTGCTTCAAATTGATGTTGTTAGACTCCGCTATTGCCGCCAACTGCTCCAAGATACTGTTTATATTCAAGCGCTCAGCAGGATTCACTGTTAGACAACCAGCTGAAAAGTAAACATTACATCAGTACATGTGAATAGATTAAATAGTGTATAACTAAAATAAAATAGTTTTTTTTATATATAGGGTTATATCAAATTGGTACTTTTAAACCCATAAAGAAATACTGTCAATTTGTATTTGACATACAAATTTTCTTTGTATGTACATCTTAATAATAAATAGAAAACACCAAGACCTAGACAAATTCCATGTTCTACTGAGAAAGAGTAAACTCACATAAGTCGTCAAAATAAATAGATAACAAGCACGAAATAATTATTGCACATGCTCACCTGCAGTTTCTCTTAGTAAAACCTGATTCTTTCGAAATTCATTAGAAAATCTATTGTATTTTTTGGCTCAACAGGGAGAAAGTTATCCTCTCATATGCTATTACTAATAAAGTTCAATATTTAAATTTAACTACTAAATAAAGTTATCCCAGATTTTTTCTTTACTTACTTATGACATCATGAAAACATTTGTAGCGTTGATCATTAGGGTTCAAATTGTAGTTTCCATTTAAAATAGCCAGTTTAGCTGAGTCCTCAAAAGGATGTTGCATAAAGCACAAGGTATACAGTATACAGCCTAATGCCCAGACATCAACAGCATGATCTATTTTATAATTATCCCACGTATCTAGCATTTCCGGTGCTCTGTACATAGGTGTAGTAAACTGAGCTAACTGTAACAAAGAACATTTATCAAACATTTCATGGGGTTATTACTGTTTTTGATGTTGTATTGTTAATACATGTAGTAGTATTATATACATTGCATCCCTCCAATTAAAAGAATACCAAAGATAATTTAGAAAATATTTTAGAAAATATTTTATATAATATTTTTTAGAAAAATGTTTTCCTATATAATACTTAACCACAGACAATAAACAGATTTTCAACAGCTTAAAGTATGAATAACTTACATTTTCTTCTAACATATTTCTTTGATTAGCACTCCAAGAGGGATTTGGTGTATAAATATCAGTGGTGGCTGACCCAAAATCACATAGCTTTATTGTACCTGAAAACACAAAAAAAAATATTAGTAACATACATATTATTAATCTTAATTTATAGCCAGCAATAGTATTTTTTCTTATACATACATACATTCACGCATGTTTCCCCGAAGGGGTAGGCATAGGAATATTATACGCCCACACTTCGCCCAATTATATACTTAGTTCCACGTAATAGGTGGCGAGCCTATTGCTACTATTATTTTTTCCTATTAACATACTTAACAAATTATATACCAACAATTAATAATAGTACATACTATACTACTACCATACTTCATAATAAACTCTGAAATAGTCATAATGTATCATTTACATACTTTCTAGAAGTTATAGGTTGGAATTCGCCAGTAGATGTATAATGTCGACCTATCTCTATTTATTATGATAATTATATTAGATACAGCTAGTTATCATTACTTGCCAAATTATTCAAATTATAGTATGAAGCAATATCTTACCTTCATTAGAAATTAAGAAATTCTCTAGTTTGAGATCTCGATGAGCTATGGGAGGAACTTGAGCATGCATGTGTTGCACTGCTCGACAGGTCTGATAGAATACTCTAAGAATAGTCGATAGAGGGAATGCTTGCCCTCTGTTCTGCAAAGCCTCCATCAAACTCCCACCATTGCACAGATCAGTTAACAATAGATATTCTCCCATACCATGAGCTGTTTTAGACTTATCAATAAAAGATGCAGCTATATATTTAATCACATTATGATGACCTGACAATTTTTTCAATAAGCTAATTTCTTGGATTATATTTTTATTTGCCTGTTCATCAGCTGCCATTAGCCTTTTTAGAGCATATTCAGTACCAGAAGCCACATCTTGAGCCACAAACACAAATGCAAATCCACCTAAAAAGAAAGCATTTTATTTCTGCATATTTCCTGCTTTTATTTATTATCACTTATTTTTGAAAATGTTATTTGAATCTTGATATACAACCTATTATGAAATACCATTAAACACTTTCATTGAAAAATGATTACATACAAGTTCTAATAATGGAGATGCTCAGCCATATAAAGCCTTGGACCATGAGTTTGTCTGATATTTGAATATAATTACAATATGGTAGCATTTCAACATGTCAATTGTGACAGTAACTCCAGACATGTCCAAGTCATGACTGTTTAAGAATAAGGGGGCTGATGCCTTATTGAGTAGCTATTCTATATTGTTGTTGTCCAACCAAAATTTGTTCTTCTATTTGCTTAGATTTTAGAAGAACAAATTTTAGATCTTCTATTTGCTTATAGAAGATCTTTTATGCCCATTATTTGTCGAAAGATGACCTCTTAATAAAATATGCTATGCGCAATAACTAGAACTTTTAAATAGTGCAATAGTGCACATTTTGTTCAGTAACTTGTTTGCTTTCAATTGATAGTTGTCAAAATATATTTCTAAATACACAATAAGGCACCCATATCACATAACAATAGTAGCCATGAAAAGTAGAAAAAATCATTTTCAAACCATGTATAATAAATCTGAAATATTCTGAGCTATAAGTGCAAAGAGAAATTTAAAAGTTGCTTTGAATATTTATTACAATTACATTAAAATGATAGTGGTCAATACACTTACTCCAAAAAGGAACTTATTCAAATGACAACCCTAAGGAAAGTTTCTATCTATACTGTTAAACACTATTTTTCATATAATCATCATCCTCAGCCTAAAGATGTCTACTACTGAACATAGGCCTCCCTCATAAGGTTCCAATAACTTTTATTGCAGGTGACCCACATCCAACATGATCCTGAGTCTTTTATCAGTCAGACATTACTACAAAAGTATTATTTGGTAGGCCAGTGGTACTTCAGGGATAAACTGTGGAGATTAAACTCTATTAACATGGATATTTGCATCATTTTCTTGCACTGGTGATATGCCACTCTTGTTTTTAAGTATCTGACCTTGTAACAGTTAAGACGTAGCCTGATAAACATATGCGGCCTGAGGTGGTCATCACTAACAACAGTTTTTAGATGATAACCTTTGTCTCCATATAATAAGTGAATAAAGATGAGGCACACAAAAGTGCGTACGGAAATCGAATCCGTCAACACTGAGACAGAGGACTATAACTATAGTATATTATTTCAAGTACTAAACCAGAATTAGAAAAATTATAAGACTATAATATAACAAATTTTCTGGACAATTATCTTAAATATATTATTTTAAATCACTATCATACAAACAAAGATTTGGGAATACTTAATTTTGTGACAGGTATACATGAAAATTCGTAAGCAGTCTCCGCCCCCTACGTAAATCAATTTCCATAGAAAATATAACCAAATAAAATAGGGAAATTATATGACCAGCAAGTCATGGTTACAGCATATTTTAAAATAAAGAAAAAACTTAGCATACTCACCTTCTGCTATCACTTTTTTAACTCTCAATTTCATGTTCCCAATTTCGACAAATTGACCTACGAAATCATTGTCACTGCTGCCATTAGCCCCTCCTGAACTGAAGTAGCCCATGGCTGATTTAAAGACGCTCATTTTGAAGAAATATAAAAACTAATAATGAAATTAGAAGAAAATTAGCAAAATTTTAATCAGCACCGTCTATCTAGTTGGGTCCATTTTACAATGGGAGAAATTAGAAATGTCAGATTTTCAGTTAGGTTGGCAACTGCACAGTAAATAACCCAATCGCATCTGTACTGATTAAAAAGAACCAATAAAAGAAAGTATATGAATTACGTCAAGTCTCTTGAAATTGATATCAACCAATGACAGCTCACGAGAATTAAGATTCGACTAACGTTGCCTGCGTAAAAAAATAACAATAAAAGGTTTCTTTCTTAATAAATATAAAATGGCAAATAAAAATGAATCTTGCTTCTTACTATATTAAAAATATTAGTTTAGTAAACTGCATTAAGTATAGCCCTCCTATTTAAGTAAATTAATTATTCTGTTTATTAGATGCCATCTCCCCAAGTCGGTTATCTGAAGAGTTAACCTATAAAAATTTTCCGACGACACCCACCGCTTGTTGAAAAAATGGCGGGGGCCAGTGCCTGGGATGCAGCGTCTGACACCCCGCCTGCAGTCAACGGCCCCTGGACTAACACCGGGAGGACCTCTTCAGATAGGCGCAGTGGATGCGCCCCTCCTACCTCCTTGTGCGACCATAGCGTGTGTGGCCGACTTATCCGTCTTGACAGTCTATGGTTAGACAGCAGAGTCTCCCTGCCCCCGTTGCGTAAGAACCTCCTGCCGCTGCTTGACGGGCCCTCGTGGCATGCCCTCTGCGCCCTCCACAGGCCCTCTTAGTTTCCCCCCCGACAGTCAGTACTAAGGGCACCCAGAGTCGCCAATCTCTGGATGATACCTTTTCCCTAGCGCCCTCTGCGCCCTACCCCATCTGCAAGTAGTGCACCTGCCGGTCAACGGACGAGGCTCTGGCGAAAATAACAGTACCCGGTAAGCGGCAATAGGCTAGCCACCTATTACGTGGGACCAACTATATAATTGGCGAAGTGTGGGTATAATATAATATGCCTCTGCCTACCCCTTCGGGAAAACAGGCGTAAATTTATGTTTGTAAGTAAACAAACCAACAATTATTATTGGTTAGCTTAAAAAACATAATTATGTATTTACACCGATTGTTGCAGCTAAAAATATTCGATTTGTTTTCTTCTCTAGTATAGACTTATGGACTGATTATAGTGCTTTTCTTCGTCTGAGTCTGGAAAAAAAGTAAAAAGTCACAGTTAGCCAGAAAGATTTTCCTGATTGTCTTAGTGCTTCTCATCTCGGTTTTTGTTGAATGGTTTACTGTTGATAATCATATAAGCTGTCTAGCAATTTTAGTGACTCAAGGAAATAAGGCCTTTCCACGGACAGTTGTCTTGTATGGTGAAAATTAACATGGGCTTTGAAATTAAAAGATTTCAAGGTGACGTTGACGAAGAGCTCATTTGCCCTATTTGTTCTGGAGTTCTTGAGGACCCACTGCAGGTTTGCTATTGTTTTTTTTTCCTCCTTATTACGCGAGCCAACAATTTTTCTATCATTGATAATAATTATGGTTATGTTTTGCAGGCGCCTGCTTGTGAGCATGCGTTTTGTCGTGCTTGTATAACCGAATGGATTAGTCGTCAACCCACCTGCCCTGTAGACCGCCAAGCTGTAACATCAAGCCAGCTTAGACCTGTTCCTAGAATACTACGCAATTTGCTCTCCAGGTACGAAACATTCTCGCAACTTATTACATGACCTAAATTACATTGATGTATGTAATTCTCCAATTAGTCGGTCAAATACGGGCAGTTGCTGGTAACATGGCTTACATAATAATAAATATTCATGTGTATGATAAACGTTGCTCAATATTATGGCTCTAAATCTAAACAGGTCCTTCAACCTCTGTTTGTCAACAATAAGTGTTGTTTACATCTAAGTGTTGTCATTGTTTGTTTAATAAAAAATTTAAATAAACATTTTTAAATGTAGTTTTGCTGTATTAAAACTTTTAATTGGGGATATTATTTATTACTTAACTGTAGATTGATATAAAAATTGTAATAGAGGAATTACTCTATTCAACTGTATCAATCGCACTTTCAACATCTTGTTTTTAATAATTTACTGGCAAGATAAAATGTTGATGAGATTTTTATTCAGACTGAAGATAATAGAAAATATGGAACTTCATACTCAGCTCACAAAACAAAGTGTTAGGGATAATGGAAATTTTCCAATAAACAGTCTTGTGTGAATTAGCAGTCTTCTATTATCCTGATAGCTCTGGGTTGCGGAGGTCATATTAACATATTAACTGAAATTAGGCCAAAATCTGGTTAGACCAGAGAGCAGATTCTGGGCCGATGATGTGTGAATTACAGTGTAGTTTGAAAACAAACAAACAGCCCCTTTAAGTTAACCTCTTGACTTAACATGTTGGTGGACATATACCTCTAAAACAGTATGCCTCTCGGCATAAGAGTTTAGGTGAAGCAAAAGTCAGTACCCTCTAAGATGATATATTTTTCATATAAATATTAGGAATGCTGTAGTGTTACTATAGAAATTACTGAGATTATTATTATACGTATATGTGTATCGACATACTGTTGTATTGCAATTATATTTTACTATGTCTTGTTATACTGTGTCTACAGGCAATGTATGAATTAAAGTAGTGACAAAGCAATAACAAATAGTACAATAGTAGTGTCCACCAACGTGTTAACAGTTACTTAAAAGGCAATATAAAAATAGAAGAATAGTTCTTTAACTACTATTTAGCTGATGATAATCTTATGAAGGCTGAGTTACTGTTGACATTGTTTATGTTGGACTATAATTGATTTTTGATAAATCATTAGTGCTTTGAATGTAAGTTTATTTAATTTAAAGACACCTTTTCTTTTACTATTTGTTTCTAAAATCTTTCGGTGCAATGTTACGAATATTATTGGATGTAAGATGATCAATATACACTTATTTAACTAGACCTGGAAATGTAGAGGTGCTCTCATAAGCTATTCAAACTAAACAGCTCCAAAGATATGTATTTTGCAATATTGCTGTGTATTGTGAACTCTAATAACTTATTGATATTACTGTCCCAACTAAAAGTACAGTTACTCGCATACTGTTTCAGAAATATATTAAAACAATACACAACAACACTTTTTTTTTGATAAAATGAACACAGTGACGTAGTGATGTCACTTTGAAACCTGGCTTAACTTTAGATCTTGTTTCGTAATAAGTCCCTAAAACTACCAATGTGATTTCAACTTTTTATATTAAAATTTAACAGATTGTGCACAAGCTGTGATAATGCTCCACATGGCTGCAATGTCATCTTGAAATTGGATTCCTTGCCATCACATTTAGTTGAATGTAAGTACTCTTTCTTTTAATATTCTATTGTTCAACCAATATGCTGTGGAAGTCAGTATACTTGCACTCCTCTGCTGAGGTTGTGGGATTGGTGACAAATCTTTGTAACTATAAACATAAATTTCTGTTTCGGTTTGGGTGTTTCCTACATATAACAGGTATGAATAACAAAAAAAAAAGTATTTATTTTTGGTTATCTGTTATTTAGTATCCTGAACACAAGTTCTTGATGAGATTTTAGTAATTTATTTATGTATAACAAAGATTGGAAGTTTTAATAGTTAGTAATATGTGTTTACAGTTTTTATTGATGACAAATAAATATGATGAATCATGTTCTCAGTAAAACAGCATAATATTGATTATATTAATCACAAAATTTTGTTACTGAATACTTATTAAGTAAATAGGAAAACAGTAAAAAGTTTTATTTATCATTTTACTTACAATCATAGTAATATATAACATATGTTAATTAATTTTAATAACACAATTTATACATACACATATCACGCATTAATTCCTAAGTTTGGCTTTCATAAAAGCTCTATTGAGCCAAACTTGACTAATTGATTTTGACTTTGATAAATAAGTCTTTGAATAATATGGTTTGAAAGATAATGTGTATCATGCGAAGAATTGTATCAAATATGTAAACAAATAGCAAATATATAAAAAATCAAAGAAGAAAATTACATACAGGAATACTTAAATAATTTTGTAACATTTTATACTCAAATAAAACCAGCCTTTGCAAGGACAAGATTTATAAGACTAGTATGTATATTACGTTTTTTTATAAAAAGTATTTGTCAGAAAGTTAATAATCTTATTATCAGTGTCAATAATTTTAATGTGCACTAAATCCTATTATGGATGCAGCAAAATCAACATAAATGATGACATAAGAATGCCATTTCCTTTAATAAATAATTTAAAAAAATAGTGTAATCAATATCAGTAATATGATTTACATAGTAATGGTTATTGTTCAATAATACTTCCTATGTAATTATGTACATGCAAGGTAAAAGGAAATGGGAACTTAGGCTTATATCATCATAACTCATTGAACATGTAATTAAAACTGGCAGACATGGCTAGCTTGATGATTGATAAGTGGTATGGACGTGGAAAAAAAAACATTTTTGGCGAGGTGGAGGAATCTTTATACACTTGGAAAGGTCGACTAGTCAATCAATCATGCCTCTAAACAGTGCTCCCCGCATTTGTGTTAGGGTAAGCAACGCGCTAGATATGCTTCTGGTATTGCAACTAATTTCCTTCAGGTGTGCTGCATACTGAAGTACAACCTTGTGATATAAAAGATTCGATGAGAAAGTTCGATCTGTTTTTTCTTCCCCTATTTTTTTAATTTAACAAGGTTTCAGATTGTGTTACAATAGTTTTTACTAGTAAAGAATTATATGTGTAGGGGTCTCTTACTTTCGCGTGTTACGTTACGTATATACGTTTCCTTGTTTATGTAAACAAATCAGTGCAAAAAGCGCAGTTGAATGGCTCACCGGAAGGGCGTCCGGTGCAGTGTGATAACCACCTAAGAGCTATCTATATGTGGGAGCTATGCCATAATTATAAATTTAAGCATTTTAAATATTTTCTGACAATTACACCAATTATTTAGTTCCAAGATAAGTATTCTTAAGAACAAGTTTTCTTACAATTACACCAATTATTTAGTTCTAAGATAACTATTATTAAGAACTTGTGTACAGGGTAAGTCATGACATGTTCCTTCTTGAGCCTGCTACGTCCCAAGGCCGCGGTAACTCTTTCAAATAGTCCCGCAGCCCCGGCCGGCTTGACCCCCTCCCTGGGGGCCCCTCACTGTGCTGACATCTATTTAAGGCGCGCGTGAAACACGAACGCGCCCTCGACGCGGCCTGTCGTCTATAGAAGGCGGACGGGTGGCGAGTTACCCATTACTCACCGTCCACAAGCCAGCGCTTACGGTGGCCAGGAGACGTCTCGTGCGTCCACCGCGGCGGCTGGGACCGTGACGAGAGGCACTCTGCCTTTCTCGTTCCGCCGCCTTCTTTGCTTGCATGATTGCTTCGCAAAAGGAACAGCACTCCATTCTCTTTCGCTTCGAACCATGGCCTCCACCAGGGCCGAACGCGAAAGGGCGCTGCCGCCGATTGTCGCTACGAGGACACGTCGGTGCTCCGCCTAAGTGTGCTCCACCGTCTCCTCCGGCCGATCCTCACAGTGGTGACACCCGGATGTTTTCTCCCGCCTTATGCTGTGCAGAATGTCTCCCTGCAGCTATTCAATTTATATATTAATTAAATACAGGTGAATATAATCCCAAAAGACCAACCCCCTGCGAGGCTGGTTGTGGTCTCGTGATTCCCAAGGATGAGTTGGCGGAACATAACTGCGTACGGGAACTTCGAGCCCTTATCGCATCTCAACAGTGCAAGCTGACAGAATACCAGCAAGAGCTCACGGAGCAAAGACTGATCATTAATGAACACAAACGAGAACTGACATTATTGAAGGTAACACTTAGTTTAAGGCTTCCTTACGACGGTCTTTTTGGCCGATTAAGTTCGTCCATTATCTTTATTTCTAAAAGCATAAAGTTAAACCTATAACTGTATGTATGTCGCGCAAAGCAGTTAATATATTATCAATTGAATTTGGAACCTTGCTGGTTAGGTATGTCACTTGAATGGTGCAGTGCAATTTTAAATTATATTATTAAAAATTTACTTGTATCCATCGCTGAACATAATCCTCTCTGGTTACGGGAGAAAATGTCCATAATCACCACGCTTGGCAGACAGGTTGGTGATCGCAGAGCAGGCCAGTAAGCACAATTACGTTGCTGCGAATCAGCCGGTAGGTTTTCTCTAAGTTTACACTTTTACGACGCCCACGAGCTGAAAAGGGGTGAAACTATTCCAGGCCTTCTTCACTCGGCACCAGCCCTGAATAGCATTTAAAATTATGTTGGTATTGAATAAAATATATAATAGGTTGGCAGAAAGCAAACATACTTTTAAAGGGTTACTAAACACTTTCTTGAGTGAGGAGTCATCATCTGATTGAATCTCAATATCATTTACTAATACATATCTAATTGTACGTAAGTTCTTATGTTTTTTTGTGAGTTCATACTTTTCTGCCATAAACTCAAAGGATAACTGTTAGATAATGCTTTGTTAGCAATAATTTCGCTTTTTGTAATTTTTTTTATATGTGCGATAAATTTTAAATAACTATGAACTCTTTCGCCACCGGGTTAAGACTTGTGGTCATTCTCACGGAAATTAGTAAAAAACACAAACTTATTTTACAGGAGTTTATGCGTGTATCAAATCCTACAATGCGAGCTCTGGCCGACCAGTTGGAAAGGGAAGAGGTGGTCCGCTGGGCCGCCACGCTTACACGCGCGCGCGTCACCCGCTGGGGCGGCATGATATCCACTCCCGATGACGTTCTGCAGGTAGTTAGTATAGCCCAGTTTCTTGTTTTTTTATTATTTATAACGATTTTTATCTCTACTCTATGTTTCTATATGTGTCTCCTTCATATACCGACTTGAAGCGGTTTGAGTTATGAGTACGACTGGTGCAGATGGGTGCGTGCGCAGTATGCATTCAAGCATTTAAACAAGCCTTCTAAAACACGGTATGGCATGTAACAAAACAATCAGTTATTCAAGAAATCCTCTTTTAACTTTAGTGATAGACTTTCGACCACCTAGTCAAACCATGCTGCTGTTTTTAAATTTCGAGTTGTATTACAATATTTTTGAAAGTGGCAATCTTATGCATAACTAGCCTAAAAAATGTTTTGTAGACCAGTTTATTCAAGAAAAGTGTGATCTAATTCTTTATGTTCTCTCAGTCATTTGAAGTATTGTAAGCACAGTAATTGGTATCTGTTTCTTTAATTTCCAGATGATGATCAAAAGAAGTTTATCGGAATCAGGGTGTCCCTCACACATCATAGATGATCTCATGGAGAATTGCCACGAAAGAAGGTGGCCTCCTGGACTGTCCTCGTTGGAAACCCGGCAAAATAATAGAAAGTAAATATATTTTATTTTTGATAATAATAATAATTAATAATAAATAAATAAATATTTTCTGTCAATTACACCAATTATTTAGTTCCAAGATAAGTATCATTAAGAACTTGTGGTATGGATACTAAACAACGGATAAACATACTTAATTACTTTTTTTTGTAAATACATACTTAGTATACATAGAAAAACACCCAGACCAGAACAATTTTTTTTTTTGACACTTACACCAATTATTTAGTTCCAAGATAAGTATCATTAAGAACTTGTGTTATGGATACTAAATAACGGATAAACATACATAAATACTTTTGTTTTTTGTAAATACATACTTAATATACATAAATATTCATGTTCATGCACAAAAAGATTTGTCCTGTGTGGGAATCGAACCCACGACCTCTGGAGTGAAGTGTAGGTATACTGACCTCCACGCCATATCGGTCGTCGATAATAGATAAATCAGTGTCATTTTTTATGTGGCTGTTTGAGGCCTAGCATAGACACTCTTAAGTAACAGATGATGCCATAGTATGCCATTACGCTCGCCATAAGTTTGGCTCCTGTTTTTATATTAAAGTAAATATTACATTGAAAGGACAATTACATACAATGCAACAATGAGATGTCATATAATGTTATAGTACGACCGTTTAAATCAGTCTTCGCCTGCGGGTAGGACGACAACGGGGACCGAGTTGTCGTCCTACCCCTCACCCCTGTACCGCGCAGGCGAAGACTTATTTAAACGGTCGTACTATAGTATAATATGTTCATTTTAATTTATTTGGGACAACAAAAATTTATTACAATATATCTTAAAAACTATTTTTTGCCATTTCAATGTTATGGTGTGAAATGAGTAAAATACCTAATTCCGTGAGACCAAAAATGTAATTGGTGAAGTGTGAGCGTAATGCGTTCGCCTAACCTTTCGGGAAAAACAGGCGTGAATGTATGTATGTTAAATAAGTTTTTTTTTACAGATTGTACGAGAAATACGTCTGTAAAAGAGTTCCTGGCAAGCAGGCCGTGCTCGTCCTACAATGTGACAACACACACGTCGACGAACACATGATGGTGGAGCCAGGCCTAGTTATGATATTCGCCCACGGCATCGAATAATTTACTTAGATAATCTCTATAAGGAGCTCTATGTCAAGGAAACTAACCTACTTTCCTTTCGAGTCGCCGATGTTGAACTAAACGTGTTATGCCTCATCGTGTCAAAACCTCATCGAGAAGAAATTTAAAGATGTTTGTTTGAAAAGTCGATTAAATTGCCGTTGGCGCGTTCGTACCGCCGATGTTAGGCTGCGTTTTCACCAGTGTTGTGGAATGATGCGTATCAAGGGATATGTTTGCATGTGTGTTGCTTCATTTACCTAGTTTCCCTCAGTGCAGCGATTCTATTGGTTCTTAATAAAACATTCCTCGCAACGCATCCTCGCACATCTCTGGTGAGAACGCATCCTTAGACTTGATAGTCGAAAACGATTAACGAAGTAAGCAGCGTTCACAGAAGTCGGTTCTTGAATTTGTAACATTCGACTTCTAGCGCTTCTGTGCGATAGAAATCACGGTTGGTCCCACTTTTTGCTGTAATGACGCTGTGTTTCTTAAAAAAAATACACCCAAAAGCATACTGCGCTGGGTCCTTGTGAGTTCTGAGACTAACGGCGACCGTGCTGCTTTTGGCTATCGCACTTTGATGGAGCTGCTAAACAAGAAAAATACGACTTAATACCTTATAAGCATCGCGTTTGCAGCGGGTGACTGTTGAGTACGAAATGCGTTGACGATGCCTGAAAAAGACGGTGTAAGACCTTGTAGCATCTACGAAGCCGAAAAGCGCGTCGTTTGCGCGTTCAAAATGCGCCTTGTGCTTACGACCTAAGATGCTTGCCGGCTTCAATCACCATATTGCCTTTTAATGTGTCAATTTTAAACTGACAGGTCACGAGGCAGTCTCTTCATGCAAATTATTTTGTACAATATATTGTAGTACGTTCATCCATTGTCAAATTAAAACCTAAAAATTTAAAAAAAGGTTTTTTGGGATAAAGTCAATAATGGTTCTTATTTAATAGACAGATGAAAAGAACATCCGATACAGTGCCAAACTAAATTACTATCACTTGACTTACTTTCGTATTCACTGACTATGTTTAAAATTACAATTGTCCATCCAATAGGACATTCAGATACAAGCACCTCATTAGCTTATGTATCAGTTCAAAAACCAAATCAACCCTTAAACTTATATATCAGATATTGACCATTGTCCTATTAAAGTTAAAATCAATAATTAGCATCCTCTTGGTCTGCTCTCAGTGCATGCAGCATGTCTTCCTTCCATTCACCTCGGTTTTTCATTATAAATACATCCATCCCACTTATGCTTAAATCACTCTTATGAGCAACGTTTTTGAATACGGGTGTACGTCTGTTGTGAAAAGCCATAATACTGTGTATTTCATTTGTTCCATAGCATAAAACATCTTATTACTAATAGAATAAAGAGCTTTGAACAAAAACACTATTCGAGGAGACCGTGTTTTGGCTTGAACTGATATTGAGGCTAGACGTCTCGCTAAAACCCGCTAAAACGTAATGAGAAAAAATTTTTTGCGGACTTTGAAAGAAACTGGCATTGTTATGGCGGTGTTTGCAACGAATTTGGATTTTTGCCAGCTAATATGAAGGGGTTTTAGTGGATTTTGTTGTGAATTAAATACAGCAAATTAAAGTAGCCTTGAATAAGGTTTATATTCAAAAGAAAACATTTTCTTTTTCGCATTACGTTTTAGCGGGTTTTGAAACTAGACGCCTAATATGTACGAGATATAACTGTAGCCACTCTGTTACTCAGTTTGCTCTTAAAATTTGACTGTATGATCAATCGATCTCAAAATTTTGGGGATACCAAAAAAATATTTGATATAAATCACTTTTTTTTTAAATCGAGTGTTAATTAATGTTCCTTCAATAAATAATTGTAAATATTGAATAATGCGATTTTTCGTTATTGTTATTTATTTTATGTTTTCAAAATTATTGGTCAGCGCCTGCGACTATGATGTTTCAAATTTGTTTAGCTCTCAATATTTCTTGCGATGAGTAATCTATTAATTCCTTGTGATAAGGAAGCCTGAAGACCAATTATTTTTGTACAATTAATAGATATAGTTTGATATGAAATAAATATGTATAAAAAGTACTAAACCGTTTGTTTATAGTATTAATTGATAATTGGTTTGCTGAACATTCCGAAAAATTTATGTAAAATAGGTTGTATTATTAAACGCCAGTAACTTTTTCATTTTTATTTTAACGGTAATTGAGTGCTGTGTTACGTTAATATAGTTTGTACTTTGGTCATCACGGTTTTTTTAAAGTAATTTAAATAGGTTTATTTTTCAGAAATAGGCGAAAAATTATAAATATAATCAGCTCAATCTCAACGTTATGTTATAATATAGTAATAATTTTTATACGTCCTATTATGAACGAGTTTTATTTATTTTCCTTGTGTTTTGCAATTTAATTTTATAAAATATTTAATTGTCTTTAATTTACGTACCTTGAGAAGTTAGTACCACATTAGTACTAATTGATACCTACTTTTAAATAGTTACCTACGTGTTTTAAATTTATTGCATTTTAAAAGTGGTCAGCCATCCTGACGTCAGGATGGTGTAACCACTTGTAGTGGCAAACGCTATTTAAATTTCACGGGTTACCTGTTAATTTCACCTATACCTAGTTAGAACCTTAACATATATTATTTATGGCTCATACTACAATCTGTAATGGTTAATACTACAATTAACCATTACAAAGTTATAAGCATTACAAATTGGCTGACCACTTTCAAAATGCAATAAATTTAAAAACACGTAGGTACCAACTATTTAAAAGTATAAAGGTATCAATTAGTACTAATGTGGTACTAACTTCTTAAGCTATCAAGGTACATATTTCGTTCATGGTTTCGTGGTCCTGACGTTTACTTAGATTCTTATACTAAACTCAGGTATATAAATATTCCTAAACATCTGATCCAGCACTTCCAGCTAAACCAAACTAAGCAGAACTTATACGTACTCGCTGAAAACGGATACCTTAATACTTACAAAGGTATCTGTTTTCAGTATGACACTTCTTTTTGTACATATACTAGATGAAATATGCAGACTTAGTTCAATATACGTATCCAAGCACACATATATTTGTCCTAGATGGGAATCAAACCAACTAACTTGGAGCGAAGTGCAGAAGTATTGTATTATACCTCTGCGCCTTATAGGCCCTCAAAGTAGCCTTGCTAAAAAGTATTGAATTAAAATAAACTTTTAGTTTATTAGGATAGTGTGCAAAATTGTGTCTTGTACCAAGAGCTAGATTAAAATTGAAGAAAACCCAATCAGCGGTACTTGCAGAGTACTCGGGCAGAGTATGATTACAGTAAAATCCAATAAAAAAAGGATTAGTCAAAGATGACAACTCCTCACTAATCGTCATAGTCGTAGATGGGTTTTATTCAAACAAAATACGATCAAATAAATCCACATCGTATTTTAATCAAGTAAATCCACTAAAATGTTTAGCTTCCTTTAAGTTTTGATCCCGCCATTTAAGTGCTAAGTCATAGGTTAAGGTACTATAGGCTACAGTCGTCTAGTCTTTTTTATTCGATTTTACTGAACAAGATATTCCTGGCTGGTACATCTCTTCGTATACAAACCAATTTAAGTTCATGTGTTTTTCTGGGACCGGCTGTATACCTACATATTTTTTCCTAAGAATTCGTAATTTTCTTCGTTTCATCCGGAGTAATTGAAAACACTTTAAATATTATGTTGGATGTAATAGAGAAAATTAATTCTATTATTGAAAATGAGTTTGGAAGTTATATAAGAAAGAAGTGGAAATTCTCTTAGGCCAGTAAAGTTACAAATCTAGTGAATTATATCAAGTCCAAGTGTGTATAAACTTTTCAACTATAAATCAGTAAATGTCACAAGAGTCAAATTGGTTTTTGTCTGTCATTCTGTGTTTAGCTGTTTGTTTCTCTAAACTATGGTTATGTTTTTTCATTCAGTAAATGAATAAAATTTAATCTGGAAAAGATAAAATAAAAGTGTGAAAGATGTCAGAAATGGAAGTTTCTGAGGGCGTCAATGACTGCTCAAATGATCTTAGTAAGTTTACAAAAGTTAAAAGTTCATTGATTGTAGAACTTTTTGAAGACGAAACATATGTGATGATACCGGCATATATTTGCAATTTAATCAGTACTATGCTTATTTTAGTGCTCCTGGATCGTGTATTCTTGCGGCTCGGCAATGCTGACACTGACGAACAGCTAGAGAACTGCCTCAATAAGTTTCTTCCACCAGTAATGTTGAAACTTTCATCAGTTCATGAACAGGTATAGAAACTATGTAAATACCAATCTATGAAGAATATATATGAGATTTTTGTTTAATTTTAATAAATAACGTATTTAAACAAACAACACTTTATAAATATATCTTTGTAACTGATGCTAATCAGGATGACTGTCCAATTCATTGTTTCACCTTTTTTGACATTTTGGCGTAAAAAATTGATACATACATACATTCACGCCTGTTTTCCTGAAGGGCCTAACCCAGGCATATTATATGCCCACATTTCACCAATTATATAGTTGGTCCCACGTAATAGGTGCGAGCCTATTGCCGCTGACCAGGCACTGTTATGTTCACCAGAGCCTCATTTGTTGATAGACAGGTGCACCACTTGCAGGTGAGGTTGGCTTGGGCTCCTTAGGTCTTGGTAGGATCCCTATACACCCATCATGTAATAAAATGATTTCAATTTTAAATAGATTCAAAATTAATTTTAAATAATAAATTATTACTTTTTTCAGTGTTTCCAAATTACACATAAATTAATCAAAGTTTAAATGAAGAAACAAGGTTTTATGCTTTATGACAAATCATGCTGACCAGGTTGAAAAATATTATTGGTATTCTACCGTAACTCAACCCCAGGTCCAATTTAAAGTGATCCGGTGTGGTACATTGCTTAGTCAATTTCAATTTTGATAAACCCTAATTAACCATATTCAATGACAGTAAACAATTACTTCCATAATTTTTTTATGTACAAAAATACAATGAAATATATCTACATATTCATTTAAATAAAGTGAATGATTGTAATGAAGATTTCTGCTTTAAAACATTGTTTTCTATGTAGGTTCGAACAAAGGTGATGGAGTTACTAGTCCATGTGAACAAGAGAGTGAAATGTCGTGCCGATGTCCAGTTGCCAGTGCAGACTCTATTGCAACTCTATAAGGATCCTGCCGCCAACAGCTTCATCATTGTAAGATATTATTAAAGTATCAACACTAATTTGTAGAAATAACTTGCTGTAGACAGCTCACTGGCTCTATCAATTCCAGTATAACTGGTTATTCTACTTTTTCTTTTAAGCTTTTTGAAGCAAATTTATTTGAAATTAGAATAGGATAATTCAATTTATTATAAACTTGTTCTAGAATTTTTCCATAATCTACATCACTATGGGATTTCCTCGCCTTCCACGTGAGCAGCAAATGGCTTTAGCCCCATCATTGTTGGAGGCAATTGAAAATAAACCTCAGGGACATCAGGATGGGTAAGTAAACTTTAATTTTTGTCTATAAATTGATCCAACCTTAAAAAAATATACACATGTTCTATGTTAGTGGTGGTGGTTTCTGCACTTAGTCCGTGCTATGGACCATTGTGCATTCTCTAAAATCAACAGAAGTTTGTAGTCGTGTTCAGAGATGTATAGTTCAAACCAATCAGACATAAATGATAACTATAAAATCATTCAAAAAAAGTCCTCAAATCAGACCATAATGTAAAAAAAATACCATAGTTACCAATTGAGTTTGAATATTATAGAAGACCTGCTCCTTATTCCTAAGGATGCATTTTCGCTTCTGCCACAGTACTATTGTATATGTTTGTCTTATTTGTGGTAGTTTTATTTGAATATGAGTATGCTGTTCCATTGTCTACTAGCTTACAAGCTTTGCTTAGTTTTCAGTTCAATGACACAGTGATTTTAAGCCTGTATTTTTATTACATAATTATGATAAAGTCTTTGTTATTTGGGTAAGTTAAAGAGTTTTCTGTCAAATTAAATTACTTTCACATATTTATTTCCAGAATATTAATGTTGGTAATGCCATTACTGGGCGAAATTAAAGAGTCAGCACTGAACTTAAAGGCGAAACCTAAATTGGCAACATTGATTCTGAAATTTGCAACAGATGTCCTTCTTCTGCCCTACAGGTAAAGTGTACAATTATCCATCAAACATATCAGTTTATTCCGTGATAAGATTGATTGTAAAAAGAAATTGTGTTTTACCTAATATGCTGCTATAATTAGAACATCGTCAGGAACTTTGAGCATTTCCTGGGTTAATTGAATGGATAACTTTTGGTAGTACAGACAAAAAACTTTTTTTTATGTATTTTTTTTTTAATGGTCAAGTAGAATTTTCTAGTATTGAACCTCTTCATTACCATATCAATGTCAATAAAATATGTCATGTTATTATTTTCTTTTCAGGGCTTTACCAAATTCTGGAGAAACAGATTTTCAAGTTCCTCCTGGAATGAGTATGAAAACATACAAGAGAATCGTTGATAAAAATCAGCTCAATCCAAATCAACTGGAAGAGGTAATTCATACAATTACTTCAAGCGAAAAGACTTGTGGTTTTATGCTTTTGTTTGTAAAAATAGGCTCAATAACGACTGAACCGATTTTCGAAATTCTTTTGCTAATAGCTACTTGCTAGCCACATGATTTGTGAGTAACGCTATGTAATTAGGGTTCTTACGAAAACTCGAAAAATAAAAGTCACCACAGCGAAGCCAAAGCTGTATTTGATAAAATAGTAGAAAAGAAAGCTTTTTGAATGATAAAAGCCCATATTTGATATATTTAAATATTTTAAGATATAAGCAAGTCTAAGTACTTCAATATTCCGCTTTATGTTTTACTTATAAATCTATCCTGCATAGTCAATATAAAATTGTAACTTTGGCAACTAGAAATAATTAGCTTATAGTCAGACATTGTAAAACAGGCTTTAAAATGTCATAACTTGTGTTTCATGCAGATGAAGTTATCCATAGTAAACTTCATAAGCAAGGATATCTTCAACCACAGCGATATCCTGTTAACCCTAGTGGTAGCTGCAGCCGACTCCCGATTCAGTGTTGCAAATCATGCTAACAGCCCCTTAATTCGAGTCAACAGGTAAGTCAGAGAAACTATTTTTTTCAGTTTTGTGTGCTTAAATTATATTATATTCTTTTAATAAAAGTATGGAACGAATTCAACTATAATAATTAATTATATAGATATTGCATAAGTTAGCTTTGTTAATATGTTCTCTTCTTCTCTTAAAATGTGCGACTACGACAGCGCTTACTTCTTTCTCTTTTCCACTTGCAAACCTAAAGGAGGGGCGTTTATAAAGGTACCTCATTCGGCATGCTAGTTGAAAAGAGACGTAAGCGCTATTAAATTTACGTTGTCACATTTTGTTTGGGAGCAAGTGTTTGATTAGTATAGCTCTCATTGTTCATTATGTCGATATAAGTTGTTCCCTATACAATATATTTTATGTGATTTTCCAATAATTTAGATGTGTTGTCATGGTTTGAAATTTTAAAAATGTGGGAGTTTGCATTTAGAAATCATTTTGGGTAAAATGTTAATTATGATTGTATTAACAGACAATAAATAAATTCCAGTTCAGTGGATTGGTCCCAGCCTGCCGTAGTGGCGCCTCTGTACTCCTTATACCTCGGAACTTGGGGGGGACTTAAGGTGCCTCCAGATGACCGCAAAGTGAGTTGTTACATTATAGTGCACAGTATGTATATGCATACGTAGTTTATATTTCAAATTTACTGATGTGAAGATGCCTTAACATGAGTAAATTTGACATTTACATATTTATGTTTATGTATTGAAACTGTTTGATATTATCTTTTACCACAACTTAAGTAATAAATAAATAAATATTTTTCTGACAATAACACCAACTGAACAAATTTATCTTCATGCACACAAATATTTGTCCTGCGTGGGAATCGAACGTACGACCTCAGGAGCGGAGTGCGGGTACTCGCCACTACGCTATATCGGTCGTCAAATCGTCGTATTGGTATCATAATTGTTATTATTGAAAACTTGTTTTAATTGGACATTTTATTTTTGCAATTCTTTTATGACATTTATATTTTTCTCCTCATTTGACTCTGGAATCAATTATATGTGTCTGGTATTTTGTATGACTTACTTTGTAGTTTTAAAGAATGGTTTACTGTGGTTGTGCTGTGTGTAAAATATTATTGTTCTGTTACATAAAATGACTGTGATTGACACTAAAATGTCTTTTTAGGTCCCAGCATGTACGAGACTTCGTTTAAAATTAATACAGTACTTAAATAAGGCTACTGGTCCTGCTATTATGTTTCCCCACTGTGTTCAGGTATGTTGTTGTTTATTTTAAAATATATTTATAATATAATACAGCGATAGATCACGGTTACTAACCCGCAACAGTTCAGTACTTATTAGCCTTTTTGAAGTTGTGAAATTTTTAAAATACCTAATGTATGATGGTTATTTTTGGCAAAAATGGGTTGTAAAAAAATGAAGAGCTCTTTTTGAACTTTGAAGATGTAAATGATTATTTAACCTGATTAATATGAGACGACTGATTGACCTTTTTTCAAACCCTCTACCTTTATTAACACATCTATCTTGGTTATGACAACATTTAACGACTGTATAGGGATCCTACCAAGATCTAAGGAGCCGAAGCCAACTTAACTTGAAAGTAGTGCACCTGCCGATCAACGGACGAAGCGCAGGCGAACATAACAGTGCCCAGTAAGCGGCAATAGGCTCGCCACCTATTACGTGGGACCAACTATATAAATATGGGCGTATAATATGGCTCTGCCTATCCCTTCGGGGGAACAGGCGTGATATTATGTATGTATGTTAACGACTGCCACATATAGAGATAACTAGGATCAACACAACAAACGGTCACCTACCCAATTACCAACGATCCAATTTTCCAATCCAACTTCCCACGAACAGAATCAGAATGAGAGGTCGCTTGTTCTAATTTACGTAGGTAATCGTTTATGACAATAAAAAAAATCGGATGGAATATCATAAAATAACCGTCTCCATATTTTCACATACTAATTATAGAAAGAACAGTTTTATGGTTAGATCCTCTACAACTTTTAATGAGTTGTCTAATGATTTTGACTTGGATCTCTTTTTTGGATCACCAGATAAAGTTAAAGGTCTTATTAAAAATTAAAAATTGATAATTTAAAGCTAGTATGTCAAATTTGTTTAAAGCTAATATGTGGAAGCTTGTCATTAGCCTATCATTATTTTATAAGTTTTTTATTTTGTAAAAACAGCTGTAAGCTTTCCAAATAAAAAAAAATAAAAAATAAAATATCGGCTATGAGTGGAGCGGAAGCGGACTAAATAACCGCCGCGGTGACCTTTTCGACCATTCTTTTTTTATATTTCTATGTTTCTGACCACCTATAACCATAGAGTAACGATCGCTTCCAACTAATCTTTTGTATTTAATTTAATAAAGACTCTTTCTATTTTTGCAAGATGAAATACTTTCTTCCAGGTCGTCTTTTCTTCACTATTCGATCCTAATACAAATACTAGGCTGCGTAATATGGCGCTTATGTTCTTATTGAACGTTATTAATGGGTAAGTTATGAAAACTTATTGTTTTTTTATAGTCCTTCAATATTAGCACTATGGTCGCGACGTTATCAGCGATACCTGCAAGGACTAAAAAAGTAGCCTTTAATCCCAGAGGTCTTATGTTCAAAATGCTATCTATGTGTTGGTATAGGTTGCAATTATATTTGTCAATTTGTTTGTCTAAATGTTTATAGCTTGACAAAGCGTTAACTCTGTGTTACTTACATTGCAATTATATTTGTCAATTTTGTGTGTCTAAATGTTTATAGCTCGGCTAAGCGTTAACTCTGTGTTATTTACACTGTGTACTAAGCCCTACTTCTGTAATTCATCAAAATTTGGTTTAGCGATAATGAGTGCATAGTGAAAACCATTCACAAACACACAGAGATATGTATCCGTGTATGTATTTTTTAACTAGGGCGGCGTTCATATTTTATTCGGATCAGTATACTGTGACTAGTTTTGATCAAATACACTAGATGACAATGGAATTAAATTCATATGTTATTACTAAAATAAGTACTGCTGGTTTTTCAGTGGAGAAGAAAGTCAACTCAGGAAAGTAGCAACTGTATTTCTGCAAGGATTGTTGAAGCTGGTCAGATCTGAAGAGCATTTGGAACATCAGCCGAAAGCCTACATGTGCTTAGGTTGGTACTAAATTATAATATATATATAAGCCAATCAGACAGGCAGATAATTATTATTTTACCGAGTAGGATGACTATTTTACGATGGAGGATTCAGACTAAAAGAGTGTCACGCATCACCATTTATTTATTGATTTTAATAATGTATGAACACACAAAAACGCATAGGAAATTAAAAAAAAATTTACAAGGATAAACAAGAGACTGCTTATTCCAAAGGGAATTTCTTTTAGTTGTCCGAAATAAGGAAAAAGCAAACGACATGTGTAACAAGAACAAACAAAAAAACATACTAAAACTTTTTGTATGTTAAAACGCTCGACCCTAATCGTCCTAAATCAGTATATCTGCCAGGGCACCAAATCACGAAGGTTTGAGTTTTATAAATACCGTTTCACGCTGAAAATGCTTTACGATTCGGGGTTCCTGTTATATTATGGCCATATTTGAGAGCATAGGTACTGTCTGTCATGATCTTCATCCCATCAGTGTGGTTGCTTACTAATCGTACCACCAACCAGACTCAAGTAGGAATTTAAACCTGCTAAAATCTTGTTCGAGAACACTCGAACCACTACATCAGATGCCGGTCGAAACTGTTATAATAATAATAAGAATTTGTTACAGGCCGGCTAGCAATGAAATGCCCTGAGACAATAAAAAACCAGTTCACTCTCCTGGAAGAACTCGTGAAGAAGATTCCAGAAGCAACACCCGAGATGAGGACTGCCCTTCGAGACGCCATACTTGACATGTCTGCTGCTTATAAGATAAAACCTGAAGGTAAGTTACACAATGCTTATGAGCAATATTTACGATCGTATTTTTAAAGTACTTTACTATCACGTCACGTGATCCATCATGAAGGATTTAGTCATTACATCCTGCATGATGGTAAGCATTCGATGCAGTAAAAAGAAACATGAAGGCGCTTCATACCGTGGAATAAACACGGTACAAAGCGCACTCACTGATGACGGTCTGCTTAAATACTGTTTGACGCCCCGCTTAAAAGACCCGGGATTCTAGGAACTAAAACACATGAGCCGTCAGCAAATTCCACAGCTTGCTTAGGAACGACTAACCAAATTCCTTGTTCTAGTGCTGATAGTCTGCACAGTATGTGGATGGTTCCTAAGACCAGCACGTTTTGTTCAGGAGAGGAAAGGAGAGGGCGCGATTAGATCGAAAAGCGCCTCAAGATACTAACCATAGTAGTTCCGGTAGAAGGCACCGAGAGAGGCAATGTCCCATATTGCTTATAGGTTTAAAGAATGTATGTACATATTTTAAACGTGATTTTAAACTGCTTATGTCAATTGGAGAAAACTTTATAGGAGGAAGGAAAAACTGTTATTTTTCATAGTTAAGGCACTAATTGAATGTAGGTGTTATTCCAATTCGTTCATTACTAATGAAATATTCATTTGTGGGACTTGAGAGATTATTCCAATCGATAGATCTCTAAATTCTACACTAAGTGGCTTTTTCAAATTTTGTATTCTTTGGAGTTACGCAGTTTGAAAATTAGACTTACGTTATGTCTAATCGAAAAAGCATAACTATTAAATAGGCACATACATACTGTAAATAAAGATATACGCTCATTATTTATTAAATTATCTAGGAAGCTTTACTTTGAGCTAAGCTATAGAAATTTTAAAATAGCACAACAAAGTATATCTCCATATTTGACGTAAAATAAACGATTTCTATAAAATTGGTATATATTAAACAGCAGAAGAAAAGTCAGCCCAAACAGCGGGCACATCAGGAGACAACATGGATGTGGATCAACCAGGTCCTCTCGAACATCCACAAGCATTGGCCCTCTTCGCTTTATTAGATCAGTGAGTTATTCGAACATGCACTTTTTTTTCTTTAAAATAATGGCTTCGTGCGTTTAGCACATTTAGCCAAGTAAGAGATATATTAATTATACATAAATCATAGTAAATGAGAATGATTGGTGATAAAGATGATAAATGACAAATGAGATGCCCTCCCCTAAACCCCTTGAGTCCTCAGTAAAGATGTGGGACTATACTGAGATCTCACATGGACTTCTTGAGAGAATTTGAAAAGACACACAAGCACTTAACGGTTAATAATCCACCGAAAAATCACAAATTTTAGAAAATAAAACAAAACTACAGACATGAGGCTTCACTTTCCCACCAAGAAGTCCGAACATGCACTTTTGTTTAACGACTGACTTTAATGATCTTGATACATTAAGGTGTATGTTGACAAAAATGTAACATAAGATCCATTACAACAATTAAATTTAATTCAATATTAGCTTTATTTTATGTAATTCGATTGTAAATTGTAATGTTATGTTATTTACTGTTGCATAAAACAAAATATAAGTAGATTACTCCATATTTAACATGCCTGAATAAAGTCAGGCCAAGTTTTCACGTTCACATTTGAGCAAGTGGTATAACAAAAAACTAATATCACACAATTTTTCCACGTTCACATCTTCCTAGGCTGTTTGACGAAACCTTAACTTCTTGTGTTCTTTACTACCTTACTAGTATTCTTTCGTTTGCACTCAATAATAGATATACATATTCCACTTAGGAAGCGAAGATACTATTTTTAATACTTTTTATGTTTCTATAGTTATATGCTGAGCGAAGAGCCGATGATTCGTTATATCGCTATGCGATATTCAGCAAGCGTATTCCCTAAGGATTACATACCTTCGAGATATTTGCTGCTTTTAGCCAGTGGAGACAGGTAACTATATTAATGTTAGCTAAATCAATTTCAAATGTATTTAAATTAATTAAATGTATGCCGTGTGGCCTAGAATAGTGCCACCCCCCTCTCATCTTACGGGGAGTCGTAAGAGTCGACGAAGAGAAATTCTACCGGATGATGGGCAGCAGCGTCATCCTACGTACTGGCTTGAGCTGAGATCACCAAACCAATTGCCCAACAAAAACCCCTAATAGACAGTCATCTATTGGGGAGGCCAATGTTCAGCAGAGGACTTTATAAGGCGGAAAAGATGAAATCAATTTAGTTTTTTGTATACTGCACACGCAAAACAGCAGGATGGGAATTCAATACTCTCACGTATAATAACGTCTAAATTTAAAAAGCCTTTTTCTCCTTTCTAACAAGTTAAAATCCTTTCCAGTCAAGACGACATATCTTCTGAAGCCCTAAAGTGTCTGTACGGCACATCGCGTCCAAGCGAAATCGAAGACGTAGTTAACAACGTGTCTAAGAAAGATTCAAATGTAGCCAACATAGATGAAGAATCTGCCAGGAAAGATAGGGAGAGAACCGGAGGACAAGATGACTTCAAAGCGCCGTCTTTTAAGGGCGTGGTCAATTACTTGTGGGAGCAGATGCAGAAACGGAAGAAGGGGTCAAATGCCAAGCATAGGTTTGTCATTGGAAACCAAGTGTTGCAGTTTCACCCTAATACGTATCAAGAGGTAAATTCCGTTTATTTGAGAATGATTTTATTTGGTATAAACTGTCCAGAACTGACGGTGCAGTCACAAACAGAAATGCGACATATTTCATACTCTTATTAGAATTATAACAGCAGAAAAATTACGAAACATTTATATTTTTGCTTTTAATGTGGGTTACAATCTTTAGATTTCAAGACATTTATTACTTATCTTTATTAAAATTTTAATATTACTACTTGTAGCAACGCATAAATTTTATTATTGACATTGAGTATTATGTAATGAGAGTTCGCTCAATTGATTTTTGTTAATTTCGGTAAGAAATATGCTTACTAAAAAAAAATTCACATCATTAATAAAATTTTCATTGTTATCAGATTTTTGCATAAGTCCCGTAAATACATTTCTCATACATTTCTGATATCATTTTAGATCCTACAGTAAGTTTATGATTTTAGATCCTTAGATACATGCGAATGTGTCTAAACCGAGATGCAGATCTGAAGGACTGTTCCAGCCACCCAAATGCCAAATCTCCGCTGCTGTCCAAATACATTCATGAGAATTTACTAGAAACAGACGTTCTAGAGCAATATCTCACAATGATCACTCTATTGCTTTCTGCTAGTTCAGGTTTGTTGTGATTATGAAGTTAATTTCGTTTATTTTTTGCAATTTATCATCTTGTTTTATAATAATCAAAAATAAGTAAAACCTGTGTTCGTGTTTGTACCATTCATTTTGGCTTAATTATTGATAATATTTTTTTAAAATAAATGATTATTTCAAAAAATGTTTTGTACAAATTGCCAGTTATGTTCATTGTAATCAAGTAAATTAAGTGTCTCAAAGTTCTCATTACAGCCAACTGACCAAAAACCATTAGAAATATCTGAAAAGTTACGTCATAATTTATTTCTGACAGTTGAATGAAATTTTAGAACACTAATTTTGAAAAAAAATTACAAGTAGTAGTAGGATAAACTATCATCTATTGTGCATTGTAATCGTGACGGGCCTTGTTATAATTGATTAAATTTAACGTATTTTACAGATGTAATGTCGCTAACATGTTTCCTGGACATAGTCGGATGTGTGCCAGAGAAAATGTCGTCCAAATACACCAATCTACTACCATTCTTGAAAAACCTATTCACAACCAGTACCAAGGAAGACATAAGAGATATAGCCTCTGTTATTTACGCTATCATTACCGTAAACACCAGTGACAAAGCTGCGATAGAAAGGGAGATAAAAGAGCTCGCAGTACACGGGCAGAATAATAAGAGCTTGGAGAGCCAGTGTGGATATTTGGCTGCATTCGCGAATATTTGTGAGAGGTGTATAGTGCTCGCGAAGAGGGGCAAGTTTGGTGGTAAAGGATTTAATGCCGCTAACTGGGTGCCTTATAAAGAGGGGGTGGTGATTTTGGGTAGGTTGTCATATATTGTTTGTTTACAGACATCATACATATAATCTTTTGTCTATAGATTTTGGGTGGGCAAAAACGTACAACTAATGAAAAGTGACTTATATAACTGTGGCAAAGTTCACTTTTAATACTGAAATCTCTATATAAAAGGTGACAAATAGTGAAAGATAGCTTTACAAACATTGACAAAATACGATATTCTATTTCCTTAGTCGCTATATACCATGAGGCTAAACATGAGGTTGTAGAATTTTATAGAGGTGCTGTATTTTTTATCATAAGAAATTTTTCTAAGTCATCAATTTTTTTGGACAAAATTCAGAACATTATATGATGCAACATTGTTACAAGATACATTGTGAAAATATAACAAGTGGAATTTATTATTTCAGCGAACTTTCTTACAAGTTCAATAACCTTGCTGGTGAGCACATCCTGTTCAGCCTTTTCTCTCCTGGCAAAAAGTTCAGGGTTGCCACTACCAGATGCGACTCCCCAGCAAACCGCACTACTGCAGAGTGACAACCCTTTCAACATAAACAAGAGTGAAACGAATGTAGACTCTGAGAGTGAAGTATCTAAGTTCATAGTCGCGGAAAGACTGTTCAGGGTAGTGGGCAATGCGAAATTGCCGTCGAAGTTGAAGGAAAGATCTCTTTATATTCTTGGGTTATTGTGTTGTGGTGAGAAGCTGTCCTTTGCGAAACAAATTGTTATGGGATTCTTACAAATGGCCAAAGATGTAAGTTTAATTTTGTTACAAAAATATTAGATATTAGTATCTAAATCAATATAAAATTATATGCATTCTTTGCATACAAGTCGAACTTATGTCACAGTGTGCATACCAATATAATGAAAATGAAAGCTGAATAAACCATAAATCCATAATCAAGTAAATTGAGGGCAAGTTTTGTTATTTATTTACTTTATTTAGCCTGCTTAAATAATTATTATATTATTGAAACATTCTTGGTAATTTCTATATATAAACTGTTGGTGTTTTGTTTTTAGAGCAAAGAATTTGAAATACATCTTCAAATCGGAGAATCTTTAGTATTGTGCATTGAGGGTGTAAATTCAAATGAAAATAGGGATTACTGGACTGAATTACCAAGAGAGGCAAGTATAAAGTTTATTAAAATAGGGATTCTTTTGATCGCTATAGAAAACAGTTGACATAATACTCTGTTTTATTACAGGGTGAAGCAAAAATCAAAGACAGGGAAGCATTAACAGAGAATGACAATTTATTAGAGTGGCTTCTTCATGAATTGTTTAAAATTGGTAAACATCCTCATCCACATTCTAGACAGGTAAGTTTTATGTAGTTAAGTAAAGCTTCAATACACGCTTATATTCTACTGCTGGGCAAAAGCCTCCTTTTTGTGTCTCCATAGGTATGGAAGTTTTACGATATAGGGAGGTCCCTATATCGTAAAACTTCCTGCTAACCTTACAAGAAGGTGTTCAATTCTTCTCTCTCCATTTTGTGAGTTGTATCTGCGCATGTGGCCATCTAAAATTCGGTAGGTAGTTACATAGGCTCCTTATCCATGTTCATTTGGCAAAAATACCCCAGTTCTTTTCTATCCTGGCAGTATTCGACCCCAGATCCTTAATTTGATCTGTGAACGTTTAAAATAGTTTTTTAAGCACGTACGTCGTACTTGTACAGGAAGACCTAAGTCTGTAGCTGACAACTGTGTAAATGCACCTCATTGGTGTAATTGAAGGTCCCATTTTCACACTAGAGAAGGAATATAAAGGATAAACCTTTTAGTGAGGTTTATATTCAAGGGAGTTGTAGCAAATATTATTTGTTTCAAAACAGGCTACCAGCATTTGGTTATTGGCTTTATTGAAGAGTTGTTCTGACCGCGAGCCGATAAAGAGCAAACTGCAATTATTGCAAGATGTCTTCATGGACTATCTGTCAGAAAATAGTGGTATGTATTAGTATAATTATTATAAAAAGGATCATCTATTTCTAATTGACTTCAAACTCATCTTAAATATATTTTTACAGAAATAGTACAAGACGTAGCCAGTAAAGGTTTGAGCCTGGTGTACCAGAATTCTGATTCGGACCAAAAGCAAGCATTGGTAGGTCAGATCATAGAGCAGTTAACCAGCGGAAAAAGATCTGTCAGCCAAGTCACTGATGACACCAAGATATTTGAAGATGGACAACTGGGCAAAGCACCTTCGGGGTAAGACTAACTTCTTAGATAATTTTTTGACATTACTGCGAAAATTTCTGTCCTTTAGCCTGTGCAGTCAGCTTCAAATAGTTGGTAGTCTCCTAAGCGCTAAATATTTTGGACGCCCTGACGCTCTTGACTACCGTGTCGTGTGGTACCGGCCTAGAACAGTGCTACCCCCTATCATCTCACTGGGAGTCGTAAGAGTCGACTAAGAGAAATTCTACCATATGTTATATACTAGCTTGAACTGCGATCAATAAACCGCCTGCATAGCAGCGTGGTAATTATGGGCGTACACCCCCAATAGAATGCAATATATTGGGGAGGCTAATGTTCAGCAGTGGACATAAGGCTGATATGATGATGACGATGAACGCTTTTGACAATAGGGACGTGTGTCGAACTTTATGGGGCTGTGGTGTATTGGGCAATGTTACGCTGACTGTACAACGATGCGATACTATAAAAATATGTTAAAGATATTGAAAAGTAACTAATTTAATGAAACATTTTTTTTTGTTTCAGAGGCAACCTATCTACTTATAAAGAGCTTTGTTCTTTGGCGTCTGATTTAAATCAGCCAGATTTGCTGTATAAATTCATGCATCTTGCTCATCACAACTCTATGTGGAATTCGAAAAAAGGTATATTAGCGTTAAACATATGCTCGTATCATACAGTATTTGCTGTCCTTTTCTCTTTATGTTGTCTTTTGTAGTTGATTCAAAATAACATCAGATATACAAACATTCTAAATCTCCTCTCTTCTCCGCTTGATCCGTTACCACCAAAGCTAAGCAGAGAGGAGACGTGGAAATAACGAAACTTGATACACACATCTCCTTTAATTTTTTCTCCGCTTCTCTTTGGTGTATACCGGGCTTTAGCCGTAGTACGCTTTAATTGAAGTACACCATTATACTATCGCTTATATATTGCGCTTGTACGTTATCAAATACGTGTCTACGGAAGACCAGCGTCGAGGCGTTTTCGTGACACCTCGGCTTTATGCTGAGTGGATACCTTTTCTGTGACACTCTTCAATTAGTTACTTAAATATAATGTATCTGTTTTCTTTTGATGTTGTCACAAAATAAATTCTTTTTCTTTCTTTCTTTCTTTCAAATGCACTGCGGCATATTTTATTGCTACTTTTTCATGCTACTTTAAACTATTGCACATTAGGCGCGGCGTTCGGGTTCCAGTCAATAGCTCTGCAGGCGGGCGCGGCTTTGGGCCCGCAACTGCCTCGCATCGTGCCGCGGCTCTACCGGTACAGGTTCGATCCCACGCCGCGGATTCAGAACTCAATGGCTAGTATATGGCACGCTATAGTGCCCAACACTCAGGCTACGGTAAGTTAACTCTTTTGAAAATGAAATGAAATGAAAATGAAAATATTTATTCATAAAAGATAATGTTACAGGGATCTTAAAACAATTTCTTAGAGTTCTATCACTATCTTGCCAACGCAGGGCGTATGAATGTCAAAAAATGTTTAAAATTATGGTCACAATAAAATGTCAAATAAAATCATTAGAATTGTTACATAACTTCTTTTTTTATATTAATGTCTAAATATTCCTGGACTGAATAAAAGCACTTCAGTTTGAGCCAGCGAAACAACTTACTTTTAAATTCTGATAAACTAAGGTCAATTAAAGTAAAAGGCAACTTATTATATATTCCAATACTTTTTTGATTTATTAATAGCTCTATAACACTATTTTACCTAGCAACCTACCTATATTCGGTATTTCGAATGGTGGTAAAGAAAAAAGAGTTGTAACTGTAGGATAATGCGAAAAAGTGCCGTCTAATATAGCATAAGATTGATTAGGCTGATAAAAACCTAAATCCTTTATTTAGACATGTTGCTATTCATAAAACGCCAGTTCGATCTGTTGCGAAAATTTTAAAATAAAAACATATCATATTTATCTATCATTAGCAACATTTTAAATAGTTTCTACATTTACTGAAACTTTTCAGGTACATAAATACCACAAAGAGATATTGGACGATTTGGTCGCGAATTTGACTTCAAACCAGTGGCGTGTCAGGATGTCATGCTGCAATGCGCTCTCTGATTTGCTACGGTAAGATCTTTTATCTTATTTAAAAAAAAAATGGTTTGCTGCCTGCTAATAATATTACATAATAACAATTGTTTTATTAAGACACTAAGTACAGGTAGTTAATTGAAAATTTCATATCTAGACACGTACGTACGCACGTACATCACGCTTGTGGCCTCGAGTAGGCAGAGGCATATTATACGCCCACACTTCGCCAATTGTTTTGTTGGTCCCTCATAATAGATAGTGATTCTATTGCCGCTTACAGGCAACTTTTATGTTGCTCCTCGTCCGTTAATCGGCAGGTGCACCACATGCAGGTGAGGTTTTTCTTGGGCTCCAAAGATGATGGTAGGATCCCTGTACACCTTATGTAGACACACGAATACCTTCTTAATCTCGTCTGTCTAAGGGTGTTTTAACATGACATTGACGTGACACCCATGTACAATGCTTGTATGAAAACCTCACCCAGGCGGAGAAATTCCGCGTAAGTAATGATATCCGCATTTATTAAAATTGCTCTAATAGTCGGTCGATAAAGGCCGCATGCTAAATGCGGGTTGCGTATTCTCCAGTTTTCGAGGCGGTGTATAAAGATCTCTTTTCTAAAATTTCAAATTTAAGTTTAAAGTTGTAGCCGTGTTTCCGCCTACCCCAATTGAGAGACATGGAGGAGAGATTATGTAATACGCATAATTTTGTAGTATTACATTCGCAGGGGAGCCCAAAGCCTGCACAACTCATTGGAACAGTTGCCGACGATATGGGCTCAACTCTTTCGAGTAATGGATGACGTGCACGAGGGAACGCGACAAGCCGCGACTAATACCGCCACTGTATTATCTAAGGTAAATAAAAGTTGGGTGATAATTAGTGGAGTTTACTTCATACACAGCAAATCGCATTAAAAAATGTATGTCAATACCAATATGCTTTACACTTTATACACCAGTGCTGAAAGTGTGCACTAACCAATAGGTAATATTTTAAATCCAAATATAAATTTTGTCAATAAAGTTATTACAAATATAATAAAAGGTCTTCAACGAATTCCAAGTTCAGAAATGCCTATATTTTTTTTTTCTAGTATTTTTTTTTCTTCCATCATGGTGCGATTGTTCAAAAGGTTCTGCCAGACTGATGTAAAATCTTGGTCCTGCAATTATAAAGCGCTTACCGTTTCTTTACAAAATTATTTTCCATATTGAATTGAATATACGTGTAACTTCCTTAACAGCTTACCATACGCGCATCAGAAGCGACTCAAGGCAAGCAGGGGCGTGAAATAGTCGCGGTGACGCTACCAGCACTGCTCGGAACTGGCATCACTAATCTGGTCGGCGAGGTTAGGAATGTCAGGTTAGTCGTACTAATTAGATACTACAATTATAATATAGGCAGCTAGGTATTGAAATCTGGGTGGGATTTTTTAAATAGGTTCTTTTATAAACCGATTTTAGACGACTGATTTGACACGGTTTTCGTTCGTCTTGTTACTCTTGAAAAAGTGAGACGTGATTTATAATAATCAAAATGGCAGCGATAGTGAAACTATTTGAATTTTTGTATATACTTAGAATTTATGTTCTTTTACTGTTACTTGAGGAGTTAAGTTACAACACACCACACCAGAGGTTGTTAAACGATATCAAACAATATAGTGGGGTCAAATCCCAAGCCTATAGCTTTGGTGTGTTGCCCAAGAATTACTTTGAGAATTATATTCAATCTGTAGGAAAAAAAATTTGGCCTACGGTTTTCGGAGGTTGGCTCAATAATGATCTTCAATATCTTCTACAGTCTCCAGACGGTGTCAAAGTTAGTATCAGCGGCGGGCGAAGGCCTCAAGCCGTTCCTTGGTGCGCTGGTGCCAGCCCTGGTGGCGGCTGCAGGCGACCTAGAGTCAGCTAAACTGTCGTATCTCAGCACTGCCCTCGCTACCGACCATGGAACTAGAGAACTGCTCGACGACATGCGAGCTGACGCGGCCAAGCATCACTACACCACCGATACCGTCGTTAAGGTAACTATATGGTCAAGACCTGGAGTCAGCAAAACTGTTGTATCTCAGCATGGGCCTCGCCACCGACCATGGAACGAGACAACTTCTCGATGACATGCAAGCTGACGCGGTCAGGCATCACTACGCCACCGATACCGTCCTCAAGTTATGTGGTCGTGGTAACGGTGTAAACTATATAGTAGACCATAATATGGTCACCTCTGTCCATCGACATCCCACATCTGAGATCGGGATACTTAATAAAAACTAATATTTAAGAGAGATTAAGGCGACACGTAATGCAGGGGTCATACTTTTAGAATTAAAGAACCCGTTCAATAGCACCTCTAATTTGGTCTTACTATAACTACATAACCCGTATTTTGTATGGTTATTTCCGTCCTTCTAGTCTCGAGGCACCACGAGCATCTTAGTTATGGGGTGGCTATTTATGTCTGTGGTTGGTTTATAGATATTCGCGATCTGTGGAAAAATAAAACTAAGATAATAACTATCTGCTAGGACTTCTTGGCGGGAAAGTAAAGCGTTATGTCTGTAGTTTTGTTTAATTTTCTAAAATTTGTGATATTTTTAACATTAATGTGTAATAACGGTGGATCATGTATCACTTTTTAAATTCTCTCAAAAAGTCCATGTGAGATCTCAGTATAGTCCCACATCTTTACTGACGACTCAAGGGGCTTAGAGGAGGGCATCTCATTTGTCATTTATCATCTTTATCACCACTCATTCTCATTTACTATGATTTATTTATAATCTCTTACATGGCTAAATGTGCTAAACGCACGAAGCCATTATTTAAAAGAAAAAAAATACTATCTGTTACTCAAATATCTGACGAACCGAAGAAAGTTATAAGGTGCATTTAATTTTCCTTGCAAATATATGTACGCTATTTTTGCCAAATAATACAAAATAATGTTATTTAAATTTTTATTATGTATTTTGCACTCAATTGCCGTTTTTATCAACAGTGCATGCCATACATCGATATCGAAGTCATGAAGGAAATGTTGCCCAGCATTCTAGAGCTGACGAAGTCCCCACAGCTGGGCACGAAGGTCGCCTGCTGCCACTTTGCCATACTCTCGGCGCATTACCTTCGGGCCGATCTGGAACCGGTGGCTGGGAAACTGATGACGCACATGCTCAATGGAACCTTCGATAGAAACGCTACCGTCAGGAAGAACTGCGCTGAGGCCTTGGGGCAAGTGTCGGCCTATGCTAAGGTAATTTATGTTGTAGGCTTAGAAATTACGTGAGTATTCATTTTGTTTAAAGTTTTTAACTATTTAATAACAGTAAATAAGTTTTTAATACTTTGTTGTATTCAAATAAAAGACAATAGTTTTAGTCCTTACTCATTACTTACATTACTTATCGGATACAGCGTGTAAGGGTCAGCTCTGTGAAATCTATAGAAAGAAAGAAAGAAAATAAATTTATTCAGTACAAATAAACATAGAAATTAAGTACACAAAAAAGCAACGATTAAATTTACACAAGCAAAATACAACATTAAACCATGTACTGAAACGGTGTCCACTCAGCACACTGTCGGACACCATAGGATGTCACGACGCTGATCTTCCGTGAACACCTAGGCATGAAGTGTTACTACGCGCAGTATTTGTAAAATGCATATATGCAATAGTATATACGCTTTCATTACTCTAGTTAAATTGTTAAAAAAATTGTTTTTTCAAAAATTACAATTTTCTATTGCACAATTGTTGAATTTTGTTAATAATTACTATTATTTCATATCTATTACTTTCCAGCCCCAATCGGTGGACAAACTAATGAAGAAGCTGGTGAATATATACGAGACTAAGGAGGACGATACTTCTCGAGCGGCCGTCGCTCTAAGCCTCAAATCTATCGCAAAGGCGAAGATAGAGCATCTGAAGGACAACGAGGAGATACTGGCTCCCATGGTCTTCTTGGCCATGCACGGGTCTAAGGATGACGGTGAGTTATAAGAGCGGTAAAATCTCGCGACTTATAATAATTCCTTTCCAAGATCTTAAACTGTTTATTTAATAAATTTTCTTCTATATCTATCATAAAATTTAAATGTTATCACAAAATTGATGGATTTAGTACGTTAATTACTTTTTACCTTGGATTGTTAGAGAAGCCCATGTTCAGTACAATTTTAATAGGCTGAGATAATAATGATGATTTATGTATTGCATGTTTTATCATTTGTTTACATTGTTTCTTAAAAGTAAACTCATAATTAAATATACAAACAATTACAGATAAATACAACACATACCGATACCTACAATATGGAGACCAATAAACCTACAACTTAATTACAATATGAGGCTACAGTCAGCCGTAGTACTTACGTAGTAAAATCTCGTGTGCAAATAGTGATGTACCGAGTCAAATAAACATATTGCTTTCTTTCTTTCAAGCCCCCTTTCAAGAGACTTGCGGGAACGAGTGGGGGGTTCTGTAAATGAGTCTGTGATAAACAATTATTTTTCATATGTCAGTGGTTTGTAGATTTTGGTTTTGGCAGAAGTAGCAAGTAGATATATATTCAATGACATTACATGATAATAATGTCTTTAGAAATTCCGCACAGCGCCATCTATCGCTATACTACACGATAAAGTAGTTTGTAAATACATAAAAACCTCCCAGATTAAGGCAACATTTCATGCAAACAAATATATGTTTTATTTGGGTTACAAACGGTTATTGCAACCTCAGCGCCATAAAAGTGCTCAACACGATTGTAAATATCCCATGTTTGTTACAGACTCATCAACAATAGAGATGTTCGAGGAGATATGGACGGACATATCTCCCACCCGGGAGACCGGCATTCGGCAGCACTTGCCTGCTATTCGGGAACAACTCGACACTGCGCTCGCGTCTAGTAGTTGGAGTAAGAAGATTCAGGTATGTTCATCTATTTACCTATATTGATGCGATAAATTGACAATATCTAATGGTTAGTGTGCACCTACCACTCAGTCAGAGAGCTACCATCTGTACTTGAAATAGATTTATGTTTAGGTAAGTAGGTACTGTTCAAAAGAGAACCAACCTTCCCTAGAAAACAATCAGCGGCATGTAAGTTAAACAAAATTGGCGGTTGTCTAATCAGGTACAATCGTAGAGAAAGAAAAAAAAATGAGGTGACTAATCGCGTGTGTTAGATTTTGGGTTCTAGTTATCTATATATAAAATAATAGGATCAATAACCATTATAAAAATGCTGTTAGCAGAAGAAGGAATTCAAATGTATTTTAGTATCATAATTCCCTGACACGTGCTCGCAAGCTTAGCGTCTCCGCTTTGCTATAGTTACGCACCAACCTCCCATGTCGCACTTCGATTGAGAACCGATGATGTTTTACTGCGCCTCCAAGGTGATTGTTCGACGAGAAAATTAGCCGCGTAAAAGGGGACTCTTCTTACTAACAATAGGTACTTCTATATCTACAGGCAGCGAACGCAATAAAGACTATATGCAAAGAGTCGTCAGCGGGCCTGGGTCAGCAGCGAGAACCGCTTACCAGGGCGCTCCTGGCCGCTGCGCACGGGAAAACATTCTCCGGAAAGAAGCACGTTATAGAAGCACTTGCTGAACTTTGCCAGTAAGTTACACTATATAATAGTCAATTTATTCCAATAAATAATAATTGTAGTAATATTTAGAAATGTGCGTCTCACCCTAAAATAATTCGATTCATCAATGTTTTCCTGAACCTGCAATAAACACAGATTTTTTTTCACGATTCTTCAAACGTCAAAAGGTCGTAGATTTTCATAGTTCCATCAAGCGTGCTACATACACCTGCTAGTTTGAATTGTAGCATGGCTTACCGACTACCACATTTAATATTAACTTAGACCAATGGCTTAACGTGCCTTCTGAAGCACGGAAGCGCTCGATATGAAATTCCACACCAACTGTCACCCGTCTTAGGACTGACCTCTGTTAACTCTAGCTTTACTTGTAATAGGTGTATAGGTATCCTACAAAGATCTTACGAGACCAAGCCAAACTCGCCTGCGAGTGGTACACTTTTCGATGAACGGACGAGGCTTGGCAAGAAGTTCCCGGTAAGCTTGCCACATATTACATGGGTCCTTTTATATTGTCTAATTTTCGTCATATAATTATGGGAAATAGGCGTATCCGAATATTTAGTTTTCGATTTTAGCGAGCGATTCGAAATTAAGAACTCTAACACTTTTTTAATATTGCAATATTGTCTCCGAATTGAAGCGCTCGTAGCTCTGCGGTGCTCGGTGGTCGGAAACGATCACCGAAGTACAGCAGATTTTATAGAGGTCAGTCCTTGTGTGTGTGTGGCATTTGATATCGAGCGCTTCCGTGCTTCGGAAGGCACGTTAAGCCGTTGGTCCCGGTTATCACTAAATGTGGTAGTCGTTAAGCCATGTTAGAGGCCTAATGGGCGGCTTGAATAATTCTAACACCTGCCTTCGCCAATCCGCACTGGGTCAGCGTGGTGGAGTATGACCCAATACCCTCACACCTTGATATGTCAGAGGAGGCTCGTGCTCAGTAGTGGGACGTTAATGGGCTGTGATGATGATGAATATTGTCTCCATAGTGTAAAAGAAGGCGAAACTCCACTGTCTCCGGCCCTTCTGAACGAGTGCGTGAACTCGCTGCTTGTCGAGAGTCGCAAGCAGGATATGGAGTACAAGCGGCACGCCGTTACCGCCCTCGGTCGGGCGTTAGCAGCGGCGGCCACGGACCGGTTCACGCAGGTTTACGAGATCGTCAACGCCATTCTGTCTAAGGTTAGTATTTTTTCTGCTTACTCCAAACCTGACTCGAAATGATAACCCAGGATTTCACGTGGGAATATACTTTACAGTGACCGCATGATCCTTTATTAATCAGGTTCCTTAAGGTCCGTTTCTTCTGCTTCTGTCCTCGATTTCCAGCCAGTTTCATTGACCCTTGGCAGAGTAGAGCAAATTGAATTTTCCTATGTTTTGTACCTTACGATAAATTTGAAAGGTTCTTTTTTATTGAGAAAATATAATTCATATTTTCCCATTTAATAGCTAAGATCGCTCGTTCACGTATGAACGTGGCACAAGAGATTCACGCTCTGATGATTACAATTTAAATAATATATAAGTATGGTTTTTAGGACGAGTCATCAGTGGGTAAAGAATCAGACGAAGAAGACAACGAGGGGGCGCGACAACGAAGAGAGCAGCTTACAGGGCTGAAGGAAGCCGCGTACGGCCTGCTGGGGGATGCCTGGCCTCAGGACTCGCACTCACAAGGTAACTACTCGATACTTGCTTTGATCAGAAGAGGACAACTCTCAGCCTATGAATGTCTTACTACTCGAAAGCCTCCTCCCTCGCAAGCCAAGATGAAAGCGAAGTCATGCATAGCTGCATCGCTTGCAAATACTAGCAGCCAACAAAGACTTTGTCGGCGCCGTATCCTAAGTGGGGTCTTCTAACACCAGCTTTTAAACAGTGTAAGTTTTTTTTGTTTTTATGTGACACGTCATAATGACTACAACCTGCCTGATAGTTTATTGATTCAGGCGTTACTTTGCGGAAATCCATTGTAAGCAAGTGATGGATTAAAAATATCTTTGTAACAATTCCCGCGCTACTACAATTTCCCGAAAAATCGAGAAACTATTCAACACGACACGTGTTTCGCCCTTACACAGGGCATCTTCAGGTAAGATAGGAGCCTCAGAACAACGATGTCTTCACGACCAACGCTGAAACGAGAGTGAGCAGCTGAGCGTATTCGAGCGTATTTATACCCTCACCCACTTCCGCCATCAACGTCCGCCACGTCATCGCGGTCTGAGTCAGAGTGACCGTTATGAAATTTCTGAACCATACGTAATAGAGGTGATCTAGAGAACGTATTTTGTTCGTTCAGCAGTAGGTTTTGATCATTGTGTTTAATTTCAGCGTTGGTCGTGAAGACATCGTTGTTCTGAGGCTCCTATCTTACCTGAAGATGCCCTGTGTAAGGGCGAAACACGTGTCGTGTTGAATAGTTTCTCGATTTTTCGGGAAATTGTAGTAGCGCGGGAATTGTTACAAAGATATTTTTAATCCATCACTTGCTGCCTGATAGTAATCAGTCAATGCAGTCCAAAAAAAAAATTAAAGCGCTTTATACCGTGAAATAAGCATGATACAAAGCGCATCCACTCATGACGGCCTGCTAAAATATCGTTTCTCGCCCCGCTTAAAAGACCAAACAAGATAAGCCACAACAAACATACAACTAATTATTTTAATTTGGAAAATTCCTTAAAAGCTCTTGTCTTAAAAAACATATCTTTCAGATAGACAGATTTTATTTATTTGTCTTCATTGCTTTACAGAAAAATACCAGGACATATACTTCGAGCACTTCGCGAAGTCATACCCGTCCAGCTCTCGTTCGACGCAGCTCGCCATGTTGTCATCTGTCACAAAAGTTGTGGAGAAACTATCAGTCTTATCTGCGAATGGGGAGCCAATGGAGACAGACAATATGGCGGCCTCGAACCGGGACAAGGCGATCTCTACCATCACAGGACATATTGCTACCGTCATTGACTATACGCTCAGTAAGTGTTTATTTAAACCCGGACACAAACAGTGAGGTGTTGTTTGACATTTGTGTCTGATTGTCAATAAAGATGGCGTCTCTCGGAGGTTATGTACTTTTTTTTTAATGTGAGTGGTGAGGTGAGTATGTACTTTTCTTTTAATGTGACACGTCATAATGATTGCATCCTGCCTGACGGTAAGCATTCGACGCAGTCCAAAAAAATAAAGGCGCTTCATAGCGTGAATTACGCACAGCAAAAATCGCACCCGCTCATGAAGGCCTGCAAAAATGCCGTTTCACGCCCCGCTTAAAAGACCCGGGATTAAGGGAACTCGGAAACACATGGGCTGGCAGAGAATTCCAAAGCCTAACGGTCTTACACAGGAACAACCTACCAAATTTCTTAGTTCGAGTGCTCATAGTCTGCACAGTATGTGGATGGTTCCTAAGACCAGCATGTGTGTGTAAATCGGTCGAAGGTGGTTAGCCAATAAATAAATCAACATCTTTTTAGAACATTAGGTATTTATAAATTAATTTACTGTTTTTTGCAGAAAATAGTAACCAAGTCAGACACAGGAGAGATGCTCTCAACCTTATGGAAGTACTCATCAAAAAGTTGAAAGGTATTTCACGTTCCGTTTATAATATACAATAATATTTATATGACAGCAATTTTAAGAAAAACCTGAAGTTATCATCAGCCTATGGGCCTCTTCAATGACACGCCACTAAGCTCGACGTGTGGTCTCTAATATTAGTCTTAACCCAAAGGTTACTGATTCTATGGTAGAAGAGTTAAAACTCTGGCAGAGGATAGAAAGTGACATAGCTATTATGATTAGAAAGGGGATAGGGAAGTAGTGGTGATGGAAGAGGAGAAAATGGTTGCATTTCACATCATATTAGTCTGTAAACTTTTTTACTTTCAGATTTAAACCTAATTTAATTTAATTATTAATTCCTAATATCATATTAATTTGTAAACTTTATTACTTTCAGATTTAAACAAGAATGATGATCTGAATCGGCTCAAAGTTATCTATCAAAACTACGCTCAAGATTTGTCTAAGGACTCCTCTCACGAAATAAGAACCAAACTCGACAGCATAAAAGTATACTTCAAATAGATCTGTGAATAATTATGTAATTTATTGACAGTAAATTGTAATAAATTTACATTTTGTTTTATTTTTTCTAAATACTTTCATACTACCATTCAAGATGGTATAACCCGCTGCGCATGAGTTCAACAGTGACCTGAGTGCGCAGTAATATATTATCGGGTCTCAATCGAAGTGCGGCATGGGGGGGTGGCGTTTAACTATAGCAATGCATCACTGTCATACATCGGTTGAGCCACTTCCTTTCTTTAGTCAACGTTTGTGCCTGTGCGCAGACATGTTCTTATACTGCGTATTTGCGTTGCATTCTGCCTTATACATGGCTCATAACGTGAATTGCCGTACAGGGAAACTCAACCGCGGGAAAAATAAACACATTTTTTATATCACATTTGCGTTTAATGCAATAAAACTATGGAATGAATTCATTAGTGTAACAATAATAAAGGGACAAAAGTGATTCTTTGATATCTGGTACAATAAAAGCAACACAGTGTATTTGCACAACAAATATCAAACACAGTTTGTCAACATTTATATGTAAAAGTACATACGTGAGTAAGAAGAAGCAAAATAACACATTGTTAATATAATTTTCACACAATAATATTATTTAACTAATACATTAAATATTACTCTAATTCTGTACATTTATCCTTAATGTAAAGTTTTATTACATTTGTTTAGAACTCGCAACTAGACTTGACAGTTAAGAAACAAAATACAGTAAGAGTGATCCCATATTCTAGACAGTTGCGCAAAAATCTCGCAGTCCAAGCTATCACTAATACTATGATTTGCCTAAGGGGGCTACGACGTCGTATCCTTGCGACAATTCATACAAATACAAGTAAATTGGTTATAGATTTTCATGACACGGTTCGTGTTTATTCCCCTAGTCACGGGTTTAACAATCAACGTCAAAATTATCTTAGCGTCCAACGTGACTAAACAAGATCTTAGGTAAAGAAAACCAACTTTGTATTGGCAATGAAACTTAGCATATTGGTGTAACCACACAGATTACATTATTAAAACCCCTTTCTTTAAATTTTATTCAAGCATGTCTATGTTATGTTTCAGTGCTCATAACATTACGGCAGCTTATTTATAGAATTGAAAACTATGTTGCTGAATATTGGCTACTTTGAATGTCTGAAATCTGAATGTTTATTTTGATTATTATATGAATTAAAAACGACGTTTTAACTATATTAGTAATCTATCTATCTGATGCTGACTGTGACTGCATGGGCGATATCTGCGTCTACTAAGGCCGTTCACAGAGCCTTAAATGTGCGAAGTCTATAGCACAGATTTCAGAAACTAATATAAAACGTTATTAACTGATTGAAACAATAACTAACAATAACTGCACCAAGTAATTACGTTAGTTTATAAAAATACAAATATAATATTGATTAGCCCAGCTTAGAATTATTATAATCTTGGCTCCGAAAATATCTAGCGCCTAAGTATTATTAAATAAAGATAATACAAATAAATAGTTAAAACTAAAGTTTATTAGCTGAAATTTATTAGGACTTTCATAATTATTTATGCAATTTTATTATATTTAACGAATAATATTAAAAACAAAATATAAAATTTCTTAGGTAACATAATTTAGATAACACATTTTAAACTACTAGGCCGATCGAGTCGTACAGACACAGCCCTTTGTTTACGACTTCTATACGTATTTATGTATTCTATTCATTCATAATCGTCATTACAGCATCAACGTATAATCAGCATTATATTTTAACCCTTCACCAGGCAGTGGTCAAATATGACTACCATAAATTAAACCGTATGAAGTTAACTTAAGGTACAAAACGAACGAAAAACGTCAACGTGCTATGCCTGTTGAATGGGTTAAAAGGAAATAAAGCACTGTCGCTATCGCTGAGACGGTGTAACACTCTCTTAATGCAGTTTATGTAACACTAGTTAGTGTATTTACAGAAAGTTAATAAACCTTATCGTTTTATGGGAGACACAGGTAAAGAAACCCGCGTCGTATTTTGACCAATCAGTCGGAAGTTATGCGAAAAAAAATTACTAACAAAGATTTTTTTTAAACTCTGTGAGTGTGTGTGTGAGTGTGTGACTGTGAGTGTGTGGAAATCCTCCAAAGATCCTAGGAGCCCAACCTAACCTCGGCTCCTCTGGCGAACATATAAGTTCCCGGTAAGCGGCAATAGGCTATTACGTGGGACCAGCTTTAAAGTAGGCGAAATGTAGGCGTATTATGTACCTCTGCCTACCCTTTTAGGAAGACAGGCCTAATTTTATATATTTTTTTACACAAAATAATTTAAGGGTTTATTAATTTACTACATATTGTGGCTTGCACGTTATACCAAAGCTCATCATTTGCTTCGTGCCCTGTACTTCGAAACTCAAAGCGATGCCTAATGTCATACAGATTGCGACAGCGACAGTCGCTTTTCTTAGTTTCTTCCCAATATTTATCGACTCTCCGCAAACTAACTTTACATTAAAGTATGACAAATTTTTGCATCAGGTTAAATAAAGTAACTTTAATACGACGAAAACAGGAAAGTGAGAAAACAAATGCTAGACTACCTATACGAGTAAATGAGATGGCACTACGCTAACCCGTATTATAAATAGTGACGACACAACATATTAGGCTAATTACTATTTTATTTACTCCTGCAAAGTGACATTAAAATACAGCTTATGTTTAAATTTATCTATAACGAAGTTTGTTTTACTTTTTTTATATAATTATTAGCAAAATCATTATATAAGGAAGTAAAACAAACTTGTTATGTAATGATGGCGAGAAGTTATTTTTAGACGTTTTTCTCTTTAAACCAACTTTTCATAAAATGTACAAAATATTTATGAAGATTATAGATAATTATTCATGTTCTAATACGAATAGCGATGTGGATACATCATGATAGCATCTGAAAAAGCGGATATAAGTCGTAAGTTACGTTTTAATACAATGCTGTATTTTTAACGGTTATCAGACGTTGTTAAGTCCAGTAAGTGTTTTATTTATAACATTTTGTACTTGAGCAAACTAAAAAAAACTACTTTACTAAATAGTGCAGTGTTGTAAGATCATGTGTCGTTATAAGAAGCGACAGGCATCTCAGATTATCTCAGAAGACAACTTCTGAGATAAACTGAGATGCCTGTACTCTAACTAATTCATTGCGGTGTTGCCATATTTATTAATGTATATATTTTATTGTCTTTGCTAAATTGTACTTTTACTTTATTATTTGAAAAGTTTATTAATTATTTTAATAAAATGCAGTTTAATCTCTGTATGCATTTATTTCTGTTTACTGGCATCGCTAGGTAATAGAAATCTATATTCATTCCACTATTTTATACTGCGACAAATAGGGTAAAAAATACATTTGGGTTTAAAAGTGAAAGTCAGACAAGCGAGTTATGAAGTAAAAAGTTGGGCCCTCAGTTCTCACTTAAAGGATTGAGGGCCCACCTGTACCGAACAAACTAGAGAAAAAGTATTTTCGGCACAATAAGTTAAAGTAACGCCTAACAAAAATTGTAAAAAAAAATGCCGCAACTCCCTGTTTCTTTGTATAATATTCATTCAAAGTGGGCCCTCAGTTCTCCCACAGGACAAAGTTTAGGAGTAGTTGAACCGTTAACGTATAGGTACTGTTTCAAATCCTATAGGCTAGTAAATCAATTGTGAAAATATGCGATAGCAGAAACAGGTCACCACTCCTTGTTGATTCAAGTAACAACCTTGTAAAAATTCAGGCCCCTTGGTCCTTAATTTCTCTTAAGTTATCATTAACTATATGATATTTCTTTTTATGAAAAAAATATATGCATTAATTTCGTGTATTTTATACTTTTTGCTTCATAACTCGCTTGTCTGACTTTCATAAAGTCTGATTTCCACTTGCACAATTCTTTTGGATTGAGCACTAAATCCTAAGAATATTTTTAAAGAGAAAAGAAACGGGCCCTCACTTCACACGCACATAAAAAACAGTAATGTTTTAAGTTTTCAATTATGTTATTACTCAAATTTCATTAAAAGCATAAAATTTTAAAACTTAGGGAAAGCAGCCAAAATTTAAAACATAAAACACGTAAAATTAAGCTTTACACAGCAGTATAACAGTTCCCATCTTGTAGCGCATTCGTCTTTTTCCTGCCCGTCCTTCAATTTATGAGGTCGGTTGAAGCGCATTGTGATGCCAAAAGTCAATTCAACGACTACAAATTTAATACCACTAAAATATACTTACTCCAACACTACCAATTTAATAATGAATATGTAACAGCTTTTGCAGCATTTCTAAGTAGGCCTTTGAAATGTTGACTCAATTTTAGCCCAATTGACTTACACAAATGATAATAATTATTATTTTTGATTATTATCAAATCTGTGTGTCTTCTTAGACACACTCCAAGAGCACATTCACAAAAGGCGTTTTCATGTACGTAACACGCTATCGAAGTATTCATGTTTGAACGCGTCTCATTTTGTCCGTATACGGTACGAGTTTGTCTTAAGTATTGTTCAGATCAAACGTATTGTCGGCCGTTGACTGAGCGTGCATTACGCAGTTTATTGCATTTGCAATAAACATTGCATATGCATAATTGGCTTCTTGTTCACACCGAATCGACAATATACTTTCAGAATGCTTATGGCAAAACTCAGCATCAGTCGGCGGCATCAATACGTGGACTGTAATAGGATAAGGTAATGGACGATGCCTTTAAACTGAAAGGTTCGTGTTATGGGACTCTTGAACTTCTAAAACTATCCTAGTTTGTAATAATCAGGACGTCTAATAAAATAATAAATTATTATTCTAACATTTTAAATGTGAATTTCATTGCATTGCTAAAATGTATATTATGACGAATTATTGCAGTAGCTATACACCTAACTTCATCAAATACAAAGTTTAATCAACTAGCTTTGTTAATATTTATATATTCAGGTCCTTTTGCCTATTAGTTTGGCTCGGATTGAACTAACTATAATTAAACATAGTTACGCAAAAAGTACTCAACTCACATAAATCAGTTTTACTTTATCTGTGTGAATCTACATTCAATCTATACAAAAAATCAATGCAAAAAATATCCAAGTCACAAGACATGTTTAAAAAAAAACGAAGGATGTTTGATGATTCGAACAAAGTTTTCAAGGAGTCAAAAAGGTTTTTTTTTGGTTGGATCTTATTTGCGTAGCTTCGTCCAACTTACGCGATTTTTATTCATACTAGTTAAAAAACATTTTACGAGGCCAAGCGGAGATATTTACCATCAACTGTATGCTATTCGAAACTTTGCATACAAAATTCCAACAAAGCACAATTGAAATCCGTAAAATGCGTTTCATTCAGTATTTTAATTACATTTGTCCAAACTATTCTATATGTAATCAAAACTAAAACTTAAAGAGCAATGCTTATTATACGTCATCAAAGAGACCTCTTTGCGGCATAACCATTTTGCTCCTAGGCTCCTCAAACTCAGTTCTTAGTGAACCCTGAGTGCTTCTTCCAAAACGTTTATCTATCTCATCTTCCAAGGTAGCATCTCCCCTGTTATAAGGTTCCTCTGCTCGATCGTAACCGATGGAGGCCGTCGGATTTCGCTCAGGACTTGACGTGACATAAAAGTCTGAGTCCATGTCAGCAAGGAGCCCGGTGTGGGCTGAAACGTGACATACATGCACAATAACTGATTGAATGAGTGTGTGCGATTTAAAGTGACAAATGAAGTAAAAAGGAATGAAAGTGCTGCTGATTGTAAAAAAAAAAAAAAATACTCTATTTCACCGCTGGCAGACTTAGGACAGTTTATTTAATAATATCGAGTTCACCATTAGTTTCTAATTACCAAGCTTATTTTTGAAATAGCCTTTTACGGCATGATATCTGTGAACGCTGCCAAAATTCAATAATAGTTTTGGGCATACAAGCCTGGCGATATTGACTAACTTTAAATTTTAGATTTGATCAGTTTGTATAATTTTGTTTTATTTAAACAGCTTTCTTTACATTATACATTTCTTACAGACAATATAAGTTAATAATTCCCTACAAAGTCTACAATAAATTTGTATGCCCATTTGAGTCAGCCAAGCGTATTATATTATTTAAATTTGAGATTTCGTTGACAATTCATAATTTTTTTTATCTATCTATTTTGTATTTATGTAGGTCTATTAGGCTATCAATCGGAAAAATAAATCAGCAAGTGGTAAAACAAATCTCAAGCCGATTCCACATGATAGTAATAAATGACATGGTGAGAAAACTGATAGTGAAATTACATGGTAGTACACAATTAGAATATCTTTCAGACAATAAGATAATATCAAAGACATTGTATGATGATCGGTGTCCTACTATTAGGTCTGGTCGTGACTAGATTTATTATGTCTGTCTGTTATTTATCATTATCATCATAGCATCCAAGATAAGAGCCTAAGATGTGTGACTTATATTCTATTATATGACATATGAGTGGTGTTACCTCCATCGTTATGACGGCGGGAAGTCCTGTAGTCGGGTGCACGACGTCGAGACAGCGATTCTTCTGCTCGCGATCGCTTGCGTTTTTCTGCAAACATTAACTTGCTATTAACATGACTATTACTAAACCTGTACTAATTATAGTACATGTTAGCCAATAAATGGTGGACACAATCATCATGTCAGCCCATTAATGTCCCACTACTGAGCAGGAGTCTCCTCTCACATATCAAAGTGTGAGGGTATTGGGTCATACTCCAACACGCTGACCCAGTACGGATTGGCGGAGGCAGGTGTATGGCGTCCTGCTGTTAGAATTTTTCAAGCCGCCTTTAGGCCTCTAACATCGCTTAACAACTATCACATTTAGTGATAACCGGGACTAATGGCTTAACGTACCTTCCGAAGCACGGAAGCGCTCGATATCAAATAACACACAAATGGTCACCCATCCAAGGACTGACCTCTGCAACTCCAGGAGAGTGATCGTTTCCGACCACCGAGCACCGCAGAGCGACGAGCGCTTCACACACACAATAAAATCCATACGATATTCGTATATTCTGAGAAATCCGTGGATAGCCGTGCATGTGTGTTTACAATTTATTTGTACACCTTCATAAATAAATAGTAAATATTTTCTGGGTTATGGAAGCCGGCTTCAATATGTACTTATTAATATTATCTGACAATTACACCAATTATTTAGTTCCAAGATAAGTATCATTAAGAAATTGTGTTATGGATACTAAATAAAGGATATATCCATTTTTTAAAAATATATACATACTAAATATCCAAAACACACACACAGCAAAACATCCAGACCAGAAAAAATATTCATGTTTATGCACACAAAGATGGGAAACGAACCCACGACCACAGGAGCGGAGTGCGGGTATAATCGCCACCACACCATATCGGTCGTCGAATAAATATTAATCATAAACTCAGCCCATTATCGTCTCACTTCTGAACACAGACCGACCAAGATGTGGGGAATTCAGGTCATTTATCACCCGGACACGTCCCACCTAGAGATCTCTAAGCTAAAAGTCAATTTTGCTAGAACTTTCTATGTCTTTTATAGTTGTAGCATGGTTTCTGTCAATCTTCTAAGTAGAATATATGGGCATACGTTTATGAATGTATGTTTACTTAGAAATATGTAATTATCGTTTGCTCCCTGCCTCAGAAAGCTCCGTTAAGCCGTTGGTCCCGGCTGTCATGAACATCTATGGCACTCGTTATTAGGAAGTCAGTGCTTTCTAACATCCTGATATCTGGTTTAACTATATAATGACTTTTCCCTCTGGGTTGCGGAGGTCAGAAAGTCACTTCATGTCATAACTGAAATTTAGATAAATCTGGTTCGACTAGTGAGCAGACCCTGGACCCTAGGCTAAAGTCTAGGACAACCGGGATAGTGCTAGGATGTGCTGCTGATTGCTTAAAAATACGTACCCCTTTTAACGATCTCCCTTCCTTCATCAACGAGATCCGCAGTGAGCTCGTCATCGCCCACAAACTGCTGGAACCCACAGAGCGAAAGAAGCCGACTGCCCAGAGCGAAGGCTGTGGCGGCACAAAGTAGAACCACCAGCATCGGGAAGTAAATGTTGAAGCCGGCTGCTATTATGCCCAGCACTTCCATGTGACCCATAATCTGGAAGATAAAGTATAGATTGAAAGCATAGAACAAAATCAAAGAGGAGACCCGAGCAATATGGCCATATAAGCAGTAGATGTATTAGGCATTAAGAGGTTGACGACCAATATGGAGTGGTAGCGAGTATACTCGCACTCCAATCCTGAGGTCATGGGTTTGAGTCCCATACAGGACAAATTTTTGTGTGCATTAATAGGATTATTTGTTCTGGTCTGGTTGTTTTTCTATGTATAAGTATTTACAAAAGAAAAGTATTTATGTATGTTTTTCCGTTATTTAGTATTCATAACATAAGTTCTTATTGATACTTATTTTGGAACTAAATAACTGGTATAATTGTCAGATAATATTGTTAAAAACATATCGAAGCCGGCTTCCATAACCCATAACTTCTATGTGATCCACCATCTGAAAGGCAGAGTATAGATTAAAGGCACGGAACAGGGACAAGGAAGCCTAAGCACTGTTGCTTGGTTTAATAGGCGTCGCTTATTTAGTCTGAATTTTGCTCTCATCTCATTAGCGTTGGGTTATTGTTACTTTTTAAACAAATAATTTTGAGTTTTAAAAACCCCGTATTCGATAAGCAAGATTTTTACTTTATTGGGACTAACTAATTATTTATATTTAAGTAAAAAATTTACGTTCATATACAAAATGGCGAAGATTTGACGTAAACATGTGTCGCGTTATATAGTTGGTCCCACGTAATAGGTGGCGAGCATATTTGCCAGTTTGCCAGAGCCTCGTACGTTGATCGGCAGGTGCATCACTTTCAGGTGAGGTTGGCTAGGGCTCTTTAGGTCTTGGTAGGATCCTTATACACCCTTCCTAATCATATCATAAAAAAAAATATATACAAAAAGCATTAAAACATAACTCACGTGCGTATAGGCAGTCTCCACTACCACCCCTTCTTCATTGCTATGCATCCTGGCGTCCATATGCACGAGACTCAGGAAGTTAAGGCACATGGCAGGAGTCAGCCGGCACGCCATCATGCCCGAGAATATCAGACTGTACTCGTTGGTCTGATGGTGAGGGGCCAGGTAGTATAGGTTCAGGAATCGAATCTTGAGGACGGTGGAGTATGCGCAGTAGAACATGTAGCCGATTATTATTGTTGATATCCACTGAAAAGTTAAAATTACGTTGGAAACAAGTGCAGGGACTGACCTATTAACTGCAATATAATAAAATATTTTATATAATGACTGTTGGATCTATCAGGACTCTGCTCAGACCACTAAAAGGAGTTTAGTTAATCTATAATAATGGGCGAATATATAAATTATTTTAAAATTTTATCCCTAAACGAGTATTGCTACATGTTCATCATTTGAAATTGAAAAGCTAATAATAAACATAGATATAAAGTGTATAAAGCAGATTAAATTTCGGAGCGGCCCTGCTTTATTGACATTTAAACGTCTACTCTATGATAGTATGCAAGTTAATTTCGCATTAGGTTTTTGGCGCCAAGGCGAATGAAGACACATCGGGGCAGTATTCATTTTTTTGAGACATTAATTCTTCGGCGACGTACACAAGTGTAGAAAAGGGACATAGCCGCCTCTAGAAAAATGTCTCCACCACTTTACTGGGGTATGACTGTAACTTTGACTTGACTCGACTATTACGTACTTGACTATGACTGTACTGAATAACGAGGGAGCTGCATTTGTGTAAATAACTTGGTTAATCATATTAGGTGACACTGAAAAAAGAACTCTAAATAAGTAAGTACATGTTTGAAAAGGTAAAAAAAATCACAGCAACAAAACTTATAGAGAAGTTTATAAGCTAGAAGATGTTGATTTGGCATAAGAGCCTATTCCGTCCTTAAGTAAAGTAAGAGGCAGCTAGCACTTATATTCAAGGAATATGAAGAAGCTCAATAAATCTCAATGAATAACTTACCAAAATCGCGGCATAGTTGTAGGTATTCTTGGTGGCAGTGACGATGTGCGCGAATATCGATAGTACGGGCCTCGTGGAGAAGAAGGTCATCTCGGACCAGATGATCATTATCGACATGGCTCCGGTCACCACCGCCAGGGACTTCAGGAAATAAGGCCGCAGGAAACACTCCCAGTACCATTCTGGAAATTATCTTTTTATTTAGTTTTTTCTGTCCAAGTTGGTATTGCAGTTGGTAAAATAGAAAATGTAGATTGCCTATAAATACATATTTAGATAAATCCTGCATGGAAATCAAATCCTTGATAATTTTAAATGTGTAATAAATGACACAGCGTAGTGTCACGTATTAGGAGCAAAAACTGACTATGGTTTCTTTATAGAATATCCTTATTTTCTTTTAAAAAATTAAAAATGTGATACTGTCCCCCCTAAACACCTCGAGTCCCCAGTTAAGGTGGGACTATATTGAGGTCTCAAATGGACTTTTGAGAGAATTTAAAAAGCGATGTTGCACTGAATTGTTTCGTTTACCAACATTTTCACAGTTTAGTAATCCACCGTTATAACACACTAATTTTAGAAATATCACAAGTTTTAGAAAATAAAACAAAACTGCAGACATGCCGTAAATAATTAATGGAACCTTGTTGGATAAGTTTTTATAACCAGATTTAAGTAAATTAACATGAGAATGTTGTATATCATACCCAAAACAGGTGGGTAGACCAATCGCTGCAATCTAGGTCTTGGAGTATGGAATGTGTGCTGGAAGCGATGCTCCGGCGCACGCAGGTTGGCGGCAACGTCTTCCAAATGGAAGATCTTCTGCAGCATCATGCCCCATTGCGTCTCCGTGCGTTGGAGAACGTGCAGCGCTTTTATCGTCTGATTAAGGATAATTAAATGGGTTAAGCCGTCCTAGAATAATGCAACCCCCTCTCATCTTACGGGAGTCGTGAGAGTCGACGAAGAGAAATCCTACCGGATGATGGGCAGCAGCGTCATCCTACGTACTGGCTGAAAATGCGGTCACCAACCCGCCTGCCCAGCGTGGTGATTATTGGCAAATACCCCCAATAAAAATGTAATCTATCAGGGAAGCTAATGTTTAGCAGTGGACTTTATAAGTTAAGGCTGATAGTGATGATGAAATGGCTTAAGTATAATACATTAAGCTTGCATTTATGATAATCAGTGATATCATTTTAGTTTAGCAAGGACGCACACGGCGCAATTCAAACGATTTATTTTAATTTTCATCATAATGTTTTTTACTTAAGTTTTAGGAGTAGCGAATATTTTTGCAATATGTTTTGTTTTTATATTTTAGTTATGTAGTCGACTCGAGTTGCGTCATTACAAACTTTAGTAGTTAAAGTATGCGACTCTTTACCATTTAAAAACTCTTTAACTCTTTAACATTTTGTAATATTGTGTACAATGATAATAAATAAAATTAAAAAAAAGTGTTACTGCGCATCGGAACTCATTTTTTAACTAACACACATACATAACATATTACAAATCTACAACATGGCACAGAATTAACGCACACCCTCAGACACCCCAATTAGAATATTTAATTATAATTAAAAAACATGCAAAATTATTTTACTTTTATTTAATTAAATATGGTTTATTTAAGTTACTAGTTGTGTACGTTCGCTTGTCGACTTCTTGCAAAAAACCTTATTCTCATTGCAATAGAACTCATTTTTATTATTTTTTTGTTTATCAACTGATTTCGTTAAGGAATGGATTTTAAAAAGCCTTATTGCATTGACTTACATGCTATTTTCGTTTGTTTTGACAGTTTAACGAAGGAGTGACTGTAATTTCGATAAGTTTTAATAATTATGTGAAAAAAATTACCAATTTTTTTAATATTTTTAATCGATTGAGTAGTCGATTTATAACAAACTACTTTCTTGGTGTAACCCTTATTCTGTTACATGTTGTATATAAAAGAAAAAAAAAGTATCATATTGACGACCGATATGACGTGAGGTCAGTATGTCTGCACTTCACTTCAGAGGTCGTGGGTTCGATTGCCGTTTAGGATAAATCCTTTTGTGCATGAACATGAATATTTGTTCTGGGCTAGGTGTTTACTATGTATATTAAGTATGTATTTACAAAAAAAAAGGTATTTAAGTACGTTTATCCGTTCTTTAGTATTCATAACAAAAGTTCTTAATGATACATATCTTGGAACTAAATAATTAGTGCAATTGTCATTGTAAAAATAATGTAAGTGTCATTGTAAAAATAAACTTTACCTTTTTATGCAAATTGACAAGAGATTTCAAAGATGGCGGTGCTGGGCGGTGCGGCGCCGCGCGTGAGGCGAGGCGATCCCGCAGCTGGATCGGGAGCTTCTGAACTATGGTCTCCACGTGTCTGTGTAGTGGATGCTCGGCGCTCACCGATGAAGTCGCTGCTTGAATGCTCTAAGTAGAATGATAGGAAATTAATTAATTAAAAGGAATCTCTTTCAAATTTCTGTTAAATATTTATATATAAACCTTGGTAAGGTGAAAACTTTTAAAATATATTTTAGATCCTAACAATAAATAGACACACAAATGATCTCATTTATAGGGGTTCAGTATTATATTTGGACATATATAAACTTAAAAAGGATCAGTGGAAAATTTGCATTCCATTAGGCAACTTAGAGTGAAAGTTCATATTATACTAATGTCAAACTATTGGTGCTCACAGGTAAATAAAACTTAGCGTATGATAGATGTCACACTTACAGGCATGATGAGGTACCCTTAAATTCGCCGCGGGCAGCGATTTTTTCGTATAGAGGATATTACCTACCTCTTAGTAAATGTTTAACAAAAGTTTACTTACATCAAGAATTTCATCAACAGTTTCCTCTGCCTCACATTTATCCGTGCTTAACTTTGCTATCTGAAAATAGCTATGTGTCAGAGAGTAATTCTTCTTTGAATTATTCCACAAGTTCCTTGGCACTTCTACCAGGGCATACCCTAGCAAGAGGATAAGTAAGAACAGACCCCAAGTGTTACTGGCAGAAGATGCTATCGCTTTTATCTTCTGTCCATCTAAATAAACGTTAGGTTGGAATGCCAAGTAAATTAGTAGTATCCCACATATAAATAAGTATGATCCGTAGTAGATAGCATTGTCAATCAGTGCAGATTTGAGTTTCCCTTTTACTGTGAAGTCTCCTGCTTTGCTGTATGACTGCATCATTGGCATAATCAGCCTGTAATAAAAGAAAAATCATTTGCCGATAATTTACTTATTACTAAATGTTACAAAGTAGGTATTAAAATGACACATTGAGTAACAACTTATCTGACAGTTAATTTATTCCATATATGGATAAAATAAAATTTTTCCCCTGTTTCAGATTTTGGTTTAACATTATAACCTCTCCAAATATGTGAGTTATTAATAATGAGGAATTTATGTTATCCATTTGTAACATTAACACATTTAAATTTTTATTCTTCGAGACCATCAATCATTCAGTTAACATCATTATTAGTCAGGTCATGTTATTTTCTAAGTATTTTACTTTTAGCTATGACTAATCATAACAAGTTAATTAAATTACCATGTCAAACATTGTGAAGTCCAATAAACTACCCTCCAAAGGTTGGGAAAAACTGAGTCAGGTACATAGCTCCATGGCTTCTCACATGGGTTTGGTGGCGGTGGCACTGTTGTTGACTCATTGCCTCCCACTGTTTGTACTTTTACCTCTGTGACATTGTTGTTCACCAAACACTGGCGGTACACAGTCTGAAAATTAATTAGATTTATTTTATAGACCGATAATGCATTCGCAATCTCCACAACGTAGTATTAAGAACAAAATCGCTTTTCTCTGTCTGTCTCTATATGCTTAGATCTTTTAAACTGGGTTTTTAATGGATAGAGTGCTTCAAGAGGATGGTTTATATGTGTCATAGGTCACGCGGATGACCAGTAGTAATAATATTTTTAATGTGAATTTCAGTTAATAAGTTATGTTATCAACACCTACTAAACAACTTGATAAACTACTTTTTGTTATGGCATTTCGTACACCAAATGTACCAAAATCTACACATGCTTAAACTCTCAATAAACTCAAGGAACACGTGTTTAGTGTTTGAAGTCAACACTAGTCAAAAATAGTAATATAGTAGTCAAATATAGTAATTAAATTAAAAATAGTATAACAAACATGTTAGATACATAGAAAGTATTGACATAAGATTTTATCCTATACCAGATGATGTGAATGCTGTTTTAATTTTTATACATTTGAAGGAAGACTGACAGCTGATGTATGTGAATAAAAAAATAACTATGGGTCCCAAATAAAAAGTTAAATTAATATCTTTTTATCTTTTGTAAATGATGTGATTGAGTGTTCTGTCATATTAGGAACTTAAATTGGGAAATAATTATTCTATAGACGATTGATAAACTTATATCTATGCTACTAACACAATGATGAACTTAATGCATACATATGATTGATAAACAATAACTGCAAGAAAAGATATAAAACTTCATAAGTGCAGTATTTTTGCAAAATTTGTGAAACTTACCGTTGTTACGTCTAGAGGCAACATGAACATTATAACAAACGAGAAATACCATGCTGTGAGCACAGACACGGTCACAATCAAGTGATTCCTATAGCAATCTCCATATCTGTACAGCAATGTTGCAGCTAACACAAACGCTGACACTAACTCTATTACAAACAAAGTGTACACCATTGTCACTGATTGATAAAACTTATCAGACAAGGTTAGTCTTTCTTAGCAGTGCTCTGTTTTTCTTTCCACAGTCTTGCAGCTTCGACTTGCAACTCTTCAAATCGAACTTGAGTAGAAGACTTTAAAGGTAATAATCTAGGCGGGTCGATTTCGCACTCCTGAGGGCATTCCTCATAAAATAATATGCCTGTATCTGGTAAGATAGGATCGAATTCGATTTTTTTCACCTCTTCTGATCCTTTAGATTCAGACATTTTATGTGAAAGTCTTACACGAGAACATTTTTATTTAGTCTGCGATAATATGGTGAATAAAAAGAAGGCGCTTAAATAGTTTTAATATGCACAGCATAGATATAAATCTTTACTATTTAATGTGTATACTACTACGTTTATAAGAGACGATGAACACAATTGTCAATATGACAGCTAGAGTCGAATGACTAGTCAAATAGATTTTACAGGGTTGGATTACAGCAGTTATAACTAAAGTTATTATTTTTCCTTACCCGGGCAAGCAATATTCCATAAATTTCTTAAAACCAAAAAGAAGACCTTAATGCTTTTACAGTCTCGAACTACCTCCATGCCAAACTAAAAGTTTTTTAATTACTCTATAAAACACTTTCTATTTAATAAGCTCTCAGATAGATAGGAGAGTAGGTTGATTGGATCTACCATGTAGAGTGAAAACTTTTCTTATAGACAAACTTTATTGTAGGTACAAGGTACATTTTTTTGTTAACCTTTTCGAATATGTGCTGTTTTTCTTACCTTGACAAGTTTACATGAATACGCTTACCCTCTGAATACTAATCATTTTTTGACTCTATGCAGCTTAAATAAGTAGCAGTACTAAAATGGTTTTAGGGGCCGAGTGATAAAAAATGCTTTTCGATTTAATAATATTTGCTAATATATTTCTGCTGATATATAATATATATCTGCTCACAAGAACATGAATACTATAGTAATCCGTTTAATAAAACCTTCAAAGATATAATACTGAAATCTAAGCGAAATACATGCTACCTCATGTACTAGGTATGAGGTATTCAGTTTTGCATTGATACTGTCACGCAAGTAAATCGTCACAGGCGACCGTTATTACAAAAATTAACGGAAGTTCCTATTTTCAACTTTTTCTACGCTAATACGGCTGGACTTGCTAGAATAAAACTAGGCATAAATTGGCGTTGGTTTTAACTTGATATAACAGATAAAATACAATTATCCGCAACCATATTCTCGTGGAATAATAGTTCGACAGTAAACTGCAAACACTCTACAAGCATGATAACTAGGGTACGAAGTCATTTATCATTTATCATTGATAAGTATCCATAACACAAGTTCTTAATGATACTTAACTTGGAACTAAATAATTGGTGTAACTGTCAGAAAATATTTTTTTTATTTTTTTTATTTATAGTCATCAGCGCCCACTTCTTAACATAGGCCTCCCTATAAACTTCTAATGTGACCGATTTTGGCCTATATAGCGTGATCGTCCGACCATCTTGCAATTGGACGTTACACTTTAGGTTTTCCTCACTCTTTAAAATTTTTGTTGTTCATTATCATTTCAGTCACTAGTAGTGATCTGCTGTATATCAGCCACCATGATTGGTTTTCCACTCCGTTTGATCTTGCGTCGCCTGCATCCACCGGCTTCCCGCTGTCTTGACCGTGAGCGTAGCCACGGTGGAGATAAAAAATAACTTATCTAGGTACTAACTACAATTATACTCCATATCCTTAAGATTTCGATTCCTTTTCGGCGACGTCACACAGATACTTCCCGAAGCACCCGTGCCCGGAAAGCACCTGCGTGAGCCGTTTGGATATCGACCCCAACCGACGGCCGGAAATAAGAAAGTGTTGATAATTGGAATTATAGTACAGATACAGAGTGTTAGGGAGTAACCTTCTTTTATGAAAAAAATCGGTTAATTAATTCATAAAAATTAAGTGGGTAAGACCACGGGTATAGCTTTCTTGTTATTTATTATTTTAGACTGCTGCCGCACCCTAACCCCGTGGCTGGCTACGCCTATGGTCTTGACCAAATCATCGGTACATCGGATTGGAAACCGATCTCTACTACGCTTTCCGGTTCGCGGTCGCCATTTAAAAACCGCCCCCATCAGGCATCATATCTTCGTCAAGCTGCGTGTTCCGCCACTGCCTCTTCAACCTGCAAACATGTATTGCTAAGTCGGTAACATTAGTTCTTTTACGAGTTTCCTCATTCCTTTTTTAGGTAGTTAACAATTTAAAATACTTCCTTATTTTTCAGAACTAAATCAAAGGAAACAAGTCAAGTCAGCGTGATTCGTGCCCGACCCTGATTTGGTTGGATGTATTTCGTCTCAAGTGGGATTTGTATCTAAGCACCCATCTGAGACAGAAGCTACTTATCATTTTGTCGTACGGCTTGGGTGAGGGTCGTACAAGCGACTATCTAAAGTAGGTCACTTTCGTTGGGATATTGCCTTCAATCAAACAAGGAAAAACACACAGTCCACAAAAAATCATTACTTAATAAAATTTTAATGTTTGTTTGTAACGTCAATTAATTGTTTGCGAATGTGTAGGTCGGATGTTATACAAATAATAAAAACTTTATTTATTTTTCACTTTCTGTAAATTTGATAAATTAATTATTAATTATAAAAACTATGTTATTTAGAATGTTTTTCGATCTGTATGTTACAGCTAATTTCTGTAAAGCTAAACTGTTTTTATCAGGACCATTAAGAAATATCTTAAACTAATATAACTCAAAATTAAACAGCTGATTCATGATATTTGTAGTATAAATTTTTTGTAAAATTTTTAGGCTTATAGGTTTGAGAGTGGTTTTCCCACACACGCAGATCAGATACCTACATAATTTTATATATGAATATAGATATTTTGTCGAATCTCTATTGTGGACTAGATGGGATTTTATAACAGAATATGGATATTAGTTACATGAGTCTAATTTTCTAAGCACAAAACAAAAGTAAACGGCTAAGACTGTTCTTTCCCCACCTACGTAGGTAGATACCTTAATTTTATGGGGCTTATGCTAGACTTCATTTTACATCAAGTAAAGCTGAGGTTGAAAAGTACTTCTCAGTACGTTAGCTCAACACGTTAGTCGGGCCATAGTTAAATTGAAGAAAGGAATACGTTTTTATGTCAAATAAATATTTTGATTTGCTTTGCGCAAAATCGGTATCTTCAGAAATGCTAAGTTTCTCAAAATTCAGGTTTTATTTTTTGCTCATGGATTGATTTCCGAATTTACGAATGATTTGTTGACCGAACAGTATTTGTTGTGCAAATTCGCTTAATACACAATAAACTACTGACAAACAACTAATACCACCTTATACATGGTAGGGGAGTTGTGCTTAAGATGACATAGTCAGATAAGATGACATACCAGCTATATCTTTTTAAATACTCGCGCTAAAAGTGTACGTGTGATGTTTTAGAGACGGCTTGTAGGTGTCGCTAGTATTGAAGTTCAGTTTAGCAGAAAGTGAACGCAAATTTGACGGTTACGAACGCTTTTGTAAATTTAATATGAAAAAAAGTTTCATTACGTTTATATTTGGTGGTGAAAATACACGTAAGGTAAGAATCATTAAGTTGAAGTAATTTTTAATGTATTCTAGGGTTATTATATGACACAAATATTAATAAAAGCATGTTCTAACCTAAAAGTTCTTGTCACGACAATTTATTAACATTTGCATTGACCGTTGGGTAAGATGACATACTAGGCATTGGTGTAAGATGGCATAGTATGTCATCTTAACTTTATTAAGACAGAATGAATAAGTTTTTGGTTTTCTATACAGGATGCCTGGCAATTACAAACGTACCTCAACTCGGCAGAGTTGGTTACAAGAAGATATGGCTAAGGCTATTGAAGCTGTAAAAAAGAATAGGATGGGTTGGCTTTTAGCATCTAAACATTTTAATGTGCCACAAGCTACGCTTCGCCGCCATTATTATAGTACTCCAGAAAACCTTGGTCGCTTTAAACCAACCTTCAACGTAGATATGGAAAAAGCATTAGTGGATCATGTGCTAGAGTTCGAAAGACGACTTTTTGGATTTAATACGACCGAAATACGAAAGTTAGCATTTGAATATGCGGAACAATTGGGACTGGATCATAAATTTGATAAGAATAAAAAGTTAGCTGGCTGGGATTGGCTGAAAGGGTTTAGAGAACGCAATCCTAATATTTCACTTAGAGCTCCAGAGCCAACGTCAGCTGCAAGAGCGAGGGCATTCAACAAGCCTCATGTAATGAAGTTTTTTTCGCTTTTAGAAAAGGCAGTTACTGATAATGGGATCCAGACGCATAGAATTTTTAATATGGACGAGTCTGGGCTTAACACTGTTCAAAAGCCCCCGAAAGTTTTTGCATCTAAAGGAAAAAAACAAGTCGGTTCTGTCACTAGTGCTGAACGTGGTGAACATTTCACAGTTGTTGCTTGTGCTAATGCCATCGGAAACATTGTTCCTCCTGCATTAATTATACCCAGAAAAAACCACAAGGCTGAATACTTTGACGGTGCCCCACCAGGCACTTTGGAGCTGTGCTACCCCACTGGGTATATGGTTGGTGAACTATTTTTAAAGTGGATGCGCCATTTTATAACTTTTGTTCATGCAACTGTTACAAACAAGGTGCTACTAATCCTTGATGGTCATTCCAGCCACAAAAATCTGGAAGCGCTAGAATTCGCCAAGGCCAACGGCGTCATAATGCTCTGCCTTCCACCGCATTGCACTCATCGAATGCAGCCGACTGATTTATAAAGAATGATAACACTTCAGGCGTATTATGATCGCGAGATTTCCACCTGGATGAAGAACCATCCTGGCAGAACCATAGGCCTATACCAAGTTGCTCAGATTTTTGGACGAGCTTACGAAAATGCAGCTTCAGTCAGGAATATAGCGAGTGGTTTTGAGAAAAGCGGAATTTATCCGTTTAATCCAGATATTTTCCCAGAAGACATGTATTTACCCAGCGAAGTTACCGAAAACGACTTGAATAACGATGACGAGCCGGTTGCCAGTAGTTCATCTCAGCCTCAACTAAATCATGAAGAATCCGATTCCCCAGAATCAATTGATGCTGAACAGGTAAACGTTACAGCTGCCAACTCTGATGAGCAAATAGATTTTGATTTCGAAGCAGGTGCCCCTTCTCAAGACGTAGAAAGTGGTCACTCATACCCTACAATTTTATCAGCAAATATTGTTGTGCATTTGTCACAAGATCACAACGCCAATTTTTTATCTCCGTCCCGGCCAATGCTTGTAGAGTCTGGTTCTAAGCAACACACTTATGTCAACGAACAAATTGATGTCACTATTGCTCCGAAACAAAATGCCATTTCTCGAGAAGTTGAAAGTCATCCATCATCTCTTGTAATTTTGTCAACGAATGTTGTTGCGTATTTGATACAAGATCATGACGCAAACATTTCATCTCGGTCTCGGCCAATGCTTCTAGAATTTGGTTCAAAGAAACTTATTAATGCCCACAAACATGTTACCACTGCTCCGAAAAATAACTATCAAAGGCAGGTAAGATCTGTAACTGTTCCAAAAACTATCTGTGAAGATGACAAAGAACCGCCATCGTGTAATCAACCCACTAATGCTAAAAAACAGATGAATATCGCCTCTGTTCCAGGAAATCATTATCAAGAGCTAATAGCGAATTCAACTGTTCCAAAAGCTATCGGTGATGACGATAAAGAACCACCTTCAGGTGGAAATCTAACTTTAACTAGACAAACAGAAATATTTTCTACCACAAAGTGCATACTTAAAGATATTTCACCACTACCGAAAGCTGCATCTTCGGGAAAGCCAAAAGTAAACAGGAAATTCGGTGGATCGCAAGTTTTCACTGCTAGTCCATTTATGAATGACATTAAAGCAGCAGTGCAGCAGAAAAAAGAAAGAGAAAATCGTAAAACTCTAAAAAGTCAAAAAAAACAAAGCGTGTTATTTTTAAAAATGATGATGTGAAGCCTGGGCATGCACCTAATAAATGTAGTTCCACACGAGGACAAAAGCAAACAAAACGTGTTACTGTAGACGATGACGTGGAAGTGGAGTCTGCACCTAAAAAATACAGATCCACACGAGGTCAAAATCAGACGAAGATCGATATTTTGAATGATTATGAGGACCTCGAGGAAATCGAGGATCCTTACGCCGATAAAGGCGAGGAGGATGATGATCCAGCTTGCATTTATTGCAATGAACTATTTAGCCAATCTAGGCCAAAAGAACATTGGGTAAAGTGTCAACTGTGTTCTAATTGGTGTCATACACTATGCGCAGGCATACCTGCAAGAAAAAAACAGTTTACCTGTGAATTATGCTCGGAAAATTAATATTGATAAGACGACATACCGTAAAAGTCTAAGATGACATAATGTGTCATCTTAGACTTAAATATGTCATCTTACACACTTCGACTTAAGCGCGATTTATGTTTGTTTTTTAATTTTATGTTATGTTTAATGTTTATAGACTGAAACAATTTAATTACTTAGGAAACGTTAATTAATATATGCAAGGTTCTGATCTCACATGACTTATTTTATTTTAAATATTCACCTTGAAAGAAAAAGTATGTCATCTTAAGCACAATTCCCCTATAGGATTTAAAAAAAATATATAATTCTCTAAATACTATGTCTGGCAAACATATAAGTTCCCGGCAAGCGGTAAAAGGCTCGCTATACCTATAACGTGAGACCAGATAATATAATTGGCGAAATGTGGGCGTATTTATTATTTATGCCTTTGCCTGCTCCTTCGGGGGAACAGGTGTCATTTTATGTAATATATATTTGTTCTCTGAATACAGTTGTGTTGTGCATCAAACATGAGCAATAAATGCGGTAACAGTGTAGGGGGGAACGACGTTCACGTGAGTCACCACGCTCTACCAGCAGCGTGGTTCAGTAAACAAAGAGCTGAGGAAATACTACATGAAAGTGAATTTACTGTATAGTTTCTACTATCCCCGGGTTCTTTGGGCGCGTCGCAGTGCGCTTTGAGGAGTTAGCCCGAAGCCGCTGGAGCGTACAATTTTAAACGACATCGTAAACCTTGTTGCTGCATTCCAAGCTAAAGAAAACTTTGAGCTAAATTCGTTTCACGCTTAGATAATTGAAAGGCAGACCCTGTACAAAGTTTGGTAAAGTTGCCGTGGCAGAGAATAGGGCTGTTAATCTTGTTTCTAGTAAAACAACAGTTTCGAAACAAATAAACTTGTTGCCATGTTCTGTTGAAACATGTACTTATTGTGAAATTGCTTGATCTGCGGGCGTAGTCTGTAGCGACTGCGCTGGTGGCGTCATGCGTCGGCTCCTTACGTTCCCTTAAACATGGTCAAGCGAAACGATGGCTGAATATGCGTCATACTCGTGAACGTGTGGTGCCACTATGGCTACTATGTTAATTTTTAGATGATGATGATGACTGCATGCATCATTATCATCTATGCCTAATGTTCAGTACTGGCAATATAGTGCGAGCTAGCCCAATAGGGCCTCGAACTTAGCATAAACGACTACCATTGATAGTAACTGAAGCGAAGCTCGAGGTACCCTTTGAAGCACGGAATTTGAACCCAGTATTTGGACGTTAATAGACTGAGATGACGACAGAACAATCTACAATTAAATTACATATATACATCATGTCACGCCTCTTTCCGGTAGGGGCAGGCAGAGATCACATTCTTTTACTTGCTACGATCATGGCACACACTCTTAGCTTCATTCACAATCTTTACCCTTCTCATACACGCCCGTCGGCTTAAGGTACTTTTGACCTGCCCTTTCCCCAAAATCTTCTGGATTTGCTCATGGAAGGTTTTTCGTGGTCTTCCCCTTCACACACTTCTATTCACTTGTTCATCATAAATCCCTTTATTAATCAATTCAATTACGTTTCTAATTATCATAAGTCTGTCGTTCTGAATATATAATTTATATAATGGTGTTTCATATCATTGGAAACATCTCTTCCCCCAGCTTATCAAACTATTGGCGGAGTGCCCAAAGTGCAGAATAGGAAATGGCTGAATCAATTGGAAACCAAAGCGTGTCCCGTCTGATGGAGCAAGGCAGGCCTGTTTCTTTATTGAACTCAATTTTCTCGAACTCAATACAAAAATACACTGCTTCTAGTAAGATGTATCTCGTTGTTTTTTATATTTATAGCATTTTGGTGCAGCCAACTCAGTGCATGTGTACCACTCATGATAGACATGCTTATATTGGTTGTTGCATTTCCTTTATTCAGTTTATGTGATTGAGTTTTCATAAGCAACCTTTTAAGTAGATAGGAATGCATCATTATAGCTCATTACGTCCCGTTTCAGACAACGGGTCTCATCTGAAATATGATGACACCATGATGAAAGAGGTTTTGGTTATATTCTGCTAAGTGGACCCAGCCTGGGTTTTACTATTGCATTCTAATATTGTGTTTTTCTCTTTACTAAAAGGGCTCGATCAAGTGAAATCGTTTCACAACTTATTAATGCAATTTCATACAATAAAGTACAAACATGAGATGTGTAATCGGTATCCTTACATTACGCAATCTTTATACTTAATCAATTAAACACATTTTAAGGATTTAAATTGGAATTTTGACCAATAAACTATGTAAAGTACCAACATATTAATGAAGTTGGAATAAAATAAACCGTGGTGAAATCCGTACATTTTGTAAAGAAATATAATAAATAATTAATTATTTCTGACACTTACACCAATTTTTAGTTCCAAGATAAGTAAGTATAATTAAGAACTTGTGTTAAGGATACTAAACAACGGATAAACATACATAATACTCTTTTTTTGTAAATACATACTTAATATACATAGGAAAACACCCATACCAGAACAAATATTCATGTTTATAGACACAAAGATTTATCCTGTGTGGGAATCAAACCCACGACCTCAGGAGTGGAGTGCGGGTATACTTGCCATCACGTCATATCGTTCGTCGAATTGTAAAACGTAATAACAATTTTGCAAAATACACAAAAGGAAATTGCGAAAAAAACGTTCTCATAAAGCAAATTGTTATGAAACGGAATCCGATATTATAAAATCATAATTGCAGGTTATTGAAGGCAGCAGGTTCCCTCAAAAGCGTGGGGCTGAACCCGGTGCTGCTTACAAATTGATCTATTATTAAAATTGGAACTGAAAAGTTTTCCTCTATTTCTTCGTGGAGAACAATTAATTAGTGCTTGTGGATAATCGAGCGCATGTCCTATAGAGATGAAATAATTTTATTTTATTTTAAGAACCTTAATGATAGCCCGAAACAGTTCTGGCCACTGCTGGCAAGTTGGTCTTTTCTTGTGAAGATTTCATCATATACTCAAATCTGTTTGTAGACAAGATTAATTTTTTTTAAATTCTATTCTTGCTAGCTCCAAAGGGCAGTCGTCTGCTACTTTACTAGTCGTTTCATATTTTACAACTGACGTCTGGGGGTGATAAGCGCAGTGCAGTGCTTGTTAGGATTTTCCTTGCTTGGAGATGTTTGCATCGGATGAATAGCTCAGTGAAATAAAAAGGCGAAGGTACAAAATCTCTGCACCAAGAGTTGGCAGTAAATAAAGTCGTCGTAAAGAAGAGAAAATAAAAATAGTCAATATATTTGTTCCTACAAAACTTTCCTACGGGATCACATATAAAGATTACTTTGTATTATAGTCGTTATTATATAACGACGACAATATGTAGTTCGTCGACCTTAAGTCCACTGGTTCGTAAATTTTATAATTATATTTCGTAAATCCTATCCAGTGTGACGCTCTATATGTGATTAAAGCACCAGTTGTTAATATTATAAAAGCTGTCTCTAAATGTTTCTGACCGGTTTTCTCAGCAGTGATTGCGCCAAAAATACTGACATATGGGTTATTAGCCGCCACTTAGAATTGTTACCTAGTCTAGTTACTACTCCAACTTGACTTCATTGGAAATATCGTCTCAGCAACTTTAGGTATCAAATTTATTAAAAAGGAAGCGCTTAAGTGCACTTCGCACTAAAAGGTGGACATAATTCAGTTCTCTCTTAACATCTCTTGGGGCTACGTGCTTAATAACGCAGTATAAGGTTGGCTGCCACATTAATCTTAACTCAAAAGATAAGTTGTTTTTGTAACGAGTTTCCGTGATTAATGACAGCATTTCTAGTTCATAAATCTTAAGTAGGCACAAAAACAAGATTAGATGCTAAATAAATTTGGGAGTAGCACAATATATAAGACCTATTTTGTAATAAATTTCTTTGATTTATATATAAGCAAGTAATTATCATGTCATAAGATAAGCTGTTGAATCCTAACTAATATTATATATGAGAGTTTATATCACTTCAAGTAAAATTAAACAAAAGTAAGATCCTAATAATAATATAGGTACCTACTACATGACTGTATTTCTATATAAGATCATAAAACAATTTAATTGTATATGTATGTAATTTTTTTATACCACAAGGCGGCATTCAACCGTTCGGTATAACTGATAGAAAGTGGGCGTGGCGGTGGCGGAGTATGGACTTTTTCAACACCAGGAGCTTCACTAGCTTCGACTACCTTTTAAAAACTATTTCACACCCGTTTTGAGGGGACACTCATGCCATGTCAGACCAGGGAGCTCATTCTGCAGCCAAAATGATTAACGTCAGAAATGATATATAAGAAGATATACCTTACAGAATATATAGAATTATACTCAAATACAAAGACTCAATACTCATTTATTGGTAATACAACATTATACGTCACAGAAAAGAAAACATATTTAATTATTAGAATTATTGAAATTCAATAAAATCACAATATTATTAGGCATTGATAATATCAAAATAAAAAGTATTAATAACAATTGAATTAAGAAATATAATTGACATTACTATAAATAAACGGTCAATATTTATGTAAATTAAAATAAAGCGAAATGTCGTTTCAGATAATACAATTAAAATTATAAATCTTAAAAATTCATACTTCATAAAGTCATTAATGTCATAGAACGTTTGCTCAAGCTATACTTAACAAGCGCTTTATTCAAAAACCACATAATATTGAAAATATAAAATTACAAATCTTAAGAATTCATACATCATAAAGTCATTAATGTCATAGAACGTTCGCTCAAGCTATACTTAACAAGCGCTTTATTCAAAAACCACATAATATTGAAAATATAAAATTACAAATCTTAAGAATTCATACATCATAAAGTCATTAATGTCATAGAACGTTCGCTCAAGCTATACTTAACAAGCGCTTTATTCAAAAACCACATAATATTGAAAATATAAAATTACAAATCTTAAGAATTCATACATCATAAAGTCATTAATGTCATAGAACGTTCGCTCAAGCTATACTTAACAAGCGCTTTATTCAAAAACCACATAATATTGAAAATATAAAATTACAAATCTTAAGAATTCATACATCATAAAGTCATTAATGTCATAGAACGTTTGCTCAAGCTATACTTAAACGCTTTATTCAAAAGGCACATATATTGAATATGTAAAATCTGCTTATTTGTGATAAAATGTGTGTAGATAAAAATAGTCAAGTAGTTGATAGCACCCAGAGCCCTACACGCACGCCCTAACGCACTTGACAATTTTATTGACTTTATAGCTTTCTGGATGATACTAACTCTATGACACTGAATATTCGTCGATTTATTTTATTATTTATGTGTATCGCGTTTATCCATCCATAGGCTGAATCTTTTGAAACGTATTCGTGCGTTCACTATGTTACACGAGCCTACATTTACACGGATACTTATCTTCACAGTTCAGTCAATATTCAAAATATACGGCCAAATATTTTGTTTGGAAAACATTGTTTAGATTGGCAAATGGCGAATGTTTATGGGTAATCTGATTATATTTTTACATGGAGCTTTACAAAAGGGGCGTGAAACAGGTATTGCTGCAGGCGTCCTTAGGATGCGGTAACGAATTTCTCGCTGTGATTTTTTTTTTGCTTTGTCACCTTGTGGTATAAAAAAAACTTCATTTGGCATAACTGTTTCTCACTTAATTTCGCAAAAAAATATTACCAATTTAAAAAAATAGATACCTACTTCGATTTGAAATAACAATGAATATGTACATTATTATTTTAAATCGAATTAAAAATAGATAAAATTAAAAATCTAACAATAATCCTCGGTCACTGAAATCGTCAATTCTTTTCAAAGGAGCGTCAAGTAATCTAAAATTAACATTATATTTAGTTTCTTTTTAGAAAAATAATACATTTATATTTGTTATCTGTTAATTGTGTTCCACGTATCCACCGAGTCAATATCGCTCTGCAATATGAAAAAACCCTTCCCTAAAACAATTTGAGATATCGGTCTGTAGTTGGTAGGATCTAATTTCTCACCAGCTTTAAAAAGAGGTATTACTTTACTGTATTTTATTAAGCTCGGAAATTAACCAAATATATTCATGATAGATTTGATAATGATGGTTGAGACCCTCCTTATTGCCTTCGTTGATATTATATTTATTATATTAAAAGTATTTACTATTGTTGAGCCATCAATATGTCTAAAACTAAATAACTCATTACAACGTATTTTAAGAAGACAGTTTTATTGGTATATTTACAAAGAATTTTTGATTTTTGTTTTAGATAGTTTGCAAAAACTGTAACAACTTAAATGTAAAGCCTATTACTAAAAGCTTATGCAGTCATGAACCGTTAATTTTTGCAACCAAGTAAGTCTACTTAGTAAGTCCACTTGGTACAGATTCTGCTTAATTCCGCTAGGTTCTGCTAGAAGCTGCTAGATTTCACTTAATGCCCCTAGAGGCTGCTACATTCTGCTAGAAGCTGCTAGAGGCTGCTACATTTTACTAGAGGTTGCTAGATTCTACTAAATCTGCAAGAGGCTGCTAGATCCTGCAAGAAAGCTGGTATATTTCGCTAGATTCTGCAAGATGCTGCTAGATTCTGCTAGAAAGCCGGTATATTTCGATAGATTCTGCTAGAAAGCTGGTATATTTCGCTAGATTTCGCTGAGGCTGCCAAATTCCGCTAGAGGCTGCTAGAATCTGCTTAATTACGCTAGATGCTGCTAAATTCCGCTAGAATTTGCTAGACAGTACTAAAGGCTGCTAGATTTTGGTTAATTCCGCTAGAGGCTGCTAGAAGATGCTAGATTTCACGGGACACATTTATGTCGATTAACTCATGAACTCATTTTATACGCGTGTTATACATACCATGTCTTTTATTTGTAAAAATGAAACTGTAGCTAAAAAAGCTATTACATTTGTACCAAAAACCAATAATCGTTTTGAGAGGTTTAACAGTAAATTATTATGCTATAGTTTACCTTTTATAGGTGAAAGCTGTGACCCAAATTTTTTGTATAATGATTTAGTCAGCAGCTTTTCTAACACATTTAAATCAATATTTACTCCCAGAACGGTTAAGGTAAATAATAAAGCTACCTTTAGTGAATGGGCTACTCCTGGGCTACATAAATGTAGAAAGAGGCTGTATGAACTGTATGATGAGAAAAAATTAAACAACAGTGAACAATTTTGTAATTATGTAAGAAAATATTCTAAAATATTTAGAAAAGCATGTCATACGGCAAAGTCTTATTATTTAAGCTCTAAAATAAAAAATTGTGATGATAAGATTAAAATGACCTGGAATATTATTAATAGTGAAACGGGAAAAAGTAAAAATTATAATACTGAGTTCAAACTCAACATTGATAAAAAAACTCTTACATCTGACTTAGATGTAGCCAATGCTTTCGAAAACTTTTTTACTAATATTCCAGTGTCTATCACAAAAGCTTTAAATTGTTCGCCCACTTTAGCGGAGTCTATTTTGAAAGATAACGTGAATATATGTACAGTAGATTTTACTTTTAGTCATGTTACATCTATGGATATAATTAAGACATTCAATACTCTTAGTGTTAAGAAAGCTGCAGACCTCTGGGGCAATTCCATCGTAGTTACCAAGCCTATCATTGTTTCGGTGGCGCACAGTTTGGCTCTAATATTTAATAAATGTGTAGATTGCGGCAAATTTCCCGATCTAATGAAAGAAAGTAAAATCATTCCATTATATAAATCGGGCAGTACAACAGACCCAACAAATTTTCGACCTATCTCAGTTCTGCCTACATTTAGTAAAATTTTTGAAAAACTTGTTTACAACCAGCTGTTAATATTTTTCAATAAAAATGGATTAATGCATTCGAAACAATTTGGATTCACTAAGGGTCGCTCTACAACCGATGCAGGTGTTGAGCTTTTAAAACATATATTTGATGCTTGGGAAAATTCTTTAGACGCTTTAGGTATCTTTTGCGATCTGTCCAAAGCTTTTGACTGTGTTCCTCATGAAGCATTGATAAAAAAATTAGAATATTACGGAATAAGAAACTCCGCATTGGATCTTCTCACTTCTTATCTAAGTAATAGGATTCAAAGGGTTGAGGTTAATGGAAAGCGATCTCAGGGGTCTGTTGTAAAAATGGGGGTACCGCAGGGCTCGATTCTCGGTCCGTTTTTGTTTTTGATTTATATTAATGATTTGCCATATTTTGTTAAAGAAAGCCACGAGATAGTTTTGTTTGCTGATGATACATCATTATTGTTTAAGTTAAAACGAAATCAGAATTTAGACGAAGTAAACAGTGCGATCTCGAAGGTTGTGCACTGGTTTGACGTTAACAATTTGCTATTAAATGGGGCTAAAACGAAATGTATTAAATTCGTGACGCCTAACGTCAGACAGGCAAACTCTACTATTATGGTAAAGGAGGATGAGTTGACCCTTGTGGATACTACCAAGTTTTTAGGGATTACTTTAGACTCTAAGCTACAGTGGGGCCCACATATTGGTGAATTGTCGAGTAGACTTAGCTCTGCAGCATTCGCGGTAAAGAAAATTCGCCAATTAACAGACGTTGTAACAGCTAGGCTAGTTTATCATAGCTATTTCCATAGTGTTATGTCCTATGGTATTCTTCTGTGGGGTTGTGCCGCAGACATTCAAACAATCTTTGTGCTGCAGAAGAGGGCTATTCGAGCAATTTATAATCTCCCGTGTGGACATTCACTAAGGGAAAAGTTTAAGGAAATTGGTATTTTAACAGTGGCCGGTCAATTCATTTATGATAACCTGGTTTATGTACATAAGAATACTGATCAATTTAGTAAGAAAAGCTGTGTACATAACCTAAACACAAGGAATAAGCATAAATTAGTTGTACCTGCCACTAGGCTCCAAAAGATAAACAAATCTTTTAAAGGTCAATGTGTGCGATTCTACAATAAAATCCCAAGCAACATACAGCAATTGAGCCTAAATAAATTTAAATTAACAATAAAACACAAGCTGTCTTCAAAGGGATACTATTCTATTAAAGACTATATGGCAGATAAAAATGCTTGGGATTAAGCTGCCGTTTCATACAGGCTATTCTAATATGACTGACTTGAAAACATAAATATTGTTAAGGTACATAACCTTAACTTATTGCATTGTATAGTTTCACAGACAAATGAAGATTGTATTTCTAGTACCAAACTAATGGACATATTTAAAAGAGCAAAGCCTGTGAGTTTCTTGCCAGTTCTTCTTACAGAGCGGTGGCTCGGAACTGGCACTTAGATTCACTTACACTTAATTATTTTTTGTTTTTAAATTGTTTTGTTGCATGTAAGTGAATCTAAGCTTTGTGATTTAGTGTAATATTATTTCGATTGTTTTTTTTTTTTTCATTTATAATCATGACGTTTTCAAGTACTATGTATAATAGTTTATGAAATAAATAATTTTTTACTTTTACTTTTACTTTTATACATTATAGTTAGTTTTTATCTGTATCTAATTAAATTACATTCGTCTTATGTCTTTCAGACAAAAACATTTTTCTTATATACTGTTAAAGAGCGGTTTGATTAAAGTCACTGGCAAACGGTAACCTAACCTAGTAACTGTGTGTAAAGGCAACTGTACTGCGGTGATCGTTCGACCACTAGGTATCGTGAAGCTCCAAATGCTTCTATGATGGGCCTAATATAATACCACAGGTAGTTAGCAATAATGCGACTTAAAGAACAAGAATAATTAAAAAAATATTTTAGCTAGAGCCTGCTAGATAGTGCTAGAGGCTGCTATTTCCCGCTAGAGAATGCCAGATTCTGCGAAATTCGCTAGATGCCGCTAAATTACTATAAATATCGCTACAGGCTGCTAGATTCCACTAGAGTCCACAAGATTCTGCTGACTCTGCTTTATCTGAATTTCACTAAAGGCTGCTAGATGGCGCTAAGTTCCGATAAAAAAGCTGTTAGATTCTGCAAATTCGCTAAAAACTGGTAGATAGTGTTAGAGGCTGCTAGATTCTTCATAATCCGCTAGAGACTGCTAGATAGTGCTAGATACATTTAGAATCTGCTAGGGGGCTATATTACACCAGAGTCTGCTAGAGGCTGCTACGTTCAGCTAGAAGCTGTTGGATTCTGCTAGAGGCTGCAATATTCCGCTAGAGATTATGCTAGAGGCTGCTAGATTCTGTTTAATATGCTATTTTCCTGTAATAGTAAAAGAATAAGATAATTATTTCATTTCAAAGAAGCACACAGTTTAAGAAATACTGTTTTAATTTTTTAAAAGTGCTTGTTCAGTCTAAATTTGCAGTAAATTCTTCTAGATAAATATATTAATAGCTTTGCATTGAAGTAAAGCCGTATAGTCAATTTCCAATAACGTATTGAACTCCCGAGTTCCCCGCAATAAGTCCATTATTGTTGTGTGAATGTGAGGAGCACTTTCAGATGCTCATAATAAGGCATCTGCCTTTCTTATCTATAAAGAGATGTCTTCTCTCGTAGGTCTTATCGTTATACTTGTAGGTAGTAGCGGATTCCATTTCATTTATTTTGGACGAGATTCAAAACTAATAGATAGTAATGTTTTTTTAAAAGAAGATTCGTGTAAATCTATAATTCAAAATGCACAAGCAAGATGGACGGTCTGGTCAGTAATAGACTTATAAGTTAACATATTTTAAAGTATGCTTGATATTATTAGTTTTTTGAAAATTATTTCAGTTTTAATTTTTAATTTCAAGTTTTAATTTCTTTGTCCCTGTTAAGTATCGGCTATCATTTAATATAATTATATAGTTGTGCAATAGTTAGTTTTCTATAAATTATGGGATAATCTTTTCAGTTTACCTTTTATAGGAATTCGCTTAGGACTCGTTAAGACTTTATTAAGAGAATGCTTTATTCAATTTAAGTTTCAGTGAAGCTCTAATGAATGTTCAAACAATCTAATACTAACGCGCCCATTGACTCTTGAACTTCAACAATGATCTTGAGTGGGGAGACATTCGTTACGGTTATAAGAAAATAATTTGAAAAGATGTCTGAAGCAAACCTGCCAACTTGATGATATTCCATGAAACAAAAGAAACAGTTGACCTAAACTCAAAGCAAAAGCATAATACGATTTAAAATCTCATTCTCGACAATTTTTGCGGTCGTCTCAGTCAGATTTCATTAAATTTGACGCCGCAGTGGTACGCACGATTCGAAATGAAAATAAATTTATTTTTTTCCAAAAGCCTAGCTTTCTCGGATTTCGAAAAACAATGCAGTAATTACTCTAATTGTTCTTTAATCCCTGTATCGTTAGAGAATTATAAAACTAAATATTGTATTAACGTACCGAATGATAACAGTAAAACATCAGTAAGCAAACAGTAACTAAACATAGTGCTCATGTTTCGTAGCATGCAAATCGTAATGCAACTAAAATTACAATAATTCCTAAATTAGCTACTGAATATAATGAAAAGCGCTCTCACTATATTTATTTGAGATTTAAACCAATAAGATTATTGTTTGTGTCGAATAATATATGGTATTTACACATATACCAATGTACATACATACCTACCAATAGGTGTGTAAAGTGCTCGCCATTATGCGAGCAACTCTATTCTCTTTATTTCCACTATTAGGATTGAATTTTCAAACAGCAAGGCAACAATTTAAGAGTACTCCTTATTTAATTTCAAATCTTTTATAAAATCATAGATTGCTTTAGTAAATGTTCTTGCTTTACTTGTAAGATCTGCGATAGCTCCCTAACGACGTAGTCTAGCTGCAGAGTTCTCTCTACTTTACTTTCTGTTAGACACGCTCCTTACTCGATTTTTCGATGAAATGTTCAGGTTTTTTTGCTACCCTTATTCTGTATGACTGCACTCTAAGAAGCTTTTGTCTCTTCTCTTATATAACAGATACTTTCTTATTTATTATGCATTAGTATTGGTTTTCCCCTCAAGCAGAAAATGTTGGGGTTATTGCACTTGTTGATTATTTTAGGCCCATTATAGTACAATTTGCAGCTTCGCGATATCTGGGGCTCGAACCATCACCTAAGTAACGTATCGTTACCACAGAATTTCTTGGTTGGACGACTGTTTGTGTGGTATTAAATATCGAGCGCTTCCCGAATTCCAACAACTAAACCCATCTGAGTCTTATATATGAAGAGCCCAGCGTAATTCATATAAAGGTACCCCCGATAGAACATATGGTATCGTTTCGCTTATACTTTTCTTGTCAGTCGGCTTCAATAACAAAGAACATATCAGCCTTTTTCGATGTTTGTTGGCAAAATGCTAATATTGGAGAGGCTCCGAAATAAAACCGAACGTACAAGTGGGCATCAATGAAATTATTATCAGCTGCCTGGTGGATATCTGTTTTTATTGAAATATGAATTTATTTGGGCCTGTTATGGAAACGAGACATTGACAAGGGTCTGTGTTGCCATCACAATGTTACCTATTGCAATATTGGACGAGAATCATTGTATTGTAGGGACTTCGGATATTTTTATTTCTGTCGGATGCTGATTATAGAATTCCGCCGAATACAAAAGGCGTATTGTGAAGTATGATGAGCCATTTTTTAGAAATATGAAGCAGCGACAATTTTTTTGATATTACATATATACATATATACAAAAATTGGGCTTTTATAATTTCGTCCATTGGTAGTCGACAATGCTTCTTTTTTTTAATAACAGTGTAGTAACTTTACAAAACAAGAGGTTAGCAATGTGCCAGCAACTTTAATCAAAAACTATTTAACAAGAAAAAAGTCATTTGTTAAAAAAAATTATGTGCACGAATTAATTACATAATAATATCATCACTCCCTTGGGCAATAAGCATACAGATATAACTCACGAATAAAATGAGCACAACCTTGGGGGTCACTACCGTAAGAAACCATTGAAGATTCAACTATCCACCTCCCGGTTCCCGGTCATTAACAGCTCGATAAGAAACCATTTAAGATTCAACTATCCACCTACGGGTTCCATCATCATACAGCTCGATGAAGTCTGAGTTTTTTATTCTCATATTTTATTTTACTGTCTAGTTAGTTACATGTAAAACTAACATGTGTTAAAAAAAATAAAGCTTGTTGAGCCAAAAAGTGACACATTGAAATGCTTAATATTCCAGCCCATTCTACATACAGCTAAACAGGCTAAAATTATAAGGTGCTACGGATATACGACTAGCTTCGTAACCCCAAGGAAACATAAACTTCGAAGGAAGTTTGTCGCCGTTTACTCATTTGTATTTATAATTACGTGCTCGTATCTAAAACTACAAGCCAGAATTACGCATGAGAAAGTTTCCGTGCTTCCGTCCGTGTTAAATTAACCGATGTGGCTCAAAAAGGGGTAGAATATGCCTTGTTGACTTTGCTCCTTATGCTAAAGCGATAAGGGAAGAATTTGAATAACAAATACCTGCTGATTACAAGCCGGGGAAAACTTGCTGCGGTGAAATTTACGGCTTCTCAACCTTTTAGAGGAGAATTTTTAGCAAACTTAGTAATAATATCTTGTTAGAAAAGTATTTTTTCTGAAGTCTTACTTCTGGGTTGAGACTGTAGTTTTAAAACAAATTTTTTTTCGTATTATGCCTTTTTACAGTGCTTGAATGTCACTTATGTACATTTGTGACACTATTATATATACCTACATAGTTTAATCATATTGGTGTGGTATTAGTAACTCTATAACCTCTATAGCTATATAAAAATAAAACTTTTACTTATCTCGAATATCATATTTTGCTTCATACAAGCCTACACCGTTTTCGCGATTATAAACAGAAAATAGACAACACCGAAATTTGCATGAGCTGAGGATCGGCTTTGTAACAATCAAAGTATCAATACTGTTAAGACGATTAACTATTTATCGATCGATATTTAACGATTAAGTATTTTCGACTATAACGACCGACTGACAATACCTGTGACCATTTTCCAATGCGCGTTTGCTTTGCGCGAATTGGGCAGTAGAATCAGGATCCTGTTCAAAATAAAGTATTTAAGAAAAAGACATCAATCAAGTCACAATATGAAAATAAAAAGACTCAACGGAAAAAAATAACAATATATTTTCATTCTAGTAATTTTCCTTACATTTGATGTGGAAAGGGAAAAACTGTTTTGGGAATAACTTGTGGATTATGAGGAAAGCCATTCATTTCTTTCCCTAGCCCTGTTCCCCTACATATTGCATGTACTGGACGAGGGTTCCACAGTGATGGATAATGTTTCTACTACAATAAAACGTTTGACTATTTATAACTTTTTGTTATTTTCTTTTATCGTGAATTATTAGATTTTTGAATTGCTAGCACACATTGAAATGAACCTATGTCTACGAAATAGTACAATGTCGACCACGTGCCAGGTTTACGAGGTTGACAGATGATTTAGTAAAATTTGCCGAAAGACGTTGGAACAGGGTTGCGTTTGTTTTTCGTCATAGAGAGTTCTCTTTCAAGGAATTCAGAGGGCGATATGTCCAGTACCTACCTCAGTGTTTCAACGAATGATATAATGAAACAAATTCAATAAATGATATTGAATCTATAGCACTTTTATCAACATCCTGGTACAGCTGCTGTTCTTGCTAACCAACCTGTTGGTCGTTTGTTTCAGTCTGTAGGGAGCAGGCCGGTGGTGCGCAACCTAGCAACTATTAAAAAAAAGATCTACCACTGAGCGGTTGGATGCGTTGTTTATATAGCGAGGAGCATGAGGAATTCTGTTTCCGCGATTCAGTATTTCATTCATCTGTTCGTTGCAATCGCTTGTACTGTGTCACCAATTTAATGTCACTCTGTGTGCCGCCACTGCCTGATTTATTCAGTGTCAATGGGTTTAAGAAAAAACACAAAAACTTAATATTCTAGAGCGTACTCATAGCTGAGAACGGTTTAATACACACGCCCCGTAATTTTCCAAAGCTTTTATTAAATTCTGTAGCAGCGACTTACACTTTTGGCTTCGTTCTGAATAAATGATTTTTCTTCGTATAAATTCTGACGAACTTTGTTTAATGAAACATTTAGAAGTGAGCTTTCGTGAAACTTTGCTAGGTGTTTTAATTGCAAAGTACTTTTAATTATATAACAGTAAAATATGTATTATACAATATGTTTTTTTCGTTAAGTATTGTTTTAAAGTAATAAATTAGACAAAAGGATTTGAAGCGTTTCCATATATCAAAAGAAGGCATTTTTCAAATCACACTTTTAATTTCTGTCTTCTCTGTGAGATAATATATACAAAAGTTTCACATGTTACGACTACCTTTTTGTTATATTTGTACTAAAGAGACTTTATTTAATTTAATCGGTTGCATTCTACGATGTTTCACTATTTGATAATATTCATATAAAAATAAGTAGATATCTTAGGTGAAAACATAAATCATGTGATATTATTTTGTCTTATCCAAAATTTGTATATTTCGTTATTGTTTAAAAATAACACGTATAAAATATGTAGAACAATGTATAGGTAGTGACCCGAAACTTAAGCAAAAGTGTGGACGCCATAAAGTCTGGCAACAAAAAGGTTCTACCACGAACACATTTGACCTTCTGTTTACAGAACAAGTGCTGAATAGGACACGCAAATCTATGTCGAATTATCTTTACCTTCAGGTTGAATAATCGAAACAAAGTCTCTAATTCTTTAAGAATGATTTCAGTTAATGCTGACAGGTTTGTTCCAGTCCAGCCCCCTTTCCCCCTTTAACAACAAATGGATTCCACTGACAGAACAAAGGGCTCGGACAAAAAAGCTAATGGCCGCCCCGTACTTAAAACCCTTAGAGAGACTCGTCCATTAATATCTTTTTTTGTTTAATTGATAGGATAAAATTATTGTTCATCGTCAGCAATCTTTTATAAAAGGTACTTTGTTCATTCATGGCTTAAAAAATCATTAAACAAACAAAGTCGGTGCTATGAGGAGAAGGTACTAGTTCTTAGCTCTAAAGGTCCACAGTTTGATTTCCATTAAACAAACACATATATCGCATGCTTAAAGGAACATGGACCCATTAATAGATAGGTCAGGTTTGAGTTACATACTTATACAGTCTTTCTATTTCTTACTAAGCTCGAATCAATGTTAATCAAACGTTCAAAACACAAGCAGAATTACTAATCAATCTGTATCTATTTAATGCGCATACAAGTAGGACAAGTATTTTTTAGAAGATCTTATTTGTGATGACCCAAAAATCGTATTTTTTGAGTTAAGTCACTATTTCATTAAGCATGCGATATGTTGGATACTTCACATGAACGTGTCTTGCTTTTTGGATGATTTTCATTATTTAGATGTATTTATTTAAAAAGTATTAAAATATGTTTATTTCGTTGTACATACCCGCCTTAGTATAAATTCGCCCCATTGCTAATTAGACAGAATGTTTCGGAGAGCGGTGTTTGTGTAGATCGAACACTTCCCTGGTTTAAAAGGCATGATTTCTCTCTATTGGGCACGGACGCCCTCTTATATATCAAGGTGAAAAATATTCAGGTTCCTAACATACGGATCTAGTGCGATCTTGCACAAGCATGTATCGTGGTGTGGCGCTGTTAGAATTATTCGAACCGCCCAATAAGGCCTTGGTCTCAGGCTAGATATGTAACTAATCTAATATAACAAGAGGTAGACTCAGCATATATGGCATTGTAAGCCTTGTACAACACCGATTTTCCGTATGTTGTAAAAAAATGTTTCTCTGTGATGATTTTTAACTAATAATAACAACGTACTTTAACTACTAAATACAACGACAAAAAATGTGATAGACATTACGATTACAGAGAAAAGTATAAACAATTTATCTTGACTACAAGGGTAAGAAGACTCATATAAATACGCCGCCAGAACCGCAATTCCTTTCAAAGGTTCGGGCCTGTATCGCAGTTCTCAGTGTCTATCGGATTACACGAATGCTTTTCAGCACATCTGACAAACGTACTGTACGTGTGAGCGATGTGCGTAGCTACATTACTTATGTATGAGAGCTGCTAAGCAATCGGGTTTTCAAAGTCTTCCGTTGAAAGATTTTATTCGTATTTCTGGGTATGTGTTCTACTTGATGTTAGAAATAATGTACATACGTGTCAGGTCTTATTCCCGTGGGGGTAGGCAGAGATCACTTGCTACGATTCTTGCTATAATAATATATGAGAATGTGGTACGGTAACTTATAGCATGACATGTTATGTTATGCTATTTCTTTATCCAGTTTTCTGTGGAATGTGGTAAGATGGCTAAGCTAGATATGATAGGGCGGGATCAGTTATAATTTTTTTTTCTTAGTAACAAAACCTAAAAAATGTGTAGGTACTAACTACAAAAAACTATAGGTTATTTTGGTGCAGTGGACATAATTATATCGAATGAGCGTTCTTATATCGAGGTTAGACAAATATGCTTTAATCATGTAAGAATTTACTAAAACATTTCAGAAAAATAGTTAGTGTGTTAATTTTTTTTTCATATTGGGGTTTACTTTAACAAAATGTGTCATATTACATTTTATTTTGTTCATTAAGAAACTCCAACATAGGATACACAGTACATGCCATATTATACAAAGTTCTCAGAAGTTTTGTGCTCCTTCAGTTACAGGAGAACACATCATATTTTAAACATAATTTTAAAATAAACAATTACACAATGAAATTCAAATCACATTAAACAACACAAATTTCAAGATAAAATAAAGTTAAACATTTTAAATTCAAAAACGGAATAGAATCTTAAAATAGTAAACAATAAAAATTCAAAATAAAAAGAAAAAAACAAACAAAACTAATACAATGAAAGAAAAACTAATTCAACGAAAGATAAATTATAACAATTAAAACAAAAATTATGGCAATGTCTTTCAAAATTCTCTTAACCGTTCCTGTCTCAAGTTAGAATCAGACTGACCTGTCGATACGTCAACATTCACACAGAGCCTGAAAGTCGGTCCAATAAATTGATCCAAAAAATTCTACATCCACACAAATTCTAATAAAACTTTTTAATTCCCTTACTTATTTATTCTAATCCGAGTGGAAAGCTGCATTTATAATATACATTCTTAAGATACTTGTAAGGCAAGATGTGAATGCAGCTGACATTATCTTAATAATTGGTAAAAAGATACACAAACGGTTTATTCGTTATTCTCCTACAAGATTTATAATAAAATTATTAATAATTCTATATTAATAATTCTTGTTTTACATCTGAGGATCTATAGATCTAGATATAGATATAGATATAGATAGAGGGGGTCAAACGGCTTTAGTTGCAGAAAGGTAGTCTATTAGGTAGGATTTCACTATTATAGTCAATTGGGCTACAGTCGTATTGACTGGGGTCCAAGGAGTTTTATTAATAAATAAATTTCATATGAAAAATTTTAATAAGTTTCAACCTGAATATGTATGTTAAAGCCTAGTAGTTGTAGAAACTTTTGCTAAGTTTTTACCTAAATTATTAAACAAGCTTCTCGCCAGTGTAATTTTAGTCTGAGTTTATTGCATTTGCTGTAGACCGCGGAAGCAAATTTAATGTTATCAATATAAAATGTAGTCTTGAACCCTCTCTGCTAACCCTAAGATTAACTGGTAGAGAATGTCTTCGGCATTAAGTTCGCCTTTGTATTACTTTTATGTGAGCAATAAGAATTAAATGAATGATAAATAACTTGTACCTACATTAATGGAGAGTGAGTTAAAAAAATCTCTTTTAATCATTTTTATTATTGACACTATGGGCCCCACATTTAGAAGACAATAGTCTTTAATCTGTAAGAAGGACTTCTTGGCGGGAAAGTAATACGTCATGTATGCAGTTTTGTTTTATTTTCTAAAATTTGTGATATTTTTAACATTAATGTGTAATAGCGGTGTTATTAACCGTCAAGTGTTTGTGAACGTACATGAGAGTTGGTAAATGAAACAAAACAGTGCAAAATCACTTTTCAAATTCTCTCAAGAAGTCCATGTGAAATCTCAGTATAGTCCCAGTTAAAAATAAAACAAATGTAAATTGTTGATAAATAAAAGAATAAGAGCTTAAATTAAAACATCTTTATAACATTAAGGATGTATTACAACTATGTGTCGATAAATATATTTTACTCTTTGTGGATAACGCGGCGTAATAATGGACTAAATAGAGGTGTGGCGGGAGAGGAAAATTAGGGAGCAATTTCCCGAAACTTCCCGAAATATTGCAAGTCACGCGGCGATTAAACTACGAAAATGGGATGAGCGGACGAGAGCTATGGCATAAGAATTTGTTCTGTTATTTGACATGCGGCATTGTTGCGGCAACTAAAATATAATAATCTATAGATAAACTGAGAGCAGGGGCAGCATGCCGATGAATCTATAGAAATCTATTAGCAGTTGTATTACTTCTCAAAAGATTAAAGTGACCTTCACAAGTGCTTGGGAATGAAGCGATGCTTGAATGTATGAATTTGAATTTGTAAGTTGTAACATCACATAGAAACGGGCCCCTCTGGCCCGCCCGCTGCGCCCTCCACTGGTCTCTCTTGGTTTCCCTCCCGGTAGACAGTACTAAGGGCACCCAGAGTCGCTAACCTCTGGGTGTTTGTTACCTTTTCGTAGCCTCCCCCCTGCCGGGATCAGCTCCCCCACCACGCCAAGGTAGAGCTCTGTCCGGGGGAATGGTTAACATAGACCTCTGCGCCAACAAAACATGGTATCCGCTACTAGCCACCTGTCTGTGGAAGAAAAATCTACTTTGCCGCAGGTCGTCGTACATAGATTTGGCCCAACCGCGGTTTTCACTGCATCGTCAAGCAGTGCGCCTGAAGTCATGATAGCCAATTCAGCGTACGGATCCTATTCCTAATTTTTCATCGCTTGTTCTTGTGAATGTGCTTTATTTTATTTGATTACTTCATGCATAAATGTTGGGCGACATTGGTCACAGACAAATCATTAGGAAATATTCCAACCCTTCAAACCATTTCTTTTACGAGGCATATTGCTTATATTTCACAAACAAATTGTATTATCTTCAATAGCAAGGGCCGATCTTTGCCCCGCCGGCTTTTCTCACTTATTTCACATTTCAAAATTCCATTCACGTCTGCAGTCGCGACTTTCTTGTTTTGTTAATCGGCTGGATTAACATATTCCCTCTGCTCCTACATTAGCTTCCTGAGACATTTCGTTCGCAACAATATTCCGACTCTTTCAACTTGGGAGGCTTTGTACATTTTTAATGTACTAACTTGTTAATCTGCTGTACGTATTAGCTGAATTCCTTTATTTTTATATTAGCTGAGAAAAGTGTTTTCTACTTCTCTATGTTTAAACATATTCTTTATATTTTTTTGTACATCTTTTGGTTTAGCTCTCGGCGCCGAAAGTCGCGGATGCTTTTTTCAGGCAGGAAAAAGCACACAAATATTGTAAGCAATAGATGGTCTCTCTCTTTTATAGTTTCAACAATAAACATAAGGTTTACCATGGATAACTGATATAAATGTCTGATAAAAACAAAACTTGGGACCGACGTCAGTTGTTGAAGAGTCGCAAAGTGTAAGTCGATAATGGTCTAAAGACGCTCCGAATTACAGAGCGCCCCGACTTCGGACTTCGGACACTCTAACCATTTCCACGAACAAACAACTTAAATTGGCTCTTACAAACGAAAAACTGTTCAACTTTATAATATTTATGGATGACTGTGGAACTCCGTCTCTTAAGATTTGATTCCTGATTTAAACAAACAATTTAAACGCTGTTTACGATTATTATGTACGTTACGTAGAATTCAGTTTTGTGTACTTCTTTATTCCGGCATGAGAATGGCCTGTCTGTCAATTTATATCTTGTTACATATTACTGTCAATTTAGCAGGCAGTCATGCCAAAGGTATGTTTAAGGATATGTACCTTCGTATAGTCTTTTTTGTGTTCGTTAGCCCAGTGGCGAGAACAGCCATCTAATTCAGCCTTCAACCTATAACTTTTCGAAGTTATGTGCGTAGTTATCGCTTGCTACATGCCTCGAAAAACACGTTAAGCCATTGGTCCCGAATGTCATGAACATCTATGGCAGTCGTTATTAGGCAGTCAATGCCTTCTAACATCCTGACAGCTGGCTTAACCATAGAATGATATTTTCCTCTGGGTTGCGTCTGTCAGACGGCAGTCGCTCCCCGAATTTCTGTAATAACATACATTCAGCCTAATTTGGGTAAACCAGTGAGCAGGCCCTGGGCCCTAAGCTTAAGGCTAGGTCAACCGGGATAATGCTAAGGTATGATTTTGAGTAGTTTTTGCGTGTTTACTTAAAAACAAACATACTTACTTTTACATTTATGACATCAGTAGGAAGTATAATTACTATTTATTTCCAATTCACTGGCAAAAAGTTGTAGCAATTAATAACAGCTTGAATTCAGTTAGGTAACGGTTGAACTTCCCTCCTGTTTTAGATGTTTATTTAATCTGTTTCTTTATTGATTAATAGTCTGCGCAGAAACCACTTCAACTGGAAACTTGTTCGTACTGTTCAAAACTTTGTACTGGTTATATTTTTAAAGTTTACTATTCACTATTAATTTCTAAACTATGAAAATTCTAACGGAATATATAGTTTATATGTAATCAATACAATTAATCCCCAGTACTTCATTCTCCAGGCATAATTACATAAAATATTAAAATTAAGAGTAAGCTTAGCCAGCCAACTATTTCGTTCCAATTTAGAAATAGATTGGAACCTACGAGCCCGTTGTTCCGGGCGGTGTCAATCATCGTATAATAGTGTGAATACAACCTCTTTTTTTTCGCGGCATCGTCGTCACACGCCATTAACGTCCCACTACCGAACACGGGCTACTGCGCACATATCAAGGTGAAAGGATTTAGTTGACCCAATAGATTAGTGAAGGCATAAGCCGTCCTGTTGTTAGAATCTTTCAAGACGCCTACATACGCCTCTAAATCACGTAGGGTCTACTATAAGAACTACGAGCGGAAGCCAACACCAATAACCCAAGTTGCAGGCAACTTGGCCTAACGACGACCACAAATAGCGATGACCGGGGTCAACGTTGTAACGTGCATTTAAAAGCACGGCAGCGCTGGATATTAAATACTACACAAATGGTCACCCATTCTAGGACTGATCTCTCTATAAACTCTCTTTCATTGTTGTTAAACAAAAAATCTAATTTCAATTTTCTGTGTAAATATTCGACGAATCTAAATGATCCTGTTGATCTTAAAGACAATAAAGTTTATTTTATTTTCAACTATGCTTAACTTCTGTCACCGTTTCTAGCCACCTGAGGGCCAACTTTAGCTCAATGAATAATGATACTTTGTTATACCTATCTCTTTCACTCTCTAGCTATATCAGTATCGAGTAGGGACTATAGGGAATTACAGTATTGCCTCTGGTACCGCGGAGCTACGAGCGCTTGTTTAATTTCCTTATGTTATTATTTCTGTGAACCCTTTGCCTTGTTTGTTGGCAAGCAATATCATCTATCTATACTATAGGGGCACACGTGCCCAGGGCCCCGAAGAACCGACAATTGATCTCGAACATTTATTTTGATATTATTTTTTTTGAATATTTTTATCCGCAACAAAATTGAATGGTAATTGTAACCCAAAAAACCAGCAGCATATTATTATTATTGACATAATTTATAATTATGATTTAAATGTTCGTAGTTCGTTATTGCAATGATACTTCGAATATAAATAAAATAAAGTATTTCTTATCTTCTAAATACCCGCGGAAAATAAGCTTTGTGAAATCTTTGAGATGTCGCATATTATTCGGAGTAAGCACAATTTAAATACATATTAAGTTAGTACTATCTAATTCAGAAATCGTGTATTACATATTCTTTATATGCAATAAACTATATTTTCTCTCTACTTTATTTAATTATAAATTCACAATTTAGGTATTACATTTACAGTTACTTTGTATCAACTATTTTTAAAACTACTGAAAGTTAAATGCACTTTGGAGGTTCTAAAGCCCACTAAGTTGATGTGTCAGTTTTACAGCCGTCCTCGTAATGCTTGCCGTAGTTTGACCATAGACATAGAAAGACACAGAGACACATTTCCCAAAAATATTTGGGTGTTCAAATAATCAATCAGATCCACAATGCATTCAGAATTTTTTGAATAAAACATAAAATTAAGGGATTGTTGTAAGAATATCATGTACATAAATTTCTCAACTTTCAAAATGAATAACTTTAAAGTTAATTAAGATTATAAACTGAAAATGATCTATTTAACTACTGAACCAATTTTTTCAAATATGATAAATTACTCAAAGTTGTAAATACCAACTTACACTTGCAATTGAAATGTTGGTAAGAATTATGTTTTTCGAATTATGAATCTTAAATGTCGTTGGATAGGTTTGTAAATATAATTCAAGACAAAGAATTATACCAAATTACGATTCCACAATTTTTTAATGATATAGTACTCTCTTTAGTCTTTCCAGTTAGGTAACAAGCAATAGACTCATGGCGGCCTGCATTAATAACGTTTTTCGCCACGCTAATAAGATTCAAGACAGTTCTACTGACTTATAATGACATTTTATTTTATTCTTAATCTGGCTGACATTACTGCGGTTTTTGTGGAAGGGTTGACTTTTTCTAGAAAAAAAACATTTAACATTGTAAATACAAAATTTAAATTTTTTTTTGTCTAGTTTTGAAATTTGAAATAATCTGATTAATTCTGACATTATTTACTTGTTGGAGTAATTGATGTGTTACTTTACAAGCCCGCAAAAAAATAAACATATAAAAAAAACGGCATATAGTATTAAACCAATATTCAATAAAACATTGGTTTTCCTTTATACATATCTGTATTCTTAGTATAATTCATGTTGAATAAATAACAAACTTAACCAGCATAAAATGTGTACTAGCTCTGTGGACTCAGACATAAAACTTTAATGTCGTTTCTCTATCTCTCCAGTGCGAAAAGTTCACATTTTGAAAGGATTCGGTCATAAATTTATTCAAAATGGATCGAAGGGAAAGCGATAAAACAACACAAACAACCTATAAAACCTACTTTGATTGGTATGGAATCGTTTTACATACATTCACGCCTTCTTCTCCCAATGGGTAGGCAGAGGCATATCGATACCTTCGATCTCAAAGGACGTAAAGGACATATTATGTTATGTCCTTTACGTCCTTTGAGATCGAAGGTATCGATATTATAACCCAAGCCAACCTCACCTGCAAGTGGTGCACCTTCCGATCAACAGACGAGGCTCTGGCGAACATAACAGTGCCCGGCAAGCGGCAATAGGCTTGCCACTAATTACGTGGGACCAATAATGTAATTGGCGAAGTGTGGGCGTATAATCTGCCTCTGCTTACCCGGGGAAACAGGCGTTAATGTATGTATGTATTAATTTTATAGATCGTACAAGAGCATTGAAGCTTTGCAGAAATCTTCGGATCACAGAATCTACTGCATGGCACTAGTATCAACGGGGGTTGTCTTAAGTGGAATGTAGATTTAGTTTTAATCGGTAGATATAGTAAATATTACTTCTAAAGATACCATATGATATACTTTAAAAATAAAAGCGAGTTTCAAAATGTGGACACTTTCTCAAATGTTGTAGATACACGTAGAGCAACGTAAGCTATTTCAGAAAGCTTCAGTTGACAGCTTGTTAGGAAATGCGACTCCACTCACCCCGTCTGATATTTGCTGAGAAAAAATTACCTCATTTTCGCCAACAGCTGCATGGAGAACCCTGGTTCAGCTGGGCTACTATTGACTAAAAAATTACCCGAAAATCAACCGGGATTTCTTTAAAGGAAATGTATCTACATTTTATTTAATTCTGCATGTATGGTAAACTACTATACATACTCCTGAAGCTTATAATTTGATACATTTAAGAGGTGATTAGAATCTATAAGGTTAGTTAATATTACTTCTGAAGTCACAATAAGATATATGTGAAAAAAATGCGAGTTCCAATATTTGGAATCTTTTATAACAGTTATAAATACTCGTACAACATACGAGAGCAACGTAAGCTATTGCAGAAATGTTCAGTAGACAGCTTATTAGGAAATGCGACTCCACTCACCCCCGTCTGATATTGACTGAGCACACAACTCCTCATCTTTTAAAGTGAGCCACTTAGGGCCGTCAACAGCTGCACGGAGCCCCCGGTTCAGCTGGGCTACTATTGACACAGGAACGCGAATCCGCAACTGAGAATCTACTAAATGACCTCAGGATCAACGGGGATTTTCTTAAGTGGAATGTAGATTTTGTTAAAATCTTTAGGTTAAGTAAATAGTACTTCTAAATGGGATATATTTTTAAGGTAATTAAATTCGCTTTTATTTTTGAAAAGAGGAACTAGTAATACATGAGCGATGTGTCGAGGTCGAAACTATACATTTCAATATGTGTTTTCTTTATACATAACATTTTGACTTTGCGTACAATTTATTGTATGGAAATTATAAAAAGTCATACAATATTCTTTTTGAAATAAAATGTCAGGCACTGTACACTTAGTATAAGGAGCCAGAAATTATCACCGAAATAAAGCAAAGTTTACAATGGTCGGACCTTGGATGGGGGACCATTTGTAACAATATCGAGCGCGATCGGGCTTCAGCTTGTTAAGGCTTTAGTATGTCGAGTGGAGGCCCGTTCTCAGTAGTTGGAAGTACATGAGCTAAGATTATGAATCCGTTCATTGTAACACACTTAATTACAGATGCAATTGGTTCACAATGCTAATACTTACTTAATTAATATGAAGTTAGCAAAAGTTTGTAGCAATTTAGTTAATTTATTAGAACAAACGGACTGACGGAAAGTTTAAAATCATTTGCAAATGTATGCAAAGTCAAAAGCCGGGAGATGAAGTTTTCCTATCAACACCAGATGGACTTTGAAGAGAAATTTTCTTATATATTTTCATCTCTCTCGAGACAGATTATTTGTCGGGCAGTTTCGAACTTTTTCATTGATAAGTTCCTTTGTGACACAAAATCGAAAGAAATTTTATTAAAACTGGTAAAATAAAATATCTGACAAAGAAATTCTATTGGAAATGTTAAAAATATACCTGATAATAAGATTTAGGGTTGGGCAACTTAACATTAGTGGATTATCTTAGTATTCAAATATACGACTGACGAGGCGTCAAGGTTCTTTAATGGCGACCGCGAACCATCAACTGATTTTGAGGTTAGGAGCGAAATGCTCAAGATCGGTCGCTATCGAAAGCAGAGCCAATGTCGATGGGATATTGAAGCCGATGTCCATCAGTAGCCTTCATATGGCTGAGATATGATGATGAAATATTTGATGCCGATATAACGCAAGTTTTAACTCACTCTCCACTCTCAGCGCCATAAGTTTTGATTTTTATGCCACACAATTGTACTTTAATAATGACTCTAGCGTCGAATGTACTACGGCATAATGCTGGGTCGGACATTACATTGAAAATTATAGTCATTAACTTTAATTTCCCCACAATACATCATTTGCTTCTAGATTTTTCTATGCAATGTTCAATTCAATAAATTTATGTTGAATTTTAATTTATGATGTTGATTGGCAATCCGTGAAGGAGCGCTCGTAGTTAGATGAAAAACAGAGTTTACAGAGGTCAGTCCTTGGATGGGTGACCGTTTGTGTGGCATTTGAAATCGAGCGCTTCCGAGCTTCGGAAGGCACGTTAAGCCGTTGGTCCTGGTTATCGCTAAATTGTGGTAATCGTTATGCCATGTTAGAGGCCTAATTGGGCTTGTAAAACTCTAACAGCAGGACGCCATACACCTGCCTCCGCCAATCCGCACTTGTTCCGCGTGGTGGAGTATGACCCAATACACTCGCACTGTGGTATGTGAGAGGAGGCTCGGGCTCAGTAGTGGGACGTTAATGGGCTGAGATGATGAATCCGTAAAACCTCAGTTCTGCAACGATCTTTGGTTGTGGAAGCTGTGGCCAGTGATGATTGATTAATAATGGCATTTAGCTAAAGCTCGACTTGACATACTGCGAAAGCACTAGACTGGACTAGACTATAGACGTACCCTTCACGATTCAGAATTCTGTTTGATCAAATAACAAATGCTCGAACACGTTCGCTCACTCAAAGGCTTATTGAATCGATAAATCCAAAACTTTGAAACGTACGGGAGCGTGCAAAACGTAGGCATTTTGTGTAGACTGTTGGTCATCATCGCCATCATTTGAGTAAACCTACGTCTTTAGTAGTAGTCTAAAGCATCAACAAGTAACAATATTACAATCCCGTTAGTAGTAATTTAAAGTTATAATCACATAAAATTCATATTTTTTTTAAGTTTTACTTTTGTTGATTTCGCAACGTGGGAGTTGACCTAGTACATATATTATTTATTATCGTGTCAACTTACACGCGCAAAGGCAACACAGCGTAAAGGTCATCTGCAGATACATTTAATACGATCACACATACACACTGCCTTTAATAATATCCAGTGCTAATCACACACACACACACACACACACACACACAAACAAATGTATAATATTCTTTAGCTTTTACTCGTGGTATTTACTTTACAGGTTCCAGCGACGTTTACGAATTGACCTAGTAAATTTATTTGTTCTCCTGTTAACTCACAGGAAAAAGCAACACAGCGTAAAGGTCAGCAGGTCAGCAATGCATTTGAGGCATTTCACCCTGTTTTTTGGCTATTGTATAAGAAAACAAAGCAAATAGCCTCAATACCATAGCCTTGCATAATAAAAACAGGTGATAATCACACTAAGCTATGATATTCTTTAACTTAAGTATTGTTCGTTATCAAGCGACGACGTGTAATTTTTTTTACTTGTATTGTTAGGTTTTGGGTCACGTCTCGAAATTGACCAAGTAAATTTATTTTTCATTGTGTCACAGGCAAATGCAACACAGCGCAAAGGTCAGCTGCAGCTACATTTGTGGCATTTCACCCTGTTGTTTGTCCGGAACACACTGTCCACGGCCCGACTAATTCCCCAGTACAATACCAATTCCGAATTTAGAGCTTAAACATAGGTGTTTGTTTCAACAAATAAACATCCCCGTTTGATGGCGCTGTAATAGTGCAAATAGTGAAATGTTAGGGATTATTGTGTTGAACCACATTGTGGTATTGTGGTATTTTAGGATATAAACTTAGTTTTTTATTTGAAATAATGGCTTCGTGCGGTTTGCACTTTTAGCCAGTGGCAAGTAAGACATATATTTATAACATATAAATTATAGTAATTGAGAATGAGTGGTTATAAAGATGATACATGGTAAATGAGATGCCCTCCCCCTAAACCTCTTAAATCCTCAGTAAAGATATGGGACTATACTGAGATCTCACATGGACTTCTTGAGAGAATTTGAAAAGTGATGTTGCACTGTTTTGTTTCATTTACCAACACTCATGTACGTTCACAAACACTTAACGGTTAATAATCCACCGATATTATACATTAATGTTCAAAATATCAAAAAAAATTGAAAATAAAACAAAACTGCACACATGACGCTTTACTTTCCCGCCAAGAAGTCCACTAAACTTAGTTACTCTTCTACTATTTGCTAGTTTTCTTTAATTGTTTGTTTGTTCTGGGTAACTAGCTAACTCTTTATTAACTTCCTATTATTATTATAGATAATTATTTAAATTTTAAATTATGACTCACTTAAAGCAAGGGTAACATAGATGTTAATTTCTAAAAATACATATTTATTCCTAGTAAACAACTAGATAAAAAAACAACAGTAACCGCTTGTTTATAATAAAAATAAAACCTTAAGCAGATACAAGCCCAACTCTCTATAGTCGGTCCCTCATGTCTGAGGATCGTGGTTAGCATCGGAGTAACATCTGGAGCGGATGATCTGCTTCCACCGGTTCCGATCCAGCGCGTCTTTCGCGACCGCGTAGCCAAGCCCAACATCAGTGAGCTAAAACGTATTTTAGATGTTTACTAATGTATGTATGGATAGGTTTAGTCGAGCACATGGCAGAAAAATCAACACTAGCGTGCATGAACCGCTCTGCTATAAAATATCCAAATACCAATATCTGTTCCCGCATCCAATGCACGAGTGAACGTTTTAGAACGTGCAGAGTTATGTAAACATTTTGATGACAAGAATAACTCAATATTAGTAACATTAACTCATCAAACCCTACTAAGTTGAGCTTGGAAAATACTGTACGGCAGTCCGCAAGAGCAAGCAAACAAGCAGAGCGGAGAATCGGAGAAATATTAACTTGATAATATATCTCAGATAGCTTGCATAAGGTATCCACTCCGCTCCAGGCCGCGAATCCTATTAGTAAATATTTCCTCGTTTTTCTTCGCATCTACGCATTAGTGTGCAGGCAGCCTAAGACGTGACCAGTGTTGGACACAGAGTGCCTTTATGCCATGTAATTATTTAATCCAAAAATTGGTCATCTACGGCCTATTTGCTGTAATGTAATAAACTTGCCATGTTATTGTGTCTTTTGACGTCGATCTCCGAAAGTATTCATCAGATCAGAAAATATCATCCGAGTTGGAATAATGTTAACTGAAAAAAATGAAAGAGACATTCTTAATCAGTTCACAATTAAAAAAGATATTACAGGAAGATGCCAGCAGAAAAGGATATTAATTATTATATACAGACATACATGGAATAATCCACTTTTTGAAATCGGAAGTAAAAATGCTGTACACATACATAGTCTCACGGCCATATATCCCAAATTGGGGTCATCACTACTATTACTACTATTTGAAATTAAATGTTATTGTAGCATACTTCCCTTGAAGTGCAGTTGCAAAAGCTGATAATATTGTCAGGATTTATAATGATGAGATGGGCGCACTCAGAAGTATTTTAGGTGTGAAATTGAGTGAAAGGATTAGGAATGAAGTGATAAGGGCGATGCTGATGTAAAATAAGATATAGTGACAAGAATTGAGAAAGGTATGCTTGGGTGGTTTGGTCACGTTGAGATGTTAAATGAAAATAGACTAACGAAAGTGATTTATGATGTACCAGTGAATGACAGTGTTGGGAGGGGAAGACCAAGTAAGACCTTCCATGACCGAATCCAGAAGGTTTTGGAAAAATGGCAGGTCAAAAGTATTCTAAACCGACGGCCGTGTATGAGAAGGTTAATGCGTATGAATAAAGCTAAAAGTGTGTGCCACGATCGTAGCAAGTGGAAAGATGTGATCTCTGCCTACCCCTACGGGAAAAAGGCGTGATATTATGTATGAGCTTATAATATTCACAAAGTATAATTGCGTAATAATTAATAACTAGGGAGAATAGTTTCCTAGTAAATCCCATCGTGTTTATTATTAAGTAGCATCAGCTCGCGACAAGCGTCCGTGTGAAATTTTGTCTTAATTATTTTGAGAATATATCTACCATATTTTCTCTCTATTTGATTTCGCAGTTTATGTGTGTTAACTGTACAAAAAACTGATTTATTGCAATTTGCACTCATATTTTGCTTTTAAACAATACTTACAGTCGCCCTTGTCTTCGCTATTTATTTATCAGGTTTACCAACAGCTTCTATGTTTTACACTTAAAAAACAATCGATAGACACAACTTTAAAAAAATATAATTGATCTAATTTATAAAAACTATTTATTATCCTTACAAATAAATAGTTATTATAGTACATAGTTATAAGTGTAGTACTTGTACATAGCTTCAACTGTAATTAGCGCACATATATCGTGCTAGAATAGCTGCACTAGACGGCAGTAATTTTCGATAGTTTATCGCTCGGCTCATTAACACGTACATAAATTATGTGCAAATGGATTTTAATAGACCGCTGCCCGCTGATTTGATTTAACAAACTATCTAAAACAAAACTCGTTCATGATATGCATAGTTATCACATTATCTAGACCTCTTGCCAACGTTTGCGATCTCAACAAGCAAAGCAAATAACATATTGTCGTGCTGGCAACAGTGAACGAATACTTCCAAAGCTAAATCACAGATGTATTAAAGCCGATAAATTTTATTCATAGCTGATTTTGTTTATTTATCATTTCTAGGACCACAAATCAAACATACACCAGTAATAATGCATAATGCAGTTGGTACTTACTCACTAGTCACTTGCTTTACTTAAAAGTCACAAATACTAATACTTAAAAATACGAAGAGATAAAAAAATAATGACTTTATTAAAAATTACACTTGTGTTAACCACATGATCTTTTTACTGATAAAGGTACAAAGGCCACACAATAAAAGCAGTATTTATTCCGGAACAAATTAAACGTCGAGAAGCGTAAAACGCCTGCACCAATGAAAAAGAATTAAAATCCTTAAATTACTCTCTTTTATATAAATATATAGGCTATACCTGTGGTTCCATCGGATCATAGACCATATTTATTATTAAAAAGACGTTATTACGTCTTTTGAGTAGTATGATTACAAAAATATCTTATAACATTTTCTTATATGACAATTGGTAATGTACTGATATTCAAATCCGCGGGTGAGAGGCCTGGTGATCTTAGACACAAGCAGACTTTTGCCTAATTGAGCCTCAAGCCTCCCATATTTCACTCAATATTTTTTGTACCGAAATTGTGTCCATTGTGTATTATTGTATGTGGAGGAAATTAAATAATTTATTATAAGTGTCGTGCAAAGACAGACAAATGGACTTAGTAAAGCTATAAGGGTTCCTTTTTGTAAACTATCTGGCTGTCGAATAAAAAATAGTAACTGTTCGTCCACCGTAATTGGATCTCTGTTAGCATACCTCTCGGCAAAGCAAATAACGGGGAACGTATTACACCGGGAGTAATACTGGTCCGTAGGTACAAAAGGCTAAAAGTCATACAGATACACATCATTACCCGCACACACAATAAATATTCTACATCGATCATATTATTTCCGAATACAAATGCACAAATATTTATTTCCATGCCTGTCAATTATTATATGTATCGTTTACTAAAATTTCAATCAGAACTAACAACTTTATTGTTGTTTTTTTTATTACCGTTTGAGAGCTGTAAAACTATTTTTTTTTCTTCGATGAGGAATATTTACTGCCCGGTACTATAAATGGGCATTTATGTGGAACTAGTTTTCTTGTTAACGCAAACCATTTTGGGGCTAATAATAATATTTAGGCAATATTTTGCAGTTCTGACACTTAATTGATTAAGACATATCTTCAAATGTGTCAGGATCTAGGTCTCTTCAAAGAAACGAGCGAACTTTAAGCACTTAATTTTATTTCACAGACACAGAATAACTTCACAGACACAGAATAACACCACCGTACAGTTTGAGCTCCCGAAAAAAAATAGCCAAGCAGCCGATCACCTTTTCTTTTATGCTAAAAATGGCGGAAGTCATGCCCATTCAAAAGTCAATAGATAGATACACTTTATTCTGTAAAATTAATGCCATGAGCAAAAGGACTTTCTGTAACAAAAAAATTATTAACCACAATAAACAAAATTAATTACCGATCTTATTAACTAAAAGTATTATATTTCAATAGAACTAACAGAATAACAAAAATTACAACTGTATTATCAATAAATAGTTACTATGAAAGCTTGCATGGCGGAAACGGAAGATCTTTCGTTGCAATTGATACTTTTTAAAGCAAGAATTACTGGATATTTTACAAAACCTTACAAATGTTACTAGTTGATTTATTTTTACACAGCTTTAACTTACATATGTCTATAATTGAAAAGTTTATTAGTTGTAGTTCAAACTCATCGACCCTTTTAGTAAAAACTTTAATTATGTGGTTTCTTCAATACCCATTTCATACAAGAGTACTATATACCCTTTCACCTGATAAAACATTTCTGACTTTTAATTCACTTGCGACTCTGATGAATGTGAGTGGGCAAACAGCTCATCCCATGATTATAATATGAGCTGAAGTAATACGAGCTCTAAAATGATATTCATCCATTGAATCGACTATTTCTGTCTTTTGTCGGTTTTCAGGGTCCAATCCCAATTTTATTTCATGGTCGTTTGGTCCAAGAGTTCTGTTTACGAGTTCACTAAACAACGGAGTAACAATAAAGTTTGTGTGACATTACCCTTAACAAGTAACACCAGTAAAACCCGAAGCAGTAAATGTCTAAAAGCCTGTCTAATCTGTATAATAGCCTTGGAAATAGCTTTTACTCTTGCTGAAGTATTTCTTACAAAGTCCTATTAATTTTTAACTCTGGCTGTTGGGGGGCGATTTAACGATGCAAAAATTTGACTTTGGTTGACAGAATTTCTGCATTAATTCATTTGATAGTTTTAAGTGTAGATATTTGTACATAGATTTAACTGTAATTAGTGCACATACATCGAGCTATGATTGCTGCACTAGACGGCAGCTTTTCGATATTTTATCATCTCTCGGCTCATTAATAAGTACATGAATTATGTGCAAAATGGATTTTAATAGACCGCTGCCCGCTGACCTGATCTTTAGAACAATCTAACACAAAACTCGTACACGATATGCATAGTTATCACATTATCTGACAAACCATTTGCTTTTGCTTCTTTATTATGGTACCGCTCATATTTCTTTCATGTGTCCGTTTTGCGTGTAAATGTTTGACGAATCTAAATGATCATGTTGATCTTAAAGACAATAAAGTATATTTTGTTTTATTTTATTTATTTATTTCGTGCAAATACAGACAAATGGATGTGGTAAAGCATTAACATAATCTTTTCCTTTACTATCCGGCTATTGAACAAAATTCTGTTAACAGTAACTGTTAGTCTGCCGTAATTGAATCTCTGTTTGCATACCTCTTGGCAAAGCAAATGCCGGGGAACGTATTACACCGGGAGTATTACTGGCCCGTAATTAGTATAAAAGGCTAAAAGTCATACAGATGACACATAATTACTTTTTTCTGTAATAAGAGCGTCCAGCTCATTTAATCAATATCTTAAAAATATATTGACTTATTCGAGTATTGTTCTTATAAGCAATACGTTTTTTTCTAGTAGTAAATAATAATATAAAAAGTAATGTCTTTCTCTGTGTTTAGGCTTTGCATAGACTTCTGATAAGCTATTTATTCCCTTAGATATTTAGTTTCTGTGTTTAAAACTACTTGTGGAGATTTGTAAATGGGAATAGGATTTAGTAGATGTATTATAACCCACATGGAAGTTTAACTGTAAATCTATCTCTGTATAATTCAGATGTGTTATAAATAAACGGCCTATTCAGCACGGAGCTATGTACTGGGGTGAAAAGCAATGGTTGCTAATTCCATTCACAAAGTATATATGCAAATGTACATACTAATTAATTGCGCGATTTAAAAACGTACAGCGACATCTATACTATAGAAGCTAAATGTGAAATGTTAATTACCTACCGTATGACATCTATGGTTTGATAAGTGGTGAAGATACAATCTTCCTAAAGAAAATAAATAAACAGAAAATCGATCATCGGATTTATAAATGAATTAACTATTATTTCCATTTCCGTCAATTACTAGATTTATCATATATCAGCATTTAAATTTAGAACTTTCTCTTTTATAGTTGTTTTCATTTCCGCGTTATTTTTTCAGCTGTAAAAATAATTTCTTTTTTTCTTACCTCGAATATTTACTGCTGGGAGACTGCAAATGGGGATTTCTGTAAAACTAATATTCTTCTCAACTCAAACCATTTTGAGTCTATTTATAAGTGTTTTGCCGTTTTTCCGCTCAATTAATTAACAAATAACTTTTAATGTTACTAGTTGAAACTTTTATTTCACAATGCTTTAATTTACATACACAGGTGTACTGGGAATCTTCAATCCTTATTGGAGCCCAAGCCAACCTCACCTGCAAGTGGTGGACGAGGCCTTGGCAAATATGGAAGTTCCCGGCCATATGCTCGCCACCAACCAACCAACCTATCAATTGGCCAACAACACATTTGGTGAAGTGTGAGCGTAAAATGTGATTTCATGTATGTATGTATGTTTAATTTACATATGTATATAATGGAACTGTTTAATAAACACTTGTTGCGGTTTTTGCTCATTGTTCTATATAAAAAAAAAAAAAAAAAAAAAAAGTCAAACTGTTAAGACATATCTTTCCACGCTCCGTAATTTTCTATTTATATCCCCGTAATATTTTGTGCTACGTGTTTTAAACGGTGTTTACTATCTAAAGAAGAGAACTTAAGATCGTGTGAACAAATTTACCAAGACAAGTGACTGCATAAAAAAGGTAAAATCAGATACTAAAATTACCAAATCTTTGTTTACATCTGAGTCATCACAGAGTCATGAACACCATAGACAATCTGTGTTCGGATACGTTTATATAAGGTGAAGCAACGACAGCGCCCTCTTCAGCGACGACAGCGCCCTCTGTAGCGACGACAGCGCCCTCTACAGCTACGACAGCGCTCCTTGTAGCGACGACAGCGCCCCCTGTAGCGACGACAGCGCCCTCGACAGCGACTACAGCGCCTCCTGTAGCGACGACAGCACCCCCTGTAGCGACAACAGCGACGACAGCGCTCCCTATAGCGACAACAGCGCCCTCTGTAGAGACGACAGCGACCTTTACTGCTACGACCGCGCTCTCTATAGCGACAACAGCGCCCTCTAGAGCTACGACCGCGCTCCCTGTAGCGACGACAGCGCCCTCTGTAGAGACGACAGCGACCTTTACTGCTACGACCGCGCTCCCTATAGCGACAACAGCGCCCTCTACAGCTACGTCCGCGCTCCCTGTAGCGACGACAGCGCCCTCTGTAGAGACGACAGCGACCTTTTACTGCTACGACCGCTCCCTATAGCGACAACAGCGCCCTCTACAGCTACGACAGCGCTCCCCGTAGCGACGTCAGCGCCCTCTGCATAGACGACAGCGACCTTTACTGCTGCGACCGCGCTCCCTGTAGCAACGACAGCGCCCTCTGCAGCGGTGACAGCGCCCCCTGTGGCGACGTCAGCGCCCCCTGTTGGCGCATCACCTGGCCGTGTTGTAAGCTGCTCAATCAGTGAAGAAATTTTCGTTCGAAAAAAGAATTTTTCGTTCGCGCACCGCCGCCGAGGCAACAACATTTTAATCACGCTCCGTATATTTTAAATCTTAACAGTAGTAAAACGGAAGAGGTTCATTGCGTTAACGGCGTCTATCTATTATCACCATGGCACCTACCTTTGGCAAATGCGCCGGCTGCCTAAATACTTTAACATCAAGGGAATACCTCGAGTGCATGCATTGTAAGAAAAAGTATGATATTGAATGTGCCGGGATAAGCTCACAGCGATATAATAGCTTCTATGCCAACAATGACAAAAAACGAACCTGGAAGTGTTCTGAGTGTATAAGCAAGACGCCAAAAACCGGCAACCTAAACACCTCCCTCCAGTCACAAACCCATGAGATCGAAAACAAAGTCACCTCACCCAGATCCGAAACAAGTAACGTTACCATCAGACCGAGACGGGAGGCCTCAAGTTCCAACATACCTCCCGAAATACCGCACTCCGAGAAATACCTAACCGAGGACAGACTTCGCCGCATACTGTCGGATACCATAACTAACATGGTGACAGCTCAGTTGGAGTCTCTGAATGCACAGTTTACCGACCTACGAGAATCTGTGACATTCTTTAATCAAAAATACGAAGAGATGAAAATAGCCCTCGAGGAGAAGACTACAATCATTCACGGCCTCCAGACTGATAACCAGAAGCTGAAATCTACAGTGTCGGACCTGTCGCATAGAATTAACTTGGTGGAGCAGACTATGAGAGAGAGCAACATCGAGATTAATGGAATCCCCGAGCACAGAACCGAAGACCTAGCTAACACGGTACTACAGCTGGCAAAAGTAGTTGATGCCACCATCAACAGTGATGATGTAATGCTTGCGACTAGAGTTTCCAAAATAAATAAGAGCGACACTAGTAGGCCCCGTACCGTCGTCGCGAGATTGCGGACCACTCGTCACCGCGATGCAATCCTAGCTGCAGTTGCAAAGTTCAACAAAGGTCATCCCAACGACAAATTGAACTCTCACCACCTGGGATACGGTGGTGCACGCTGTCCGGTCTACGTAAGCGAGCACTTATCACCAACTAACAAAGCTCTCCACGCCGCCACTCGCTTAAGAGCTAAAGAGTCTGGATATAAATTTACTTGGGTGCGCAATGGTCGGATCTTTGTCAGAAAAGATGAGTTCAGCGAGGCAAAGTTTATTCGAAGTCCAGAAGATCTTCACAAGATTGTAAACAGTGTATTGTATTCGGATTCGACATTTACTATCAAAATGTTCGCGGTATTCGCACCAAAGTTTGTGACGTCTATTCTAATATCCTACTCTCGGACTATAAAGTGATAGTGTTTACAGAGACGTGGCTTAACGAGTGTATTTCTAATAGTGAATTCATCGACTCACGCTATGTTGTATACCGCCGTGATCGGTCAAGCACATCGAACTCCAGGCTGAACGGCGGAGGCGTGCTTATTGCTGTATCGCGCGAACACCCATCCTCTCGAGTAAAAAAGTGGGAAACGGACTGCGAAGACCTTTACGTTAATATTACAATAAAAATAAACGGTAAAAGCACGATTCTGACCGTGTGTGCAGTATACTTGCCGCCGCCGGTCAGCCTGGAGAGGCAGCAAATATTCCTGGACAGCGTTGACAGAGTCATGAATGAAACTCAAAATGTAGCGATACTAGGCGACTTTAATCTTGGCTTTGTTAAATGGAAACCTCAAGATAAGATAACCTATCTTTTACCAGAGAATTATGACACAAACCTTGGGTATTCATTAGTTGATTTCATGGCGTTAAATGAACTTCACCAATTTAATAATATTCTGAATAAATCTGGTAGAATTTTGGACTTGGTATTAAGCAATATACAGTCTGCAAATGTATCTAAACCTCTAGATTTATTAAGTAAGATAGACGATCACCATCCATGTGTTCTGTTGACTATTCCTGTCCATTTCGATGTTATCCACGGAGTATTTCCAAGTAAGAGAATAGGTTACAATTTTTACAAAGCTAACTACGACTCGATTAGGTTTGAACTTTCAGATGTCGATTGGATAAGACATTTTGGAAATGTAAATGTGAACCAGGCGGTCTCGGTATTCTATAGTACATTGTTCAATATTATTAAAAAATACACCCCCGAACGTCAGGCTCGTTCTACCAAGTATCCAAACTGGTTCAGTAAGCAACTGATAAAATTACTTGCTGAAAAGAACAGGATTAGAAAGAGGTTTCGTAAATTTAGTAACCCTCGCGATGAAATCGAATTTCATTTACTTCGCGAACGTTGTCATAAACTAGTAAATATATGCAAGAGTAACTATAAAAATAATATAGAGTCAAATATTAACAGAAACCCCAAACTATTTTGGACATACATTAAAGACAAGCGAAATAACCGGTCATCGATTCCAAATATAATGAAAAAAGGTAATTCAACCGCTTCCTCGGGCCCCGAAATCGTCAAACTCTTTTCAGATCAATTCTCCTCCGTGTATAGTACCTCTTATAACCCGAATCTCTTGACTACCGAATCATCGACAGGAAAGTCATTATCAAAATTATATTTCACGGAGAGAGATGTCCTGAAAACCATAAAACTTCTCGATCAATACAAGGGTTCTGGTCCGGACAATGTACCACCTTTATTTATAAAACGATGCGGGCGATCACTCGCGGAGCCTCTAACAATCCTGTTTAACATTTCTCTAAGGCAAGGAATTTTTCCAGAAGAGTGGAAAAGAGCCCGAATCGTGCCAATTCACAAGAAGGGCGACCAAACTCATGTGGACAACTACAGACCTATCTCCATGTTATCATCTTTTTCCAAAATGTTTGAGTCTCTCATCCTTCCTCATATCAGTAACCTAGTGGATGATGGCATATCAACCTCTCAACACGGATTTAGACATGGGAAATCGGTAGATACAAACTTAGCAGCTATGATCTCTAATATTTCAAGAGTCGTTGATGCAGGTAGACAGGTGGATACAATATATACTGATTTCAGCAGCGCGTTCGATAAAGTGAGCCATCCCGTACTAATGCTAAAGTTGAAATCCTTTGGTATCGGAGGATCATTGCTAACCTGGTTTGGCTCATACCTAACAAAAAGACCTCAGGTGGTTAGTGTGGCTGGATACGACTCTGATGCATACTATGCTCTGTCTGGCATACCCCAAGGATCGCACTTGGGATCTACCTTATTTCTCATTTTCATTGATGATATAACGACTTACATAAAGCACAGTAACGTCTCGCTCTTTGCTGACGATTTAAAAATGTACTTAACCATAACAGATTCTTCAGACGTGGAACGTTTGCAGGACGATCTCAATAGTGTTAACCTCTGGTGCAAAAATAATGGAATGACTATAAACCCCGACAAATGCTTCCACATTAGCTTCACTAAAAAAATTAACTTTACTAACTCAGTATACTCATTGGATGGTAAAGTTATTACAAAAGTTGACAGGGTTAGAGATCTAGGTGTTATTATAGACAGTAAACTAAAATTTAATTATCACGTTGACGCCATAGTTAAGAAATCAGCACAAATGCTCGGTTTTCTAAAACGAAACCTACACGGATTTAAGCGGAGGGAGACCAGGATAATCCTGTACAACAGTCTCGTCCGCAGTAGGCTTGAGTTTGCATCTGTTGCTTGGAACCCAGTTTACACTAATTCATCGCAAAGAATTGAAACGATACAACGAGCTTTTACTAGACACCTTGCTTACGTCTCACCAGGCATTTACCACAGAGTTCCGTATCAGATGAGATTGTCTTTCTTCGGCATGATATCTCTTAGGGATCGTCGCACTGTCTCGGATCTGTTATTCCTCCACAAGATACTTCATGGTAAAATTTCGTGTCCCGACCTGCTAGCCTGCATCAATCTAACCGTTCCTCGACGATATCCACGAAAACGTCTTACTAAAGTTTTTACTATACCCCCCTCTAGGACAAACCTAGGTCGTCATCATCCTATGGCTAGGGTTTGTAATACGTACAACAATATGAATGCGAAGGCATTGGACTTGGACGTGCTTGACGGTTCTCAGAGTGTTTTTAAGAAAACTGTAGTATCGATGCTGCTTGACCGCACGACAAACGTATTGTAAATAATAACTGTTAATTAGTGAATAGCATAGTTTTTAGATTAGTTATATATATATTTTTTCTTTAGATTATAATGTTGTTGCAAGAATGCTGTGAATGCTAGTAAAGGCTTGCATATATAAACCTGTTACGTGTAAATGATAGTTATAAGAATATCTATATGTTTAGCTGTAAGCATTCCTTTTTAAATAAATAAATAAATAAAAACCTTGGTTTTGTCATTACTCGAAGTACCCATTTGACAAAAGTGTACTCTACACTATCAACTGAATCATTTCTGACTTTTAATTGACTTGTGACTGAGATCAGTGAGTGTGGGGAAACAGGGGTGGGATTAGAGTTTGAGCCGAAGTAATATGAGCTCTAAAATTATACTTCAATGTCCTCTATCGAATCGGCTGTTCCTGAGATTTGCCGACTGTCAGGGCTCAATTTTATTTCATAGTCGTTTGAGCCAAGAGTTCTGTTTACGAGTTCACTAAACAACGGAGTAACAATAAAATTTGTGGGTCATTACCCTTAACAAGAAACACCAGTAAAACTTGAATCAGTAAATGTCTAAAAGCCTGTCTAATCAGTAAAATAGCCTTGGAAATAGCTTTTACTTTTGCTGAAGTCTCTTTCTTAGAAAGTCCTATTAATTTTTATCTGTGACTGTTAAGGAAGCGACTTAACGATGCGAAAATGACACTTTGGTTAACTCGTTAGAGAAAAAGATCCGGTATCGTTATCATCCGCTACTGAACTCTAAATAAGCGCTCGTACTTCTACGGACTCCCGTGGTACCGGCCCAGAATAGTGTCACCCCTTCTCATCTCATGGGGGTCGTACGAGTCGACAAAAAAAAAATTGCCGGACAATGGGCGGCAGCGTCATCCTGCTAACTGCCTGAACTGCGATCACTAGCCTGCCCAGCGTTGGGATTATTTGCCCCATTATACCTAGAATGGTAAACCTATAATAGAATGGAGAGGCCAACGTTCAGCAGTGGACTATATGTGGCTGTAATGATTACTTCTTCTGACTGTGGTAATGATCACTGGAGTCAAGCAGAGCTATTTTTAATGTGACACGTCACAATGACCACATAGTGCCTGATAGCCACAAAAAATTCGTAGGTCATGACGGCCTGCATAAATGCCGTTTCACGCCCGACTCAATAGCTTTCGAATTGTCGCTTACTCCGTGCCTCGGAAAGCACGTTAAACCGTTGGTCCCGGCTGTCTGCCATAAAACGGTAATGGGACGTTAATGAGCTGGCTCAGCGTGGTGGAGTATGGCCAGAATCTCTTTGATAATTGATAATTGGCTAAGATGATGCCTCCAGGCATTTAGACTGTGTAAGGAACCTCTTTATGTTTATAAACAGATCCTATTTGTAGGATTAAGTGCAGTATGTCCGATACGCAAGTAAGATGAGTCAAAATAAACAATTGCCTCATCAATCTACTTCCCTTGTCGTCCCAACGACTAGGTTTGTGACAATGCTGCTGTGCGCCTTTTGTCTGCGAAAAGCCCTCCAAGTTCCCCATTCAATATGTTTCAATCTGAATCTGAGATAGTGCGAAATAACAATAGCTGGACTTAAGATGGCTTCTCGTTTAGTATCTTTATTAAAGGCCTTTCTCTATTGTACTTAGCAGGGATTTACTGTGCAATCTATTTGCCGTTAGGTACATATTTTATTGTACTTGTTTTTTTTTAAGTTTAGCATGATAATACAACGGATAAACATAAATAAATTTGACGACCGATATGACGTGGAGGTCAGTATACCTGCACTTCACTCCAGAGGTCGTGGGTTCGAATCCCACACAGGACAAATCTTTGTGTGCATGAAAATGAATATTTGTTCAGGTCTGGGTGTTTTAATTAAAATAAAAAGTATTTAAGTATGTATGTATGAAGCGCTCGTAGCTTTGCGGTGCTAGGTGGTCGGAAACTGTCACCGAAGTACAGCAGATTTTACAGAGGCCAGTCCTCGGATGGGTGACCGTTTTAGTGGCATTTCATATCGAGCGCTTCCGTGATTCGGAAGGCACATTAAGCCGTTGATCTCGGTTATCACTAAATTTGGTAGTCGTTAAGCCATGTTAGAGGCCTAATGGGCGGCTTGATAAATTCTAACAGCAGGACGCCATACACCTGCCTCCGCCAAACCGCACTGGGTCAGCGTGGTGGAGTATGACCCAATACCCTCACACCTTGATATGTGAGAGGAGGCTCGTGCTCAGTAGTAGGACGTTAATGGGCTGAGATGATAAAGTATGTATATCCGTTCTTTAGTATCCTTTAGTAGTTCTTAATGATACTTATCTTGGAACTAAATAATTGGTGTGATTGTAAGAGAATATTATTTATAAACAACCTTCTTTGTCTTAAAGAGTGTTAAGAAGTATTTTCTTGAATTTAATGTCTGGATGATGGACCGATAACCTGGTCAAGGCGGCGGTGAGCCGGTGGATGCAGGCGGCAAAGGATCATCTACATGGAAAGCAATTGGGGAGGCCTATGTTCAGCAGTGGACTTCAAATGGCTGATATGATGATGATGAATGTCTTCAAAACAACTAATAAAATCCCATGTATAAGTTGTATGTCTACACAAAGGCGTGAGACGGTTCTTACAGGGTCGAAAACACGCTAGTGATGCCTTTGGTGTTTTAAGCTGCCATAGGCTGCTGTGACTACTATTCATCAGGTGGACCGCATGCTTGAGTGCAACCTACTGGTTATAAAGTCAAAGTCACAATCATTTATTCAAGTTTGGCTCAATTGAGCTCTTATGAAAGTCAAACTTAAAATTTAACGCGCCCATTCACTGCGGGCGAAAGCTTGGTCGTAAAAGAACGGGTTAGTTAGTTACAAATGTAAAATGAAGTCGGTATCAAGCAGCGTCTGTCCTCCATTGTGCGAGCTCGTATCCTTACCTTCTTTGGGCACGTAATCCGACGTGGCGAGGATTCCATAGAGCGCCTAGTAGTACAGGGCAAAGTTCAAGGCACCCGAGCACGAGGTAGATCACCCATGAGATGGACGGACCAAATCAAAGCAGCCGTGGCCAGTGCTCTGCACGTGTGTATCAGGAAGGCCAACATCAGAGAGGAATGGCGGTGAGTTGTGAGGCGGGTCTCTGCAACAGAAGTCACGACCACGACCACTCTGCCAAGAGTGTAACGACGAAGAACACTTACAAATGTACTTAAATTTTACTTTTAACTTAGATGTTGACTTATAAAAATAAATTATAGTATGACTTTCTAACTTTACAAGTCGATCGCATATAAAAGCGTAGATCATCATCATATCAGCCTTATAAAGTCGACTGAACATTAGCCTCCCCAATAGATTACATTCTCTTAGGGTTATTTGCCTATAATCACCACGCTGGGCAAGCGGGTTAGTGATCGCAGTTCAAGCCAGTACGCAGGATGATGCTGCTGCCCATCATACGGTAGGGTTTCCCTTCGTCGACTCTGACTCGACTCCCCATGAGATGAGAGAGGTGGCACTGTTCTAGCTATCACGGCCGGCTTAGATTATACCTCCAAGAGAATAAGAAACAAAATTTTGCGTTGTAAAAACATGTAGGTATTAAAATTTTTCGTATATAAATATGTCGGTTGTGTGCATCAAATATTAATTCCAAGTCTGTTTTACTACTATTAAAAAAAGTATACATACACAAGTGCAGATTTTATTTACTTTTGGACCAAAAGCACTGTTTGAAATTTCCTAGTCCATATTGTATAGGGGATCCTACTTTGATCTTAGGATCTCAAGCCAATCAAACCTGCAAGTGGTGCACCGGCCGATCAACGGACGAGGCTCTGGTAATCATAAAAGTTCCCGGTAAGCAGCAATAGGTTCGCCACCTATTACGTGGGACCAACATAATAACTGGCGAGTGAGGGCGTATATTATGCCTCTGTCTACCACTTAGAGGATAAAAGCGTGATAGTATATATGTTGAAATTTCCTAGAATATATTTATTTTACTTCAAATCTCATCTAGTCGCTTTACTGGAAAGTTTTATTTACCGGAAATGTCGAAGTTAACCGTCGGAATGAACCTCAGATTTAAATTTCTGGCAAGATGGCCGGTAAATGCGTCTCCTTTGAAAGGATAAGGACATTTTTATGGAAAAACGTTTCGTTTAACGTTTATCTGGGAATCCGATTGCAGGAAACTTATTTTTTATTCAATCCGCTCCAACTGTCTTGAGTATTAACAGCGTTTTGTTCCGTTACTGAGACATCATTTGTGCGTAGTTTTTGTTTTGCAACCTCATATAGTTCTACTATACTTTAATACAATACAATTTTACCCTTATAGCCGTGCCTAATGTGATGTTAATACGCATTCGATGCGTGTTTGTTGGTTTGCGTCACTTAATTAATTTGGCATCCGTTAAAAATACTGTTCTGAGTGTTTACTCAGATCTGATAAGCTCTGATCTGATGTTGGAAAGGGAGCTATTTGTAAACACAAACAACAGATCACGACTAACTCTAGAAGGAAACGTAACGTTTTGCAACAAACGCGAGTGAGGTCATTATTTGCAAAGAGGCTAAATGACACGAGATTACAAAAAAATAAGTAAAGAATAAGATATTTATAATATGACTTATAAAAAATATAAAATTGCGATTACTAAATGGTTGAAAGCTAAAAGCTATGCTTAAATAGATTTAATTATAACACACTCACCACACACACACACCGACACACACACATACACATTCATAAGGATAGATAAATTGTTTAAATTGTATAATTGTAATACTTAAGATTAGATTGATTCATTACATTATTTATTTAATGTCAAAAAAAAATTAAGTAAGCCTATATTAGTAATTAATATTAATAAAATAATAATATCCACAAAATGTCAGATTTTAACATACTTAAAATAATCATTTCTCTAATGTTATTACCACATGTTTTAATTCAAAAATTATTTAATTTTTATGTTATGGTAGACGCTGTCCAAAGGGCCTAAATTAGTCCATTATAGCCATGCTATGGAATAGCGGTGTTACCTAACACATTTTTGCTTAAAAGATCTATTCACTAATATTGTATTCAGTGTCGTAACTAGCCTTTTGCCAGCTTTCAAAACTGCGCCCTTGAAAAATGCCCTGACCAGGCTCTGAAAATACAGGCCAGGTACTGTAACGCGCGTCTACACCATGTTCTCAATATAACAGAACGTAACTACTAGCTACCATGCATGAGATAAAACTAGATACTAGTCTGGTCATTTCTGCGCCCCTCCAGGGTCTGCGCCCTGTGCCTGGGCACTGCTGGCACCGCCCTAGTTACGGCACTGGTTGTATTAGACACTAAGATAATAAAATAAACATTTTATATTTATATTTTTGTATGTGTCTTTCAAGCTTCTTCACGTTTACAATTTGTTTTAAAAGATCCCTGATGGTTTTATCATTCACATCGACCCAACTCTGACGTGGTTTGAGATGGAAACTCTTCTACAATCGCTTTCAGTTCCGCATTGACCTCTATGGTCTCCGGCCGTCCACGAGGTTTTTCTGGAGTTCAAAACTTCTTAAACAAAAAAATTTTAAATGATGTTTCCGGACTTGAGTTCAGTTCTCGCCGCGAATTCTTCTTTATGTCTTCTACCGATTGAAAACGGGTGCCACGAAGTGGTAATTTGAGTGTAGAAAAAAGATAGAAGTCGGCTGGAGCCGAGATTGAGATTGAGTGTTTGGACAAATATTCGTTCACAATGATGGCCTTGTGCGAAGGCGCAATATCGTGGTGCAAAATCCAATAACTTTCTTTGCACAAATCTGACCTTTTTCATCGATTTTGTTCTCTTAAACGGCGCATAACGCTCAAATAATATTCTTTATTTACCGTTTAACCTTCCGTCAAGAATTCCGAGTGCACAGTGCGATATTCAAAGAAAACAGTCAAAATGACTTTGATATTTATCGACTTTGAAGTGGTTTTTTCGGTTTTGGTACAGTTGGAAGGCGCCATTCCAAAGCTCATTGACTAGTTTGCATGTCAGTCTCGTCACTAGTATTAACGTATTTCATGAATGTTGGGTCGGTATTGACTCGTTCTAGCATGTCCTACGCGCCTCTCATGCGATTTAGTTTTTAAAGAAATTCAGGTTTTTTGGGACTAGCCGGGCGGCAACACGTTTCATACCCAAATTATAACTTAAAATGGTACAGATCGACCCGTGAGATATAGAAAGTTCGGCGGCCATCTCTCTCAAACTTGAATGAGGATTTTCAGTCACTATTTCCTTCACTTTTGCGATGTTAACAGACGTTGATGGCCTGCCAGAACGAGGCAAATCTTCCATACGCACATGTTTTTGATAAAGTCGATTTACCGTAAGCCTTTTTTTTTTGTTTTACGTCGGTAACAAAATGCGTTTACGCACTACCTTCCGGCCAAAGGGGGACCGAAAGGGGGTGTGGGACTCACTACCGGCAGACGCGACTGCCAGCAGTAATACCCACTAAAAATCTTCCGACGACGCCCGCCGCTTGTTGAGAAAAAGGCGGGGGCCAGTACCTGGGTTGCAGCGTCTGACACCCCGCCTGCGGCCAACGTCCCCCGGACCAAAACCGGGAGGACCTCCTCACAGAGGCGCAGTGGACGCGCCCCTCCTACCTCATTGTGCGACCATAGCATGTGTGGCCGATTTTTCGGAGGGTCTATGGTTAGACAGCCTGCCCCCACTGCTTAAGACCCTCCTGGCCCGCCCGCTGCGCACTCCACAGGTCCCTCTTAGTTTCTCCCCCGGTAGTCAATACTAAGGGCACCCAGAGTCGTCGGTCTCTGGGTGCCACCTGTTCCCGGCCTCCGGGAGGTACTCAGCCCCCCCACCAAGACAAGGTGGAGACCAGTCGGGGGGGATTTACCGTAAGCCTTCTGTAACATTTTCAGTGTCTCCGAACACGAAATTCCATTGCCGATGCAAAATTTAAGACAAACTCATTAATACATGTTTTTGTTCATTATGATATTCGCAATATACACAGATAGTATAAAACTAAAAACAGCACTATTTTTAATATAAATCAACTACTAATTACTAGGTGTAGCAAAAAAGTGTGAGCTAAAAGTTTGAGCTAGAAGTGTGAGCTAGAAGTGTGAGCTAGAAGTGTGAGCTAGAAGTGTGAGCTAAAAGTGTGAGCTAGAAGTGTGAGCTAGAAGTGTGAGCTAGAAGTGTGAGCTAGAAGTGTGAGCTAGAAGTGTGAGCTAGAAGTGTGAGCTAGAAGTGTGAGCTAGAAGTGTGAGCTAGAAGTGTGAGCTAGAAGTGTGAGCTAGACGTGTAAACTAGAAGTGTGAGCTAGACGTGTAAGCTAGAAGTGTGAGCTAGACGTGTGAGCTAGAAGTGTGAGCTAGAAGTGTGAGCTAGAAGTGTGAGCTAGAAGTGTGAGCTAGAAGTGTGAGCTAGAAGTGTGAGCTAGAAGTGTGAGCCAGAAGTGTGAGCTAGAAGTGTGAGCCAGAAGTGTGAGCTAGAAGTGTGAGCTAGAAGTGTGAGCTAGAAGTGTGAGCTAGAAGTGTGAGCTTGAAGTGTGAGCTAGAAGTGTGAGCTTGAAGTGTGAGCTAGACGTGTAAGCTAAGATCGTGGCAAGTGGAATGATGTGATTTGAACCTCCGTGATAGTACGTATTTATAATCTTACATAAAAACAACGTGTACTATAATTCATCAATATCATATAAAAAAACACACTGTTCGGCAGCAATTGTGTTTACCAATAGTTTCTCCTGGAAATCAGACCCCCCGTCCCCTTTGGAGTACATACTCTGATTGATAAGCTTAAGCCCTCTCTCAATCAAAGGCCTCACGGTAATAAATTTCGCAGAGTACAGCTATTTACTTGTGTAATTAACAATAGAACGCTTTAATATTCCATTAACGTAGTTGTTTTAACAGATAAAGGGAGCAAATTTCCTGCGATATCAAGTAAAACAACATTCAATAAACTTAGGCACCGAAAATAGATTCAGTTCAGATGGGCCGATGAATACTTGTGGCCGCGTAAATATTGACGTTGAGTTTCTACACTAGGACTGTCGTTGGTGAATCCTTAACGAAATTATTGTAACTGGAATTGAAAATTTCTATCAGAAATTAATTTTCTACTTTTATTGGCTCGTCTGTTTTCCTTAACTGACGAGTCTGATGTGATAGAAAAATACTAAAGTCTGATTGAAATAAGGTTCGCCAACTAAGTAGGCTCAATTTTATAACTTATGTAATTTTTTTTATTTCAGTTTGTAGCCAGACAAAAATATGAAAATTATACGCGTACTTTATATTAAGGCGGTTATCACACGGCACTGCACAACGGTGCAAAGGGCGACGGTGGTGTAAGGGGTTTGGTAGTGTCAGGTGGTGTTCGTGTGTATGATATTAACGAATTACTAGAGGCGAATGCAGCGCAAAGTTCGCTTCTTCGCCTGAAGTTTCGGTACGCAGTGCCGTGTGTTTATCGCCTAAGAAGAACTAAAGAAAAAACAAATAATAATATTTTTTTCATACATACATACATTCACGCCTGTTTCCCCGAAGGAGGAGGCACATTATACGCGCACATTTCGCCAACTACATAGTTGGTCCCACGTAATAGGTGGCGAGCTTATTGCCGCTTATCGGACACTATTCTGTTCGCCAGAGCCTGTAGCATAGTTAATGCTCAACTCCATTGATATAATAAGGCGTGAGATTATGTATTTCTTTATATACAGGGTGGTCCTAATAGTGACTTAAATAAACAAATTTTTTTTAGATCAGTAGTATGATTGTTGCTACATTAGTTAGTAGTATGTTTATCCAAAAATACCATATATGATCCGCAATTTTTTATATTTTCTAGTTATGTATTATAACTTAAAACGCAGAAACGTTTAAAAAAAATAAAATGATTATGCTTCATATCGTGAAATAAGCATGGTACAAAGCGCACCCACCCATGACGAACTGCTAAAATGCCGTTTCACGCCTCGCTTAAAATAAATGAAACCAAAATTCAAAAGTATCTACCATTGAACACTGACACCTGAACCTCGCCGCATTAATAATAAAATAAACAAAAGGTGAAATTCGTCGCTTTCTCGCAAATCGTACAGACATTGGGCCATTACTCTTCGCCGTGAAAAATGTTGTAAACAAGAATTTATCTGCGTAAAAACAGACATCGAAATGGTATAATATTTCTACAAGTTACAGGACGGAGAATGAGACACGTGTTCCCATTTGTCTTTGTGTCCTTTTTATATTACTTATTCCCAAAAAACAAGACATAAACTAAAATAAATGTTGTAAACAGATCGCATCACGCATCGTCATTCTGTCTTAAAATTAGCGGAGATTTTATTGCTTGCTTAGGTATATGTAGCTGTAGCTTAAAGTATACATGTCAAGTATACATCTCTCTTAGAGAATCTCTGGACTTCAGATTATAGGTCTATATATATATATAGGTATTATAGGTCCGGAGGGCAGGTATACTCGCCACCACGCCATATCGGTCGTCAAAATTCTCAACTTGCGATATATCACTGAACAAAGCTTAGAAGTCTGATGTAATCATAATCATAATTCTTTATTGTTTCATTTGGTGGTGTTAAAAATAATATTTTGTCCTCAAATGAACAAGGGAAGTCTGATGTAGTTTGGAATGTACAAAATAGTAAGACTAGAACAGAGTTAAAAACATCTAAAATCGACTTGTGCTACGACAAATTGTCGCATTTGTAGCGCAGTCTCGTAGCAGTCGTAGCAAACATTTTTCGTAGCATTCATCCTGAGTCGCTACGACCAGGAGACGTGACGTAATGACCTCATACTCATGATTTACAAAATTTACCGATTTTTATCTGTATTTCTGACAGTTAACATTTTGTCGTATTTGTTGGATTCGGGTAAATTTTTAAAGATATGCAGTGTTATTACAAATAAAAACTTTAAACACTCCTTAGACCTGAGTTTATCTAAACAGTGTCTAAAAATTTAAACGATTTTTAAGTTATGTTTAGCGTTCGCTATTATAAAACACTGTTTAGTTAAAACCGCTTCTAAGAGGTATTCACATTCCGTGTTAAGCAAATCATGTTCAACTTAACGGAGTTCTTTATTATAAAATATAAATACTCCTAATATTATAAAATGAGTTACTTAAGTGAAATAACCTTTTTATGTCTTTATACAAATTTTAACTATAAAAACGGTCATATTACGAATATAAAATACCTACTTTTAAGCAATAAGCGTAACGGATCATGAAACGGCACGTCTCAGTTGTCAGCTCTCATCCTAAAAATCTGTAAATTAATTGAATATATGTAAAAACAATGGGAACAGGTTATTAAGGTTACAATTTGAATGCATGTGTATATATGCCTGTTTCCCCGAAGGGGTAGGCAGAGGCATATTACACGCCCACACTTCGCCAACTATATAATTGGTCCCACGTGGCGAGCCTATTGCCGCTTGCCGGGCACTGTTATGTTCGCCAGAGCCGTCCGTTGATCGGCAGGTGCACCACTTGCAGGTGAGGTTGGCTTGGGCTCGTTAAGTCTTGATAGGATCCCTATACATTCGTCCCTATATATTATTTAAGCGTCACGACAGGTAGGTATGCATATAATCTAAACCTTTGATTTAATTAATTTAGGGATTTAAGCCTTATCGATTGATAAGGCTTAAATCCATGGTTAAAGATCGTCTGAAATCAGACTCCATTCTGATGGTAACGTGAACGATCGCGCCCCTATCTCCGCAAATGCTGCTTCACACAACCACACTGATTTAAAATCATTACCTGTGCTATTCTAAACCAGATTTACTGACTCTAAGAAACATGGCACTAGCATAACCCTAAATAGCCTTTAGTAATATCTAACACAGCTAAATTACAGAAGCCCTAAAAAATCAAAATTCATTTATTCAAGTTTGGCTCAATAGAGCTCTTATAAATGTCATACTTATAAAATAACGCGCCTTACACGGCGGGCTTGGAGCTTGATCGTACAAGGCCAAGAAAATCGTTAGGCTTGGTTTTTTCTCCCGGCAGTTACAATAAAAAAAAATTACATTAAAACAAATAACAAACAATAAAAACAAAGACAATATATATACGAAATACCATGGACATTTTATAACTATCCTTAAAGCTCGTAATGACGTAAATCGAAGAAATGACTTTGAGTGTGAAGTATTAAGAAGAAATTTTGCGGCAGTTGACTTAACGAGTATATTTTTCGTAAACATTAGTATTAGAACGGTAATTTGTCATGATCGTGCATGTCAGGAAGTCTTTAGTGTTTCTGTAGTATCTCTGGTTGTTTAATTTGTTGATAAACAACACTTAGTTAAAGATATGTGACGCAAATGAATCCAAACCAGAATAAAATGACAGGCTCTTCTGCAATCAGGATCTATTCTGATGGTAATTGTGGACTATCGCGACCGAGCTGTCTCTGCTCATCAGATCTATATAGAGTTTAAATTTGAAAGTTAAAAGAACGCTATTAATAATTTACTACACAAAGATAATAAGTAGAGCTTATCGGCTCTGACAACTGATATGTCGTGGTGGTAAGTATATCCGCAATCCGCTCCTGAGATCGTGGGTTCGATTACAACACGGACAAATCTTTGTGTGCATAGATATGAATGTTTGTTCTGGTCTGGGTGTTTTCCTATGTTTATTAAATCCTTATGAAAAAAAGGATGTATGTATGTTTATCTGTTATTTAGTATCCATTACATAAGTTCTTAATTATATCATGGAATAAAAATTTGGTGTAATTGTCAGAAATATTTTTTATTAATTTATTAATAATGATTACATACCTACGCTCTTGTTACACACAAGTTATATACCTTTCCATTAGTGAAAGAATTTTTAAAATCTGGCCATGAGTAAAGCTGGCCAAAAGTAATATTTGTACACGCACTGATCAATTTGGGACTACATGAAGTTGTTTGAAATGGCCGAGGATATACTATAAAATTGATTATAGTATCATCCTCCCGCGGGAAATTGAGTGTTGCATGTACTGTATTTACTCATGGGAAATACGAATTTCCTCGAGGAAAAATGTTATTCGATATTAGTTCATAATAGAATCGCTTCGCGGGAGTAGTTTGTCGGAAATCGAATTAAGCAGAATTTACAGCCTTACAGAATTTAAATTTACCTATCCAAGAACTGACTTGGATAGGTGACCGTTTCATCATATCAGCCTTATAAAGTGAACTGCTGAACATTACCCTCCCGAATAGATTACATTCTATTGGGAGTATATGCCATTAAACACCGCAATGGGCAGGCGGGTTGTATATGTGACTGCAGTTCCAGCCAGTACGCAGGATGATCCTGCTGCCTATAATCCAGTAGGATTACTCTGCATCAGTCGACGAAGACTCCCGTGGGATGAGAAGGGGTGGCACTATTCTCCGCCGGAACCACACGGCACGGAGGTGATTAGGTGACCGTTTGTGTGAAATGTAATGTTGAGCGCTTCCGTTCTTCGAAGGATATGTTAAGCCGGTCAATACTACATTGTATAGTGTTTAAATCGACTTAGAGGCCTTATTGGGCGACTAAAATAGGCATTGCTCCACCCACGCCTTTTTTTTTTTGTTTTACATCGGAAACAACATGCACTACGCACTGCCTTCCGGCCAAAGGGGGACCGAAAGGGGTGTGGGACTCACCATCGGCAGATGCAATTGCCAGCAGTAATACCCACTATAAATCTTCTGACGACGCCCGCCGCTTGTTGAGAAAAGGGCAGAGAGTAGCGGGGGTAACTGGGTTGCAGCGTCTGACACCCCTCCTGCAGCCAATGTCCCCTGTACCAAAACCGGGAAGACCTTCTCAGAGAGGCGTAGTGGACGCGCCTCTCCTACCTCCTTATGCGATAGCGTGTGTGAGGCCGACTTCTCGGAGGGTCTTTGGTTAGACAGCAGGGACCCCCTGCCACCACTGCCCGAGACACTCCTGGCGCTGCTTGACGGGCCCTTCTGGCACACCCGCTGCGCCCTCCACAGGTCCCTCTTAGTTTCCCCCTTGGTAGTCAGTACTAAGGGCACCCAGAGTCGCCAATCTCTTTTACCTTTTCCTTAGCGCCCTCTGCGCCCTACCGGGAGGTACTCAGCCCCCCTACCACGACAAGGCGGAGACTAGTAGGGGGGGGGCACCCACCTGTTTCCGCCAATTCGCACTTGGTCAGCACGGTGGAGTTTGGAAAGGCCCGTGCTCTGTAGTGGGACGTTTATAGACTGAGGTTATTGTATGGCTGAGTCAAAGAAGAGAGATAATGTCATTCCGTGTTCTGAGTCCTGTTACAAAGTTACAACGAAACTGGGCAAAAACTGTGTCAAATATTTCCTATAAAAATATGTTTTGTCTGTGATAAATGCTACTATGAAAATTGTTTGCCAGGTTTGTTCTGGTTACAATAGATAGTTCATTGTGTAGTTTATTTAACTCGATATGTTACTATATATTTAGCCAAATACAGCAAAAATAATTAAAACTACCTACACTGCCCATACAACAATGTGTTTTCGCGGACCTTAAAATTTTGTTGGAAACTTCTACTTTTAAAGATATCTAATTAGCAAACTCATAATCGTCCATTTGAAAAACTTCCTTACTCATTTTATTACGAAGCTTTGAAACGCCAAATGGGTTACGTATTATAATATCAAAATTTTAATTTCACAACACCTATGTAACTCGTAATTTGAAAACAAAAAATCTTAACGGAAGCTCTTAGCTTAGATTCAGGATAACTTTATTTGTATAGAAAGATTAGCTTTGGCTGTTCCCATAACACTCTGTACAAACACATAAATTAGTATAGAGAGAAGCCAACTCTTCACGCATTACATCCCACGATATATTACTCTGCAGTACTTTATCACACCTTTCCACGCGTGCAGGTACTTTGACTAGAAAACGTGCCCCAACAACCATCTCTAATAGTAATTTCAACATCTCCCGTGATCGCTTTCCTAAACCTTGCACATCAACCAATTAACCTTCAATATACAAACACTCACGATGCCTCAGAGCAAATCAAGCAATGTATTGCGAAGCTGGTATCTAAGCGAGTTTGGCAACGATAGTACCGAGCAACTTAGTAAAGGAGCTGTTTAGTTCACTGAGATAAATTCGTGCATCTAGGTAAGTACTGGCATAAAAATTGTGTTACGCTAAAAGCCAAGTTCTACTGGCACAGAGGGCAAACATTTTATACAAAATAAATACATTTTAAAATCGGTATCTTGCTTTCGTTTTTGTAGAATATAGCATATATTTTTTCCAATGTTGGTTCATGATAATTGTTTTAATACTAAAATACCACTGTAACTACTAACCACTAAATGTCACTACCACTGTAATAAATAAAACACGATAAATTAATAACACTTTATCAATTTAATAGAACAGGTGTTATAAATTTGTATTCTATCATTGAATTTTTAATTAAGTATTCATCATATTCTAGCATTATCCCGGTTGCCCATGACTTAAGCTCAGGGCCCAGGGTCTGCTCACTGGTCTGACCAAGGTTTGGCTGAACTTTAGTTATTAAATAGAGCGACTTCCGTCTGACCTCTACAATCCAGAGGGAAACATCATTGTATGGTTATACCAGTTGTCAGAAAATTAGAAGGCACTGACTTCTTATAGCCCTTTTCACCTAGGATGAGTTCTATCACAGATTGATTTTTGACACTTGACGATGTCCTTTAATGAAATCGTATCTAATGTTTCCGGTAATCGATAATAATTTATAAGGAAATAAAATCGTTTTGAATAAACCAAAACTTAAATATTATTGGTGTGTATGTATTATATTGAAAGTTTATTGTGCATAAATACATAAACGGTATATTTTACACAGTTTTATTAATGTAAGATATAACAGAATTTTAAAAGACTTAATTTTTTGGTCACTTTCTGAAAATTCACTGTCAGAATCTCTTGAAGAGTCGCTATCGCCAAAATTTATTATAAGTTCGTCTTTCCACCTGTCTATTCTGACGTTCTGCTTCCAATATAATCTCTTCTTCACGACTTTCACCCAATTATATAATATAGTTCAAGGTACTGACAGACAATTGACTGCATTTTCGAGCGATTGTCGAGCGATCACAAGATGGCCGCTGATTATGTGATTTCTCAGTCTTATGTTCTTTCTACGTTCCGTTCCATGGCCAATGATTGCGTAGGTATTTTATTGATGTGCTTTTTTATTTTATATTTCATTAAATTACACTAAGCGAGACTGTATTTGTTTTATAAGTTTAAGGTATTACATTTTTCGTAATAACGTCATCATAAAGTAAAAATATTATACGATAAAATTATTTTTGTTTTTCAAACAAAAAAACGCGTAGTTTGAAACACGATGAAGTGTCACAGAAATCATTCAAGGTGAAAAGGACTATAATAGCGACTGCCATAGATGTTCATGACAGCCGGGACCAACGCTTTCCGAGGCACAGAGCAAACGATAGTTAGGCACATAATTTCCAAAAGTCATAGGTGCTCCACCACGGCTTGCACCTGAGACCCTCTGAATAGGAAGTCTATGGGTCTCGCTACTAGGCTATCGTCGCTTGAATATATTACCAAGTATTGTCAAGTGTAAAATGTTTAATGCTATCTGATTTTTGTTGTAATCAATAAAGAAGAAAGCTATCTATTGCAATGTAAGAATTAGAGGGAAACTACTAGTGTTAGTAAAAACGTTTAATGACGCTAATTGCTACAAGACAGTCATATAAATATGACGACCGATATGGCGTGGTGACGATCATACCCGCACTCTGCTCCGGAGATCGTGCGTTCGATTCCCAAACAGGACAAATCTTTGTGAGCATAAACGAATGAATATTTGTTCTGGTCTGCGTGTTTTCCTATGTATATTAAGTATATATTTACAAAATAAAAGTATATATATATGTCTATCTGTTATTTAGTATCCATTAAAAAAGTTTTTAATGATACTTATCTCGGAACTAAATAATTAGTGCAATAATCAGTTCACTTTTTTTTCATAAACATGGAGCGGTGCACTCACACTGCACTATCTATCTAATAAATTTTTAAGTGACATAAAACTCACAAAAACTCCTTTTTTAGAACACGTGAAAGGGATTGCGGGCATAAGCTGAAGAAACTATAAGATATACTCTGAGGGTCCACCAAATATCATGAATCTCCTACATTGGTATAGTTTAAGTAAGTTCTATCCATTGGTATGCATCCTGCAGTCCACAGCACAGACCGGCTCAAGACAGCCGTTCTATTTAACTTGCCACCGATAATAGACGGCATTTAGACAACCGGCTTATACTATAATGCTTAAAAAGGCCATATAAACAATGATAAATATGCTTAAAGCCAATTTAAACAAAGTTTCATTGAATCTCTCCGAAATTATTATTTATAATAAACAAAGTGGAGTTTTTCGTAAGTCTGGACTTTTCTGTATTCGTTTATCTTTGTTGTCGTTTCAGTCCAGATATTACTATGTTTGTTTGCTATAACAAACAACAGCGTTTTAATTAGGGATTGTTAAACAAAACAAAACGTGTAAATAAAAGATTGACATAAAATCCAACTTATTGTGAAAGGCCGTAAAAACCGTGAAAACTCACAAAAATCTCGTTAGAAGATTTTACGATAAATAAATTGATTGCTTAATTTTATAAGCAAATCTAAATACCACTTTTTGCTTAGGAATAAATTTTATGATTCACTTTAACCGTGAAAGCAAAATAATATGATTTCCATACATCGGCCGTTTTAGACTTTTCAGATCTCTTACATCAGATCCCACACATCGGGCCCACACATCCCCCTTCTCTCCGAAACAATCCACTTTGGACACGACTACTCCCTGCGGTAGAACACTTCACTTTGAATATGCGTCTAATTGAAGAGAACTTTGAAGATGGAATGCATTTAAGAGTTTCCAAATGTCACGGTCCATTGGTATTTTGTCTATGACTATTGTAATGTTAGTTAGCAATACAGAATTGTTTATATGGAGTAATCTGTATTGTTACTGAACCGGTGGTATAAATCGTTACGCTACATGTTATAAAACTGGCATAAAAACACACGAGAGCATAGTCTTTAAATGTAACTGTCACCTGGATGTTAAAAAAATAAACCACAGATAGATAAATAGACAAACGGACAGTAAGGGACAAACCATTGAAGTAAAAGAACCCTCGTATCTTGTTGCTTTATTTAATTCCAAACAAGTCAGAGCTGCTTCCAAGCTTGTACTATCGGTATTAGAGAACAAAAAAAAAACAGATTCTGGTTCTGAAATGTTGTCTATGAAACGACCCACTTCAAGTCTTAATATATAGCTCAGACATCCTATAATAAGGAAAGTACTTTGGTGGAATGGCAAAGGCACGTGTGTGGTCACCACCTATTTTAAGCCATTGTCAGTCCAAGGTTAGTCAGGAAACTAACCTGACTTCTGAAGAACTCTTCATAAATTCGGTGCGCTTTTATTGATATACTTCGTAATTATAACAGCATAAATATTAGGTCGGGGAAAAAGTCTTTTCGCATAACGTAGGTATAAACTTATTATAAATTTTTTTTGACTGTACTATTTGTGTCTGGCTGGTTTTGGTAACATTAAAAAGGTTCCATTATAAAGAAAAGAAAAAAATAAAAAAAAGTTGTTTCCCGCTATTTTTCATTTGTTTTTCTCTCCGTTAAAATGAGTGAATCTAATGAAGAAATTCGATACATTTTAAAATTTTATTATAAAAAAGGCAAAAATGCAACTCAAGCAGTGAAAAAAATTTGTGATGTTTATGGACCTGATGCAGTGTCAGTAAGAGTAGCACAAATTTGGTTCAAACGTTTTCAGTCCGGAAATTTTGATGTTAAAGATGCACCTCGCTCTGGTCGCCCTGTTACGAATAAAATGGACGCCATTTTTGAAAGAGTGGAGCAAGGTCGGCATATTAGTAGTTACGATGTAGCTGAAGAACTGGGAATTGACCACAAAACAGTTTTGACCCATTTGAAGAAAGCTGGTTATACAAAAAAGCTCGATATTTGGGTGCCACACGAGCTCACTCTAAGAAACTTAATGAACCGTGTACTCATTTGCGATTCATTATTGAGACGTAATGAAACCGAGCCGTTTTTGAAGAGATTGATAACTGGCGATGAAAAGTGGATCACGTACGACAAGAACGTGCGAAAAAGGTCGTGGTCGAAAGTTGGCCAGGCTTCACAGACTGTGGCCAAACCTGGCCTAACACGAAATAAGGTGATGCTGTGTGTATGGTGGGATTGGAAGGGCATTGTTTATTATGAGCTTTTACCGCCCGGCAAAACCATCGATTCTGATCTTTACTGCCAGCAACTGATGAGATTAAAGGAAGCAGTCGAGAGAAAACGGCCGGAATTGATCAACAGGAAGGGTGTGGTCTTTCATCACGATAACGCTAGACCACACACATCTTTAGCCACTCAGCAAAAATTAAGAGAGTTTGACTGGGAGGTCCTAGTGCATCCACCATATAGCCCTGACCTTGCGCCTTCAGATTTTCACCTGTTTCGGTCTCTGCAGAATTCTTTAGGTTCTGTAAGGTTGACCTCAAGAGAGGACTGCCAAAACTATTTGTCCCGTTTTTTTGATCAGAAGTCCCAAAGTTTCTACAGTAACGGGATAATGTCTCTGCCCACAAAATGGCAGAAAGTTATTCAACAAAACGGTACATATATATTGTAAATAAATGTAAATAAACTTTGAAAAAAATGTCTTGACTTTTCATACAAAAATACGAAAAGACTTTTTCCCCAACCTATTAAGTAAGCCGTTTTAATTTCCCAGATTTTGTGTACTGAGTGAACGTAAGCGTAAAACGGAATAATCTAGAGACACTTTTTTCTGTCGTGCAATATTTGTAGTACCATCAAAAGCCAAGCCACATATTACGAGTATAACAAAGGTGTACAGTTTTTGTACTTGTAGAGTTAGGGCGTGTAGAGTCAGAATCTTGGCTCTACACTCTACACGAGATCTGATAAGTTATTTATAGTATAAAAAAAAATTGTGGTTTCTAGACTTTATATTCCATTACTATTTGCAATTTTTCTCAGCAAACATAAAATTTTTTCTTGTATTTTGGGTTCAAGGGCAATACAGCTATAGAAATTTCGGGGCATATGAGACGAGCGCGGTACAGTGTCATCGGTATTATTCTAAATCGGCACCTGAGCAAACCTGTCACCCAACAAATTGTAAGCGACTCTTATATATTTCTAGTCATTCACCTTATGAGTCGGTAGACTCAGACAGTCCCTAGTTTAAAAGAAGTCAAAAACTTTTTTTTTAAATTTGACCTTTTTTATTGTTTAGGGTGTAAAGGAATCTTACCAAAACCTAAGGAGCCCAAGCCAACCTTACCTGCAAGTGGTGTACCTGCCAATCAACGGACGAGGCTCTGGCGAACATAACAGTGCTCGCCACCTATTACGTGGGACCAACAACATAATTGGCGAAATGTGGGCATATAGTATGCCTCTGCCTACCCCTTCGGGGAAACAGGCGTAAATATATATATGTATGTATTTTACATACATACATACATACATATGTATGTATGTATTTTTTTACTAAGTAGTAATCTGTTGGACCAAAATCAAAGGAGTAAAATCAAATTTGCCGAAATCGTCTGACCAAATCTTAGAAAGGTTGTAGTTGACGAAATTATTATTTAATTAGTATTTTCAATCACTTGCAATCATTCTTAAGTAATCGAAGTATTCGTAAGTTGACTGAATCAACTGAAAGTTCGCACCTGACGTCAACTCGTAGAAACAAAGTTATGTTAGTTTATGTTGCTTGTTAACTTTGCTAATAAATAAGTTAACTATCAGTAATTTCATATAAGTGGAGACATTGATAAATTACGGAGTAACTACCTACTCATTGGGGAAAATCAATTCCAACTTTCGGGGATCCAGTCATAAATAGATTTTCTTCTTGCTTAGGAGAGCTTACGACGGCGCATTTTTCCATTGGTAAAGGGGTATCTATTCGGAACAATATTTTGTATTAGTCCTTATATATTTTGTGCTAGGTAGTGTTTTCCTGGGTGTCTGATCCTCCTCTTGCAAAGTCTGTAGTTTCTAGTTTCTTCTCTTTAATGTGTGTGTGTGGGTGTGTTCTTTATGTGTGAAGTCATAATGACTACATCCTGATGGTAAGCAGTACGGAAATGCAGTACAAAAAAATAAAGAAGGTTTATATTGTGGAATAAGAATGGTACTCATCACAGCCTGCTGAAATGCCGTTTCACGTAACCGCCGCTTAAAAGACCCGGTATTATAGGAACTAGCAAACACATAAGACGGCAGCGAATTCCAGAGTTTCTGACATGTGGCCTGATAGAGCTCTTTCCATGAGACTTTGTTTCTTTAGAGTTTGACCTTTATAAAGTGTATCATCATCATAAATCAGCCTTATGAAGTTCACTACTGTACATTTACCTCCCCAATAGATTACATTTTATTGGAGGTATGTGTCTCGTATCGTATCACAACGCTGTGCAGGCAGGTTGGTGATTGCAGTTCCAGCCAGTACGCAGGATGACGCTGCTACCCATCATCTGGATGGTTTTCTCTTCCTTTTGGTGGTACAATTTAATATAATTTAATATGGATAACTGTCTGTTCTAAATTAAATTAAAATAATTAATAAAATAAAATAATTTATCGTCTTAATTTCAATGTTTTTTTGTTTTCAAACAAATTTACTGTTGAATTTTTAAACTTGTAGTAAATAAAGAATCTTACTGCTTTAAAACATTACCGAATGATATATATTGCAGACGATAAACAGAGTTAGAGCAGCGCGGGATTCTACAGCCTCAATTCGCCTGTTATCCTTGCACTATCGGGGTCCTAGGTTGATGTATTCACTTTCCAAAAGATATGCTACATTGTGCAAGTAATGGTGTTCGCACTGTCGAGTTCCTAGGAGCGGTAATCACTTCTTATCAGAGTTGCCACATGCATGAAAGCCGTACTAAAGGTATATGAATTTGTTGCGGTTTTAGAAAATCAAGAAAAATTACCCATACCATATTTTTATTGGACTATTATGTGATTTTTGAACAAATTCACTTTTGCATTTATAATAGTGTAAGTAAAGTTGCAAGCTTAAAAACATTTGTCATCGAATGCTCCGTATATTTCAGACGATTTAAAAACGGAGGCAGCTACAGCGTGGAGCCTCGCCAGCACCTGTTCTATTCGCACTATCGAGCGATATTTTTCGCATTTGACATTTGCAACTTTTCGCTTTCGATGCAAAATCTAAAACGATGTTATTTTGTTTCACGTCCGTTTGGTCCCTCAGAAGCTTGGCAAATAGAAAATTGTTTTTTTCCTATTTCACTATCTATGACTGGTATCCCCGTTCCCAAAATACGGAAATTGTTTTAATTTTCATAACAGTTTTGATGCCACTGACAAAAATTATTACAAGTATATGGGCGTAACAAACCGATAAATTGCACGAGAAAAACAGACGGTATGACACCCACAAGCCATATTTTTCATTTGCATTCAGATTACCGAGCAACTCCACAATATTGGTTCGTCGTATTCTTCTGAATAATGCAGCTTTTACTATAAACCAAAAAGTAAACGACTTGTAACTCTTTGATATAAAAAGTAACTTTAGCATGGTTCAGGATCAGGTCAAAGCGGCGGGAAGCCATTGGATGCAGGGGATTCAAAATCGGTTGACGTGGATTGAAGTAGGAGTGACTTAAGCCCCCCCCCCGACTGGTCTCCACCTTGTCGTGGTGGGGGGGCTGAGTACCTCCCGGTAGGGCGCAGGAGGCGCCAGGGAAAAGGTAACACCCAGAGATTGGCGACTCTGGGTGCCCTTAGTACTGACTACCGGGGGGGAAACTAAGAGGGACCTGTGGAGGGCGCAGCGGGCGGGCCAGGAGGGCCCGTCAAGCAGCGCCAGGAGGGTCTTAGGCAGCGGGGGCAGGGGGGCCCTGCTGTCCAACCATGGACCCTTCGAGAAGTCGGCCACACACGCTATGGTCGCACAAGGAGGTAGGAGGGGCGCGTCCACTGCGTCTCTCTGAGGAGGTCCTCCCGGTTTTGGTCCGGGGGACATCTGCCGCGGGCGGGGTGTCAGAGCTGCAACCCAGGTACTGGCACCCCGCCTCTTTCTCAACAAGCGGCGGGCGTCGTCGGAAGATTTTTAGTGGGTATTACTGCTGGCGGTCGTGTCTGCCGGTGGTGAGCCCCACACACCTCTCTCGGCCCCCCTTTGGCCGGGAGACAGTGCGTAAATGCATTTTGTTACCGACGTAAATATGAAAAAAAAAAGGAGTGACTTAAGCGGTAGTGGACTTTAATGGCTAAGAAGAATGATTGTTTGGTTTTTAAGGACGAGATCTATAAATCTGCATAAGTTATTCTTCTTTGAGTGCCATCGGACTTTACTTCAATTACCATGACATTGTAAATTTCTAATGTCAAAACATAAACCTGAATTACGATTTCGATGAAACCTTTTATTAATTGAAAGAAGCACGAATACACTTGACCTTTAATATTAAATGTTTATTTAATTATGAGTGTCAGAGTTAAGGCTACAGACGATTATTAATGGAGTTGGGATATAAATTATTTGAAAGCATTTTCGTTCTTCAAATGAAACGTCTGTGGTCAGAATGAAAGATTAATGAAGCAGAATTTAGATCACTAGACGTTAGATAAAATGTATAACCACAACTCCAAAGATATCACATTTTTATATTTGCAGAGTATTAGTTAATGGAATATAGTAAATTGGTCCTCTAAAGATGTCTTGTTTGCACATCAAAAGTACTGATTAAGCACCTAATTGGGATTAGACGGCTGAGTTAATATTCCTAGTGTACAATAAGGTTAGGTTAGGTTGGCTTTTTATTAATTTTGATGACACGTAAAATAAAAGCCTTAAAATTAGTCTATTGACACAAGCTCTGCTACGTGGTAGATCCTGTTACTATATAAGTATAGCACTTCATCATCATCATATCAGCCTTATAAAGTCCACTGCGACCTATTGGCCTCCCCAATAGGTTACATTCTATTTTCTAGCAAATTACTGCCTAGCTTTATGATTATTTGCCCATAATCACCAAGCTGGGCAGGCGTAATTGTGATCGCAGCTTAAGCCAGTACGCAGAATGATATATCATCCGGTAGGCTTTTTCTTCGTCGACTCTTACGACTCCCCATGAGATGAGAGGGGTTACACTTTTCCAGGCCGGTACCACACTTATACATATTTTTGCATGCCGCTTAAGTCCAGTATTTGTAACCAATTAACCAGTATTTGTGTCCTATTTGTGTCCTATTTGTTGAAACATATTGAAATTGAAGTGCGATGAAGCGTATGATGTTCGGATATTCCCTTATAGAATTCGTAATAAAGTAATTCGCTGGAGAACTAAGGATACCGACATCGTACATTGCTTCAACACGTCGAAGTGGGTTCATAGAGACGTTGTGATTTTCGATGAAGACGATACATGTTGCGGTGGAGACCGCGTTTGGGAGACCGTAAGATAAGAAGACCTGTAGCATGGTGTAAATAAAAAAATAAGAAGGTTAGCTGGTATCAGATGGATGCAGTCTTAGAAGACCGTGTTGGTTTGTCCACTTTGTAGGTCAGCAGTGCTAGTGCAACCCAAGGGTTGCAATCGTTTATATGCTGCGGTTATCACTTTCCATCAGATATATGAATAAATAAATATAGATTGTTTCTACTTTCAGCCAGATAGATTGCGGATTGTAAAGTATTAATAACATTTTTGAATGTATGCATTCAATGCATCGCAGCTCCAACAATAAGCTATAATTAACTTAGGATATTAGAAAATCCATAAAACTAAACCTAGAAACTCATGTTAGTCTGCGCAAGGCTTCTGTGCAAGCATACATAAGTTTTATCCATATTTTATATTAATTTATCACATAACTGTTCTTAGAACGAATCCTTAGTTATGCCTGTGGCAATCGACGCGTATCACGTGTAAAATAACTTCATATAACGAAGTACCAATCTTGATTAATTAATTAATTCTGCTTTCAGATGGAAGAGTACGTTGTCTTTCCCTGTACAAGCTTATAGGCTTTTATTCCTGTCACAGTAAAATTAAAGGAGAATGTGTTTTGTTTGGGCGATGCACGACTTACAAATATTCAAGTCATAACTGCAACTCTAATGTTTTACGTCTTCTGGCAGTCATCCACTACCTCACAGATCAGATAAATGGTATGGTGTGCATACATAATAAATAGCTAGTATTCAGACTACAATGGGGAAAGCGAAGGGTAGCCGTAGTACTGTGTGTCACTAATCTTTTCTATAATTATATGAAACAGTGAATTGTACTTTATTTAGCAAATTAAAAAAAAAATACTTTATTGCCTTTAAGATCAACGAGTGGAGTTCTTGGCGGGAAGGTGAAGTCATGTCATGAATCATGTCTGCAGTTTTGTTTTATTTTCTAAAATTTGTGATATTTCGAACATTAATGTGTAATACATACTGTTATTATTAACCGTTAAGTGTTTGTGTTCAAATTCTCTTAAGAAGTCCGGGGGATTTATCAATCAAATGCTGAAGTATATACCTACCACCCACACCTACAATAAGCGTTCATGTTAGGAATATACGTTATGCGTGCATTTGTAAACATATTATTTTAGAGTATATAATAATAAATAAAGTAGTAGTAGGTTATATATAACAAGGATAGGTACTGACGCGTGTGATAAATATAATTCAACCCTAATAATTTACCAATGCTTAATAAACTCATTTCTATTAATATTTCATTCTTATTAAAGCAGTAAGCATTTTAAGCTCAACAGTGAAAGACGTTCTACTTATTCCAAAGACACTATGGTCTCAGATGGTCCCAGCGGGTCACGGAAGTGTTTACCCGTCAAAGGCCGCAGCACAAGGACCCGGAACAGGGAAATTGGCGCGAAATACCGCCTCCCAGCCACTCCATACCTGATTTTACCCGTGGACACCGGTCGGGAGGGAAATTGATTATAAGGGAAAGTGTCACAAATCGTTGACTATGTTTTGTTATGTTACGGCGAACACTGTTTTTTCAGGGTTTCGCGCAATAATAACAATAATAAAAACGTTTATTGATGCACCATACAATTAAAAATTAAAACTAAAAATAATTTACAAATGTTTATATGATGCACCAAAATGACTCAACTCAGCATATGCTAGTCCAGTGTTGTTGCGCTGGTTTTCAGCTGGGCCTAAGCATGCGGTCCGCCTGATAGGAAGTGGTCGCTTGCTATACCAATGATATAATGGAATACAAAAAAAAACTTTTAAATTGAGAATTGCAAATACTATCGTCGTCTTCCAAACACTGGTAGTAGATGAGGTTGGTTGACTGCCGCAGGGAATTAGGTGACAATACGATTGCAATCTCGTATGGAAATCCGTTGCTCGACAAACTAATATTTCATTGTTTGTACATAATTCGGCATATTTAAAAGAACGAAGCTGTTATAATAACTGAGGCGCAAGTAGGTCTGCGATATTAGGTGGTCGAAAACGATCACCAGAGTAAAGCAGAGTTCACAGAGGTCAGTCCTTGGATAGGTGACCGTTAAAGCCGTTAAGGCATGTTAAGCCGTTGGTCCCGGTCATCATCGTACCACCGGTTAATTACTATACAAGATGGGCAAAGAAGTTATAATTTTTCAAGCCATCTAATGGGGCCTTTAACTCTAACTATATACTGTAATAACTGAAACCAGCTCAATAATGTGTCTTACAAAGCACGGATCAGCTTATTCACAGAATGCCAAAACATTTTACTAACGATATATTTTGGGCATCGTTGGGTACAAATCTCTCAGGAAAACATCAAACTTGACCCCTGTCCACTGCTGGACATAGGCTTCTTCAATGGCACGCTATTTAGCTCGATCTTTAGCTTGTCGCCTTCAACTGCTGGCAGCCATTTTGCGTATGTAGTTGCTCTATTTAGTTAGGGGCCGTCCTACACTGCACTTACCGAGCCGTGGTCTCCCCAGGCGGTTCTCGGTCCTATGGCAGATATGACCGATCCACTGCCACTTCAGCTTAACTATCCCTTGGGCTATGTCGGTAGTTTTTGTTCTTTCTAGAACAACCTCACCTCATTCCTTTGAAATGAAATCCTTGAAAATCTTGCAATATCAAGCAAATTACTTTGGTGGCCGGTAACCCATAGATTCAATAATTATAAGCATATTATTAACGCACGGCGTAACATACGTCGGGTAGCGCAAGCTGAGCCACTACCTTTTGTTTTCTTTTGTAACTCTATTAAGTGTTATCCTTTGTTACTTTTTTCTTTGGTTTGTTTAAATTTTATTAAGGATTAAGTTTTAGTATGAAGAAAACAATAAAAGAGTTTTTATTATTTTTTATTTTATAACGAAATATTTTGAGCATGGTTGGGTCCAAATCTCTCAGGAAAATATTAAACTTGGCCCCTGTCAGATGTCCAAGGCGATCCAAAACGTGATTAATGATGACAGCCCTCAAACGGTCATTGTGTACACTATAAGTACAGTAACTTTATCTGACCCCTGAGTGTAGAAGGGATAGTGAAATGGATGTGACAGGGGTCGTTATGTTTTAGATTTAACTGGGATTTACATTGAACAGTGTAAAAAGAAATATTTTGAATTTTACTAAAGTACCTCCAATATTATATTAAATCCTTTTTTAGACACAAACTAATCAGAGTTTGTATGATGGCTACTAAAGAACGTAATATAAACAAGGTAAAATAATTAAAGTACATTTTTTGGTTCTTGTAATAACACCGTTTCCAAAACATCAATTATTGCACATTATCATTTCTCCCTGTCTTGAGGCTTTTAACTGAATGGTTTAATATTTTATTGTAATGACAATGCTTATAACACAATAAAACTAACAAAAAAGGCCTCTTTTCCCTGGCCGGTGGTTATTACAGCGCACGAAGGCACTTTATTTCTAGGTCCCGACGAGAGAGAACGATGTCGGTCATCCAAACGTACATGCGCGGCGGGTATAGGGCAGAACTAAAAAAGACACTCGAACACTATACTCGTGGCAATATCTTGCTGTACGCGGTGTGCGAGCGCAGTGAACTATATTGCTCGCCCACTCCCACTTATGGGTCTTATGGCAACTCGCAGTGAATCAAAAGGCGCGTATGCTATCAGTAAATGCTTACAAAGTTTGAATAAAATAAAACATTATGTATTACTTTTTTATATTATACATACACACACACATTCACGCCCCTTTCCCGTAGGCAGAGACATATTATACGCCCACACTTCGCCAATTATATAGTTGGTCACACGTATTGCCGCTTACCGGGCACTGTTATGTTCGCCAGAGCCTCGTCCGTTGATCGGAAGGCGCACCACTTGCGGGTGAGGTGGTGTTGGGCTCTTGGGCTCCTTAGGTCTTGGTAGGATCCCCAATTACTCCTTGATTGGATCCCTATGCATATTTTTATGTTTTGTTGTACTTTTTTGTACGAACTACATGTTCACTGCTTTAATATGACCCTCATTAATAAATAAAAGTGACCGTTATTCCTTGATCGTCTTTTAATTGCTTACAAGCATACTTAGTAACATAATCATGTTTATGACTCTGCGTGCAGCGAGAGGCTGCGCCATACATAATTATGCATATGCGACCAAAGTAATGTAATTACTAAAAACAATTTCGTCAGAGTCCAAGAGACTCCGGGTAGGCAGTTAAGGGTAAATAGAATAAGGTAATAGAAGAAAACATTACGTATAAATGAATTCACAATGAAACTAACAAAGAGGACCGCTCTTCCCACATCGTAGGCCTATGGTTATTAAGGCGTACGCGGGCCACTTATTTCTTTGTCCCGAGGAGAAAGACCGATGTCGGTCATCCATCAGACCGGGTCCTCATCCATCGTGTTTTTCATAAGATTAATAAGTGTCGTCGGGGTTTCGAGCTCATTTTATTGGTACACTGTTCATACTAAATGCTGTCACATTTTCGAAGTAAACGTTTTTGTAAGGTAAATACTGCTCTGATAGATTATAATTAATATGCGAAGTAGTTTTTAGAAGGAGTTTGGGGCGACAATGTCGACTTTTCTAACTTTAGTACTAAAACTTATTGTTTTAACTTGGTTTGTTGAGAAATATAATACATAATTATTTTACAATCACACCAATTTTTAGTTCCAAGATTAGTATCATTAACATTTGCGTTGTGAATGCTAAAGAACGTATAAACCTACATAAATACTTTTCTTTTGTAAAATACATAGGTACGATAATTCATACAGTACACTTGCAATCTCGACAAACGCATTAAATTATCCATGTTTATGTAGTAAACATTTAGCAAAATTAACAATAACATAATTAATAATAAAATTAATAATCCTTTATTGCACATAAAACATAAATAGGTTACAAAAGGCATTTAAAAACTTAAAGTATAAAGGTGGACTTATCTCTAAAAGAGATCTCTACCAACCAACCCTAGAAGTTGTGTATAACTTTGTAGGTACGGAATTAAATTTGGTTAAAGAGCTTTGTGAAAAAAAAAGGAAATTGTTAGATAAATTTTAAATTGATACATTAAAGAGTTTTAGAGGGAACTAATTATACTTAGTTAAGTTACTGCCAGCAGTTAGGAGGGTTCTAAAGACATCGCTGAGTTCCCAACTATTTAAGAATAAGAAATGCCTGTGTACTAACTTGGAAAACGCTGCCGTTTGCCGTCTCTCATGGAACTTTTAGTTTGACAAGTTGTCGTCGATTCATACAACTTAAAAATTTACCGAGTTAGAAATCTAATAACTTTTTAATTATTATGTGGTGCTATCGGAATACTTTTTCAATATAGCTAAGCAATTTCATCATCATCATACACTGCTCAGTCTTTATCAGGAAGTCAGTGCCGTCTAACATCTGTGGTTTAACCATAGAATGATGTTTCCCTCTGGGTTGCGGAGGACAGACTGCAGTCTCCCTATGTGTTTACTGAAATTCAGCCTAGTCTAGTTAGACTAGTAAGCAGACCTGCTCCTTCTGCGAAGTGGTGATGTCGCAGAAGGAGGCCGCGGAGCGGGAGAGGGAGCGGGATCCGCTCTCTCTCCGGTTACGCCGTTGGCGCAGCGGGCAGGCCAGGAGGGCCCGTCCGGCCGCACCTGGGGGGTCTTAGGCGGCGGGGGCAGGGGGCCCCTTCCGTCTAGCTATAGACCCCCCCAGAAGTCGGCCAGTCACGTCATGGCCGCACAAGGAGGTAGGAGGGGCGCGACACACTGCGCCTCTCTGAGGAGGTCCTCCCGGTTCTGATCCGGGGGACGTTGGCTGCGGGCGGGGTGCCAGAAACTACAACCTAGGCACTGGCGCCTCGCCCCTTTTTTAACAGCGGCGGGCGTCGTCGGAAGATTTTTAGTGTGTAAGACTGCGGTGGTCGCGTCTGCCGCAGTGAGCCCCACACCCCCGGTCTCCCCCTTTGGCCGGGAAACAGTGCGTAAATGCATTTTGTTACGGACGTAAATCAAAAAAAAAAAGTAAGCAGACCTGGCTTAAACGTAAGTCTAGGGCGACCTGGATAGATATAGGCCTCTCCGATTGCACGCCATTGAGCTCGATATTATTCTCTTCGCTTCTAATCGCCAGCCGTTTTGCGTATGTCGTTGCTTTACCTAGCTGGGGAGCGATCTACACAACGCTTAAAAGGGAAAAGGTACGAGTGGGCATTGTTGAAAATCAAAAATAATACAGCCGCATCCATAAAACATCACATTTTTAAAATTTCCGTTTTACACTTTATTAAAAACGATATTCATTAAAGTTTGTGAATTGTCTGTAAAGTTTGTCGAGTCGTGCTCCATCAGTTAGGATTGGCGAAGCCAGGTGAGACGTGTAATAGATTAAGCTGACCGAGCTTTACTCATAAACTGCCCCATATGTCATGTCACCGTTAATAGGGATAAGAGTATTTACTTTAAATCGTTTCACTATAGAAATATCTGCAAGTGCACGATTATGCGTTAATTGTTTTAAATGATTTTATTACATTGTCTAATGTCAGAGCAATATCCTGACACAGTTTCTTCTTCACTTTTCTAGTCTACATAAGCCATCTATAGAGTAGATCAGCTGGAGTCAGTGCAAACTCCTGACACAGTTTCTTCTTCACTTTTCTAGTCTACGTAAGCCATCTATAGAGTAGATCAGCTGGTATCAGAGCAATATCCTGGCACCGTTTTTTCTTCACTCTTTTAGTCTACATAAGCCATCTATAGCGTAGATCAGCTGGTGTCAGAGCAATATCCTGGCACCGTTTTTTTTTCACTCTTTTAGTCTACATAAGCCATCTATAGCGTAGATCAGCTGGTGTCAGAGCAATATCCTGGCACCGTTTTTTCTTCACTCTTTTAGTCTACATAAGCCATCTATAGCGTAGATCAGCTGGTGTCAGAGCAATATCCTGGCACCGTTTTTTTTTCACTCTTTTAGTCTACATAAGCCATCTATAGCGTAGATCAGCTGGTGTCAGAGCAATATCCTGGCACCGTTTTTTCTTCACTCTTTGAGTCTACATAAGCCATCTATAGCGTAGATCAGCTGGTGTCAGAGCAAGATCCTGACACAGTTTCTTCTTCATACTTCTAGACTATATAAGCCAGCTATAGCGTAGATCAGCTGGTGTCAGAGCAATATCCTGACACAGTTTCGTCTTCACTCTTTTAGTCTACATAAGCCATCTATAGCGTAGATCAGTTGGTGTCAGAGCAATATTCTGACACAGTTTCTTCTTCATTCTTCTAGACTATATAAGCCAGCTATAGCATAGATCAGCTGGTGTCAGAGCAATATCCTGGCACCGTTTTTTCTTCACTTTTTAGTCTACATAAGCCAGCTATAGCGTAGATCAGCTGGTGTCAGAGCAATATCCTGACACAGGTTCTTCTTCACTCTTCTGGATTACATAAGCTAGATAAAGCGTAGATCAGCTGGTGTCAGAGCAACATCCTGACAGTTTCCTTTTCAATCTTCTATAAGCCAGGGGTCATAATACAAAGGATTTTATAACCTACCGGTATCAATAAACGTGATTTTCCAACTTTCAAACAATCTGACTTGTTCATTAAAAACTGAGACCTTTAATCCTCAGAGCTCTAGCAAGCAACGCCTGAGTGAAGGTAATTAATTTGTAGGCATCTGAATCACGGATCCGGAAGTCGGAGGACTTCAAAAGGCTTTGTGGAATCACTGCATAAGTCCCAAGGTAAGCAGGTATATAACGAGACGGTTTTCGGAAATTCAGCCTTTGTCTTATTATTTATCTGAGGACTTCCGCGAATTCATTTGCGTGACCTAAGGGACAATGCAAATCAGAGTAAAAAATAGTCTTAAGTTCTTAATGTGTATGAACATTATATTAATACTTAAATTATTATTATTGGACATTTCTCACTGCGCTTCTAGTATCAAACTAAGCAAAGCCTGTTCTATGTGTAATAGATAATGAACATGTATATTTTTCACTTGTAAATACATAGGATTAACTAATACTTTACTAAACACCTTGACCATAAGTTATTTTTTAAGTTATGGTCAAGGTGTTTAGTAAAGTATTAGTTATTATTAGTTTATTTTCAGAAATATTTTGCAGGACAAATCTTTGTGTGCATGAACATGTCGCGGGCTTCATGGAACAGTAGACATGTGAAATTTAAATTACGTACAAACAGTCTTTTTATTTTTCACTGAGATCTCATCAATGTTAATCAAACTCCTCATTACAAGACCTTTTTTATGATGTCCCAAAAATCATCTCTTCGAGTTAAGTCAGTATTCCATTAAATCAGCTATATATTTGTCTATGTATTTTTTTAAAAATAAAGTATTTATGTATGGTTATCCGTTATTTAGAGAACATAACTATGGTTCATTCTGTTACCTATTTTCAAACTTTAAAAAATATATCAACATAATTGTTTATGTATTATTATCTATTTATCTACAGCAGTAATATCTATCATTTATCAAAATACTGTAAAACGATATTTCATCTAAGAATAAGAATTATACTTGGCTTCATATAAAACAGCACTTTACTCATATCATTATCGCCTTAGTCCACATTCATAAGTGTAGCATAAATAATAGAAATCAACTCATTGATTATGGAGTTTATGCCTTATGAAGCTTATTTCCGAAGAAGCTTATGCTGTCCTGAAGCTGCTAAGAAAACAAAGTAGTTCGTAGTTGCTTTGCAACCATTTGTATAAATCATTTTTATTGCTCAATTTCATGCAAATGACTTGCGTAATAGAATGGATATTTCAAGGAGAAATTTTCCATGAAAATGGTTGCTTATTCTTTTTATTGAGAACTATTATTCATTTCTTTTTCTTAACAGAAATAAATCGGGTATGTGCTAGTGGGACTCGCGCACAGAAAGTACAAAGTTCTTTGTAAATAGTTTTGCAGACGCAAACAAATATTTAATTTTATATTGTTATAAAACAACAAATAAACGATTTTCTGAATTTTCTTTCTTAACGGACTTGTGCTGTAAAACCTCCTTTCTAGTAAATTTTAATGATACTAGGTCTAGTTATAAAAAACATGGATAAAATGGCCAAATCTTTGGATTGCGTTGATTAAAAAGCGTAGCTCTACTCTTAGTAGAGTGTACAAAAAGGATCAAAGCAAAATCACTTTTGTTATATGTTATTGCGTATTGGTTTGAAGAGCGCTTATTGTGTGATACTTCAAAGTATGCCACAAGTATTAATTAGTGTAATAGGACTGCTTGAGACGAGGTGTTTGTGTTTGAAGTGAAATAACAATATCAGTGGCGTATGATCAAACCATAAAGTACTTCATATAGTTTCGTGTGGTACTGGTCTAGAACAGTGCGACCCCTCTAATCTCACGGGGAGACGTAAGAGTCGACGAAGAGAAATCCTACTGAATGTCCATCATTCAGTAGGATTTCTCTTCGTCGCGTCGATTTACCAGCGTCATCTTGCATACTGGCTTGAACTGCGATTATCAACCCGCCTGCCGAGCGTCGTGATTATGGGCAAATTCTCACAATAGAATGTAATCTATTGGGGAGGCCAATGTTCTGCAGTGGACTCTATAAGGCTGATGTTTAGATGAGTACTTCACACCGTAAATGAAATATACCGTACTCTTAGCTGGTTTATCAACTTTATTAAACGTTAGTAAGAGATATATTAAAAACTAAGATTTTGACATAAAGTTAGACCAAATTCCATTATTTTACTGTGTAAGTTACTCAAGTGAAGTTAAGATTAGCATATCATAAAACTCTCTTGAAAGGAAGTTATTTGAATAAAATATAATCCTCTGAAGTTTTATTTAAGGCTAAGATAAGTACTTGAATCTCGAATGCTGTCTTGGCCCATGGTCAAGTTCTCTTGAAGACAATGTTCCACATTGCTAGTTTAACTATAGATTATTCTTTACTTAAGGCAAGAAATAATTTATTGATTCAGGCGTTACTTTGCGGAAATCCATTGTAAGCAAAAGTAAGTTCTCTCGTTTCAGCGTTGGTCGTGAAGACATCGTTGTCCTGAGGCTCCTATCTTACCTGAAGATGTCCTATGTAAGGGCGAAACACGTGTCGTGTTGAATAGTTTCTCGATTTTTCGAGAAATTGTAGTAGCGCGGGAATTGTTACAAAGATATTTTTAATCCATCACTTGCTAAGGCAAGAAAGTTCTTTATGGACTAAGTTACTACAGGACTTCAAATTTTTGACACTTATATATTTTTAAATAACTAAGCTGACTAAAACGGCTAATCTGCATGCAACGGAGATGAGATTGTGTAGATAGATGTTTGGAGTGACTAGAAAGGATTTGAGAACGAATGAATATATTATATTATGTAAGAGGTAGTATGAAGGGAGCCCTTGTGACTAATAAAAATTTCATACATACATACAATTACGCCTGTTTCCCCGAAGGGGTAGGCAGAGGCATATTATACGCTCTAATGTCGCCAATTATATTGTTGGTCCCACGTAATAGATGGCGTGCTTTTTGCCGCTTACTGGGAACTTTTATGTTTGCCAGAGCCTCGTCCGCTGATCGGCAGGTGGACCAGGTCAGGTGAGGTTGACTTGGGCTCCTTTACGTTGTTAGGATAGCATGTAAGAGAAAAGACAAAGATTACATGACGCGAATGTTACCGGTGGAAAGGAAAAAGAAAAAAGGTGAATTGATCGCTTTAAATAAGTTGTTATACAAATAGAAATCTTAACACTGCAACAATAGAAGTGCTGTGGGCGTAAAATCGAAGGCGTATTAGAGTATCATAAGGCACCAATGCATCCAGAACTATAGAATCAACTGCAAATTGCTTTCGTTATATCTGAATCGTACCTAACTACAAACAATCAATGCACTGTGTTCTCCCTAAACTGAAGTCCATAGTGAAGGACAGAAATGTCAATCTTGAACTTAAATATTCAAATTGGCGACGTGTGTTCCGATAGTTTGACGCGGCACATACAATTTCTAGTCGCTAATTATTCAGATTTATATAATCATATCTTTGGTATAATTACAAATCTTAGGTACCTATGATTTTGAATTTGATGAATTGCACATAATTATATGTAATTACATACAATTTTCAGTCATTTTAAGCTTACTTGTGCAGTCAAAGGGGTTGTAAAAGATGCGCTAGTTTTCAGTAGTGTTACTAAAAACATAAAGTTAGAAAAATTTAATATATGATTTAAATTTTAAAAAAATTCATTATTTACAATATTTATAAAAATAGTTAAAAGCCTTCTAGCCTAATTTTATGTAGATTGTAGAATATCTGGTTTTCATACAAGCTAGGCAAATTATGGAGTATTTAAACAGCATTCTTACTGCAATAAATGAGGATAGAGTTTGCGCTTGATGAGACTGGGTGGTCTGATACCATCTCCAAAGGTAAGCAAAGTTCATAAGAGGCGTTGGATGGGTTTCCGTTTGTACGGAATTAAAGCAATTTCGTGTTCCGAAAGATACATCAATCCGTTGTTTTCGTTTATTATTATTATGTGATTTTCTTTAAGTCAAGTTAGATGCACTGTTCGTCTCCGGCAATTCACACTAGCCCCGCATGGAGGTGGTTTAGAAGTATGAGTCAACTGAATACCTCACACCTTGGTAAGTGAGAGGAGGCTTGAGGCCAGTAGTGATTAAGTTGAGACCAATGTGGGAGGAGGTATATTGCATTGTATAGCTTCACAGATAAATGAAGATTGTAATTCAAGTACCAAACCAATGGATAAATTTAAAAGAGCATAGCCTGTGAGTTTCTTGCCAGTTCTTCTTGTTCTTACAAAGCGGTGGCTCGGAACTAGCACCTAGATTCACTTACACTTAATATTTTTTTGTTTTTAAATTGTTTTGTTGCATACATATTTCGATTGGTGTTTTATATTTATATTTAATTTTGACGTTTTCAAGTACTAAGTAATAGTTAATGAAATAAATTATTTTTGAGTTTGAGGCTTGAGGCCAGTAGTGATTAGGTTGAGACCAGGTCACGACAGTTGGCATGAAAAAAAACGCTTGAAATTAAAAATTAAAAATTCATTTATTCAAGTTTGGCTTAATAGAGCTCTTATGAATGTCATACTTATAAACTAACGCGCCCATTCACTGCGGGCGGGAGCTTGATCGTAAAAGAACGGGCAAGAAAGCGTCAAGGTTGGTTTTTTCTCCCGCCAGTTACAATTAAAATACATAATATTAAAACAATTGTGTTCTGCAGTCACAAGATTTGAAAAAAGAAAGGGAGACAGAACTCTTTTTAGCAATATTAACATAATTACGGATAAAACATAGTAGTTAAAAGTTAACAATTTTTAGAAAGAAGTTATTTAAACCGTAACGAAGCAATAAGCCTTAGAATACGCAACCGAAGCCGCGTATAAAAATGTTCTTAATTCAACCAAGCCAAAAAGTTTTATCATTTTTTAAAAATAAATTCGTTCTTGGCTCGAGAAAGATTTTCGGTACAAACGCAAATACTCCCAGATATTAATATTAATAAATGGTATAAATACTTCATTTCGCTGTAAGGATCAATCTAAGCTGTTTGGGGGTCGTCTTTGGAATATTAATTTTCTTTCTAGACGTGACCGAAGCGACGGTAGCTACGAGTATTGGACAAGAAAAATGTTTACTTTCTTAATATTGAGGCTACGAAATACTCATACTTTCAGGCTCGACTATCGGCTGAACAGACATATTTTTATTGCCAATGTTACAGTACTTATATCTAGTCTGTTTTATAGGCTTGTTAGTATTTATTTGGAACTAATCTTTGAAAGTATTTTAATGTGTCGAGCCTGACTGCCTCCATAATACTGGTATGTAATATTTTTAATACCACCTTAATCTACATGGTTTTGAAATCTACACTAATATTATAAAGAGGAAATATTTGTATTTTTGTATGTAATGAATAAACTCAAAAAGTACTGGACCGATTTTAATAATTCTATTTTATTACAAAGCTAAATTATCACTGAGTAACATAGGCTAATTTTAATTAGGAAAAAAATAGGGTTCCGTTAGATATTTGGGTTTTTCGGACACAATGTGTAAAAAATCAACCAGAACAGTTACTCATTTTGCGTACGCTGCCTAAACTATAAAAGATAGAACCACAAAATGTACGAATTAATTGTAGATCTTATCCACAACAACCAATTTTTTTTGGACTACATTTAAACGCAATTATTTTGCTTATGATATTACTTCTTATTAAAATAAATTCAATTGAAATAAATTCAATTCAATTTTCTATTCTGTCTTTACTTTTCGGTTGACTGGTATCTTTGTTTGTTTAATATTAGTTCAAACTCTGCTTAGTTTGTGTCTAGTCGGCGCTGTGTGAAGTGTTCAGAGATATTATTGTTCTTAAGGATAAGAGCAAAACGGTAGGAGGAAAGAAAATAGGGCATTTAATGAGACTAGAAAATAAACTCTAATGGTTATCTACAGAATAAAAATATCTCCATACTGAGCTCCGAATTCTTTTATAATACTAGCCATAATATCATATATTCTAGAGACTGGCTACTGAAAAAATATCTTGAATTTCGTTAAAGTATTGGTAAATATTGGCTTTCCCCACCGATGGTGGATACAAAGAATTCTCTCACCAATTTCAGAGCTTTGACTATGAATGTATAAGATTTATTTTAGCCTGACACGTTTGTTCAATTGCCAAGTTTCGTTATGGACTATTTATTGGATGTTAGTTCGTCTGTATACTTTCATAACACAAGTTCGCATGGGATATCGAATATCTTCTCCCCACTGCGGTGACTTGACGAAACAAATCGAATAAAGTGATCTTAAGAAACGAAATTGCATTTTCCTGTAGAGCCCTCTCGACCTTAGGAGTCACTTAAGGAAAGTTATTTTTAGACATGCGAATGTGAGAAGGCGAAGTTTGACTCGGAAAAGTGTACAATAATGCATAATAATACTCTCAATGCGTTCTTTAAGGCTCCGTGTTTAGTAAGCCCGTTCATACTGAGACTAATGGCCGCTGCCAAGACGGTAGAAGTAATTTTTTTAAAAATAACCCAACTTACATTTCTTAATTAGATAATGTGTTTGTTTAGCGCTCGTTTGCTTTATATTGTGATTTAAGTTTCATAAGTATTTTTTTATTATCAATAAGTGAATACCTATTGTAATTCTTATGAGAAATAATAAAGTTCTTTACCCATAATAAAAAAAAATTTTTGAAGGAGTAACTTTAGTAAATTTTTTGAATGGCTAATAAACAAGTGGTAAGTTTAATGCGCTTGTGTTACGAGTGGTTCAATTCCGTGTACACTAGGTATGAGGCACCTGGTTAATAATCCTTAACAAACAATTAAATTTTATAACACAGCCCGAACGAACGAAAAGCTGTCAAAATACCAAATATACCATAATAATAAAGTATGTATTGGTTGTATGGAGATCCTACCGAAACCACAATATACCAAACTACAAAATACCAAAACTAAACTAAACAGTATGTAATGGGTGTCCGACACCGTAGGATCCCAAGCCAACCTCGTCCCGATAAGCGGCCATAGACTCGCCACGTGGGCCCCAATAATACAATTGACGAAGTGTGCGCGTATAATATGCCTCTGCCTACCACTTCTGGGAAATAGGCGTGATAGTATGTATATATGTAAACTAAAAAAGAAATGAAAATATTGTTGAAACATCCTTAAAAAAAGTGTGTGTGCACGTATGGGTGTGTGACTGTAACTGTGTGTACTGTAAGGATACGCGTGTGTTTGTTAGACAAATTAAATAATAAAGACAACAATATGATTATTCTTTAGCATTGGCATTAACCAAGTATTAGTGATTTTGTTTTGAAAATTTTTTCATTAAAATATACAATTGGTTACTAAAATTATGCTTACAAACTAGGATAACTTATACAGAAAAATGAATATAACTATATTATGCTAGACTCACCTTTCAAAGTTTGTTACTTTAAGATAAATAAATTTAACGAATTTCACCATTATATAATACACGTTTAGTAGATTAACGTAATTATATATTTGTATAATATAAACATATTTCGTTGATAAAAATTTGGTAGAAGTATTTGTCGTCAGAGCGATTATTCAGATACTATTCGGACTAGTATTACTGCGACCAGTCTTTATGGTCGGCTGTGTTGCCCACTTGCAATAATAATATAGTATTGCGGTATTTGCTTTGGTTTGTTTTTGGTTCCATCAAGGATTACGATGTTATTCCTATTTTCAACCTACACTAACATCAAGATTCTTGAATGTATTTCACCTTCCTCTTGGAATTTTTACTTTCCATTACGATAATTCAAAAAAATGCGGTGATTGTATTTTAGTCACGCATTCACACCTAAATTACTAGACATTTAAATGAAATTTTGTAAAAAGATAAATGGGTTCTTAGAAAAATGTGAGCTTTACTTTACCAAAAAATCCGTATTTCCTTTGGAATGTGCTTACCTGCAAATCACGTTGGCCAAGGGCGGAAGTTAGTAACAAATTTAATTAGAAATGAGTGTCTTTGTTTGTTATCATTAATATTATTGCTCCTCAGTTGGCCTTTATTTTTAATCAATGTGTTGATGATGTTTCATTTCCAAGTTTAATGAAATACAGTAAAGTAATACCTCTTTTTAAAGCTGGTAAGAAATCAAATCCTACCAACTATAGACCAATATCAATACTCCCAGCTCTATATAAAAGTTATATTTAATCAATTACTTTGTCATTTCTCTCTTAATTCTTTATTTTATACTCAGCAGTATGGTTTCACTAAGAGTGAATCCACTGCAGGTGCTGGTGTAGCCTTAATGATTCATATTTTTGACGCCTGGGAGGACAGGCGGGTTGCGATTCTCTTATCGCAAAAAGTTAGTTTAACTCCTTAGGTTTGAATCGGCGATTTTATCTTGTAAAGGTAACAATATTTCTTGTGTTTGTTTTTATTTCAATTACTCTTATAAGAAGTACATATTTTATCAGGCAATTAAGTTTTACAATCTCCCAGCGCTCAAAAGACCCTAGCAGAATCCCTAATAATGTTTTTAACGTACCCGTCTGTCGTATCGTATATACGTTTGTTTGTAATACAGCCATTCGCAATTACGAACATCTCGCTAGTAAATAGTCTCGCAAATGAGCCAACACGCCGTATCGAACCCCCAGCTTAATTGGGTTTGGTTATTTTGCGCTATAGTTTGGGTTATTGTCATTCGATCGAAACAACGGTATTCGCAACCGCATAGGGGGTTAGTGGCAGAATGTGCTTTTCGCAATATGTTCAGCACAGCGTTCTAAATATATATACCCAGTAGGTTTTTAAATAACCAAGTAACGCTATATAGGATGTAAAAAGACCCTAATCATAGGGTCTTATCTCTACAGAATGAAAATAGTTGAGACTCAGCTCAACAGATGGCGTTAACAGTAGCTTCTTCTAATTAAATAATTTGTTAATAGCACTTTAAAAAAATAGGCACTGTAATAAAAAACTTCTTCTAATCATGGAAAAAAAACTGATAAAATGCAATAAAAAAAAACAAATCAAAGCCGAGAGCTAGAGATTCTGCCCAGCATTAGGATGTTTTTTTGTTACGACTATGCTTGGAAAATCAATTGCCTTATAGTTATTGATGGTCAAAATTATGATTTTTTTTTCATGTTTCTGTTTACATCAAATATTAAGCGTTATTTATTAAGTTTATTTCCTTGAAATAATGTCAGCACGCTGGGGCCACGCAAAAACTGACGGTCTGTTGCGTGCATTTTATTGTATGGTTATATTTGTTGTTTTTTAACACTAACAATTTTAATTATGAAAGTCGTTAAGTCATGCCAGAGGCCGAAATGGGCGACGGGCGGGTTGCGAAGTTCTAACGGCAGGACACACCGCCAACCCGCACTGAGTGCTTGAGAAGTCAGGTTAAGCTATGCAAAAAAGTAACGTGAAAAATTCTAACAGATATATATCATCCACCGGCCCCCGTGTAGCGGAGATAACCCAATTCCCTCTCACCTTGTTTCGTGAGAGGAGGTAATATCTAAGTATCTAGTGGGACGTTAATGGGCGAAGATGATAATGATATATACATACAATGTTTTTTCCCTGAAGGGTAGGTGGAGGCATGTTATACGCCCACATTACGCCAATTATATAGGTAATTCCACGTTATAGGTTATTGCCGCTTACAGGGAACTGTAATGTTCGCAAGAGCCTCGTCTGTTAATCTGCAGTTGCATCACTTGCAGATGAGATTGGCTTGGGCTCCTCAGATCTTAATAAAATCCATAAACACCTATGATAATGATTATGAAGAGTTTTGCGAGACCGTTTATTTTACTTGTGATGCATATTCCGAATATATAATTAAGGATATATTATTTACTGATATTTCTCATAAGATGACCGATATGGCTTGGAGGTCAGTATACCTACACTTTACTCCAGAGATCGTGGGTTCGATTCCCAAACAGGACAAATCTTTGTGTGCATGAACATGAATATTTGTTCTGGTCTGTGTGTTTTTCTATGTATATTAAGTATGTTTTTACAAAGAAAAAAGCATTTAAGTATGTTAATCCGTTGTTTAGTTTCCATAACAAAAGTTCTTAATGATACTTATCTTAGAACTAAAGAAAATATTTATTTATTTATAAAATTTGGGAAATATACGTGTTTTCTTACATGAGACATATTCTAAAAGGGACATTATGTCTCTAAACTTGCCTAGCCCTCAAATGTTAGAGCCGCTTCTAACTTTTATCTTCGAACCTTTCCTATTTAGGGATCTCTTAGTTGTATGAAAGCTTTCACAGTTTGGAAAGTATTCCATACCAACAGATACTTAACTTAACTTAGATGCATAACATCTAGACATAAGCTTAGAAGCTTCTTAACACCTAAAGAAAGTTAAATCTGAACTTATCTGTCCAGTTGATAGGTGTTTATAGGTACTACATATGTTGTCAGAGATTTTTGTACGTAACGTTTTAAATTAATGTTTATCCATTGATTGGCACTCATAGTGCAAGCTCTGCTTAGTTTGGGGCTAGAGGTTGCTTTGTGACATGCCCAAGAATATGATATTTTTACTTATATCGCAAAAATATATGCGCCGGTTTATTAATTTGAAACAACAAGATTTCACGACAAACATAAACAAGAACATGCCCCACAAGAGGTCACCCATTTAGGGTTGACTTTATTTTTACGCTGCTTAATCTCGGTGATGATAAATATTTCTCACAATACATACATAATATCACGCCTGTTTTTCCGAAGGGGTAGGCAGAGGCATACTATATGCCCACATTTCGCCAATTATGTTGTTGGTCCCACGTAATAGGTGGCGAGCCTTTATGTTCGCCAGAGCCTCATCCGTTGTTTGGCAGGTGCACCACGTGCAGGTGAGGTTGGCTTGGGCTTCTCAGATCTTAGTAAGATCCCTCTACACCCTTTACACCCAGACCAGAACTGATATTCATGTTCACACACACAAAGGTTCCACGAACAGAAGGAATCGAACCCACAACATTAGGACCCGAGTGCAGGTATACTTACCTCCACGACGTATCGGCCGTCAAATCAGGCGATAATATCTATAATAAAGTCTGTACCTCACTAGCGCGTTATCGCCTTTTAAACCACGCACGCACACTCACTAACACGCACGCACACTCACATACGCGCGCGTATAGCTTTGTGTAATTGTTTTAATTATTAATTTAAAAATCGTAAAAAACAGATATTAAAAAACAAATGATTTGTATTGTAAAAAAAACCGATTCACGCCTCTTTTGAATAGCCTCATGTTTTAAATATAATAATGGAAAATCCAACTAGTGATTGTTCTAAACGTTGCTTATCTTTGGTGACCGTTTCTAAATGCGATGACCAAGCAGAACTTTTCACCCGAGGGCGTGTCTAGAAATTATCCGTTGAAAACACGGGGTCGCTTCGTCGGTCAGCGCAGGCAAAAACGAACGATTTAAGTTACAAATTTTTGCTTTTAGGGTTGCGTAAGTCTCTAAAGTCTAAAAGTCTAGTCTAAATAAAGAAGAGATCTCCATCAATAACATTTTATGAAGTACAAACAATTGAATTCTATATCGAATTAGCTACCGTCTGCAACTTTGCATACATACATTCACGCTTATTTCCCCGAAGGGATAGGCAGAGGCTTATACGCTCCTACTTCACCAATTATACATATAGTTGGGGCCACGTTATAGATGTCGAGCCTATTGCCGCTTACCGGGCACTGTTATGTTGGCCAGAGCCTTGTCCGTTAATCGAAAGGTGCACCACTTGCAGGTGAGGTTGGCTTTCGCTTCTTAGGTCTTGGTAGGATCCCTATACACCCCCTTTGCAACTTTGAATCCACAAAAACAGCTGAATAAAACGTAACATTTGCTCTTTTTCAAGGAAGGAAGTAAGGATTACTATACATAGCCTATTGGCGTTGCCTGCTAATCAGCGCGCGGATTACGTGCCTACCAATGTGTTCTGCGAACTATCGGGAACATTCTTGCTTAGCACTATGAAAAACTATTTCGAAAGCTGTTCAGACGAGGACTTCATGATGACTGATGTAACGTAGAAAAAGCCAGTTATTTTATATTACGAATAAATATCAATATGAATCAATTCAAGTATTAGTTTGTTCTGAATTTAAA